>OX336397.1:76193962-76894664 GCA_946902985.2 Meconema thalassinum
CAAACATCCAGCATTTTAAGTATAAAAATGCCGAAAATTTAAGTCACAACAGTTTTCTCGAGGGCCGAGGAATACAACAGTGAGGGGTTCTATGTATTTGACGCTGCAGGAAAGATTCTAATGTGTAAATACTCCAATGCTCGTATTCAGAGGGAGCGAAAAGACACGTGCGATAAACACTGCAGAGATTCAGCAACGCATAAAAAGAGGAAGAAAGAAGGAAATGAACATAATTCTAAGTGGCAAATAACATTCGGCGACACTCTACACATCACAAAGAAGCTTAAAAACCCCCTTATCACATAATCTGTTAGATTTATCCCACACTATAATGAAGATTTCAGAAGAAACATTGATCATTATGACAATTTATTTCGCGAAATACCCACCGAAATAGCGTCAGTTTTAACACCGAAATCAACGGTTTTATTTCACCAAAAAATAAGGCCCTTAACAATCACCCTGTGGGACGATTTCTTGATCGAGTGTGCAGCGCTGCAGGCGGCGTGTAGCCAGTCTCAAGGAGAGTGCTGAGTGGCTGTGTTGCGTTGTTTCAGTGTTGACTGGCGGCATGGTCATTATCAGACTTCGGATAATTATGCATTTTGCATATTGCATATGCAATTGCATATTTGGGACAGTTTTAACTTAACAGTGCATATTTAGGGGATTCCTCCTGTTAGTGCATATTTCAAGAACATTCTTAATCTTGAGTGTAGACATCAGCTTCTGCAGGACACTTTTGGAATATTTGACATGTATTTCAGGTAACAGGAATGTTGAGCAGTGCTGGGTTTGCATCGTGTTTAAATTTAGCAACACGAGCCCTCCATCCGGCCATAGCTTTGTCTACCTGCAATGCAATTAGGTGGGGACTGATTCGTGGTATTTCCCGTAAAGCAGGTTATCTTTTCCTCATTCCTTAAAATAGTTACCTTGTCAGTGTTACTTTCGTTGAGTTTGAACAGGCTGTGGCTCATAGCACGTTAAATAGCTACTGTATTTAAGATGCCTAAGGAGAAGAGAACTGTTGATGAGGTAATGAAAGGGTATGTACGAGAGTTTCAAGACTTTTCAACTGACGGAAGTGTATTGTTTTGCAAATACTGTAGCACAGTCGTAAACGCATCTAAAAAGTATCAAATTCTACAACATCTTCAAACAACGAAACACAATAAATTGAAAGACGTTAACCTGAAACAAAAACACCAGGTTCTAGTAACCACTGCTTTAGTTAAACCTGGACCAACACGTAGTAAATTCAATGAAGATCTGTGTAAAGCATTTCTCTCGGCAAATATACCGTTGGCTAAACTAAACAATAAGAACTTAGTTCAGTTTCTGCAGGAGTATACGAAACAACCAGTCCCAGATGAATCAACAATTAGGAAGAATTATGTTCCTGAGCTTTACAATGTAACGTTAGCTAAACTAAGGGAAAAAGCTCATAGAAAATATATTTGGGTCTCACTAGACGAAACAACGGGCGTAGATCAAAGATATGTAGCTAACTTCGTGTTTGGAATTTTAGGAGAAGAAGAAGAGATAGACAAATCATATCTACTAACTATGGCTGTGTTGCCTAAGGTGAATCACCAAACAGTTGCTGCATTTTTCAATGATGTACTTTCTTGTTTGTGGCCATCGGGCATTCTTTACGATCATCTTATCGTGGCCTGCACGGATGCCACGCCTTACCTGTGTAAAGCCATGGGAGGCCTTGGGATATTATATCCCAAGATGATACACGTCACATGTGTAGCACATGGACTTCATCGAGTCGCTGAAGCAGTCCGGGCTTCCTTTCCTGAAGTAAACACGTTGATCTCCACAGTGAAAAGAGTGTTCCTGAAAGCTCCAAGTCGTAAAGAAAAATTTGTTGAAGCAGTTCATGATGTGCCGCTCCCGCCTTCACCAGTTCATACAAGATGGGGAACGTGGCTCGAAGCTGCTGTTTATTATGCCAATTATTTCGAGGTAGTAAAAAAGGTAGTTGAAGATCTCAACTCTGAAGAAGCTGCTTCTATTAAAGAAGCTCCAGAAGTCTTGAGCAAAGATGGTGTTCGTGAGCAACTTATATTCATTCGTTCCAATTTGCATTGCATACCTTCAGCCATCAAGAAATTGCAAGAAAAAGGACTGCCTCTTCACGTTAGCATTGGAATTGTTAAAGAAGTCGATCGATCCCTAAAGAACCTAACTAATTAAGTTTTCTCGAAAAAATTGCAGAGTGTAGTGCTGAAAAATTCCGGTCTCCTCAAACTTAAAAGCATTTGTGGTGTTATCTAAGGCAAAGACAAAATTGACAGTGCATCGATACTAGAGGTCTCTGATTTCGCCAAGTTGGAGAATGCTCCAATTGTGGCATGTGATGTGGAGAGAGTGTTTTCTGAATACAAAGTCATTTTAAGTGAAAATAGGCGAAAGTTTGTGTTTGAAAACCTATTACATCATGCAGTGATTAAGTGTAATCAAGACTTGTAAATTGTATTGACAAACTGGAGCAATCTATTGTAGTACTGTAAGTAATTTTCTTTATTTTAGCGATATTTAATATGTAACATTAATTTCTTGTAATATAAACCACTAATTGATATCAGATATATGTTTATTTTTAATGCATATTTTAGTGCTTATTTAGACACTTTTTAGTGCATATTTGCATGCATATTTTGGCATTTTTAAGTGCATAATTATCCGAAGCCTGGTCATTATTAAAGAGAGCATTTAGTTAACTAGCTGTGTTTTATTTGTTTCTAAAAACTGTTTTAGTGGTAGTATTTGTTGTTGGTGAAACTTTAGTATTTTTTTCGTTAGTAGAATTTTGGTATTTAATTGTTAGTAGAAGGTTAGTATTTTGTAGTAGAATTGCTCTTTACTTATTCTGAAAAGGAGTAGCAGCCTTTCAGAATAAATCAATTCTTTACTAGTCTAATAGACGGTTAAGATATTGATAATATAAGCCAACTAATGGCTACACTGCGTTCTGCTGCACGGCTGAAAGCAACGGGAAACTACAGCCGTAATGCTATTCCCGAGGATATGCACCTCTCTATGCATAATTACATGTGATGATGGCCTCCTCCCTTGTAAAATTTCAATCCGGAGGTAAACTAGTCCCCCGTTCGGATCTCCGGGTGGGGACTACTCGAGAGGGGGGATAACATCACAGAAGTGACAAAGAGGAAATCTGACTTTCTACGGATCGGAGCGTGGAATGTTAGAAGTCTGCTAGGAAGTGGAAAGTTAGAAAACTTAGAAAGGGAAATGGATAGGTTGAGGTTGGATTTGGTTGGGATTAGTGAAATGCGCTGGCAGGAAGAACAGGGCTTTTGGTCAGGAGACTATAGGGTCATTAGCACTAAATCAAACAATGGCCAAGCAGAAGTTGGTCTCATATTGAGTAGGAAACTTGGACAGCGGGTGGAATATTATGAGCAATACAGTGAACGGATTATTGTAGCAAAAATCAATACTAAACCTACGTGCACCACAGTGGTACAAGTCTATATGCCTACCAGTCAAGCTGATGATGAGGATGTTGAAAAGGTCTACGAAGAAATAGATGACATTCTGAGGTATATCAAAGGTGATGAAAATGTTATAGTAATGGGAGATTGGAATGCTGTGGTAGGAAAAGGGAGGGAAGGGAAGATAGTAGGAGATTTCGAATTAGGTGAAAGGAATGATCGAGGAAGCAGGCTGATGGATTTCTGCACCGAACATGAGTTGGTCATAGCTAACACCTTATTCAATAAGCACAATAGAAGAATATACACATGGATGAGACCAGGAGATACAGGGCGTTACCAAATCGACTTCATTATGGTCAAGCAGAGGTTTCGAAACCAGATTTTGGATTGTAAAACATATCCTGGTGCTGACATAAACTCTGACCACAATCTGGTTGTAATGAAATGCAGATTAAAGTTGAAGAAACAGAAGAAAAGTCAAAAGCCAAAAAGGTGGGCAATAGACAGACTGAAAGTAAAGGATGTGAACGAAAGATTCAAGAAGAGTATAAAGGAAGGACTAATCAAAACCCCTAAACAAACTTCAATTGCAGACGAATGGGCACTTTTGAAGAATGAAATAACAAAATCGGCAGAAGAAAACATTGGTAGGAAAGAAAGAATAGGTAGAAAACCATGGATCACTCAGGATATACTAGAATTGATGGATGAAAGGCGGAGACACAAGAATCTAAGAGATGAAGAGGGGAAAGCAGAATACAGACGTCTGAGAAATGAGGTTAACAAGAAGTGCAAGGAAGCGAAAGAAGAATGGTTGAAAGAGAAATGTACAGGTATAGAAAAGTGTCTGAAATTAGGAAAAGTAGACACAGCTTATCGAAGGATTAAGAATACTTTGTAACATGTTTTTCTAGGGGGGTTTTATGCCACTAACACAAGTTAGTTGGACTACATCATATTTGTTAAACGCGGCAATAATCCGGCCAAGTTAAATTATTTCAATTTATTCAATTTCATATTATTATTATTAATATTTATAACGTCATTTTTGGAGCTTTTAAATTTGGAAGATTACAGATAGGATTTCTACTAGTAGAAATCCGTATCTATATTGGATGATTCCAATATAATGTTGCACGGCAAATCATTTCATACGTAAAGTCGGGATTTTATTCATTAGGGGTAAAAGAGAGTGGCGTGTGACTCACTGGGTATTTCAATAAAAGAATAGATTGGAGTAAATAAAATTACGAAATCCGAGGGAACACTTCAAAGCAAGAAAACTTGTATGATCTACGTCTTGCCCGGATACGGAAATATAAATACGGGGAGACAGCCTCATGGCGGGAATAGCCACGTGTGGTGACCAGCCAATCAAGGAAGAAGGAGCAACGTAGCTGGGGCATGGGGAGATACGTGACGCACGCGGATTGGTCGAAGCAGCGAGGCCGCGGTATTAAGCTGGACCCTGGTGGGAGAAGATTGAAGATATAGTGGACGCGCGGTGTGAGTGAAGACATTCATTAAGACATTACGCTTGGAGCAGTAAGGAGGTACTTTGTTCGTTAGTCCCAAGTGGGACAATTTAATTCACGCTGATCACATCAGATCATGAGTTCCACGCGTCTTGGAGTGTTTAGCCAGACGACGTGTTGTGGTTCATGGAATAGACTCCACCACAAGCTGTAACGATTACTTTTGATCAACGAGGAAGAATCTGACGCCGTCAACACCAATGCAGAGCATCCGACGCTGCGAGACTTCAACCACGTGGAGACAATGTTTCCGTTGGTAAGCACAAGTAATCTACGACACGCACTCTCTGTTTTTCAATAGGGCTATATAAATTCTTTAAGCATTAATTTGGAAATAAGTTAAATTCACGTTATTCTCCCGACCGGCGTATTAAGTAATTTTGTTCGTGGCAATGTTTAAAGTAGTGTGCTCCGATAACAGTGTTAATTTTATTCATGTTGCCATCATATTTTCTAAGTGTATTAAATTCAATTATTACCAAGTAGATTCTTTAATTCCAGTAGGTAGCAATAGTTATAATACCCCATCCTTCTCCACAATCAAATGTTGTCTGGGTTGATGATTCAATCATCCCACGGCCTAGTCATTAAGAATCTCTCATATGTTCTACTCACGCTAGGGGTCGATATTAAATATATAAATTTAGCTTGGAACACAGTGTATCCAGCTTGGCGCCCAACATAGATCAAACTTAGCAGTAGTATTTTCTGGCGAATAGTCCGCCCAGGTAAAACACATTACATTTGTTCGCTCAACGTGGAGCTTAACAAATACCATTACATTTGTCGCTACCAACATGGGGCATTAAAACGTTATATTTGTCGCTCAACGTGAGGGTAAAACCGTTACAATTGTCGCTCAACTTGAGGGGAGAAACATTACAATTGGCGCCCAACGTGGGGAAAAACCGTTACAATTGTCGCTCAACTTGAGGGGTGAAACATTACAATTGTCGCCGACAACGTTGGGCCGAAAACCCAGGAACATTTGAGGAAGGAGAAGGAGACATATTTCTGTGCCGGTATTTTGGGGGTTAGTTGTCTTTATCAGTGTATATCATTATGGGGGATGAGAAACAAAGACAGATGAAGTTACGTAGTGGTCATCAACTGGAGAGTGATGTTACGAGCAGTATGTCGAGTGATGGTAATACAGGGGTAGCGGAGGTAAATCCCGATACTGAAACAGGGAGTGTAGGCGGCCAACCAGGATTAAAAACTTTACTTCTCGAGTTCATGTATCAGAACAAAGTTAGTAGTGATGCCTTAAAAGCAAAATTAGAACAGAATACTTCAAAATTAGAACAAAACAGTAGGGAAAATAAAGAAAGTACATATGCCTTAAATGCAAAATTAGAACAAAACAGTAGGGAAAATAAAGAAAGTACAGATGCCTTAAATGCAAAATTAGAACAAAACAGTAGGGAAAATAAAGGAAGTACAGAAGCTTAAAATAAAAAATTACAACAGAATAATGCAAAATTAGAACAAAACAGTAGGTAAAATAAAGAAAGTACAGAAGCTTTAAATAAAAAATTAGAACAGAATAATGCAAAATTAGAACAAAACAGTAGGGAAAATAAAGAAAGTACAGAAAGTACAGAAGCTTTAAATAAAAAATTAGAACAGAATAATGCAAAATTAGATAAGAACAACAAGGAAATTAGTGTGAAAATGGAGCAGATTAGAGGAGAAATCAGAGGATTAATGGAAGAGAAGGTTAAAGAGATCATTGCAGATGTAGACAGGTAATTAGGAAAAGTACAGGAGGAGTTGGAAAGTAGAATCAGCACACAGGCTGAAAATTTAAAGGAATTAGTTAAATTAGAAACACTGCAGGTTAAAAAGAAATTGGGGGGGGGGGGGGGGGGGGAATTGACAAGATTCAGGTATCAACTAGAGAGGTTAAGGAACAGCTGGGGGGTAGAATTGAGAAAGTCCACTCACAAATAGTAGCAGAAGTAAATGATTTAAGAGAGAGTTATAAAGAGAGCATTAGCAAGATTGAGGAGAAACAAGCAAAGCTATATGATAAAGTAGAAGAATCAGAAGGAAACATTAAATTAACAGTAAACAGTATTGAGAGGAAGGCTGAGGAGAAAAGCGCAGAATTAGAATTAAAATTAAAAGCTAGGATCAGGCAAGAAAATAGTCAGAATAGGCCAGTTTTTGTGAATAGCACACACAGGGAGGTAGAACTGGGGAAGTTCAGCAATTGACAAGGGTGCCCAATGGAGTTCATGAATTCTATAGAAAATAAATTTGGGGAGAGTTTGGAAGATGGTAGTATTGAGTGGTGCCAGGTAGTTGAAATTTTAGAACAAGTGTTTGTGGGGGAAACGAGGAATTGGTTTGCTGTCTATAGAGACAAGTTTACTGATATTAATGATTTTAAAATGAAATTCTGTGAAAAGTTGTGGAATGAGGTTATTCAGTCGCAGCATCGTAAGGGAGTAGTGTGTGGTAAATATAACCCTAAAGGAAGCTCCACCATGACCGAATACTTTTTAGGGCAGGTATTAGTGTGTAAATATCTGGATGGCTTGAAGGAGGAAAGTGATGTGGTGAGGTTGCTACTTAGGCACTTTCCCTATAGGATCAAGGAGGCTGCTTGTATCCAGAATGTAAAGACAATATCACAAGTAGAAAATTTGTTAAGCACATTTGATGCACTAGGGAGAGGGGGTTATGAGGACAATTTCAATAGGAACCAGGGTAATAATAATAATAGGCCTAATGAAGCCAGGCATCAGGAAGTTCAAGGGAACGGTGGCAAAGGGCCAACGCTCAAAATAGAAATAATAATAATAATAGTCAGATAAATCAGAATAGAGGAAATGGCTATGGTAATCAGTATCAGGGGAGGAACTATGATTTCAGGGGGAATCAAGGGAGAAACAATGAGTTCAGGGGAAATCAAGGGAGAAATAATGATTTCAGGGGAAATCAAGGGAGAAATTGTAATGACAATAATTACAACCAGAATAGGGGTCAAGGAAGAGGACAGCCTAGTGGTAGTAATATACAGCTAAACAATGACAACACAGCCCAGAACAACCAGACCAGTGCAGTAGTTAGTAGTACTACAGCCAGCTGTAGCGGTTCTTTAAACGCGAACCAGGCTGCGAAGTAAGATCAGAATCTCAGTCTGTAGCATGCCCTGTCCATACAATTATACAGGAACACTATGACCTAAATGTAAGAAATGAATTGTTGCATGAATTAAATGATGAACGTATTATCCAGGAGGTGGCTAGTAAAAGCCCCATTATTAAACTTAACGTGTCCGAGGCGCACACCGATGTTTTAATTGATAGTGGTTGTATGAAGAGCTGCATAAGTAGTACATATTACGATAAAATGAAAGGAATTGGTGTAAATTTTGAGGAGATACCAAATAAAAGCACTTTTGTTATCACAGCTGTAGGGAAGAGGTCTAAAGTAATTTCTAAGCAAGTTTTAGTGGACATTAAAATTAATAATCATATCGAAAAGCAGATTTGTCTTGTAATTCCAAACTTAGTTTTCAGTGTTATTTTAGGTTCAGATTGGCTAAGTAGAGTGTCTGGTAACTTATGTTATGAAGTAGGTAGTTTGAAATTTAAATGGAATAATTCTGAAGTAGAGGTAGCGTTCAACGACAATGTTCAGGGGAGTAGTGTTGTAGGAGTGATTTGTTCTTTAAGTGAGATATCACCAGCCGAAGAGCGGGATACTCAATTTTTTTGTGGGCAGTTTGATTACGAACGGTAGTCTGGAGGACTCGTTACGTGATGCTGCATTTCAGGGGCATATAGAGGGAGACCAGTGTGTTCTGCTCTATGATGTGTTATTGTATAATAGGAGTGTTTTGAGGATCGCATTGGCATGGCCAATTGCTATACACATTCATTGAACGTTATTGATAGATCAGTATTCACAGGACATAGATATCCTATACCTTTCGCTTATCAGGGTGCAGTAGAGGCACAAATTAACCAGATACTTGAAGATGGCATTATAGTGTACTCAAACAGTCAATATGTTAATCCTTTAATTACAGTACCGAAGGCCGACGGCACAGTTCGTATTTGTTTAGACGCTCGTTTAGTTAACAGTGGAATCAGTTCAGATCAGCTGAAGTCCATGTCCATTGAAGAGTTGATGCAGACATTTGAGGGTAAAAAGTATTTCACATGTGTAGATTTAAGTTCCAGTTTCTGGCAAGTGCCACTTATGTATGAAGATCGGCCATTTACAGCTTTTAGTCATAAATATAACCTTTATCAGTTTTGCAGGGTACCTTATGGGTTAAAAAGTAGCTCAGCAGCTTTAATTAGGGCTTTAAACATCGCATTAGGAGATGACACGGGAGAGTTTGTAACTATTTACATCGATGATATGGTAATTAGTTCACGCAGTTTTGAGGAGCATCTACGTCATTTAGACAGTGTATTTCAAAAGTTAGATCAGGCAGGGTTCACTCTGAAACTGTCCAAGTCGTCATTCTGTCAGACAGAAGTGACATTTTAGGTCATAAAGTGTCAAGTAGGGGTGTGACACCAGAGGAAAGTAGGGTTAATAAGATACTTAATGCAGAAGTACCACAGAATGTAAAACAGTTGAAAACATACCTTGAATTTGCAATTTTTTTCGCAGGTTCGTTCTTAAATACTCAGGGTTAGTAGAACCATTTAGAGATTTGCTTAAAAGTGGTAATCGCTGGAGATGGGAGTCCAAGCATGATCTGGCATTTCAAGCGCTGAAGGCAGGCTTTGAGCAAGCTGTGGTGCTGAAGTATCCTTTGAAGGATAGGGAATATGTGGTAATGACTGATGCGTCACATATAGGAATTGCAGGAGTATTGTGTCAGAGAGATGAAGAGGGTAATTTGTGCATCGTGTCTTTAGCATCACGATGACTTACAGCAGCAGAGAAAAGATATACTATCACCAGTGGCGGCTGGTGACATTGTTGCAGCATTGCACAACTCCCAATAATTTTACACCTAATTCGTAGTTTCTTTTCCTTTAATGTTTTAGTTTTATAGATCTAATGCACTCAAAAATGTGTTAAATTCATCTATATTTTGATATTATTTATCCAAATGCTTCACACTGTACCTATAAAAGCTGCCGCCTTCAAATCAAACTCCAGGGGGTTAGCTCTCTTGTGGCAACTCCCAAGCAGACAGCGCGGCGTACAGGACGAGGCTGGACGAGGCCAAACTTGTGCATAGCATGCCGACCAGCATGGGTAGCAGGGAGTTGCAGACGAGCTGCCAGCCCCCTGGCAACACTCAGTTCCAAATGGCCCCGTTAGACTGCACCACTCTTTGGAAATGACAACACCCTCGATTTCTCTTACCCCGCGAAGGGTAGTTTAGTTAGTTAGTTATTTATTTAGTTAGTTAGTTATTGTTGTTTTAAGGGGCGGAACTACGAGGTCATCTGCCCCTGAAGGGTAGTTTCTTTCCCACACCACTAGAGAATGCTATACCACCCACAACGGTACAAATATCGGAATTTCATAGGGAGACATTAGTTGGTTCACACCCAATTATTTTTAGATGTTTTCTCATCATAACTTCATTTAATATTTTTGTCAATTGTTCTGTGAAGTGAGCCTAAGAACGCCACCGTGCTATAAGTACAGTAGATAAGTGGCTGAACTATTTTGCGACGTATTGTTGGTGTACTTTAGCGGTTTATGTTTGCTTTTACCACTCTTGTTCTTGCGGTATTTGGGTTGCGATTAGTTCTGTATTTAGTTGATTTGAGGATTTTGGTTCCAGGCAGATACTTAACTGTGCATTTTTATTATTATTATTATTATTATTATTATTATTATTATTGTTTGGTTGATTGTGAGTAGACCTATGCATTCACTACGAAATTTCTTGGCTAGCAAAATTCAGTGTTTTGTTAGTTTGCTTTTCGCGCCACTTTCCGATGTAGCACCCAGATTTATCATCTGTGCATCTTGTAAGTTACCGTAGTATTTTATTTTAACGGAATGTTTAGTTTGAAACATTAATTGTATTGTGGAGTGTGAGTGAAAATGAATAGAGTAAGTAATTTGCTAGTCAGACAGTTTTTCCAGCTCCCTGATGACGATAAACTTACAGTAAAAACACTCGGTACACCATTACCGGATAAGTATTGTCCAAAATATAAGTATACAAGGGCGTTTAAAGGAGATATTTAAGGCAATAATAATTGGTTATGTGAATGCGATATTAAAAATGCTTTATTCTGTTTTACATGTTTGTTGGTGGAGAATTCGCGTGGACCAAAATAGGAGTTACGGAAAATAATCCCTAAAATAAAGAAACATGAATCTTCAGCTGAGCGGCTTCGGTGCCGTAGTTGGTAGCATGCTGAGCCTCTATGCCCAAGATCGCGGGTTCAAACCCGGCTGAAGTCGTCGGATTTTTAAGAGCGTTAAAAATCCCTCAGTATGCATTCCTTCGGAGGGGAAGTAAAGCCGGCGGTCCCATGTCATAGATTTATGGCATGTTAAAGAACCTGTAATGGTCTTGCTTAGGCTGGGATGACAAGTGAAACGGTATTTACTTTGCTCCACGTTGAGCGTACAAATGTAATGGTTTCGCTAGCCCACACTGTTGGGTGAGAAATGTAACTGTTTACCTTTGCCTAAGCTATGTTGTTTTAATGGGCGCCAAGACCTCAATGCAATGTTGAAATCTAAATTTGTATTTAACAACGTCTAGCTCTGGCAGAACACCTTCAAGACTCTATTCACTCAGATCGTGGTATGATTTGATCATTAACCCAACAAACAATTGTATCAGGAGAAGGAATTGGTCTATATCTAATGCTACCTACTGAAAGCAAAGATTGCATTGTAAAAGAAATGAATTTATTATATAAAACAAGTATAGCAAAATTAATAATAATAATAAGTTTAAAATTTAAATTGGAGCGTTGTGATTTGAATATTACCGATAGAAAATTACGTGAAAACGGAGTCTGATAAATTGATTTTACTCTTATTTCCAAGCTATGAAGTTACTGAAATATGAAATATAAAACAAAGAAAATGAGAGATTGCGTATTTCTGCGTCATGTGCGCTTACCATTGGAAATTGCCAAAGCATCTCCCTCGTTCTTGATGATGCTGTGTGCTTCCCACAGTCTCCTGGACGTCGTCATCTCCGTCGAAATTTGATGATATCCTGGTAGATTATATAATTCTATGGTCCGTACCTCGGACCCAAACTCGCGTAAAACCGCACTGGTTACGTTTTACAAAAGTTCGTCGCTAACTCCACTGAACATCGGAGCGACACGCACTTGCGACCGTACACCGCAAGTTCTACACAGATAGTCGCTAACTCCACCGAACATCGGAGCCACTCGCACGCGCATCCATACTCGTCAAGTACTATACAGATTGTCCACGTTTCACGGCGCGTCGAACGATATATTCACCTGTCGGTTCCCCCACTCTTCAGTCCCAACTAGCTTACGTCGTCTCCGCTGATTGGCTGAACCACCACGCGATCTTCTCCTCCTCCGGGTCATTACACTCGGCGACAGGGTTCCGTTTCAACAATTCGCCTCTTCTAGACCTTGCGACCCAAGATTGCGTCATGCTCCTCGACAAGATTCAGCGTGTACTTGAAATTCCCAGTGAGTCACGTCTCTCTCAAATACCCTAACTGACAAAAACTCCGTAAAATTCCGTAATCAGATAATTTTCTATGATATCGTCGTTCGTAATAATTTGCTTGTTAGCGTTTTCTAAGACATAGAAAACCTATCTGTATGCTAATAATTTTTATAAAATGCTCCGAAAATACCTTAATAATAATAATTATAATAAATTAATAATAATAATAATAATAAATTAACATGAAAAATTCTCTTGGCTGAACAATTTGCCGCGTAAATAAATATAGAATGGCTTCCTACTGACTTATGCCAGTTGCATAAAACCCCTCGAAAAACACGTTACATATTCGCCTCGGATCATCGGATGATTTACCGTGACGACGGTCCATTATCCGATTATCCCAGACACGTTAATAAACCCCATCCAAAATACATATTACATAAATGAAATCACCCTAAATTACAGATATATACACTCATAATTTTTCTTCACGCACTTTGCGTCAAAGTTTGTTGTCACTATGGATTGCACTTTGCAACCAGTCCAATGTTTTACGTATAGAATATTGTTCCACGGATATTTCCGCCTCTCAAATTTCTCTATGTTGGAGAAATAGACATAATTAATGTGTGAGCACTATGTATTTATGATGTCATATCACACGCATTGAAGGTGTTCTGATATATTGATATCACCCTAGAACTTCCTAATTTCACTGGAGGTCCCCTCCTTATGGTGACATTTAATTCCACTTATCACTCAGCACACGATCACACTATTGTGGCAGCGCCTCGTGACCATAATACTTAATCTCTCTTTAACGTAGATTAAATTAATATTGACTTCTGAAAAAAAAACAGTAAATGCGCATTACATATAACACCAAATATTTCTGTGCCGTAATCGCCCTGTCTTGTTAAGTTCCCGTTAACCATATTCTACTTAATACTAGTTCTCAACACAGACCATTTCTCCTCACACAAATAATACCATTGTACAAATTATCTTAAATTACACACTTACAAATCTTACATGGCGAGGCCGTAAACAGAAATCACGTGTGCTGATATGTATGAGTTTCATGAAGGACTGTCTCGCATTCTGATGGCCCATCTTTTATCTCGTGGACGCCTTAAGCTAACAAGCCCTATACAAGCGCTCCCCCATCTCTTGGAGATAAATGGGAACCCATCAGCGCTGCCAAAATGGCCTTGGTGCATCGAGACAATTTAGTGCTCAACAGCATCCGACAATCCCGTCATATTTCCCTGTACCTTAAAAACTCTCATTTACTTACATACTACCCCCCTGTGTGACTTCCGATACGCCTGCCTTAAGACCAGATCCTCCACGCACCAAATACCACACTTACTCATTTGATAGGCTGGCTCGCCAGCTAAACACACTCACTTTATGACACATATTTTCGTAGACTATGTATATTATACGTCCCGTATAATCTGTTTCCCTCACTTTTCTCCAGCACATATGCTGTTTTCCCAATACGTTTGGAAACTATAAATGGGCCCTCGTCACCTGCTTCCAACCTTGCAAGTGGCTCCCTTTAAATGAACGTCATCACGTTGCTCTACTACCATATTTCTCAGTGTCTGTAACGATGCCCTGTTGCTACTGTCCACACATGCACATATTAAAATACCGTCCTCTGCTTTAACCACAGGATAATCCCTACATAAATTAGTGTCCCTCGATAGCATGTCTGCAAGAATGTTATCTTTACCTTTAATATATTTTACTGTGAATTCGTATTCCTGCAGAGCAAGAATCCACCTACTAACTCTGTTAGAACTGAGTTTACAAGTCCTCATATACAGTAATGCATGGTGATCTGTGTGGATCTCAAATTTCCCCCCTACTAAATACATTCTAAATTTCCCTAAACTGAAAACAATACCTAAAAGCTCTAACTCAGTAATCGTGTATCTTTTCTCTGCTGCAGTCAGTCCTCGCGAGGCTAAAGATACAATGCACAGATTACCCTCATCATCTTTCTGACATAATACTCCAGCAATGCCTATATGTGAAGCATCTGTCATAACCACATATTCCTTATCTTTTAACGGATATTTCAGCACTACAGCTTTCTCAAAACCTTCCTTCAGCGCTCTAAAAGCCTGATCATGCTTGGACTCCCATTTCCACCGAGTCCCACTTTTAAGCAATTCCCTGAATGGTTCTACCAACCCTGAGTATTTAAGAACGAACCTCCTGAAAAAGTTGCAAATTCCCAGGTAAGTTTTTAACTGTTTAACATTCTGTGGCACCTCTGCGTTAAGTATCTTATTAACCCTACTTTCTTCTGGTGTTACACCTCTACTCGACACTCTATGACCTAAAAATGTCACTTCTGACTGACAGAATGACGACTTAGACAGCTTCAAAGTGAACCCTGCCTGATCTAACTTCTGAAAAACTATATTTAAATGACGTAGATGCTCCTCAAAACTGCGTGAACTAATTACCATATCATCTATGTAAATGGTTACAAACTCTCCTGTGTCATCCCCTAATGCGATGTTTAAAGCCCTAATTAAAGCTGCTGAACTACTCTTTAACCCATAAGGTGTTCTACAAAATTGATAAAGGTTATATTTATGACTAAAAGCTGTAAATGGTCTATCTTCGTACATAAGTGGCACTTGCCAAAAACTGGAACTCAAATCTACACAAGTGAAATACTTCTTCCCCTCAAATGTTTGCATTAATTCCTCTATTGACATAGATTTCAGCTGATCTGAACTAATTCTACTGTTAACCAAACGAGCGTCTAAACAAATACGAACAGTGCCGTCGGTCTTGGGTACCGTGATCAAAGAATTAACATATGGACTGTTCGAGTGCTCAATAATCCCATCTTCAAGCATCTGGTTAATTTGTGCCTCAACTGCACTCTGATAAGCGAAAGGTACAGGATATCTATGTCCTGTGAATACTGACCTATCAATAACGTTCAATGAATGTGTATAGCAATTGGCCATACCAATGCGATCCTCAAAAACTCTCCTATTACACAATAACACATCATAGAGCCGAACACTCTGTTCATCCTCTATATTTCCCTGAAACGCAGCATCACGTAACGAGTCCTCTAGACTTCCGTTCGTAATCACACTGCCCACAAAACATCGAGAACCCCGCTCTACGGCTGGCGATATCTCATTTAAAGTACAAATCACACCTACAATACTACTCCTCTGAATATGGTCATTGAACGCTACTTCTACTTCAGAATCTCCCCATTTAAATTTCAAACTCCCTACATCATAACATAAGTTACCAGACACTCTACTTAGCCACTCTGAACCCAAGATAACACTGAATACTAAATTTGGAATTACAAGGCAAATCTGCTTCTCTACATGATTATTAATTTTAATGTCTACTAAAACTTGCTTAGAAATTACTTTAGACCTCTTCCCAACAGCTGTGATAACAAAAGTGCTTTTAATTGGCATCTCCTCAAAATTTACTCCAGTTCCTTTCATTTTATCATAAAATGCACTACTTATGCAACTCTTCATACAACCACTATCAATTAAAACATCTGTGTACGCCTCGGACACGTTACATTTAACTATGGGGCTCTTACTAACCACTTCCTGAATAATACCTTCATCATTTAGTTCATGTAATAATTCATTTCTTACATTTAGGTCATAGGGTTCCTGTATAATTGTATGGACAGGGCATGCTACAGACTGAGATTCTGACCTTACTTCGCAGCCTGGTTCGCGTTTAAAGAACCGCTACAGCTGGCCGTAGTACTACTAACTACTGAACTAGTCTGGTTGTTCTGGGCTGTGTTGTCATTGTTTTGCTGTATATTACTACCACTAGGCTGTCCTCTTCCTTGACCCCTATTCTGGTTGTAATTATTGTCATTATAATTTCTCCCTTGATTTCCCCTGAAATCATTGTTTCTCCCTTGATTTCCCCTGTAATCATTGTTCCTCCCTTGATACTGATTACCATAGCCATTTCCTCTGTTCTGATTTAGCTGATGATTATTATTATTTCTATTTTGAGCGTTGGCCCCTTCGCCACCGTTCCCTTGAACTTCCTGATGCCTGGCTTCATTAGGTCTATTATTATTATTACCCTGGTTCCTATTGAAATTGTCCTCATAACCCCCTCTCCCTAGTGCATCAAATGTGCTTAACAAATTTTCTACTTGTGATATAGTCTTTACATTCTGGATACAAGCAGCCTCCTTGATCCTATAGGGAAAGTGCCTAAGTAGCAACCTTACCACATCACTTTCCTCCTTCAAGCCATCCAGATATTTACACACTAATACCTGCCCTAAAAAGTATTCGGTCATGGTGGAGCTTCCTTTAGGGTTATATTTACCACACACTACTCCCTCACGATGCTGCGACTGAATAACCTCATTCCAGAACTTTTCACAGAATTTCATTTTAAAATCATTGATATCAGTAAACTTGTCTCTGTAGACAGCAAACCAATTCCTCATTTCCCCCACAAACACTTGTTCTAAAATTTCAACTACCTGGCACCACTCAATACTACCATTTTCCAACCTCTCCCCGAATTTATTTTCTATAGTGTTCATGAACTCCATTGGGCACCCCTGTCGATTGCTGAACTTACCCAGTTCTACCTCCCTGTATGTGCTATTCACAAAAACTGGCCTATTCTGACTATTTTCTTGCCTGATCCTAGCTTTTAATTTTAATTCTAATTCTGCGCTTTTCTCCTCAGCCTTCCTCTCAATACTGTTTACTGTTAATTTAATGTTTCCTTCTGATTCTTCTACTTTATCATATAGCTTTGCTTGTTTCTCCTCAATCTTGCTAATGCTTTCCCTATTACTCTCTCTTAAATCATTTACTTCTGCAACTACTTGTGAGTGGACTTTCTCAATTCTACCCCCCAGCTGTTCCTTAACCTCTTTAGTAGTTACCTGAATTTTGTCAATTTCTCCCCCCAATTGCTTTTTGACCTGCTGTGTTTCCAGTTGCACTAGTTCTTTTAAATTTTCAGCCTGTGTACTGATTCTAATTTCCAACTCCTCCTGTACTTTTCCTAATTTTCTGTCTACATCTGCAATAATCTCTTTAGCCTTTTCTTCCATCACCCCCCTGATCTCACCTCTAATCAGTTCGAATTTGTCACTCATTTCCCTACTGTTTTGTTCTAATTTAGCATTTAAAGTTTCATTACTCTCTCTATTTTCGCTACTGTTTTGTTCTAATTTTGCATTATTCTGTTCTAATTTTGCATTATTCTGTTCTAATTTTGCATTTAAAGCTTCTGTACTTTCTTTATTTTCCCTACTGTTTTGTTCTAATTTTGCATTATTCTGTTCTAATTTTGCATTTAAAGCATCTGTACTTTCTTTATTTTCCCTACTGTTTTGTTCTAATTTTGCATTATTCTGTTCTAATTTTGCATTTAAAGCATCACTACTAACTTTGTTCTGATACATGAACTCGAGAAGTAAAGTTTTTAATTCTGGTTGGCCGCTTACACTCCCTGTTTCAGTATCGGGATTTACCTCCGCTACCCCGGTACTACCATCACTCGACATACTGCTCGTATCATCATTCTCCAGTTGATGACCACTACGTAACCTCATCTGTCTTTCTTTCTCATCCCCCATAATGGTATACACTGATAAAGACAAATAACCCCCAAAATACAGGCACAGAAATATATACCCTTCTCCTTCCACAAATGTTATTAGGTTTTCATCCCCACGTTGGGCGCCAAATGTAATGGTCTTGCTTAGGCTGGGATGACAAGTGAAACGGTATTTACTTTGCTCCACGTTGAGCGTACAAATGTAATGGTTTCGCTAGCCCACACTGTTGGGTGAGAAATGTAACTGTTTACCTTTGCCTAAGCTATGTTGTTTTAATGGGCGCCAAGACCTCAATGCAATGTTGAAATCTAAATTTGTATTTAACAACGTCTAGCTCTGGCAGAACACCTTCAAGACTCTATTCACTCAGATCGTGGTATGATTTGATCATTAACCCAACAAACAATTGTATCAGGAGAAGGAATTGGTCTATATCTAATGCTACCTACTGAAAGCAAAGATTGCATTGTAAAAGAAATGAATTTATTATATAAAACAAGTATAGCAAAATTAATAATAATAATAAGTTTAAAATTTAAATTGGAGCGTTGTGATTTGAATATTACCGATAGAAAATTACGTGAAAACGGAGTCTGATAAATTGATTTTACTCTTATTTCCAAGCTATGAAGTTACTGAAATATGAAATATAAAACAAAGAAAATGAGAGATTGCGTATTTCTGCGTCATGTGCGCTTACCATTGGAAATTGCCAAAGCATCTCCCTCGTTCTTGATGATGCTGTGTGCTTCCCACAGTCTCCTGGACGTCGTCATCTCCGTCGAAATTTGATGATATCCTGGTAGATTATATAATTCTATGGTCCGTACCTCGGACCCAAACTCGCGTAAAACCGCACTGGTTACGTTTTACAAAAGTTCGTCGCTAACTCCACTGAACATCGGAGCGACACGCACTTGCGACCGTACACCGCAAGTTCTACACAGATAGTCGCTAACTCCACCGAACATCGGAGCCACTCGCACGCGCATCCATACTCGTCAAGTACTATACAGATTGTCCACGTTTCACGGCGCGTCGAACGATATATTCACCTGTCGGTTCCCCCACTCTTCAGTCCCAACTAGCTTACGTCGTCTCCGCTGATTGGCTGAACCACCACGCGATCTTCTCCTCCTCCGGGTCATTACACTCGGCGACAGGGTTCCGTTTCAACAATTCGCCTCTTCTAGACCTTGCGACCCAAGATTGCGTCATGCTCCTCGACAAGATTCAGCGTGTACTTGAAATTCCCAGTGAGTCACGTCTCTCTCAAATACCCTAACTGACAAAAACTCCGTAAAATTCCGTAATCAGATAATTTTCTATGATATCGTCGTTCGTAATAATTTGCTTGTTAGCGTTTTCTAAGACATAGAAAACCTATCTGTATGCTAATAATTTTTATAAAATGCTCCGAAAATACCTTAATAATAATAATTATAATAAATTAATAATAATAATAATAATAAATTAACATGAAAAATTCTCTTGGCTGAACAATTTGCCGCGTAAATAAATATAGAATGGCTTCCTACTGACTTATGCCAGTTGCATAAAACCCCTCGAAAAACACGTTACAAACCTTCCACTTATTACACCTGTGTGAAGCTAAATTATAGGTTAAAAATTTGAACAACGCTCTTAGGTTCCAACGTTCGTCGCCAGGAGCCGACTGCGGTGGCGTGTAGTAACCAAGTTCTGAACTAGTAGTCGTTTACGGTGGCCTTTGGCGGCAAAAGTAGGAACTGCTTGAAATTCAATGTCTGTAGTCCTCACTTGAATTAAAAACAGATAACACTCACTAATACAGCCATCACAATTAACACCGGTTATCAGACAGTTTCTCCACACACCCAAAGTACAGGGGGCTACATGACTGCCTTGTCGCAGCTCCTAAACTGAGGAACCAACCAACCAATCTTAAGCTGTTTGAAATTGACACTTTTTGGAACTGTTAACGAAGATGCATAATTGGACAGTGCCTATAGAAGGTAAATTGCGGAATATAACGAAGATGTTAGGCACAATAGATATGTGTTAAATATTGTAATAAACTGTATTCGTTTCTGTGGTTCTTTCGGACTGGCCTTGCGTGATCATGATGAAAGTGTAACATCAACAAATCCATGTGTTTTGAGAGAACTAATTAATTTTACCGCTGAGTTGGATGCTGTGTTAAAGGTCATTTGGTAAGGGCAACTGTTTTCAAAGGAACGTCCAAAACAATTCAAAATTAATTTTTACAGATTATGATGGAGGTTTGCCAAGAAGAAGAATCAAAGCAAATAAAGGAATCGGAAATTTTTGCCATTATAGCAGATGAAACTAGTGATATTTCAAACATATTTCAGATGGCTGTTGTGCACCGATACGTAGTAAGAGGCAAACAAAACATGATGCACACACATTAGCAGCGTGTTTACTGGATGAATTAAAGAATCAGAAATTGAACGAAACTCCGCAAAAATGAATTGCGCCGACGTATGACAGAGCGAACTTCATGGCTGGTTCCTCTGATGGGGTTCAAGCTATAGTAAAAAAAAAAGACTGATAGTCAGTCTGAAAGACTAGACTTTATATCATTTTAAATGCTACAAATGCTGCGTGAACTCAAAGTCCGTTAGCAAGTGCAAACCAAGGTCAAAGGAGGTAGCTGGCTGGATGACGTCACGCTCACCGGAGCGCGCGGGGAAAGGAGGAAGCTCAAGCAGTATTATGACGTCACACACCTCAGTGCATGCTCGGTACACTTCGTCACCGTAACGTAACGCCAGACCCCAGCGTAACTACGAAGTCGACAAGATCATTTAAAATGATAAAAATCCTATCCTTATGCAGAATATGTGCCCGTCTTTGTTAGTAATAAAATTTTTCGTTAACGTACAAACTTTTCGGTTGCCATGTTTTTATGTTGAGAATGTTTATTATCCCGGAGATTGAGACCCAACCTTAGACAACCTGCTGTGTTTAAAATTCTTCCCATGAACTCAGGCATAGGGCTTAAATACATAAATCTGATTTTTTTAATGAATTCCTATAGGAAGAAGCCCAAAAGAGCCATTAAAATTTGCCTATTTGTCGAACGTACAGTTATTTTGGAAAACCCATGTATTTCAGTTTTTATAGAACTGTAGTTTATCTAACGTTAATTAATTTTTGTTACATGTGTAAACTTCCCATATAAAATTGCGACATCAGAAATGTTGGTGCAACACCCAGCTTTACTTACCACCGGCCGCCACTGACTATCACTGAGTTAGAGCTTTTGGGAATTGTTTTCAGTTTAGGAAAATTTAGGATGTATTTAGTTGGGGGTAAATTTGAGATTCATACAGATCACCATGCTTTATTATATATGAGGACATGTAAACTCAGTTCTAACAGAGTTAGTAGGTGGATTCTTGCACTTCAGGAATACGAATTCACGGTAAAATATATTAAAGGGAAAGATAACATTCTTGCAGATATGCTTTCTAGGGACACAAATTTATGTAGGGATAATCCTGTTGTTAAGGCAGAGGACGGTATTTTGTTATGTGCATGTGTGGACAGTAGCAACAGGGCATCGTTACAGACACTGAGAAATATGTTAGTGGAGCAACGTGATGACGTAATTTTAAGGGAGCCTCTGGCTATATTAGAAGCAAGCGACGAGGAGTGTGTGAAAGTAGGGCGGTTCACGTACAAGATGCAGGATGGGCTTCTTGCACGAAAATGTAGGAAGAATCGGTGGGCAATATGTGTTCCTGCCAGTTTACGGGAGGAACTAATTTGGTTCATTCATAAGGAACTAGGACACTTTGGTGCTACCAAAGTCTTCTATGAAATTGCACATAACTTTATTTGGAGTAAAATGGGAAGGGATGTTAGAAGGATCTTCTTCGAGGTCACCCAAAGGTTCTATGGACATAAACAAGTGTTATACTATTGGGGTGAGCTGAGTAGTTAGCTATGTGTATTGCTTATTGACAGGTAGTGTGTGAACGGATGGGCATAAAATGTAGGCAACCAATATCACAAGGCTATTTTTACAAATAGCTAGGTGACCAGAAATAATTCATGAGTTTGTTGTTGATTAATTTTAATGTTTTTAACGGTTTAGTATCATTTTGTTAACTGTATACTGTACATAGGCTAAGAAATAGAATTGCTTTAAACTAAATTAAAATACAGTAATTAAATTATAATAATATGCTTTACAGTACATGTACTTCCATAAATACACTGTACATTCTGCTTCTACATAATTTTTTGAAAATGTTTGTCATTTTCTGTTGCTTTACGCACTTCACTTAGGCCTACTGTTTCTACATTAGTTTTTGAAAAAGTTTGTGATTTTCTGTTGCTTCACGCACTGTACACGCTTTTTGGATGCCATGTCCCTCAATCTTCTTAAAAGCATCACTTCAGTCACACTCGGTTCATCTTGATTTTCTACATAAGTGATTAAAGATTCTATGGTCTTGAATGCCTCCGAGTGACTCATTATAGGGGCGTTGTCCTCTTCTTCGGGTTCAAAGATTATTTCCTCATCATTGCACACCATTTCTATAATGTCACTGTCTATAATTTTGTTGACTTCGTCTTCATTTACTAACCAATTTATGGCTTCCTCGTTGTTGATTTTTTCACAACCAGGCAGGCATTGCACAAGCTCAGCAATCTGTCGATTTTCTTCATTGCAGGCATAAGTTTCATTGACGTCTTCTGTTTTCTCCCCCGTCCATTTATCAGTAGCTTTGTGATCTAAGAGCTTCCTCCATGACCTTACCAGCGTCAACGGTTTTATTTCATCTCATGCCTGGAATACCCACATTATCACGTCTAACATGTCCACCTTCTTTAACGTCTCTGTAACACTTTCTTTTTCGTCCATTCCAGCAATCAACACAGAAGGTAACCTACGGTGATAGGTTCGCTTTAGTGACTCAAGCACGCCTTGATCCATAGGTTGACAAAGTGATGTCACGTTTGGTGGTAAGAACACACCCTTTATATCTCCATCTTTAAGTTCGTCTTCACTTGGATGTGAGGGTGCATTGTCAAGTAGGAGCACTGCTTTTCTTGGCAAGTTATTTTTCAACAAATGTTTTTCCACTTGTGGCACAAACTGCTTGTGAAACCAATCACTAAATATTTCGCAGTTCATCCATGCGCTGCGCTGGTTTCTGTACCAAACTGGTAGGCCAGACAAGTCTTTAAAGTTCTTGAAAGCCCTTGGCTTTTTGGATTTTCCAATGAATCCTAATGGAAGCTTGTGATCTCCTGTAGAGTTTCTGCAGGCTAAAATGGTGACCCTCTCCTTTTTCTTCTTATACCCCGGTGCACTGTCTTCTTTCTTGGAAGCCAAAGTGTAGGTGGAAAGCATTTTATAGTTGAGCCCAGTCTCGTCGCAATTCTAGAGCTGCTCTCCAGTAATCCCATGTTGATCAATTAGACTGTGTAAAAATATTTTAAATTTTTCAACGTCTTCTTGGATAGCCGATAGCTTTTCACCACTGATCTGTAGTTTCCGCACACCATGACGATTTTTCCAGCTTTCCAACCACCCCTCACTTGCTTTAAACTGTTCATCCCCTCCAATTTCCTTATTAAAGTGTAGTGCCTTTTCTTTTAGTGAAGGACCTGAGATAGGTAACCCTTGCTCTCTTCTTTGGGTAAACCAATGAAACAATGCCTCATTAACTTGGTTGTTAGCTGCCTTTTTCATCATTTTAAGTTTTTTAACACCACTTGTTGACGCTTGTGACGAGCACCACTTTTCAATATCACTCCGAGCCTTTTTCCAGTCACTCACAGTGCTTGTTCCTACTCCCATATCCGCGGCAATCTTCTTGGCTGTTTCACCAGCATCTAACCTTTTTAGAGCACGGAACTTTTCTTCCATCGTAACAACAGTCTTTTTCCTTTTTTCGGACATTTTTGCACAAAAAAAAAAACAAGGTTAAAAGATAACAATAACGATAACAACGGTAAACAATAACAGTAACAACAGAAACACACTCGCAAAACAAACTCTCGCTTCAAGACTCACGCACAGACTGAAGGGTAGAAAGAGAGGCAGCCTCGTGTTGATGTTGGTGGCAGGCAGGCAGTAGCCGTGAATGGAATATCGCTTATTCACACAAAGGGATGAGTTTCCGGGAAGATGTCGTTGACCGAGTCAGGCCACAACCCCTCGTGGTCTAGCACGCACACAGCTTTCCAGTGCTGCAACTTTCACTCGTCCTCCCTGGCTAGCACACTAATGTATCCTCGCTCTCAACTACGACTTAAAAATTCATTCGGAGATGTGTCCGGATATGGGAGGGTTCGGATATCACAGGTCCGGATGTGACAGGTTGTACTGTATAGCCTATACAAGAGGTTTTTTTCTGAAGATGGATAATACACTTTTTATTAAATCATATATACATATATACATACATTTCAATTGAAACGATCATCGTTATTTGAAAATATTTCTGATGATTTGATGAACAATTTAACAAATCATACTACTGTATTTTTCACTTCTGTAAAATGTAATCAAAAATTATTTTTTTCTGTTTTTTTTTTTGGTCAATGAAATCTTCTACAATGTCATCAAAATCAATTTCCCGTAGAACATCTGACTCGATATACATTAAACTTAGCATGTCTAATCATTCTTATGACATGATACTTCTTTGCGCACTTTTGATCCGTTTCAATTTTGAAAATGAGCGCTCCGCAGAACAATTCGTTATCACGAGGGTCAGGGAAATGCGAAAAGCAATTTCAACGTTCGGAAAAACAGACTCAAGCTTGTCTCGAATAAGAATTTCGTAAAGTTCAGAATAAGTGAACTCAGTTTTTAAAGGACATTGTAATTTAATATAATGCTGAAACTGTCTTAGTTCTGGATTAAAAAAATTCTAAATCATCGGAATAAAATTTTGGGGGCCCCAGATAGGCCTGGGCCTAGTCGGGCCTAATGGGTAATCCAGCACTGCCTCTATCGTCTGGAGGTAGCGTGGTCATACAAAATCTCATAGGTCTTTGCCGTGCTTGTATCGAGGTTGGTGGCTGTCATGTTGTGCAACTTTTATGAGTTTGTACACACTGATACAATAACTCTGACTAGTTCATAGCATGGTCGTCAGTTACAGTGCTACAGGATCATTATCTATGTACGCCCCGATAATCACGGCAAGATAAGCCATTGTAAGCATGTTAATGCTCAATCTACATATATACATAATTTTTTTCCAGAAAAAGCTGAATTTTGAAAAGCTTTTTAGGCCCCGTACATGTATCCCGTGTAGAATTGTCAACAAAATGTAAATATCGCAATATTAGTTCAAACCTATCCCTTGGCATTGTTTGAGGGAATATAGGGGTTTCTAAAAATTCATCCCTGTTGAAATTGCTCTTTAGGGTAGGTTTCTGCATTATCCCATAAACAATACAAGCCCCAAGAACACATAAATGTTGTCCCCTGTCACTGACTCCCACTTTCTGGCACGCGACCTTGTCTTCAAGGGTGTGCCAACTATACATTCTGCCGCGTACATATTTGTTTCTCAAACAATTAGTTCAATCACTTTGTCGTCGAAAAACAGCCAAAAAAAACATCTAAAACAGACGTGAAATGCTTTCATGTACCCGGAAAACCCGTGAAGGGGATCTTTTGTGTGCTCGTGACGACGCCTACCTCTCGCCACAAACACTGAACAGAAGTCGTTGTTATTACAGCTGAAGCTAATTCTTCTTCATTTGCGCTGTCAGACACTTCTCCAATAATATCATGCTGTGCATAGTCCATATCACTACCAAGAATATCGCTTCCTTATAAATCACTTCCACTACTGTCATCTATCAAACCAATAATCTCTGCACCCGTAAGAGAATGAGACAGTCCGGCGAGCCCGGCAATTATTCATCTGTGACTGAGCCTGCGAAGCAAAAAATTATCTACGAAGTATTTGCTTTCAGTGCTTCCCCTTCATAAGTGACAAAATTGCCAAGTTAGATATAGTTCACAAAACATTCTCGAGATGGCAGGAAAGGTTGTGGTACCTTCTAAAGCAACTAACTTGAAACTCAATAGAGCGCGTTTCATGTTCTTTCCCTGACAGATATGAGTCGTCAAAAGCAACGGATGTCGATCAACTTCGTATTAGTTCTAATTATGAAACAGAGATGGCATGAAAGTACATAATTTCTCGGTTCATAACGTGAAAGAAGAACCCGCGAAGCAGCAGTTTTTCATGTGTAGAGTCCAGCGGACGTACAGTGTACGGCGAACCGGCTTGAGGGGTTAAGATGATTGGGAGAGGAGAGATGTTTTTGGTGACTGCTAATGAAGAGAAGAGATAGGTTGGTAGGACACATACTACTACACCCAGGAATAGCAAGCTTAGTTATAGAAGGAAGGGTCGAGGACAAGAACTTTAGGGGTAGACCTAGGTTAGAATATGTTAAACAAATTGCCTCGGATATAGGATGTGGTAGCTATGTAGAGATGAAACGATAAGCTCAGGACAGGAAGGCTTAGAGTGCTGCATCAAACCAGTCAAAAGACTGAAGACTCAAACACAAACACAATCCTCCAGGAAAAAAGTATAAAAAGAAAGTGTAATAATTGTTTGTTTCTTTTAATTCTGTAGTGTTATTAAGCATATGATCTAATTTCTTCCTCAGGACTCTCGATCGAAAGATGAGCAGAACATGATAATTAAACCAGAGAATACAGCAATGACCCTACCAATCAAAGATGAAGTGTTGTCATCTTCTGTTCCGGATGATACTAAAGAAGTAAGATTTTGAATTAGTTTCATATTTTTTATTTAGTTTATCCCACTGAAAGTAGACCATTGAATGGATTTACCATAAAAATTTTGAATTTGATTTTTGACTTCAGAAATATGGTGCATATATTATGCCATAGCAATGACTCTATTAGGAATTTTCTTTTCTTCTTTGTTTATTAAATTGTCCATTATGTAAGGCATTGTCATATTATGTGCTCGTTCATATTAATGCACATTGGTAAAATCCCACATTAAGGGAAAGGAAGTTAGTGCTGAATTTTTTCCTTCTTTTTAACTTATACAAGACATGAGAAATAATTACTGACAATAAATCCTCAGTGAATATTGTTGCATCATCAGTATTAATATCCACCCCTTAAATTTTAAATTGTACAGCAAACACTTTGCACCACAGAGAATTTTTGTTTCATGATTGATTTGGGTGTCAATTAAAATTTCCAAGGAATTGAAATTGCCCAGGTTCCCCCAATCAATTTTGGCAGCATTTTGCCCCAGTGTACCATTGGGTGAACAACTAGCATTGCCAATGTACTATGTGAGACATAACTTAACAAATAAGTAGTTTAGTGACCAACTAAGGACTCAATCCCTATTCCTCTAATTAGACCTATTTATAATATTAATTTTATGAAATTATGCTGGTAGCACTGACATAAAAATTTCTCAAAATATAACTGAAATATTGCGGCCTAACAGAGAACTTATAGTAAAGTACTATCCCAGCATTTGTCTGGAGGGAGGATGGAAAAACCAAACTCAGGATAGCCGCTGTTGGTGCTGGAATTTGAATCTACGGTGTCCGGACTTACTGCAGCTACCTTCACAGCCATGGTGTACAAGTTAACAAGCACGGGACTTGGGATGAGAAAGATGATTAAGAGGACTTCAGGAAGCTGGGAGTAAGGAGATGGAAATGAAAGTTGCCGAAAAAAAAGAATGGACCATCCTTGTATGAAAAGCCAAAGCCCTTCAATGGCTGTAGTGGCAAGGAGTAAAGAAAGATACCAGCCAGCCTCAGAGTATTCATAGTGACTTTCTTTTTCTGCTCAAAAAGTACATAACATAGGGTAGTGAACAAAAGTTTGGTGCTTTTCAGTCGGTCAACACGAATGTACACAAAAGAGCTGGGTTATGCCTTAATCCTGAAAAAAAAAAAAAAAAAAGTGAGATTAATAAATACATGTAATCTCAAGGTTTTTTTTTTTTTCCCCAGGATTAGGGCATAACCTACCTCTTTGGGTACATTTGTGTTGACCAACTGAAAAGCACCAAACTTTTGTTTGCTAAGGCAATACTGAAAAATGGCTTCAAACCTCACAATATAGGGTAGTGAAATTGACAAAGGTGATTACCAACAAGACAAAGTGAGAAACGAAAAATATATTGAGCGAGTGCTCTCAATATTATAATTGCTTTACTGCCTCATCATCACCATCTTCTACAGTTTCCAAACCCTGGCTGGGACTGCTTGGAACATAAGCCTCTCCATCATTTTCTATCCTCCCACCACCTTTCACTACTCACTCTGTCCCACTCCTCTTTCCTGCACTCCTTCCTTCACACCCACAATCCACCTATCTCTTGGTCTCTTGTCCTCCATTTCCATCTCATGCATCTTCCTGCCCTCCTGCATTCTCCTAACATGTCTGTACCAACTCATTCTCGACTTCGCTATGATCTCTTGTAAAGAATTCTCTTCCACAATCTCTCTCACTCTCTCATTTCTTACTCTATCCCTTCTTGTTATTCCTAATCTGCTTCTCTGAAATTTTATTTTGCAAGCCTGGATCCTGCTCACCTGTCTCTTCTTCATAACCCACATTTCTGATGCGTAGATGAGTATTGGGACATAATACGTTTGATACAATACCCGTTTGCTCTTCTGGGGTACATCCCTGCTCCATACCAGACCTCTCACACTCTGCAGGAATCCATGGGCTTGCCTTCCTCTCTCACTGATCTCCTTATCATTTCTACCACTTACTTCTATTACACTCGCTAAATACTTGAAACAATCCACCTTCTTTAGAACTTCTCCTCCTATCATTATATCTGTTGTTACTCGTCCCATATTTCTCGTTGTCACCATCGTTTCACACTAATTTGCATTAAATTTCAAACCATTCTGTTTTACTGTCTCAACCCATATATTCAACCTGTCTTGTACCACTGCCTCTCTGTTTCCCCATATCATTAGATCGTCTGCAAACACCATTGCTCTCATATGTTCTTCTCCTATTTGTGCTGTCACTTCTACCATTACCTCGTCCATCACAGAGATGAAAAGCAGTGGAGATAGTGCACTCCCTTGTTTCAAACCACTCTTCTGCTTTAACCAGTTTGACCTCTCTCCCCCAACTTTCACACAGCTCACACTTCCTTGGTACATCTCCTTTATTCTAGCCACAAATTGATTTTTAACTCCCTTTTTCTGTAGGGTTTCCCACACCTTTCCTCTATCCAAGCTATCGTATGCCTTCTCTATGTCCAGAAACACCATTGCCAAATCCTTTCCTTATTCATAGTGTTTAGTGCTTTACTGCCTATGAGGCAGAATTTTTTTCTTTACAAATGCAAAATGTAATATTTAACTTAAGTAAAAATGACAATGTTTTCCTATTTCAAGATTTCATATTCATTAAGGCACCTGTAGTAACAACATGGTGAAATTCCTAATAATATAAAACAAACAATGAGGAAGCTGTGATTGTTTCCCTTCACCTCTACATAAGGGGCTGACACTCTTATAAGAACATGCAGCTTGGGGTTGGTACTACGAGGGTACAATGATTATATATTGCATTCTTCTATTGACAACGCAGACACAGCTCCTTGGGGGGGAAACGTCTGGAATTTCAAGTAGATTTATCACGGTAAACCCCTAAAGGAATTTAATGTATTCAGGGCCGTGCAAACCTCAATGTGTTTTTATTATTATTTCTCACAGGTTTTCCATAGTAATCTGCCAATGACCTGCAACATATAGCAAGGTGCACTGGCTTTAATTTCAGCTGTCTTGCTTTTTAATCTTTCACACAGCTTCGTACTAAGGTCCATTCACTAAACCAGTTCATTCATGCCTAACAGTTTCCAAACAGTATGGCATATTGATTTATGGTACACAACAGGGCTTAGTGCATGCCCAAATTATAGTGCTGCTACACAGAAAAATACAGTTCCAGATATTTTTACATTATTAAGTAGTAATATCCAAGTGTAAATATTATCGCTAGGAAGTTCACACAGATGTATAAATGCATCATAGTAGAAAGCTAAATCTAAATTTGATCTAATGTCAAATATAAACACAGGTTTTGAAATTAATTATTACATAGAAAACTATAAATATGTATGTGTAACTTGAATAACTAGAGAACATTGTGGGTTCTGTTTTGTGTGTTAAGCCTTTTTTTTTTTTCAATATAAATTCAGCAACTGGATTATAATTTCCCAAAACTGTCTAATTGAGAGACAGAAATCTTGTTCTCAGTTTACAAGAACTGCATCGTTGTATATACTGCAAAGCCCCCTTACAGGTGATTTATTATGTGATGTAGTTTTTATTTATATCATTTTTGAATTGTATGGTTGATCTCATTTGTTTTTCTGATTTACAAACAGGAGTTCACTTATTGAAAGCAATCCATGTGATTAGTTTTGTGTTGTTGCAGTAAAGTACAATTGTTTAAAATTTGTGTTTCTTTTGTAGAATACTCAGTGTATGGTTTAAATCTAAAAATTAAATTAAATTAAAAAATAATACTAAAAAATAGTTGTATGATTGAAGTGTTAAAACAACAAATATGACCAAGACCCATTTCTAGTTAATGAAAATGTTATTTTTTCCTCAGGATGTGAAAAATGAAGCTGGAACTGAAGAGGGAGCTCATTCAAATGAGTAAGTTACTACTTTACTAAATCACTGCTACTTAATCCAATAGTTATTATTATTCTCATATCTGAAACATACATATTATACATAGTTATATTTTTTCCCCCCCAAAACTTGGCCACTTTCAATGCTTTTCTGTTCCTTGATGAAGATTGTCTTCTGTACAGGAGGCTGGACATAGTTGACATTGAATACGCATCTTGATCAGTGTAGCCCCATCTTGTCAAATTAGCCTTTGATCTACCAATTCCAGATCTCAGTCTATTCAGGGTCTTCCAAGTTGTCCATTCCTCATCATAACCAGGAGCTAAGGATTCAGAGACTCTTTTCCAACCAGGGAAAAGGTAGGTCATAGCCCTCCACAGTTGCAACCTAGCTGTTTCAGAAGTGGTTCTAAGTTCCTTCGATGTTCTAAGGAAACTCTTCCTCGACTTCAGTTGTTGCGGGTGCAGTTCATGCCCATACAGAGGATGGGCTCTTTCCTGCTCCACTGTCTTTCTTGCCTTGTTCGCAGCTATTAATCCAATAGTGAAATAATATGAGAAGTGTCCACCTCCTGTAGTGGCTAGCATTCTTGACTGCTGCCCTGGATGTCCAGGTTCGAATCTTGGCTCTGCCAAGAACCTTAATTCTCGTCTGAGAGCTGGAACAGCATACACTCAGCCCTATGATACAAAAGAGAGGTGGGTTCGATTCCCTCCTCAGCCCTCCTCAGCCCTCCTGGAAGTGGTTTTCCATGGTTTCCCACTTCTACTCCAGGTAAATGTTGGGATGGTTCCTAACTTCGGGCCACAGCCGCCTCCTTCCCAATGCTCATGTGTATCATATACACTAAGTGATTTAAAATGTAGCTAAAAGATGGCATAAGGAAATACAACAGTTACAAAGCAAATCAAACATACTCAATCACAGCACTGATGGCACAAAGTCCTAATCGAGCATACTCGACCGCAGCACTGGCGGACTTGAGATAGGTCTAGAATACTCAATCACAACAGTGAAGTAGTTAGTAATTAAAAGTGAAAGCCGACAATCTGTCTGGTGGATTTACAGCACTTTTTCTTGCAGGCGATGTTGTAACCTGGGGTAACAGAATAAAGGCCGGAGATGAAATTAGAAAATTGGAACCAAGTGTTTGAGAAGTTTATCTAAAAGTTAGCAAGTAGAAATTGCACCCAGTACGGTAGTTAGAAGAAGAAAGATGATGTCCAGTGGGAGAATGTGAACCAGATCCAATACATGGGAAGAATAATATCATGTGAATAACACTCGCTCTGAAGTCACCAACCAAATCCTAAGCGGGCCACATTTATATGAAGTGCGAAATTTACTATGGAATGTAAAGGTACTCATTTGCTCAAAACAGTCCCCTTTCAACAGCAATTTTGTCCCAGTCACCACTTACAGCCTGAAAACTTGAGCATTACCTAAAAGAGAAAAATGCCATTTCAAAGCAGTGGAAATCCAATTTCCCTATACTATGGCACAAAAAATCAAGAGAGCCAAAATAAGGAGTGAAGTTAAATGGTCATATTCTGAAGTGAAAGAACTTTTGTGTGAAAGAATTGCCAGACCAAGGAGGATCAGGTTTCGACATGTTATGATAATGGAGGATGGAAGAGGAAGTCTGGAAAGACCAAGAAGTAGACGGATGATGTGGTACTGGAGAATATGGGAAAGAGGGATGACGTGAAAGCCATGCTTGATGTACCTGGATAGAAAGGTATGGAGGACGTTCACTAATCTACCCAGCTTACTGGAACAATAAATTCATGGTGATGAATCTGTTCCAACAGTTTTAGATTGGCCACTTTCACAATGCATAATTTCCTACTCAGTCATTGGTGTTTCACAGTATCCACTATAGTTTTCAGATAAATAAGACTTGCGGTTAAAAGACCAATACCATGCTCAGACAAATTGAGCACACATCTAACTATGCGGGGCTGATGGCCAAGATGTCCCCAGCCCCTGAAAATGAATTAACAATAAAACAACACTAATTCCTTTCACTCATTAGTAAACAGGGCTCTTCACAAAGATGTTGCTATATCCTAAATGAAGTACTATTCGAATGCCTTCACCATTGTGGAATGAAATCAGGTTTCTTTGTTCTGTAATACCTGTCAACTGCATTTTCCAGCGTCTATGCATTTCGTGTCCGGGATTTACCTGCCTGACCCTGAAGTGTTATTTTTAGACCTGCCAGTGATTCTGTGCACCCTGCTGCAATATTTTAAGATTTGTCAATTTTACAAATTTGTTTATCTTTCGTCAGTGTTCTTAAGTATTCAAAGCACTTCTTCCATAGTATATGTTGTTGTTAATTCATTTGAGAGGTTTGGGACATCCTAGTTATCTGCCCCATGTAGTTGGGTGTTTGTTGAACTTGTCTGATAACCTGTATTTATGTGATGATTGTAGTATTGTGTGTAGTGGTATTTAGGACAAGGATGGGGTAGGTGTCCCGGGACTAGAAATAGGGCACTATCCCGACATTCGCCTGGAAAAAATGGGGAAAACCACACTAAGGATATTCGCTGTCAGCAGCGCCGGGATTCGAACCTATGATATCCGAACTTGCTGTAGCTGCCCACATGATCGTGGTACACAATTTAATGAGCACATCTTTGGCATGGATCCTTAATACATGAATCTTATGGCTCAGTTACAAACCGATTCTGCATAGGCTGGAGTAATAATAATGGCCTCAGCTACCTTTGAGAAGATCTTTTAAGTTAGAGCTATTTAGGCACTCCACTCCCTAATTTCGACATTCCATTTGTCACTACCTTCTTCCTCCGAAATTGGAATTATGTGGATGTGGGTGAGATTTAATTAATTTTGCCTTGTGTTCGTGATAAAGGCTAAGTTAGAAGTGAGTGTTCGTATGAGCAGACTCAGATTGTGGGGTCATTTTATGAGAATGAGAGAGGAGAGATCACTTAAGAGGTTAATGAGCTTGGCTATAGAGGGTAAGAGAAGCAGAGGTAGACCTAGGAGGTGATGGTTAGGTTTAGTGTTCAACAATTTCAAAATAAGAAATGTAGAAGTAAGTATGGCCGCAGTTCTAACTGCTAATAGAGAACCATGGGGATGAATTGTTCGCAAACAGAGGCTTGCAGACTGACTGGACGCTGAATGGCAAAACAGTCTCAAATGAAAGACTCGTAATCACACTAGAGATCTTTTCATGAGTTGGCATCTCAAGACTTGAAGCGCTCGGCTGGGAATCGAACCTACGAACTTTGAGATCATGAATTGGAAACTACTCGACCACTGATCCACCGAGTCCCAGATATTAAATCCAGTCTATCTCAAAATGTCCCATAAATTCATCATTCATTTTCTCTTACAGAATGTCACCCTCTCCTTTTTCTTCTGTGGCTGGAGTCCAAACAACTAATTATCAGATCAGTGAGACCAAAGATCGAGACGGGGCACTCGTCTATACTGCAGATATTATGGAACTCGTATCAACCTACAGTCACGTGATCTGGTGTTGTTACCTTTGTGGGAAGAGTTATGCCAACGAACAGCTCTTACGGGAACATGCGGCAAATCATAATCTAGAAACACTTCCTTCCCATTCAGGAGTATTAGTTGATGGTGAAAACCGAGTCTACTGTTGCGATCAATGTGATAAAATGTCTACTAACAGTGCAGACATTATTTGTCATTCAAGAGAACACGCAAGAGAAATCAGTTGTGATATTTGTAATAAAACGTTTACAAAAAGGATAAACCTTCGAAGGCATTCCGTATGTCATTCAGGGGAGAGACGTTTTTCATGCGCTGATTGTGGTAAGAACTTCGCCCGAAGCGATAGTTTGAAAAGACACGAGTTTTTTCACAAGAATATTCGACCTCATTCTTGCCCGAAATGTAACAAAACTTTCAAGGAAATCGGCAATCTTAGAAAGCATTACGTGAAACATTCTGGAGTAAAACCTCACACTTGTTCGATTTGCTCGAAGTCTTTCACAGAACGACGCAGGCTGAAGATACACCTTGTTTCGCATTCGGGAATCACTAGGCCATATTCTTGTGACATTTGCTCCAAATCTTTTTCGCAATCTGGTTACCTTAAAGAACATATGGAACTTCATACAGGGGAGCTACCGTATGAGTGTAAGGTGTGTGGTAAATCGTTTGCTCAACGTCGAGGCCTCAATTCACACAGTGTTGTACACACTGGTATAAAGTCTCATAAATGTATAGTATGCGGAAAATTGTTTGTGATCCGCCTTAGGCTTAGACGCCACCTTTTAACCCATGCTCGTCAAAAGCCTTTTACATGCACAATCTGTAATGCCAATTTCATAGTGAGAAGAACTCTTATTGACCATCTGCTTTCGGCAACACATCAACCTCTATAGCAAATAATCAGGAAATTTACACATATTATCTTTTGTGCAGTGTGTACAACCCAGGCCTTGATTGGAATTATGGAGATCGTTATTTTGTGTTAGGGTACTAAGTGACAGCCAATGGCCATCAGCAAGAAAATTGAAAGGACGCTAGTAAGCAGGTGGCATGCTCATAATTGCCAACCCTATCAAGTGACTAGTGTGTATTGTGTACAGAAACAACTGACTAGCGGCGTATTCAACAATAATTAGCTAAGCATTTTGTAACGTGTTCATAGTTCTGTTCCCAATAACATTGTTATTAAAATGATGTATAATTGCATTTGTTGAGGGATTTTTTTTATTTCATTTTTGTTGTTCATATGAAATCAGAATGTGATTGGAATGGAATCATTATCCCATATCCTTGCCATGGATAAAATTAACACTCTGATGGCTTCTTCACGGTTTGGAGGCTATAGGCCATTGTTGACTGATTCATTCCTTCTTTCCAATCTTGCCAAAGGGAGAAGCTGTTGTCCCAAAATGTGTCAGTTATTTCAAATTACAACTTGACGTAATTACAAGTTACCTAGTTACAATATTTCATCACCTAAAATATTGTAGAAATTTGATGGTTTCAATGTGAATAACATGCTGAATTAATATGTAGTTGCACACAATTATCTTAAGAAAAGACCCAAATATACATTAAGAAAAGAACAACAGTATATTATTGGATAAGGATAAGGTGCATAATGGTAATCTAAATAAAAATAGCCACCAATAGAAAAATATATTTCATAGTACATTATCAATCCTAACTCAAACAAATAATAACAGCTCTGATATTACTATTAGAAGTAATGATATATAAAACATTTCACCTATTTACTAAAATAAAATGAATCTGGAAGAATAGTCTCTAATCACACTGGGCTACAAATTGTTACTTTATCATTATGACTCAGTCCCCTTTTATGTATGGGCCAGATGGCCTCGCTGTTGCGCCCCTTAACCCAACAATAGCTCTTTAACTGGTTCCTTTTGCTGTAAAATGAAGAAAATTGGTCTTGCAGGAATAAAAGAATATAACATCTCGGGGGAAAGAAAGAATAACTATCGTCCTATTACCTTACCAACTGGTATTGCAAAAATTGTGGAAAAAATTATGTATAAGAGACTGATAAGTTTCATAGAAAAAAATAAAATATTATCATACTCACAACATGGATTCAGAACGGAAAAATCTACACAGACAGCAATTTACAAATGTAGTAATTGTATACTGAAATTAATTGACAATAAGGAACATGTAACTGGCCTATTCTTGGATTTATCGAAAGCATTTGATGTTGTTGACCATAAAACCCTCCTTACCAAACTAAATCAATATGGTATTAGAGGTCTAGCTAATAAATGGATAGAGTCTTACTTAACAAGGCATAAACAAATAGTAAGCTTGAGACACAAGGATGATGGAACCAAATTACTTAATGAAACATTGTCCAATGAGGGAATTATTGAATTTGGAGTACCCCAGGGATCGGTTTTGGGCCCACTACTCTTTCTTCTATATATCAATGATATAACACAGAACGTTCATTCACATAAGGAAATTTTGTTTGCGGACGATACAGCACTCGTAATAAAAGGTGAAACTAAACAGGTCATACAGCAGTCTGCTGACTCCGTTACAGGAGAGTTAACCAAATGGTCACAAGTTAATCGCCTCATAATAAACTATAAAAAACCAGTATGTCTAAATTTCCACACTATACAGAATAGGAATCCTGCGAAACCCATTATAACATTAAATGGTCATCAAATAGAAAATAAATCAGAAACAAAGTTTTTAGGACTATAGATACAACAGGACTTGAAATGGAATAAACATATACAATATCTGAATACTAAACTGAACTATGTGCTTTGCGTTACGTATTTTGAAAACCTGCACTAGCATGCACACATTAAGAAATACTTATTTTGCTTATTTCCATTCATACTTAAGATATGGGATCATATTTCGGGGTATGTCGCCAGATGTACTAAGCACGTTTAGGATACAAAAGTCGGCGATTAGAATTATGGCAAATGTAAACTCTAGAGAATCATGTAGACCTCTGTTTAAAGATTTAAACATTCTCCCACTACCCTGCATATATATATCTTTGAAAGTATTATGTTTTTTAAAAAGAATTTAGTGAATAAAGATGTTTTTCTTAAAACAAACAACGATGTTCATAGGCATAACACAAGACAAAATCAAAACATTCATATTTCACACACACAAGCATATATCAAAAAGGAACTTTTCACACTGGAGTTAAATTATACAATAAACTACCCCAGTATATAAAACTGGCCCCAAAAATAAAAACCTTTGATAGATTGTTGAAAGCTTATCTGCAGTGCCATTGTTTTTACTCAGTAATTGAATATCTTAGCGTATAGGAGCGATGAAATCTATAATTATTTTACTTTTTAAATTTAATTGTAATACCTAGCTGTATGTTGTTGTATTTATAGAATTAAGTTTTCATATTATGATAATAGAGTGAGGTGTAAATAGTTGTGCAATAAGATTGTTTCTATTAAGATTTGCTATTATAATAACTTAAATAGTTATAATATTAGTAATATATACCTGTTAGTTCTTTTATTTTATAGATGTAAATTCTGACGTGTCCTATATCAAAAATGTATTGAATGCATGTATTTGATCAAATGGAATTAATAAAAATCTATCTATCTATCTATCATTAAGTAAGTACTGCATGTCTAGAAAGGGGGGAAGTGACAACCACTTTTTGTGGATAATTTCCTTTAGTACACTATCCACCAATAATGCGGTACTACCTGTCCAATTACATTCAGTCAGTCATCTAGTAACATACAGAGTAATTTTCCTTGATTTTACAACCTTATTGTCTCACATTATTAATTCATCTATTGACAAAACAGGCAAGCAAAAAGCCTAGCATATTTCAGTTTAGAACACTGCAAAATACTTAGAATATACTGTAATTAGTAGTATTCTGGGCCAAGAAATGCCTAATCTACATTGTAATGCTATCTGTAAACTTAAGTTTTAAACACAGTAAAATACTAAAAGAATATGAGTAGAATTGTGGGCCATGAAAGCCTTAATCTACATCTTACCCCTGTCTATAAACTGCTAATATGCACAACTAGTGGTCAAGCATGAGCACACACTGCTGTCAGATCGTGTTTTACACAAAGAATATAAGCCCCTAAGATGGAAAGCAGAGAATTAAAATGTGACCTGCTTAGGTCACTGCAGGCTACTCTCAGGGCTGATAAACTATCTCCAGGAACGGGAAGGAAGTTGAAATGCTGCTACCTTTTAAGTAGCGCTACAAACATTCTCTGGGAACAAGAATCCAAAAGTAGCCTGGGAAAGAGAACAGGAAATCAATGTTAAGTTAAATGTTTGCCGTTCTCGGGGCTTCTTAGAGACAATCAGATATGAGCAGTGGCGGTATATGCGATAACGAGGGAAACAGATGTAATAAAACTTCGAAAACATGTTCTGCTTGAATATTATCAGTGACCAGTGTACTTGTTAATAAAACATATATGATAATTTTACTACAATAAATAAAAATGCCTCTTATACAAAAAATTACTAATGGGAGTTGAATATATATGTCAAAGTATCAAGTGTATGAGAGGGGTGGGAACATACGAAGGTCTTTTCATAATTTCTGCACACAGTGAAAGTATGGTTCAATTATTTTTATATAGGCCTTCAATGTAATCTCCATTCTTCTGAATAACAGCGGCCCAGCTATTTGGCAAGTCTTTTATTCCCGTCAGGACGCCATCTTTGTTAATCTGTCTGATTACTCGGGTAACTGCATCAGAAGCCTCCTCAATGGTTTGAAAATGTTTCCCTCAAAGTGGTTTCTTCAGTTTTGGAAACAAATCAAAGTCTGGTGGACTCATGCCAAGACTTAACGGGGGGGGGGGGGTGAAGCATTTCCCATCCATAATGCTCCAAAACTGTGCGTACTGGCTCGGCAATATGCGGTCGTGCATTATCATGCAGAATGAGCACTCCAGCTGATAAAGTGTCGGGCCTTCTTTGGCGAATCTTTGGCCGCAAAACTTTTGCAGAAAGTGCCTATAGTACCGCCCTGTTACAGTGGTTCCCTGACGGACTCCATCTGTTGCTCCCACTCCATTTTCTTGAGGGGGGGGCTGAGGATAGTCGGAATGTTTCCACAGAGAGGACTGAGATTTCAATTCTGTCTCAAAATCTCGAATCCATGTTTCATCTGTGGCAACAATTCTGTTTAGAAATATATCTTCCTCTGTCTCGTAGCTTTGAAGCAATTGTTGTGCAATTGTCTTGCGATTTGCTTTTAGTTCTTCACTCAGATGATGGGGAACCCATTTTTCAGTGACTTTTCTTTTCTTTATTTTCTCGGTTATGATTCCGAACACCGAAGTGATAGACATGTTTGCTTCATTTGCAATTTCTTTGCATGTTCTGCGTCGATTTTCTTGGAAAATGTTGTCAATAAAGACAGCGAAGTGTAGCCTGTTGCAGTTACTTGCCACCCACTATAGTTACTCCCGAAACCTAGTTGCCTTCAATTAACTCGTGGAATCCAACTTCCATACAACATTACAATAGGGATTGTTATTTATCTCATATGTCTTATAAGACCATTATCACATAAGAAAACTACGATCTGAACAGGCAAGCGGAAATATCAATCTACAAGGACCTCGGTTCAACGCCCGGGTCGTTAACAACTTTAAACACTCCTGGTGTATTCATTACTCTTTACAAAACGACCTCCAAACACCCCTCCTTCTCCGAGGGTCTGGCCGTGAAACATGATAGTTATTTATGACTATGCGGGATCCTTCCCGTCTGGCCCGAGCTAGAGCCCTCTTTAAATGCTTTACAAAACACAAACTTTCCACTCTCAGTTCTTAGTGGAGACCTGGCCTTTTACTCTGCTTGTACAATCAGCAATATTATTGGGCTTAAAAACCACATTCGTAATCTTGGCGTTTATTAATTATGAAAGGTCCTCATTGATTGTGGAAGAGCAATAAAACGACGAATAATAAAGGGGCTTTCAAAATAAAAGGATTCTGAGTTCGAATCTCTTCACATGCCTCGGGAACCTTTCCCTTATAGAGGACTATACAAAATGCGATTTAGGGTCAGCCAAAATAGCTAAATAGACCTACGCTCAATACCATACATTTGCTCCCTTTCAATACATACACAATGCCTCGTGATACTACGTCACAAATAGAGGACTTATACCAAATCTCAATTCGCGACAATCAACTACCTCTCATAAATAATTCACCAAGTACATTAACTTTTACGCGTTCCTAGCGTGACATTTTACTTTAATGGCGATCCTTTTGCGCTATATATATTTTAAGCCTAGCGTCATCCAAAGAACTGATAATATCATATTAACAATTGATGCACATTTCAATTTTTATATTATTTTTTCCTTTGCAATAACTTTCTCTCTTTCAAGAACATGCATTTAAACATCATGTCTATACTTTTTATTAAGGCTCTAACGCTCTTATGCTCACATCAATTTATTTGATCTTTATTTAATATTTCCTTTCTTGGTTATTATTATTATCTTTATTCTTTACACAAGCTCAAAAGCTATTTCTTTCATATCTCAAATTTACTTTATTTAAATATCTTTCATGATAATTACTGATATTTCGCTTGCTCTTATGACATTCGTTAAATACATTAACATTTTATTCACATATTTCCTCTACGGGATTTATTCATTACATAATTATTTATAATTTCTCAAATTACTATTATTGTTCAGACCGCGTTGTTGTTTATTCAGTATTTATTTATTAAAACACATCCCTTTTACTCAAAAACTCCGGTGGATCTGTACACAATCATTTCCTGATACCAAAATAGAATGAAATTCAGTACTCACATGTTTTTAAGATCGTCCCATGATCTTTATTCTTGTGCGGTGTTTCATTTTGGGCCCACTTTTAAATTTTACTCCATAATATAGAGATTCATCTTATGTACAAACACTTCTTGACACATATTTAAGACACTTAACATTGACGACATTTTTATACACTGGTGTGTCCCTTTAGAACACACAATAAACACTAAAAAATATTAATTTAACACACAATCTTGATAAATTTACACTTCACAATTCTTGATCACTAGGCCGTATTTCTGAGCCTATCACACGTGACCTCTTAATTTCCCGTTTCCAAGGGTGAAATTTATTCAATGTCGGCTTCCTATCCTGCAGAATACGAAAGTCTCGAAACATCTACTGTTCCCTGGAATCCTAATTCTTCTACTCCTATTCTGGATGACCGGCTATTTATCTAGCTTGAACGGCTTCTTTGTAGATCTGGTTTATCGATCCTAGCGAAAGTCTATTCGGATCGAGGTCTCCTCGATAACCAATCGGTGACCTATGGATTTATTTTATAGCAGCTAGTACTTCTCGAGTCTAGTGCTTTAGAATAGTTCGTCTGTTCTTTGGAGATAATGTTTATAGTCTCCGTTCTTCCTTATTTGATCGGTTATAGCAATCCTACGTTTCTGAAATACGTTATGAACCTTACTCTGTTCTCCCCTTTTTGGGTTCTTTAATTTAGATAACTGTTTATCTTTCTGTTACGGTACTTCCGTACGTTATGATATATTCGTTCGTCTATTTAAAGACCTATCGCCTTGAGTCCAACGTTCGCAGCCTGCTCTGACTATATCTTACGAACTTTTCACTATAACTTGTGTACTGTCGGACCTAAATCCTGTAACTAGGATTTTCCTAATCTTTCAACACGGCGATACTTTAAATTTCTTCTTTACTACTCCTTATGGAGGCAAGCAAGTTGTTAATACTGCGACGCCTATGGCTATCGGATATTAATTCTGCGGTGTAATACAGCGTTTCTCCCTTCAAGGAGTACTAGTAACTGTCTTCGATGTGACGCAGAGTGACGCCCCACATGGCTGTCTGAATACTGATGCGTAGCAACGCCCCCCTTGGGCTATTTGGACCTGCTTGTACTGATGCGTAGTAACACCCCCTCGGGCTGTTCAGAACTGCATTTACTGTTGATGCTCCAGCGTCACGTCCCCCTGGACGGACTTGTACTGCGTGATGCGTAGCAACGCCCCCTCGGGCTGTTCGAGACTGCATGATTGGCTTGGTGAGGCCAGGAGTTTTATACCTTTTCGCTACAAAAAGATAAGACTCTAGCCCTTTCTGTGGCCAACTTCTAAAATAATAGTTGCACAATTATAACAATTATACCTTCCGAAAGTTCGTCTTCTCAATGTCAAATAATCTCATTGCACCTAAGAATCGATCGTGCAATTCGGAGATATTAATTAATTTCTCGTCCTCAATTGTGTGGGTGTTGCTGTTCTTTTGTGCTCTCCCCCCTACACCAGCCTTGGTACTTCCCCGATGACGTCTTCTTGCGTTTGCAGTTTTCTCCTGTGCAATTATTAAATGGTTTTTCTTTACTAAAAAATCTCTCATTCGAAATGATTCACTGTACTGTACTTGTTTACTCATTTTTATACTCGTAAACGGGTTAAATTTAATTATTCCTCTTCTGGCGCATAAGCGGTGTTGTCCATTTCCAGCAAACTCAGCTCGATTTCCGAATCAGGCTTCCTTGTCTACTAGTGGGAATTTTCCACTCGGTTATTAATACTCATGACTCGCTCCCTTCTGAATGTCAAGAGGGGTGATCTCATCTCACGAACACCTGGTCCTCGCCTCTTGCACCATATTAGGCTAGCATTCTAGCTTGATCTTTCTCTAAGTTACATTAGAAACTGTATGTTTCTTTCATTTCTTCCCCAAATGCATGGATTCGACCTCCATGGACCCTATGGCACATGGGTTCACTACATCAATGAAAATGGCACTGACAGATACTATCGAGATTAGAGCACAATAGTTAACAAGAAAATTATTGTGGAACACACCAAAATATACGGGGGTTCATACTTACCTTTACTTACCTCTTAAATTTATCTCGGGGACTGGGTTGTCAACTGGATCACTTAAAGCGTGCCCACACAATAACCTCCACCATGATATTTAAAATGAACCATAACGAAGACGAGAAACTTTAAACTGCACAATAATTTATTTCACATAAAGAATGAATTAACAAAAATAAAACAACAAAATCCACGTGGCAATCAGAAGTCATTGTCCACATAACTAGGTCCTCCTGTAGGACTGGTATACTCTACATACAATGTTTCAGCTTTCTCAAGCTCAAAATAACGTAAAAATAATAATGCACTTGGAATGGAAACGGGATTTGGGACGAGACACATATAGCAATTGTTTTGCGTGTTTATATACTTCACATTTTATTTATAGCCACACGGCTATTATGTAAACGTCCTTGGCCTCTATCATACAGTTGTCCGGGCCAGCTGCAATGCACCTGCATCGTCAAAGTGGACTCACCCCTCCGTTCAACCCTAGCATAAGCGAGTGACATCAGAGCTTAGCTCTCCTTTCAAAACACGTTAAATGTCCACATCTCAACTGAAATATTATCACGCAAATGTTTTAAATGCTCCATTCAAACACCAGTGGATTACTCCAACAATCCCGAATCATGATTAATTGTTCAATCCACTTGCTTAATTAGCGTTGTTTAGAGTATAAAAACAAAACTCTAAATGTTAATAACAAAAGTTCGTTAATTATTTATAACAATAATAAATTGTTTATAACAATGTCAAACGACAATTGAAAATTTTATACACGCCTCTATTAATCCCTTTCATTACAAATTGTTATCAAAGATATTTACAAAATTATTTACAATATTAATATTGTTTATATTATTTATACAAGAAATACATTAAACCACACGTTTATCCGGTTGATAATTACTCAAATCGTGGTGATATAATCGACCAATGAAGGTTAGTTATATTTAATTGTCAAATTCAGGTTTAATAAGGTTTAATAATTATTATTAATATTTGTGACGGTAACCTCCATTCAAAATCTTCATCTCAAATTATTTAACACTCTTGTTAATTTTAACAGTATCTTCATATGAATAACTTTCAAAGAACCAGGACAATACATTCAGCGGAAAAATACTTCGCTCAAAACGCACAAAATTGCTCAACAATAGGCCCAGAATTCATCATATATCTTCATATATATGGCATCAAAATCTTCCAAATTACATACAAAAACCTCCACTCATAAATTCAACAACTTCATTTATTACTGTGGGAACCTCTTGCATTATTCAAGGGCATTACTCATCAGCGACTTTTATAGGTCCACTGAACTAACGATTATACATCCATTGTTCCTCTTCAAAAATTCTTATATTCATCAATTGTATTAATGTCTGTTATTATTTAACCTTCGTGGGTTTCATTCATGAATCGATATGAAGTAAAAATTTGCCAATCACAAATAAATTTTATAGCAAATACGATTAGACACTCCTCCCTGGTCTATCAAAATTGAGATTAATATCTTCAAAGTAATGCAGTATAAAAATACTATCTTCAATCAAAGTTCATCTAAACTGCATAAATAGTCGAATAGAATACAATTAGATTGTGGAATGCAAACATTATTGTTCCAATCTATAATTGGGAAAAATTCCTATCAAATGTTCATTACTATAGTGTATTCAATAAATCGTAATCAAAGTTCATATTTCATAAAATTGTCTATAATGCAATGATAAATGTCTATGTTGCAATCATGTTCATAAGACGACTAGTATTTCAAAGATCGTCGATAACGTATTAGATTTTAACGCTCTAAAATCATTTAATCATTCTTCTTTCTTGAGGATGACAGAAAATTGGTCAAAGTAATTTACTGAATAGAATTACTTTAATAAATTGACACGCTGTCTGAATTCAACTCTGCCATAGAAAATCGTTAACTTTACAGTCAAATCGTGACTACAAAAATATGCAAATTAATGAAAGAATCTAAATTATCAGTCTCAACTGATCCAAAATTATTTAACTATGCCAATGACATAACAATGTCTCAACAAAACGTAGAAAAAGGCATAAATCATCGAAGTGTACTGAGTACAGAAATGTTAATCAAGAAAATGGGGCAAAAGATAGGACAAAAAATATAGGAAAAATAGTTGCTCAGATATCGCTACATGACTCAAATAGTACAAGAAACGTTCACGACTACCTTATCTGTTGATTGAAGTTCTAGAGGAATGTTTTCAAAGAAAACTGCTGTTGGTTCCATTTCACCAGCGTGAAGATGTGCTACGACCTCGAACCTGGAATCAGCGTCCTCGGAGAATCGAACTGCTTCCTCCTCCGGAAATTGCACTGCTCCATGTATACGAAAGACATCCTTCTGGCAAAACTCTTCTTTATGAGCCGGGTCCACCCTGGCCTCTCTTGAAAGTTCCCTGAAGTTCCAGTCGTAATTCGCCATGAAGTTTATTGCAGTTATTTCCGCAGAAATATTCATAATGGTGGAGTATGAAAATATTTCCACTGTCATCTGATATAATTCAGCGATGGATTCACGATGCATGAGTGTAGTTGGATGTTCACTACATGCTCGCTTTTGTAGAATGACGATTAACGAAGTTCCATGCTGTTACTTCACTCCATCGATATATGTCCCAATTGCATTAAAGCCTTAGCCTTCCATCTCAACTTCTGTTATAATCATTGAAAGCACTGCCAGACTATAATGTTCCATAGTAGAATGTATCGTTGTATTACCGAACGTATTCTCCAAGATCACGGTTGTAACACGTGTCAGCCGTAGTGTATAATGTGGAAATTTAAAAGTGCCTCTCAGGTGGCGAGAAAATCACTTTTGTCTGCAGCCTTAAAATGCCAATATCTTTCAAAGTATAACTGTGAAATTGTTCAAATGTTCTACACACCTCAATGTTGTACTGCCCAATTGAATTATAATAAAGGCAGAAGTTAACTCTTTATATCTTATCTCGTAGAAACGTTAATGTGAGCGTTACAACTTCACCTAGTTTCGAACAGCGTAAAATGGAACTGCTCCGTGTTCGTTCGATGCGCCGGGCTTTAACCACACGCTAAAGACAACTTGCTTCACTTATTCACTCGACAATGACTATCTGACATCTGAAATATATATGCGTTATCTGCGGTATGAGAGATATGAGAGCTCCTCTCTCCTGTGCACGACCTTTTATCAACTTCTTAAGGGGCGTATCCATCCCTTCCATAGTTCGTTCTTCCGTAATTGCTAGAAGTTTTAACTTTGGCTATACTTGACGGATTTTCAAATTTCAAAAACTCAAAATTAATTTCTTCAAAATTCCAAATCAATGCCATAACTGAAAATAGTTTTCCACAAATCTGCATGCCAAAAGTAATTAAATATCGTAGTTTCAGCAATCTCCGTCTTCCTTCCAAACTATCGTTCATTGGTTCGAGTCTCTCCTCCAATAGCGTAACTTCTTCCTTAGCACAATACCTTGTTTCCTGCGACTGCGTCGTAAATCTAAGATCTTTCTCGAACAAAATCATGACGTCACCAAGAATCTCAGCTCAACCAGCCTACTTGCATGAAGTCTACGTCATCCGTGCCTACGTCATGAATATCCACGTCACAACTATGACATTCATAACTTTATTCATATATGCCAATATAGCCATCGTGGTCTCAATATAATTCAATTTACGGGGGCAGTACCATCCCGGCATTTGCCCGAAGACGAAGTGGGAAACCACGGAAAACCACTTCGAGGATGGCTGAGGTGGGAATCGAACCCCCTCTACTCATTTGGGCCACCCGAGGCTGAGTAGACCCCGTTCCAGTCCTCATACCACTTTTCAAATTTCATGGCAGAGCCGGGAATCGAACCCAGGACCTCCGGGGCGGCAGCTAACCATGCTGACCGCTACGCTACGGAGGCGACAAATAGAAGTTTAAATGAGAGAAAACATGTTTACTATCGTTCTCGTAGATCATGTAGACAAAACTAAGTTGCAATATTGTTGTACGTCGTGAGGAGGATATAATAAAACATTTAAAAAGAAGTAAAAATTTTTGCCCTTGGATAGCCTTGAACCCAGGATCTTCAAAACAACAAGCAAGCGCGATACCACTTGCACACTTTACTAACACACTGTGAAGTATTTTGTTACGGTCCTTAACATTGCGTATGGTTAAATATCCAATTATTACAGTTAGATCTTAAATATCGATTGGAATGCATTCATTCTGTACCAGGCATATTTTTAAATGTACTTAAAGCAAGTTTCACGACCGCTTTGCGTTAATAATGCAAATCGACTGTAAATGTTACCCTGAAACGACAACCGTCCTCCATGTTTTATTTCTTACAACTTGGCGCACGAAATGCTAGCGTGTGATACACTTCAGTCATAAAAGCTGGTGTACGGACGAGGATGAACAGAATCATACAGGAATGAAAGACAAGTACGCAGGTGGGATAATTCTTGTAGGTAGCAATCACACAATGAGACAGCGAGGAGCATTTCAAGTCGGCGCTATTCAAATGCTCCTCGCTGCCGGGTGCGCGCGCATCTTTGCGCCGCTTTCTGGCTCCTCATCCGACTGTCCCGAGACAGAAGTACGCGAATGTGCTTTGTGTAGAAGTTTTGAAATAGCCTCGCATTATGCCTGTTTTCTAAAAGGGAGCAAAGGGTACCTTTCGTAGTACATTGGCACTGCTTGGTGCATCATGTAGCCTTTTGGTGGTCTTCCCAGTATGTACGGTACTTGCTACCAATGCATCTTGGTGAGGTGTAGGCATCCCAACTGGTTTATTAATTTGAAAATTTTGTGTGTTCAAGAACGAAAGTTGTTATCATTTCTGTAAGGTAACTTTTTCTCGGCTCGGGGTCGTTGGAAAATGTAGTTCTTGGTTGCGTTGTAATCCTTATACATCAAAACGTTATGCTGTATGACTGTGAAATACGTAAATTAATTAACTTATTTTATATCGGTTTGTATTTGTACGGGGAATTAAGACTTGGTTCACCAGCTAGCCGCTCCGAGAAATGCTGTACAGCGTTGCTGATATGGAGCCCATCACTTCCGAGCGAGGCGTGCCATGAAGCGTGATGGAGCCCACCTTGGCAACGCTGTACAGCTAAGTTTTGATGGGGAGTAGGCCTATGCCAACTCATCTGTGTCAATTAGATCTGCCCCACCATTGCCAATATTGGACTTACTGGACAATTCAGTAATTTATAAATATATTTAAATGAAGTCATTAAAAGGATGTTTTGACAGGTTAGGACAGGGCCACCGAGAGGGTTTAACAGCACCTATTTATTTTTTCTCTCGCCGCCCCCTCCTGCCCCTCTTGAAATACGTTTAATTATTACTATCCACAACTAGCTATTCCGGAAAGACAATGCCATTTTGAGAAAACCATCTGATGCAGAGTCATAATTTTATAACTTCATACAAATCTTATTTCATATAGTCTGATTTACAAAAGATGCTCGGTGAAAGCTGTCATACGCTTGAAGGGTGAGGTGAGGAGTGGAGACGAGAGGGGTAACGGTCTCCATGGCAACAGTGAGCATTGTTGCAATGTATGCCGACACAGCAATAAGCACATGGTTTGACTCAGTGTGTCTTCACTCGTCACGGTCATTAGAGCACCGGACAGGGGGACTAACTTCCACAGTATTTGTGTCTTCCTGCAAGCCTCTTGGAATGTTATGAGTCATGATCTGCCTCAGTGGCAACGCATCATTTCCCCACGTGCTAACTTTGACAGCTGTCAGCGAGCTTTATTGGTAATTCAGACTATAGTAAACATTATACCCAGTCTTGATTTGTAAAAAGAAGAGGTTCCGGTACTGTTGGTTACCGGGTGGTTGTGGGACAGGGGTGGTGATTTATGGAATATTGAAATATAGAGTTCTACAAACGACATTTTTACGCTTTTCTGAAATTAATCACTGGACAATTTGGACCACAATTTTAAATTAAATTGAGACTGCTGTAGGAACATCTTTCTTACCATAAACGTTGGCCTATATTAAATTTTAATGTAGCCCAACTAGGCTACCATTCAAACAATGTACATTATTTCAATTTTTTTTTACATAATTTAAATTAATAAATACATTTGGTTTGAAAATACGCACAAGTTCACCAACAATCTATTATTTATTGTTTAATAGTTTTGTCTTAACAGTTTTCTGAAAAGTATCAAAGGTACTGTACTTAAACATGTTTTACCTCACAGTTTATAAAATTGTCCAAAATTTACAAAAGTTTTCGTTGAATGTGCCTCCTCTCTCTCTCACACATCTTGCTGTTCGTATCCAGAGCGGAGTGCCGTCCCCGAAGCAGCCAAGATTCCACGTACTTTGAAGGGTCAAAACGAGTGAGTGGGGGGCCATTCAGCTTCAGGAAAAGTAGTGAGGAGATAGTTTGTGTTAACAAAGACGCAAGGAGGTTTCAGTACGGCGTACCGGTGCGTACCGTCACAAATCTAGCCCTGATTATACCTATGCACTTCAGTAAGGTAGCTTCCTCATTATCACAGCCATAAAGAGATGAAACGGTGCAGTTGGTTGTTTCTAGAGTGAGAATCTCTTTGTCATTTTCTACCGTGAGTGCTGTGGATGGGACCTTGACATCTGTACAGACAAAAATAGAACTTCCATATTCATCATAGAGTCTTTCGATGGCAAGAAGAATTGCATTTATTTTTGGTCTTATTATTTCGCAGCTTCTGTGTCTCGTGTATGTACAATATATAACACTGATGCTGATTACATAGGTCTAGTAGCAGGTCTTTCTTTGGCTGGTGATATGTCATCAGTTAACAAAGATAATTATTAACTGTGGCCCTGAAAAAGGATCAGATGTTGACATTTCTGGTGTGAGTTTACAAATAACATCAAAGGCCCATACAATCACTGATGGAAAAGTGATGTAATAATTTTGGAAAGCTAAAGCCCCCTTCCCTCTGGTTGGAAAAGAGTACCGGTATCTGAAACTTTACCATCTAGATATGATATGGGAGTATCTGGATTGGTTGAGATCAAGAGTACGCAGATCCAGATTTCATCTGCCAAGATGGGGCTATGCTACGGAAGATAGCAGACTGTTCAACACATGCTCCAATGACTACTGTGTTCAATATCCTGCACTGAATTTTATTTATTTAGCGTATGGCTTTTATTGCTGGGAGTGTCCGAGGACATGTTTAGCTCGCCAGAGCCTGTAGCTGCTTTAAGCGGACACCCATAGGATGAGCCACAAGATCCGTTCAATTTCAAGTAGTTCCAACTTCCACTACCAGATGTCACAGACACCTAGTGGTGAACTTTGGAACTTTGATAGAGCGTTACAACGAAATCTAACCTAGAAATATAGCTTCACACAAGTTTATTTAGTGGAAGGATATTTTTCATGCCATAAATCTATAACATGGGACCGCCGGCTTTATTTCCCCTCCAACGGAGGGCATACTTAGGGAATTTTAACGCTCTTAAAACAACCGACGACTTCGGCTGGGTTTGAACCCGCGATCTTGGGCTCAGCAGTTCAGCATGCTACCAACTACGCCACCGAAGATGAACTACAACAGGCTCCGGAGAAAGCATCGACAGTGGCAAAGTTTTGGTCATATGTTAGACTGTATAATGTCTATAACTGTAAGAATGCATGTATGTTTCTGACACGAGAATAATTATAATAACAGCCATAAAAGCCACACATTCAATGCCCAAACGTTAGAGGTGTTTATCTACAATAAAGCACCGGATCCAACGAGATTTATGGATGTAAGTAACAATGGGCATGGACATCACTTGGATAGATTACAGGTTCTGGGGGGACCGCATGTTGTATAGGCAGGAACCAGAAAAGAACTGGCTGCCCTACCACAAGTAAGCTCAGACTAAAGAACATCTTGGAGAAAACTCTCTTCTACATTCCATTTATATGACTTGTACTCTATGTCTAATACACGACCAAATGTGCTCATCAATATAGCAAAGAAAATCCTAATCCTGGAATGAGCATGGGCTACATAAATTGGCAAGGCCTGGACAAATGTGACATTTATTAAAAATTCCAAAACCACAAACTCTACTGATGTATTTATCAATACTTGAGCATTTGTACCATTCGTAAACTCCAATTTCCTAGAGAAGAATCTCAGCCGGTAAATAAAGCGACCCTAACACAGGCTCGCTTGTGGCAGAGTTGAAAACCATCTACTCAATCATAATAAAGTAAACTTCGCCAGCTAAATAATACAATTTGAACCTCTTGCTACCGGCAGAACCCTGCAGCGAGGCGTCTTCAATCCTCAGTAGAAGATATGTGGTATCATCATTTACATAACAGCTAGATGACAATTCCCAATGATTGGTATTGATTCCAGGGTTTTGGCGCTCAAGTAAATTTCTTACTTTACTAAAACTAGAGCGTCTCTTCGGCAGAACCACACTATAGACTGTGTAACCGGGCATCTTTACTAAATCAATGACTTTGAAGCTTGAATCCCGCAGCGAAATCAACCAGTCTATAGTATAGTCATTACAGCAATCTACTATCATGGCTCCTATGTTTTTATCGAGCGAGCAAGACTCCATTTGGAGAGGAACTTCTGATCTTGGGTGATTTTCAATATGACTATAGATGGCATTCTTGATTTTCAACCAATCACCATCAAGCACGTCTTGAAATGGTAAAATCGCTAACTTTCGACATGAATTTTCTCCCATTTCTGCCTAAAATATAAAATCTTTGAGAAGGAACTGATTGAGATGTAGATATTCTCTTGTTCAGTTGACAGTTCTTCAGCAATTAGAAACAGCTACCGTATTTCACACCTCCTGAAGACGAGCAGCTTGGTATTCAGTCCTGGAAATATAACAAGGAGAAATGATTAATCCAAGTATTGGAGTAACACAACAACATTGATGTCAAGTGGAGGCATTTAGCTCCAGTCATGTATGGTACAGAATAGACTCGTCTATGCTATATGGAGGAATATTTTTATATTCTTCCCCAAGAAAATTTTGAATTACTACCGCTATTTGTGTTGGACTGTAGAACAGGTACACAGTCTCCTCCCTCCCCTCTGTGCAATGACCTTTACCAGGGAGAATAAATTATAATTAATAATTTTGGTGCTGAACAATGACTGAGAAACGCAAATGGGTAATGATAAATCAGGAACTAGAAATTGTGCATAATTTGAAGAAAGACCCTCTTTGACTTGAGGCGTAGGTGAAACAACAATCCGAGATATCCGAAAGAACAAAGATAAGATGATTAATTTTGCCAGCAATTCCGACCTGTCCGAGGGTTTATCGAAACCAAATGGTTTAACTAAATAATGCAGCAAATGGCTTCTTAACCCGTTGGGTGTTTCGCCTGTCTATAAGCATTGCGTTCATATTCCCCATTTGGTTTCAAGTGCAGAGTCGATCTCTGGCATGTTCTATCTATTGGGCATTAACTTATTTATACTCTGTGCGCTGCCAGAATGGGATCGACAGTTCTCGCCTTATAAACCGCACTCATTCCAGATTCCGTATTGACCATGTTTACAAGAAGTATAACACAATTTTCACTCGCCAAATCAATACTTTACTTTACTAAAAATACTATAGGTACTGTCCCCGTTTACCTGGATAGTAGGCTGTCAGATATCCGCCCCCTCAATCGGATTGCCAATTATCAATCGCACCGGCACAGTTACATCAATGAAAATGGCACTGGCAGATACTATCGAGATAAGAGCACAGAAGTTCACAGGAAATCATTGTGGAACACACCAAAATAGACGGGGGTTCATACTTACCGTTACTTACCTCTTAATTATCTCGGGGTTTGAGTTGACAACAGGATCACTAAAAGTCTGTTCACACAATAACCTCCACCATGACATTTAAAAATGAGCCAAGAACGAAGACGAGAACTTTGAACTGTACAAAAGCTTTATTTCTAATAAAGGGTATGATTTTACTAACACAACAAAATCAACGTGGCTATCAGTAGCCCAAGTCAATCTGACTACGTCCTCAGTAGGACTTGCAAAAATTATCATACAACATGATATAAAACATTTTAGCTCCCAAGAGCTCCAAATAACGTAATCTTCATAACACTATTGGATTGGAAAAGGACATCAGGGTGTGACATATATAGAGCATTTGGTTTCCTTTTAATAAACATGAGAATGGTATTTATAGTCGCAAGGCCGGAGTGTGTACGACCTCACTCTGATAACCAGATGTTGGCCCAGCTGCGAGCTACCTTCCAACCTGTTGCATCCTGGTCAAATGCACACCCTTCTCACGTGCTAAGTTACGTAACATACAGCTTGCTCTCTCAAACTTTTATCTGTCTACAAGACAACTCACATTATATTTACGCAAATCTTTCAAGTACTTTGCTCACATCCTATTGAATCATTATGTTAATTCCTTAAACTTGTTAACTTCTCACCCAATTGTTTAATTAGCTCTTAAATGTTTATAACAAAATCACAAAATTATTTATAACAATTAGAAATTGTTTATAATATTTGTCAAAGACAATAAAAATATTATAAGCACGCCTTTAACATCACTCTCGTTTCACATTATTTTCAAAGATATTTACAGCAATTATTTACAATATTAACATTTAAATTGTTTAAATTATTAATTTAATAAATACATTGACCACATGTTCATTCGGTTTGTAATTTTCATATTCGTGTTTAATATAATCGACCAATGAAGGTTAGTTATACATTTTAATGTCACAATCTGGTTTAATAAAGGTTTTAATAATGATTTGTGACGGCAACCTTCATTCAAAATCTTATCTCAAATTCTTTCAAAACTCGTGTTAATTATAACAGTAAATCACTTGATTTATTTTTAACGAACTATGACAATCTTACTCCAGCGGAAAATCCTTCGCTAACAAGTTAATGCACAAACTGCATTACAAATATGCCCAAAATCATCATATATCAATCTATATGGTATTCAACTTCCACATAACTTACAAAACTTCCACAAATAATTCTTTAACATTTATTCCTGTGGGAACTTCCTTCATATTCAAGGGCATTATATCTCAGCGACTTTCAACACGCGCTGCACTAGCGATTATACATTCATAGTTCCACTTAAAATTTTTTATAATCATTAATTGTTTCAAAACTGTTTTTTTTTATTTAACCTTCGTGGATTTCATTCATGAACCGAAATGAAGTCAAAACTTGCCAATCACAAACAAATTTAATAGTGAATACGCTTATATACGCCTGTCTGGTCTATCAAAATTTAAGATTAACATCTTAAAAGAAATTGTAGTATAAAAATACTATCTTTAAATAAAGTGCGACAAAAATGCAAAGTAGTCGAATAGAATCCAATTTAGACTGGGGAATGCAAACATCGTTCTATAAATCTCTAATTGAGAAAAACTCCTAACAAAAGTACTTGACTTTAATGCATTCAATAATTCATTATTAAAGTTACTCTTTCACAAAAGTGTCTATACTGCAATGTTCATTCATAACTGACGATAAATGTCTGTGTTGCAATCAATTCAAATAACGACTAGTATTTCCAAGATCGTCGACAACGTAAGAGATTTTAACGCTCTAAAATCATTTAAATGTTCTTCCTTCTTGATGATGACAGAAAATTGGTCAAAGTAATTAAACTGGGGTAGAATTACTTTAATAAAGTGACACGCTGTCTGAATTTAAATCTGCCATTAAAAATCATTAACTTACAGTCAAATCGTGACTACAAAAAAAAAATATTTATTACTGAAAATTCTAAATATCAGTCTCAACTGATTCAAAATCGTTAACTATGCCCATGACATAACAATGTCTTAATAAATCGTCGAAAAATGCAAAACTCATCAAGGTGTACTGAGAATAAGAATCTCAACAAGAAAATAGGGCAAAAACACATGAGGATAAAAAAATATGGGAAAAATGGTTGCTCAAACATCATTAATATACTCAAATACAATAAACGTTCACGACTACCTTATCTGCCGATTGACGTTCCAGAGGAAAATTCCCCAAAGAAGACTGCTGATGGATCCATTTCACCACGTTAAAGTTGAGCTCCATCCTCGAAATAGGAAATAGCACCCTCGGAGAATCGAACTGCTTCCTTCTCCGTGAATCGCTCTGCTCCTCGAAGACGAATAGACATCCTTCCGGCAATAATCTTCTTTGTGAGTCGGGATATCCCTGACCTCTCTTGAAAAATTCCCTGAAGTTCCAGTAGACAATCGCCATGAAGTTTTGTAGAAATTTCCGAAGAAATTATTCATATACAGAGTATGAAATTGTTTCTATGGCTGTTCGATGGTATTCAGCCTTTAATTACGAAACATGGGTGTAGATGGTATTCACCGCATGTTCGCTTGTGTGGAATAGCAATTAGCGAAGTTCCATGTCGCTATCTTACTCCGTTGAAGTATGTCCCAATTGCAATAAGCTCCTTAGCCTTCCATCTGCTCTTCGGTTGTAGTGTTAGAAGAACAAACTGCCGTATTCAATTGCTCCATTATACTGTATCGTTCTGTAACCAAGCAATCTGAAGTCTTTCTATTCCACTCGCAGCGTCAGCCGTTGCGTTGATTCTGGCTATACAAAAGTACTTCTCTTGTGGCGAGATAATCACTTTTCTCAGTCGTATAAAACTGCTAATATCTTTCGAACTAATCGGTCGAAATTGTTCTGCTTTTCTCTATAACTGCATGTAGCACTGCACAATACAATTAGCTTATCGGTGACCGCTAACTGTTCGAAGCTAAACTTGTAGAAGCTTTCTAAGGTCCGTTTCAACTTCACCTAGTTTGACCTGGATCTCGTTAATATAGTGGCCTCGCCACGCGTTATAAAGACGATTCTTTTCACTGCTGTTCACTTCGACGTCTCACTATAATGAATGTATAAGAAAAGAACTTTCACAAATATACTTCGATGATCTGAGAATGAGATCTCAGAATGATCAGAGAACGAAAGGAGACTCCTCTCTTCTGCGCAAGCCCTTTTATTAACTTCACGAGGGGCGTTTCCATCCCTTCCAAAGCGTGATACTGCGTCATCGCTAAAACTTCCAACTTCGTTAATACATGACGGATTTTCAAAATTCAAAAACTGAAAATAAATTTCACCAAAATTCCAAATCAATGCTTTTACTGCAAATGGATTTCCACAATTCTGCATTCCAAAAGTAATAAAAATACCATAGTTTCAGCAATCTCCGTCTTCCTTTAAACTATCGTTCATTGGTTCATGCCTCTCCTCCAATAGCATAGTTTCTTCCTCAGCAGAATTCCTCGTTTCCTGCGACTGCGTCGTAAATCTTGGAACATTCTCGACTAAAATGCTGACGTCATTGAGAATCTCAGCTCAAGTAGCCTGCTGGCATAACATTTACGTCATCCGTGCTTACGTCATGACTACCCACGTCATAACTATGACAGCCATAACTCTCATTATAATTTCAAATATAGCCACCGTGGTCTTTATATAATTCAATTACGGGGGCATTCTCCTCCCACCACGTTTTAAAAACAGTTGCAAATTGTTTTTAAACTCAATGTTACAAGTATCTCAATTCTCTTGAACACGAAATTGAATTATTACTGGCTTACTCTAGGATAGTATCTTTTTAAATTTCCAGCATTAAACTTGCCGTAAACGACATTATTCTCATCATCGTAGAGTTCATAACAGTTGTTTCCATAAGCGTTCGTAATCCTAAACGGCCCCAGGAACACTAATCCAAATTTGGGGTATATTTTCTTGGACATATCAGCCTTGACAGGTCTGCGTAATAATACAAGATTTCCAACTTGAAAGGGTGTACCAAAACGTTTTCCAGCTACTCTTTTCAATCGTTTCTCTGCTGCTTTCTGGAGTTGTTCCTTTGCCTTGTCAATCCTCTGCTGTCTTCCTATGTCGGGATCTCTCGGTATGTGGTTGAAAAGATTATCCCACGGCCTTTCTGGGTTTCTTCCTAAATGAAGTCGCATTGGCACTTCTCCTGTGCTCTCCTGCACTGTAGAGTTCAGACATTCCTCAATAAGGGGTACAAATCTCACCCAACCAGAATGATCATTTGGACAGAAAATTCGACAGAATTTCGAAAATTCAGCCATATATCTTTCTGAGGAATTCGATTCAGGGTAACGCACGCTTGAAAATAAGTGCTTAATGCCAAGCCTTTCCATATCCGCTGCAAATTCCACGGACGTAAACTGCGTTCCATGATCTGACAGTAGATATTCCGGTATACCGGCTTTAGGAAATACAGCATTTTCCAGTCTGCTTACTACGTTCCTCGTGTTAGCTTTCTGCATGGGACTCATTGTAACAAATTTTGAGAAAACATCCACGGTCACCAACAGGTACTGGTTACCCTGGTATCCCTTCGGACAGGGGCCAAATATATCCGTCGCCATGAGTTCGTTTGGCTTGGAAGGAATCATCGCCTTCGGTTTTCCCTTTAGTAAAGCAGAAGCATACTTTGCTCTTTGACATTTGTCACAGGATCTAATGACTTTGGCAATGCTGGAACGCATGTTAGTCCAGATAAATCTCTCTTTAAGTGTATTAAGAGTTTTATCTAAACCGGCATGTCCAGTTGCGTGATGAGCTACCCACACTAAATTGACAATAAGTTTAGGTGGCACGACTATTCGAAGTTTTGTATGCGCAGGGTCAGCATACTTGCATACGATGTCTCCACTCAAGACAAAGTGTCGTGAATTTCTCCGTGTAGCTTCATAGTCAACATCTGTATTGTCCATGTAACCCTTGAGGAACCTGTACATTTTCCTTATTGGAGCGTGTCTCTTCTGTGACACACCGATTCGGGCTAACCTCCTAACGGTTTCTTCATCTTCTTGCTCCAATTGTACATGGTGTATCTGCACATTTTTAATAGGGTTACGTGATAGAGCATCAGCCAGTAAGTTATCTTTCCCAGGCTGGTGGACGATAGTAGCGTTAAACTGTTGGGTGAACAAAGCCCAACGTGTCAATCTATCACTTGACATGTCAGTTTGCAACATAAACTGTAGTGCTTTATGGTCAGTAATAATGATGACCTTATGTCCCAGCAGGATTTTCTTCCAGGCTTGTAAAGCTGTCACAAAAGCTAACGCTTCAAGCTCTGTCGTGAAGTAATTTTCCTCGTGCTTTCTCAACTTCCGACTAGTGAACGCAATGTAGTGCTTGTTGCCTGCCTCGTCTTTCTGGTATAAGACTGCACTAATGCCTATTCTTGATGCATCAGACTCAACATAGAACACCTTCTCAAAGTCTGGGTACTCCAGTTTCACATTATTTCTGAGCATTTCTTTTGCTTTCTCAAAAGCCTCGTCTGCAGCGGTACTCCATTTCCATCTGTTGTTCTTCTTGAGTAAGTCATACAGAGGAGCCATAATTTCCGAGTATCTTGGACAGTGGCTGCTAATAAATTGGCATGCACCTACAAATTCTCTGACTTGTTTTACCTTAGTTGGCTTTGGAAATCTCGTGATCGCATCTACTTTTTTCATGTTTGGATGATATCCATCTTTATCAATAGTATGCCCCAAGTAATTTATCTCCTTCTTCAAGAATTGACATTTTCCGAAGTTCACCTTGATGTTGGCCTCCCTTAAATTCTCGAACAACTTTCTCAAGTGCACTAAATGTTCTTCGGCGCTGGGTGAAGATACGATTAAATCGTCAATGTAGCAGATTACATTTTCTTTCACTTCGTCAGTGAGCTTACTATCAAGTGCTCGAATAAGTGCTGGTCCACTGTTAACCATTCCAAAAGGCATTCTGGCAAAGACTCATGACGTCTGGTCAAATAGGAATCCAGTGTACTGCATACTATCCTCTTCTAATTGAACTTGATAAAATGAAGACGTCAAGTCAAGAACGCTGAAACAAGCTCTTCCTTTGAATTTCCGAAGCAGATCTCTAATCTTGGGTGGTCTGTCATTTTCTGGAAGAATCTTCAAGTTGATGGTCCTGGCATCGAGACAAAGACGTATCTGACCATTACTTTTCTTCACTACTGTGATGGGGTTTATATAAGACGACGCCTGTTTTCTAATAATCCCGTCTACCTCCATTTTTCTGATTAACCCTCGTACTTCTTGATAGTATTTCTCAGGAATGGGGTATATTCTTTTCTGGTAAGGGGATTCATCTGTCAGCCTTATCTTGTATTTATAATCCTTAATCAATCCAGGCTTTTCATCGAATATATCTTGGAATTCCTTTATCAGATCCTCAAATTCCCCCTGAATTTCTTCAAATCCTTCAGTTTTTCTACTGGGTATTTCTTCTAAATTTTCCACTTCATTAATTATGGTATTCAAAATTTCTTCCCTAAGGTCTATTTCCAGACTGTTTTTCACGTCCTGTTCTTCTATCTCTTCTGTGATTATGTACCCATCATTAAAGCTAATACTTCTGTTCTTCATGTCAATAATAGCTCCGACCTTCGATATAAAATCGATTCCAAGCACCATATCAAAATTGATTTTGCTCACCACAATGAAGATCTGTTCATAATTCCTTCCATTGATCTCAAAGTTCAATAACACTTGAATCTTGCATTTCACTGCCTTATCTTGGAATATCCCTCTCACTTTGACGGTAGAAACAGGTAGAACTGTCATGTTCTCTCCTCTTAGCAGACTTTGATAACATTCCTCTGAAATGATGGAAATAATAGCACCAGTATCCATCAGGGCTTTGTACTGCTGTCCATCTATCCGTACAGCAATAATTGGTAATGCACATGGTCTTTCCTCTTTAACAATACCCCTCTCTTCTAGTAAATCTTCGTCGGTAACTTCGTATATCTCATTAATCGTAATCAGGTGTGGTGTGGCAATGTATTTACAGGTTCTCACTGACGTTGAGAAATCGGCGTTTTTTTTTTTGTGTTACCGACCTCAAAATTCTGTTGGCTCGTAGAAGGCCCAGGATCGATTACAACATCCTGCCTTTTCTTTTGATTGTCAGCTTCTTTATCCCTTAATTCTTTTAAGTATTGCTGGCTTTCCTTTTCTCTTTGCTGATACTGATCAGGTGTCATAACCTGACTTTGAGTATTCTGGTTTCTATTTTGGTTTTGGTTATTCCTATTATAGTTACGGTTATACCCATTATTGTTGTAATATCTGCCTCTTCCATTGTAGTTTCCTCGGTTGTAGTTCCAACCTCTTCTCTGTTGATACGGTCGGTAACCTTGTGATCTGTAATTTCTAAACTGATTATTCCTGTGAGGACCTACATTGTCAGTTTTCTCCTGCTCTGGCTTGTCAGTTTGTTGGACTTGGTCCATATATACCGTATTGATTTCCTTAAACTCCTGCCTTTGGCCTTTCTGGACTACGTTAGGCATTGGGCTTGTGTAGTCTAACCTTCTCAGTAATTCATCCATGCTGGATAAATCCCTGATGTTGGATGAAATTATAAGTCTCCTCACCTCAACTGGCAGCATACGAGAAATCGCATCTATTAGTTGCTCCGTGGACAATGGGGGTTGCAAAAATCTCAAGCGGGACAACTGACTCGTAAAGAAATCCGCGTACCTCGTTGGAAGAGTACCTGAGTATTTTCTTGAATACACCTCCGCTCTTAACGAATTCTGCGCTTCTATAGACCAAAATCGCTTGATTAATGCCTCTGCAAACTCGTCAAAGTTACTGAATGTGTATCTAAATGCGCGAAACCATTCAAGGGGTCCTCCAATCAGATATCTCTCTACTATCTTCATCTCTCTCTCTCTGGGAATGTGAGCTTCGATGAAATAATCTTTGAGATTCCTTACATACTCTATAGGTGTCAAACTATCAGTGTTACTGAATTTTTGTGGTTTGTCCTCGAAATTCCTAATGACCGTCACGTTCCTCGGATATGAATCCGGATAGTTTTTCCCACTATCTCGATAATTCCACTCAGGTTCCATATTCCTCTCGTCATCCTCCTCTCTGAATCTGGATACACGTTCTTCAGGAGTCACGTCTCTTTCTTCTGGCTCTAGGTTATGTCTTCTAGCATAATTCCTATTCAATTCGCAAGCTAAGCCTTCTGTATCCTTGTCGGTGATTTCTGTTAAGACTTTCTTGATAATCTCTTCTTTGTAGTTCTCCATTAAACTAGCCTCTCCTAACTTCAAATTTTTCAGTTTACTCGTCGTTTCATTTACATCCGAGACAACTTTATGCATCTGTTCCTCTAATGTAGATTTTAAAGTTTGCATATCCTGATCTAGTTGTGTTCTATCGTCAACTTGTTTTTCGGATAACGAATTTATCCTGACGCTTAAATCTTTCCTAATCTGTACTACTTCATTGTTAATTTCTATCTGCGTACTGGCAAGTTTTCTTTCAATCCTTTCCTGAATTTGGGTTACATGTTCCCCACTTGACTTATTCCACTCGTCTTTCCATACCGCTACGTTTGCTGTTAACATTTCGGCTATGTCTACTTCGATATCCTCTTTTAATACTCTATTGTGGTCTAATACCTGTGTTCTCATGACCTCTACATCATACTTCAACTCTGCTAAAGACGTTGTTGTTCTAACTGATTCATCGACTAACCTAGTCGCTAATGCAGTTATATTACGCGTACAAAGAGTTTTTGAGTTTTCGATTTCTTCCCTGACTTTATTTACATCAGTTTGGACTTTAGTAATATCTACGAAAACTGTGTTGACCTCTGCCTGAATCTTAGTTACGTCACTTTGCACCTCAGTTATATCCGCATGAATGTTATTAATGTCTACCTGAACATTAGATACATCAGTTCTAGCTTTTTGAATTTCTTTTTGGACTTCCTCGACCTTGTCTTGGACAGTCGCTACATCGTTTTTGACAACAACTACTTCGGCTCTAGCACAAGAAATATCCCCTCGGACATTAGCTACATCTAGATTTAACATTGTAAGGTCTCTCTGTACCTTAGACACATCATTTTTAACATCATCAACACTTTTATGCACAATAGACACATCTTTATGGACATTAGACACCTCTGTGCGCATGTCCGTTACAGTATTCTCAATTCCTAGGGTATTAATCTGTAAACGCGACATATTATCCTCCAAATTAGCAGCACTAGTTTGGATACCCTTCAAACTTTCATCCATGCTAGCTTTCAAATTACTAGCATTCTCCTCCATTCGACTAGTATTCCTAGCTTCCATCTCCTTCATACTACTATTCAAATTAGCAGACATATTACTAGCATTCTCTTCCATCATCTGCTTCATACTATTGTTCATGCTAGCTTTCAAGTTAGCAGACATCTCCTCTAGCATCAACCTCAAACTTTCATCTGCCATTACAATATTATTCAAAAATGGATTGCTGTAGGGACATACATCAAAAGAGCAAAATAACAACATTTGAGCAACACTTTTCACCATATATAATTTTGATCAATTTTCTGTCTTAAATCTAACTTATAACTACCTTATAATTAACCTTCGACGATACTTCATGTTGAAACAAACTCAAGCACATGTTCAAATTTCTCTGGCTCATTTTAAAATATCCTAACACAAATAATTTACATTTACAATCCAAATAATTTAATTTTATCTTTAATATGACTGAAATGTCATAAGCCGGTCAAATAAAATAAGATTCCAGATTATAGGCGATTTTTCTAAGTTTCCAGCCTATTTAACCTTTCTCAAGTTGTATAAGATCTGATCTTTTCTGAGTGTAATTTTCCTAATACAATACAACATTTAATTCCTATATAATCACACTCTTAAATACTACAATTGGCCTAGACATCTAACAAAGAATCAACCTCTTTATTTGAGTCTAATCGAACCCTACGTTTTAGGTTTGCCACTCTTTCTGGCGTTCAACCTGGTAATCCAGTTTTGTTGAATCGAGCCCCAACGTTTTAGGTGCGCCAATCTTTCTGTTGACTCAGCCCCACGCTCTTGGGTCGCCAATCTTTCTGTCCCCGTTTACCTGGATAGTAGGCTGTCAGATATCCGCCCCCTCAATCGGATTGCCAATTATCAATCGCACCGGCACAGTTACATCAATGAAAATGGCACTGGCAGATACTATCGAGATAAGAGCACAGAAGTTCACAGGAAATCATTGTGGAACACACCAAAATAGACGGGGGTTCATACTTACCGTTACTTACCTCTTAATTATCTCGGGGTTTGAGTTGACAACAGGATCACTAAAAGTCTGTTCACACAATAACCTCCACCATGACATTTAAAAATGAGCCAAGAACGAAGACGAGAACTTTGAACTGTACAAAAGCTTTATTTCTAATAAAGGGTATGATTTTACTAACACAACAAAATCAACGTGGCTATCAGTAGCCCAAGTCAATCTGACTACGTCCTCAGTAGGACTTGCAAAAATTATCATACAACATGATATAAAACATTTTAGCTCCCAAGAGCTCCAAATAACGTAATCTTCATAACACTATTGGATTGGAAAAGGACATCAGGGTGTGACATATATAGAGCATTTGGTTTCCTTTTAATAAACATGAGAATGGTATTTATAGTCGCAAGGCCGGAGTGTGTACGACCTCACTCTGATAACCAGATGTTGGCCCAGCTGCGAGCTACCTTCCAACCTGTTGCATCCTGGTCAAATGCACACCCTTCTCACGTGCTAAGTTACGTAACATACAGCTTGCTCTCTCAAACTTTTATCTGTCTACAAGACAACTCACATTATATTTACGCAAATCTTTCAAGTACTTTGCTCACATCCTATTGAATCATTATGTTAATTCCTTAAACTTGTTAACTTCTCATCCAATTGTTTAATTAGCTCTTAAATGTTTATAACAAAATCACAAAATTATTTATAACAATTAGAAATTGTTTATAATATTTGTCAAAGACAATAAAAATATTATAAGCACGCCTTTAACATCACTCTCGTTTCACATTATTTTCAAAGATATTTACAGCAATTATTTACAATATTAACATTTAAATTGTTTAAATTATTAATTTAATAAATACATTGACCACATGTTCATTCGGTTTGTAATTTTCATATTCGTGTTTAATATAATCGACCAATGAAGGTTAGTTATACATTTTAATGTCACAATCTGGTTTAATAAAGGTTTTAATAATGATTTGTGACGGCAACCTTCATTCAAAATCTTATCTCAAATTCTTTCAAAACTCGTGTTAATTATAACAGTAAATCACTTGATTTATTTTTAACGAACTATGACAATCTTACTCCAGCGGAAAATCCTTCGCTAACAAGTTAATGCACAAACTGCATTACAAATATGCCCAAAATCATCATATATCAATCTATATGGTATTCAACTTCCACATAACTTACAAAACTTCCACAAATAATTCTTTAACATTTATTCCTGTGGGAACTTCCTTCATATTCAAGGGCATTATATCTCAGCGACTTTCAACACGCGCTGCACTAGCGATTATACATTCATAGTTCCACTTAAAAATTTTTATAATCATTAATTGTTTCAAAACTGTTTTTTTTATTTAACCTTCGTGGATTTCATTCATGAACCGAAATGAAGTCAAAACTTGCCAATCACAAACAAATTTAATAGTGAATACGCTTATATACGCCTGTCTGGTCTATCAAAATTTAAGATTAACATCTTAAAAGAAATTGTAGTATAAAAATACTATCTTCAAATAAAGTGCGACAAAAATGCAAAGTAGTCGAATAGAATCCAATTTAGACTGGGGAATGCAAACATCGTTCTATAAATCTCTAATTGAGAAAAACTCCTAACAAAAGTACTTGACTTTAATGCATTCAATAATTCATTATTAAAGTTACTCTTTCACAAAAGTGTCTATAATGCAATGTTCATTCATAACTGACGATAAATGTCTGTGTTGCAATCAATTCAAATAACGACTAGTATTTCCAAGATCGTCGACAACGTAAGAGATTTTAACGCTCTAAAATCATTTAAATGTTCTTCCTTCTTGATGATGACAGAAAATTGGTCAAAGTAATTAAACTGGGGTAGAATTACTTTAATAAAGTGACACGCTGTCTGAATTTAAATCTGCCATTAAAAATCATTAACTTACAGTCAAATCGTGACTACAAAAAAAAATATTAATTACTGAAAATTCTAAATATCAGTCTCAACTGATTCAAAATCGTTAACTATGCCCATGACATAACAATGTCTTAATAAATCGTCGAAAAATGCAAAACTCATCAAGGTGTACTGAGAATAAGAATCTCAACAAGAAAATAGGGCAAAAACACATGAGGATAAAAAAATATGGGAAAAATGGTTGCTCAAACATCATTAATATACTCAAATACAATAAACGTTCACGACTACCTTATCTGCCGATTGACGTTCCAGAGGAAAATTCCCCAAAGAAGACTGCTGATGGATCCATTTCACCACGTTAAAGTTGAGCTCCATCCTCGAAATAGGAAATAGCACCCTCGGAGAATCGAACTGCTTCCTTCTCCGTGAATCGCTCTGCTCCTCGAAGACGAATAGACATCCTTCCGGCAATAATCTTCTTTGTGAGTCGGGATATCCCTGACCTCTCTTGAAAAATTCCCTGAAGTTCCAGTAGACAATCGCCATGAAGTTTTGTAGAAATTTCCGAAGAAATTATTCATATACAGAGTATGAAATTGTTTCTATGGCTGTTCGATGGTATTCAGCCTTTAATTACGAAACATGGGTGTAGATGGTATTCACCGCATGTTCGCTTGTGTGGAATAGCAATTAGCGAAGTTCCATGTCGCTATCTTACTCCGTTGAAGTATGTCCCAATTGCAATAAGCTCCTTAGCCTTCCATCTGCTCTTCGGTTGTAGTGTTAGAAGAACAAACTGCCGTATTCAATTGCTCCATTATACTGTATCGTTCTGTAACCAAGCAATCTGAAGTCTTTCTATTCCACTCGCAGCGTCAGCCGTTGCGTTGATTCTGGCTATACAAAAGTACTTCTCTTGTGGCGAGATAATCACTTTTCTCAGTCGTATAAAACTGCTAATATCTTTCGAACTAATCGGTCGAAATTGTTCTGCTTTTCTCTATAACTGCATGTAGCACTGCACAATACAATTAGCTTATCGGTGACCGCTAACTGTTCGAAGCTAAACTTGTAGAAGCTTTCTAAGGTCCGTTTCAACTTCACCTAGTTTGACCTGGATCTCGTTAATATAGTGGCCTCGCCACGCGTTATAAAGACGATTCTTTTCACTGCTGTTCACTTCGACGTCTCACTATAATGAATGTATAAGAAAAGAACTTTCACAAATATACTTCGATGATCTGAGAATGAGATCTCAGAATGATCAGAGAACGAAAGGAGACTCCTCTCTTCTGCGCAAGCCCTTTTATTAACTTCACGAGGGGCGTTTCCATCCCTTCCAAAGCGTGATACTGCGTCATCGCTAAAACTTCCAACTTCGTTAATACATGACGGATTTTCAAAATTCAAAAACTGAAAATAAATTTCACCAAAATTCCAAATCAATGCTTTTACTGCAAATGGATTTCCACAATTCTGCATTCCAAAAGTAATAAAAATACCATAGTTTCAGCAATCTCCGTCTTCCTTTAAACTATCGTTCATTGGTTCATGCCTCTCCTCCAATAGCATAGTTTCTTCCTCAGCAGAATTCCTCGTTTCCTGCGACTGCGTCGTAAATCTTGGAACATTCTCGACTAAAATGCTGACGTCATTGAGAATCTCAGCTCAAGTAGCCTGCTGGCATAACATTTACGTCATCCGTGCTTACGTCATGACTACCCACGTCATAACTATGACAGCCATAACTCTCATTATAATTTCAAATATAGCCACCGTGGTCTTTATATAATTCAATTACGGGGGCAGTACATGTTTCGGAAACTTGATATGTTTCCTTCTTCAGCGCATATGTTGGTGTGAAACATCATATGACATCGAAATCCTAACCAAAAATCTAATGCAGGATTTCGATGTCATATGATGTTTCACACCAACATATGGGCTGAAGAAGGAAACATATCAAGTTTCCGAAACATGTACCTATAGTATGTTTTAGTAAAGTAAAGTATTGATTTGGCGAGTGAAAATTGTGTTATACTTCTTGTAGTTCTCGCCTTGCCATGTGGTCAGGGAACAAGGTTGCCAAACTGCTCACTCAACTGTGCGTGCATGGGCAAATGAGTTAGTTCATTCAACTCGCTATAATACGCATATATTTAATAGTTATTTCAGTGGTAAGCTACAGAATTAATTAGAATCTAGAATAGCTGCTACAGATGTAGAATAACTTACAATAATGTTAGCCTACATAGTTTCTATGGCAATCTACTGCTTTAGGATTAAAAGAGGATTTTGCTCCTATATTGCGAACTAAATATTCAGGCATGGTTTGAACTTAAACCCGAGAAATATTTACCCACATTCTTTCAACTTTTTTTTTTTTTTTTTACATCTTATTAAGTACAGTATGTTCGAGGAGAAGGTCTTGGCATTTTATCAGCTCTCACTACCATTTGCTATACCTTTGGGGGCCGATAGCCTAGATGTTTGGCCCCTTAAAACAACAATCATCATCATAATTTGCTATACGCACCAGTCATAACGCTGTCAATAAGCTTGTTAGTTTTCATTGTGGCATCATTAACATTCCTCACATCAGCTACTTTGCTTAGGGCTGTTTTCACCTACGTCAATTACCTCTTAATTCATCATTAAAGGTTATTTAACTTTGCACGAGCATTTCACCAAACAGAATCGCTCGTTAACTTACCGCTAACAAAGAATTACGGTAAATGGCCAAATCTGGCCACTCAACTCTCTAAAGCATCTTTAAAGTGTCGGGAAACAGTTGAACTGTGCCTTGCGCATCTCACAATGGTGGTTTGTTTTTCGTGTTTCAAACGAACTTTCATCCGTATGAATATAAACTATGCTTATGTAAATGAAATTTATTATAAAAGATCACACACATTACAAAGTTTTAACACCAAGAAAGATGAATACGGAAATTAAAATAAAAAGGATATCCGAAGAGGGATTCGAACTCCTTCCAGCGCTGCATAATAAATTCAGAGTCTGCACCGAAACCGCTTGCACTAAGAAGACAACTAAGTGAGTGTATTAAACTATCTCATTTAAACCTTATTTAAACTATCTATTCACACAACTGCCAGTTCTCCTAAATGCTTTGTTCATATCAATTTAAGCTTTCGCCATGAATAAGGTGTTCTGTGTTTCCCTTCCTTTATAATTATGTTCCAGAAAGTCTCAAGGAAGCATCGCAAACAACAATCAGTGCTATAAGGCATCTGACGTTTAGAATGAAGCACTGGTTAGATAGGGATATTCTTCTCTCTTTCTGTTACACATGAAACATGTATGACGCTGTCATCTTCTACCAATCCACTGTTGCCATATCAGTCGAAAAAATTTCTTTGTCCTAAAAAACAGCATATTCGGGTAGAAATATGTTTTGCCGATCTTTTTTGTCCTATATTAAAACTACGTAAACTTGATATAAATGCTAGAAAAATTAGATATCCATATATTTTTTAAAAATATATAAACTGTGTCCCCCTTTTAGTAAAATCGATCTTACATCATGTTGCATTGACTTTGTGATGCCTATTTTCCACACACGTGTAGCTAAATGTGCCGTCTTGATGATGGATTATTGAAATATTTTATACTGGCAATATTAAAATTTTAATGTAGGTAAAACTTCTGATTATTATCTCATAACCGCATAGCAGCATTGAAAAAGTTCGTATGCTGCCAACTTTTCTATTTTTAAAGATAACGATGTCATGTCAGTTTGAGAGTTGTAGAGGAATGTTGGAAGAAGTTTTCTACCTGGGTACCCAGAGTGTAGGTTTAATTGTTTACACAGGCCGGGCTGTTCATTGACCGCGGATTATATGAATGAAGTTTCGAAGGACAGCGTGGGGTGGAGCTTGCTACTCCAGCTTTATTACCTGTATTTCAGTAGTTCAGCTGTTTCCATCTTGAGCGTGTGTGCAGCAGTTCTGTTAGATTTAACGTGTTGTATAGTTGGATAGTTTTGTGAAAAGAAAGCATGGTCAAGTACTCAGAAGGAGGGTGCTTGTACTGTATTTATTTTATTTTGATTGTTTTCTTTATGTTACATTTAGCATACGTTATAGTTCATTTAAATTAATTTCATTGTATGTGTTATGTTACTATTCGTATTACTATAGAGTACTTAATTCAAGTCTTCGTCACTGCACAATCGCTGAATGTGCGGAAAGTGTACGCGAAGCGCTCTGTGCTTCCTCCTCTCATAGAGTGCCAACCCTGTCTTAACGCGCCATAAGACTAATGCTTCATTCTAAACGTTGGATGCCTTATAGATGGTTCTTGTTCTGTCCGCCATGCTCTCCAAGATGAAACTGAGTCTACGCATGCGCGAGAGCCGTAAATCTTATTTAAGTAATTGCGAACCCAAATGGCCTCGTGAAATGCATCGAAGATAATCACGCATTAATTCTCCTATTTAAGTTAAATGGGAATTAACTAAATAATCGTTAGTGAAGAGTTGGTGAAAACGGCCCTAATGTCTCAAGTCATGCCGTAACTTTGGAGAGAGCAAGTTGTCACTCAAAGCAAAATCATGTTTAAGAAAACACACCAAAATAAAAATGTGAACTGTCAGTTCAGAGATTTAAAAAAAAGGACAGAATATAGGTCCTTCACACTGGTAGCTATACCTCTAATCACCTCAAGACCTAAGCGTCTCTTTGATGTTCTGGTTTGTGAAGAGGCTAACGCATCAGGAAATAGTTCCCACTTTTTCTGCTTGATTTTGGCGTACAAGATTTCCCAGCACATGTTGCTATATTTTCATAAGCTGTTTAGATTACGTTTCAGAATTTCCTTTGTAAAAATCTATGAAAAAGGTTTCATTTACACGTTATTTGGGAGCTTTATCAACTTTGTTGCCCATGTGATGAAGCACAAGAAGGGACAGAGAGAGGATATGCGCGGAGGGATATCTTCCTCAGGACTTGAACTGACGTATGGTATAGATGACGGCTGACCCACTAAGACTGATATTACTGGAAGTTCTCGCTGCGGGTGTACCCGTCGATTTGTTTCCAACTACTCATTTTAAACGAAAGTTCAGGTAGTTATTGGAGTTTTAAGGGGCGGAACAGCGAGGTCATCTGTCCCTGAAGATTAAGGTAAGAAAGGTTCCATACCACTGATATCACTGGCAGTGTCAGTGTCACTATATCCGTCATTGTCACTGCCACTCTCGGAACTATCACTTGAAGAGCCAACAGATATCACTAAGCTGTCAATCGCTTGTTCTAAAATGCTCTCGTTCTTCCAAGCATCAGCTATTACTATCCTGGTGTGTTCCACGGCTTTTCTCCAGTCTTCAGCAGTCACCTTACCAAATGCTTCTTTGGTGTTTCACGGCTTTTCTCCAGTCTTCAGCAGTCACCTTACCAAATGCTTCTTTGGTCAGCTTTTCTACTTCAGCCATAGTGAAGGTTCGATTCTCTCTTGTCACATAACCTTTTATTCTTGCCCAGATAAGTTCAATCACGTTGAAATGGCAATAAGTGGGTAATCTATTCTTTTGCGATTTCATTAACAACGGATGTTGGAAATCGAGGTTTGTGGATGGAGATGAGTTCTCTTAACTGAGACTTCATGCTCTCATCAGCTGGAACCGCACTGCATGAAAGCCATTGTGGCGTAAGTCGGTGCTTTGTCTACAATGACAGAATGGTAGGGTGCATTTCCCATAACAATTGTTGTCGGTTTATGCAGGTTAGGAATCAACCATCCCTTTAACCAATCTAAGAGTTTCTCATAGTACATCTCTTCATGATAATCTCCTGACTTTTTCGAACGAAAGAACAGGAGACAGTCTGGAATAAATCCTCGAGAAGTACCCGTATGCAAGATGATGAACCTCCCTCCTTTACCTATCGGTACAACCATTATGCCTTGAATTGATTTCTTGAAACCAGCCCTTTTTTAAAGTATGTAAACAGTGGCGGTTCTAGAAGCTTAAATCTGGGGGGACCCACCCGGTTTGGAATATGAAAGTTTGGGTGACAGAATTCAATAGAGAAGTAACCATACCGGTATTTGTGAAAATACAAAGGGCAACATTAGCACTACCATTAACATGTTCAGTTACACACATACTACTATGCCATATTATTTAAAGAACAATAAATTAATGCATCCAGAACTAACCATGATCAGAAAATGAGAACCAAAAGGTAGTTACCATAGGACAAAGATGAGACCACGGCAGTAATAAATACCCTGCATATTATAACTACTGTATGTATGCATCATAAGATAATATTGAGCAATAATATTCTTCTGTTTCCAACCTGGGCAAACTGGTTCACTATATCTAAAGGGTCTTGAAGTAATGGTATTTTACGCAAGTCTTATCGTGTCAATTGCCATGAAACTAATCCACTGTTGTTAAAATTCACAGATTTATCATACGTTAATATATTTATGCAGGTTAGTAATTTAAAAAACTATCATTGGTAAAAAAAGCACATTTCACTGTCTCATAAATTCATTCTTCTGTTTCCACTCTGGGCAAACTAGTTCACTCTATCTGAAGGGTCTAGAAGCAATTTTCCACTTAATTCTCTTTCAATTGAAAGAATTGCGAGATTGGAAAGCCTATTTGTTGCCATTGTTGCTCTTAAATCGGATTTGATTCGTTTCATGACAGAGAAACTGCACTCAGCAGAAGCAGATGACACAGGAAGAGTCAGCATCAACTTGAAAAATAATAGTAGCTGTGGAAAAGCAACTTCCATTTTCAGAAGTTAAAAAAAAGAATAAGGAAGTATTTGGATATCTTTATATAATTCTTCGACACGACTGAACCGATTTTGATGAAATTTTGTATGTATATTACAGTGGGCCCCTGTATGGTTTAGATTCACAATTGGACCTGGTAGGTGGCGTAGTGACCAAAATGTAGGATGAACACAGTTTTAGAACCATAAGGTACTGACAACAAAACGAAAACTGTCGTCATGAAAACCGCTAGCCTTACTGAAAACTAAAGTCCCACCTCAACAGGGTCTTCTTTCCCAACTCATTCTCCCAAGCTCCTTCTCTTGGCAGTGGTTTCTTCAGAAAATTTCTTGACCAATTGACTTTCTGAGAATAATTCATAGTTCTGTTTTGTACCATTGATGGTGGTGATGTCGAATTCTTGGTATTTGACGTAGGGTTCAAAACATGTACAAATCACTTGCTTCGTATAGCTTGGCATTGTTTGGACATTTCAATAACGGCTCATAGAAAATAAATAATGTGTAAGTTTGTTTGAGTGGATCCCTGTATGGTTTAGATTCACAATTGGACCCAATAGGTAGCGCACGAGAAGGTTCGACAAATGAGCGACCACGCGTGAAGCGTTTCAAACATGTCCCGTATGCGTTCATATATCATTCGTCCGATAGCAAGGAAACTTGGGTGAGATGTTGTGTCCACTCCAGGGAAGGTTTCTGGCTTATTAAATCCATTTTACAACAGGTAGTGCATGAGTAGATTCAACAAATGAGAGACAACACGCGATGCGTTTCAACGAAGTCCCATATGCGCTCATATACGGCCAGACATGCCAACTATTAAGAATTAATCGTAATCATTACGAATTTTCCCTTACGATTACGCTCTTACGAATGGGTAACGTAAAATTACGAATTTCGGTTGAATTCGTGTTATTCTTTTAAAAATGGCGCTATGCGCTGTGATCGGAAGCGATCGGCAACTTTCGAACCCACTCGTTGTTTATTGCTTCACGTGATCATGCGCGTTCTGTCTGCGCACGTGCTCTTATTTCTTTGTTACCGAGGTCAAGGGACAAGTTAGTCTTAGCAAGAACCGAGAAGAAAGTGAATGCCTGCAGTATGAAGAGATTTTTAGTGCCAGAAATTGCGTGTGGTAGTGTTGTTAGAACTAGTGGTGATGGTGATAACAAAACTACGAAGAAGCAGAAAGTCGTTCAAAGATTTAGGGAGGAATATACAAAACTGTGGCCGTGTTTATTACATTCTTCCAAATCTTCGTCCCACGTGTTTTGTACTGTGTGTTCCCGCGATTTTTCGGTTGCACATGGCGGAAGAGATAACTGCCGGAAACATATCAACAGTAAAATTCACTCGGATTTCATGAAACTGAGGGGGTCCAACAAGGAATTAACTCGATTTTTAAGTAATTCTGAAGATAGAAATGCTATCACGAATGCGGAAGTTTTATTTACGGCTTTCGTTGTCGAACATAATCTGCCTTTGGCCTGCAGTGACCATGCCGGACATTTATTTAAAAAAATGTTTCCAGATTCATAAATAGCATCCAAATTCAGTTGTGCGAGAACAAAAACAGGAGCCATAATTAGGAGTGTAGCCAGATCCATCGATGAGAAAATTACGGACACTTTAATGCATCAACCCTTCTCGCTCGCTACAGATGGCAACAACGATTTTGACGATACTAAACTCTATCCGATAGTTGTCTTCAAAATTTGAAGTGCGTACCCTCAACCTCCACCCAAGTATCTGGTATAGATGTAGATCTTGCAGAGGAGGCTGTTGATGAGGAGGGATTGTAATTGGTCATCAACATCATCTTGTACAGTTTCCAGCCCCAGGCTGGGTCTGTTTGGAACATAAGCCTCGCCACTTAGTCCTTTCTTCCCACCACCTCTCCGCTGTCACTCTGGTCCAGTCCTCGCCTCTCTTCTTGACACATTCCTCCACTCCTTTCAGCCATCTATCTCTTGGTCTTCCCCTGGGTCGTTTCTTCTGCATCTGCATCTCATGTATCCTCTTGGGAATCTTCTTCTCATCCATTCTCTTTAAGTGTCCATACCACCTCAGTCGATGTCTCAATCCTACCTTGCAGGGGCTCCTCTTTCACCATTTCCCTGACCTTTTCATTCCTCACCCTGTCTCTTCTTGTTACTCCGATCCTACTTTGCAAGAACTTCATTTCACTTGCCTGTATTCTGCTTATGTCTCTTGCTTCATTATCCATGTTTCTGCTGCATAGGTCAGTATCGGGATATAGTAGCTTCTGTATAACACTTCCTTGCTTTTTTGTGGGACATCTTTATTCCACACTAAGCTCCTAATGCTTCTCAGAAATGCTTCTGCCTGTCTGCCACGTTCCGTAATCTCTTTGTCATTTCTCCCATTTTCCTCCACTATACTTCCCAAGTACTTGATACTTTCCACCTTCTTCAGCTGTCCACCTCCAAGTGTTATCCCACTCATTGGTCTGTCCTTTTTCCTGGTCGTTAACAGGATCTCACATTTACTGATGTTGAACTTCCATCCGTACTCTCCCACTGTTTCTTCCCAAGCCTTCAGTTGCTCCTGAATTTCCTCCTCCTTGCTTCCCCAGACCATGAGATCATCTGCAAACACCATTGCTTTCATCTTATCTTCTCCTATCTTTCCTGCTATCCGTGTCATTACCTCGTCCATAACCACAATAAAGAGAATGGGTGACAGAGCACTACCCTGTTTCAGGCCACTCATTTGTCTGAACCAGTCTGTTCTTTCCCCTCCAACTTTCACACAACTCACACTTCCACAATACATCTCCTTCACTCTGCCTACAGTCCCTTTTTCCACTCCCATGTTTTCCATTGCTTTCCAAACCTTCTCCCTACACACACCATCATAGGCCTTTTCGATGTCCAGGAAGGCCATCCACAGATCCTCTCCAAATTCGTAGTGGTGTTCCTGAAATTATGAGATCCACTGTTGATCTCCCAGGTCAGAATCCATACTGCTCCTCTCTCAATTTTCTCTCCACTTTGGCTCGTATTCTACTTTCTAATATCTTTTCATATATCTTGGCACAGTGAGGTATAAGTGTGACTCCCCTGTAATTTCTGCACTCCTTTCTGCTTCCTTTCTTAAATATTGGAACAATTAATCCTTTATTCCAATCTTCTGGGGTCTTTTTCTCCTTCCATATCACCCTCATCACACGGTACAGCCATTGTTTCCCAACCTCCCCTGCTGCCTTCACCATTTCAACACTCACTTCATCCACACCCGGTGCCCTTCCTCCTTTCATCTTGTCTATAGCCATCTCCAGTTCTCTCCAATTCAGGTCCTTTTCCATCCCTGTGTTGTCTTCTCCATCTTCCAATACATTGTCTTCCTCCCTATGACCATTTGGATTCAGCAAATCCTCAAAGTACTCTTTCCACACTGTCTTGAGTGTTTCTTTGTTGTGTACCTCATTTCCGTTTTTGTCCATCATTACCACATCCTCTCGCAGACCTCTTCTCTTACTTTTGACCATCCCATAAAGTACTTTCTTATTTCCTCTGCTGTCTTCCTCCATCATCTCTGTCCACTTTACCGTCCACTTCTTCCTCTCCTCTGCGACAATCTTGTTTGCTTCTTTCTTCTTTATCTTATAATCTTCCCTTGCCAGATCAGTTCTTTCCTGGAACCACACCCTGAAAGCCTTGTTCTTCCTTCCCACAGCTTCTTTTACTCTCTCATTCCACCATGGTGTCTCTTTACACCGCTTTGTGTTGCTTGTTCTTCCACATACTGCCACTGCAGCTTCCACCATTGTGTTCTTGAATTGCTTCCATTCCTCTTCCCCTGTTTTAGGATTGTCTGTTGGCATCCTTTCCCTTATTATCTTCTGGAATTCGTCCTTGACTTCCTTTTCCTTGAGTTTCCATACTTTGATTCTCCTTTCCTAGTACTCTGTCCTCTTGCTATCCTTAACAACTCCCAGGTTCATTACAAGTATTCTGTGGTCGCTATCTAAGGCCTCTGATGGTATTACCTTTATGTCTCTGACACTTCTCTTCATTTCCCAGTCGTACAGCATGTAATCTACCAAAGATTTCTTTGTTAAATCACTGCTGTACCGCGTTACCTTGTGGCTTTCTTTCTTCCGGAACCAGGAGTTGCCTACCACTAAACCGTTTCTCATGCAAAAATCCAGCAACTTTCTCCCTTCTTCATTCCTGCTACCCCATCCTTCTGCTCCCAATACATTTTCATATCCTTGCCTTTCACTTCCTACATGTGCATTCAAATCTCCCATGACAATGATGCTCTGACCATTCAACTGCTGTTGTAGCTCCTCCTCAAAGTCTTCCTTCTCTTGAGCTGTACATCCAACTTGAGGGGCATATACCTGGGCTATCTCCAGGCTTCTTACCTTTACAGTTACTCTGATCTTCATGATCCTGTCACTTATTCCCTTTACCTCTTCCTTCATTCCATCTCTCACAACTACTCCTACTCCGCTGCTCCTTCCTTCACTGTTCCCACTCCAGTACAACCAGTACCCTTTCCTCAGTTCTCTTCGACCTTCTCCTTTCCATCTTGTTTCTGCCAAGCCCAGTATATCCATCACATCTACAATCTCCTCCACCTTTCCTGTCAGTGTCTGCATGTTTAATGTCCCAACTCGTAGTTCATTAGCATATCCGGGTCGTCGTCGTTTGCATCCGTCCTTTCCGAGGCCTGTTCCTGTTTTGAAAGCAAATATGATATCCACTACTGGCTTGCTAGGCCTATCGTAGCTTCACCAGAGCCCCGTCAGCCGTCACTTTTCAGGGTTCCCGTAGAGCCTTCACAGCTACCGCAGCGGTCCCGGGGCACACAAATTCCCCACTGTACTTCACCCATACAGGTAATCCCCTATTTCATGCCGTTGCCCGTCTCCCACCACGTGGAGGAGGGGTTGGACTTGTGGGAGTAGCTATAATCTATTTTAAGTTGTAATACAGTAGATTATATTTTGTTAGAATGTCGTACACCCCCCCCCCCTCCCCTTTCTATATTTTGTTTGAATAATGCCCCCCCTCGGCACTCCGAGTCCGATTACTAATTGCTCTTTCTGAAAGTTGGCATCTCTGTATACTATCCGTCCAATAGCAATAAAACGTTGCTCGAAGCATTTCAACAAAGTCCCATATGCGTTCATATACCATCCGTCTAATAGTAATAAAACTTGGGTGAGATGTTGTATCCACTCCAGGGAAGATTTCTGGCTTAGTAAATCCATTTTAAAACAGGTACCGGTAGCACATGAGAAGATTCAACAAATTAGCGACAACGCGCGATGCGTTTCAACAAAGTCCCGTATGCGTTCATATCCCATTCTTCCGATAGCGATGAATCTTGGGTGAGATGTTGTGTACACTACACGGAAGGTTTCTGGCTTAATGAATCCATTTTACAATAGGTAGCGCACGAGAAGATTCAACAAATGAGCGACGACACGTGAATCGTTTCAACAAAATACCGTATGCGTTCATATACCATTCATCCGATTGCGATGAAACTTGGGTGAATCCTTGAGAACACTCCAGGGAAGGTTTCAGGCTGAGTAAATCAATTTTAGAATAGGTAGCGTTTAAGTAGATTCAACAAATGAGTGACGGCGCGTGAATCGTTTAAACAAAATCCCTTATGCGTTCGTTCATATGCTCCGATTGGGATGAAACTTTGATGAGTTGTTGTGTACACGCCAGGGAAGGTCTTTGGCTTAGTAAATCCATTTTACAATATTGGTAGCACACGAGTAGATGTAACAAATGAGTGACGACGCGCGAAGCGTTTCAGAAAAATCCCGTATGCGTTCATATACCATTCATCGATTGCGATGAAACTTTGATGAGTTGTTGTGTACACTTACGTGAAGGTTTCTAATTTAGTAAATCCATTTCACAGTAGGTGGCGCACGAGTAGATTCGACAAATGAGTGACAGCGCACGAATTATTTAAACAAAATCCCCCGTATGCGTCATATGCCACTTATCCGATTGCCATGAAACTTTGGTGAGTTGTTGTGCACGCTCCCACGAATGGTTCTAAATTAGTAAATCCATTTCACGATAGTTTAGAGGCAGTTAACGGAAATTGAAAAAAAAAATGTGTATCCAAAAGCACTTCAAGAAACAAAATTACAACCCCAACACTTTCTTTGATTGCAACGCATGCCGGGTACAGCTTGTTTAACTCTAAATTCATTCTTAGGTAAACCGTCTTCAGTCTGTAGCACCTTACGGTCTGTGAAGATTAGATTATACTTTTCACAGAACGTGTGAATATATTCAAAATTTAAAATGTTTTCACTTCTTGAGTTACAGGTATCCAGTGCATTGCACACAAAATCATTTTCAGTAAATCTACACTGTAACTCATCTACCATGTTGTCTAATATTTCAAAAAGATTTATTTTACATGTCTCTGATAAAGTGACATTTTCCTCTTCTTTCTACGCAGAGACTGGCATCAATAAAACATAGTCTGAAAAGTTCTTTGGAATACTTGAGACTCTAGATTGTTTATAAACTTTCACGCCTAACGACTGAGCAGAGTCATATGTAACCACCCATAGTTCCTTAAAATAATCATCATTTCGTTTTTCTTGCAACGATTTTACAAGACCATAGATCACTCTATGTGCCCCTCCGAAGTCCACATGTTTTTGTTGTAAGAACATAGGGGCTCCATTGGCAAGCTTTAGAATATCAGAAAAGATTTGTAACACAAACATCACCTTCAAAGCTGTTTCAACAAACCTTTTGCTTCTGCTGCCTCTTTCTTGTTAGCTGACTTTGAAAAATACTCTAGAGCTGCTTTAACTGAAGCAAAACGTTTCTGAAAATACATTACTCCTCTATATTTACATACCCATCGCGTGTAACTTTGAAGAGGTATCTCTAAAACACGTTCACCTGGATAAAGATCACTCTGTATCTCAACAAACTTTTGGTGTCTTACAGTAGATACAGACTGAAAAGCATAAATTGATTCCAGAAAACCAAAAGTGTCCCCTACCACGTCTACTGCCTTTGAAACGTCCACCAAAACTAAATCTAAGCGATGTGGATAACAATGCACGTAAACACACGGGTTATTGATCTTTTGTTTCTTCGTCTCTCCTCCAATATGTTCAACTATTATATTAGCTGAGATATTAAGAAATTCATTTTGAGAATCTATAGATGAGTAAGTTGCATTCTTTGGTAGACTGTTTACATTCTCCCTTGTGCTTTCACTTTCTAGTTTAATTGCATTTAAAATTTCAACAAAATTCCCTTTATTATTACAACTATCGTTATCCGAAACAGTTTTGCGATGACCTCTAAGCCCAATGTCTTGCCGAGCACAAAGTAATGCGACTCGGGCCATTGTTGCCACAGCTGAGCGGTTACGCAATATGTCATCTTTTTGTTTCTCGCTTAGCTTCGAAATCAATGTGCCGCTACGTTCACTTTTCAGAAAACTGTTCCACTTTACTATTGAAGATTTATGAAATTCACTATTAGCATGCTTTGCGAGTTTTCTCCTATTCTTTTCCAGTTGCAAAATCCAGATTTAGTGAAAACATGTTCAGCATTCCTTATATCAGATAAATTATATCTGTAAATTATCGATTTATTTAGTAACCAAGGAATTTTAAAATAATTATTTCACTAAAACTGGGGGGGGGGGGGGGGCAGGGCGCTCCCCGGCCCAGGGCTTGAACCGCCTCTGTATGTGAAGCATTAACCCATATCTCATTTAGCCAGACAATATCGTCGAAGTTTTCACGAATAATTTCCCGTAAAATCGACATCTCCATGCAGCAACATCACTCCTCTCTAGCAAAATTTTACGCCCGGAAAGTTTCTTATAGTGAAACCCAATATTTTTCAACACCTCACTTACAGGCCAAATGCTGCCTTTAAATAGATCAGCTTGTTGTAAGGAAACTTTTAATTTGCAGAGAGTTTGATGTTCCTTCCTTTTATAGTAAGCATACACATGGCAGCGTATTGCATCTTCCTGAAATCAGTCCAAGTTCATCACTCGTATCTTCTTCTTAGAAGTGCAATCTCTCCTTACAGATCTTCACTACCGTATTCTTATTGATGTTTGTGGCAGAAGTTCTGACGACAACTTTACTAAAGGCACTAAAGGACCGCCGTTTTCTCTCTCCTTGAAATATTCCCGCACAGTACATACCTATTCACGGGACTGTCCTCGCAGAACGATTCCTCGCTCTGTGGTTTTCAGTTCACCCTTTCCCTTAGCCACCGTACCCACCTAAGACATAGCAAAATATAATATGAAAATAGACTGTTCATGTGAATGAAAACTGAATAAAGTCACAAATATAAGTTACTAAGATAGGGTTACAAACAAAGAGGTATTAAGACGAGTGGGAGAGGAGAGATGTTTCTGGCGACTGCTAATGAAGAGAAGAGATAAGTTGGTAGGACACATACTAAGACACCCAGGAATAGCAAGCTTAGTTATGGAAGGAAGGGTCAAGGACAAAAACTGTAGGGGTAGACCAAGGTTAGAATATGTTAAACAGATTGCCTCCGATGTAGGGTGTCGGAGCTATGTAGAGATGAAACGATTAGCTCAGGACAGGGAGGCATGGAGCGCTGCATCAAACCAGTCAAAAGACTGAAGACTCAAACAACAACAACTGCTGTTCTACTCTCCAGTACTACACAGACAATTATTAAAGCACTATTACAGGGTCATTATGTGTGTGCGCGCCAGTAAACACGGCAAGCTAAGCCGGCTGTGACTAGCGAGGATCTCTGCCGCGCGCACCCGGTCAAGCCGGTGGTTGGTGTGCTTTGCTGACTCATATCGCTAGTTCACACGTGGTTTGTCATTCATATGGGCGTGTATTTGCAAAGCTTAGACGTTAGTGTTGCACGTTTAGTGGGTATTGTGATTACTGTGATTGTTGGTCATGCCTAGACACCAATTCATATTGCACGAATGTGTGTATATCCATAATTCGTACATGAAAAGCAGAAAATCTTGTTCTGAAACAAGACGATAATTTTGAATCAAGTTTCCAGGAAGACCTGTGCTTAATGCCAGTACAATTAGGAGGCTCGCTAAATGATTCAAGGAAACAGGCTCCGTAAATAATAAAAGAGTTGACAGACATTCTTTCATCAGAAGATGTCAGGTGTGTGTTACAAGAGAGGGAGGACATTTTCAGCATCGCCTATGAGAGCTCTGTAAGTACACATTATTGAACATGTTTGGTAAAAGTGTGATTGTGGGCACCGACTGCCAGTTGGACAGGGTGCGCGCGGCCGGGAACTGCACTAGTCACAACCGGCTTAGCTTGCCGTGTTTACTGGTGCACACACACATAATGACCCTGTACTATCACTAAAGCACCAGTGCACAGTTAGAATTAACAATCGATCACACTATACAAGCCAGAGACACAGCTAACCAGGCACTGAAGTACATGGGCTGTGATACTGCAATGCAGAGTATTATGACAACTATGCGAACATGGATTGGTCAAGACTGATGTGGAATTTCCGGCCAAATGTCAATCCCATTCTGGCATCGCGCAGAGTATACTATCACTCCAGTTTGGATTTTTGCTTCCGTAAGTAACTAACAGAGCATTTCTGTGCTCTACAGTTGGAGTTCATGTAAGATGTGATCAAGCATGGCAGAATAACAAGCAAATTCATTACTCCATGTTATGATTTTGGATTTAAAAAAAAAGAGCTATTTTTGTACTGGTAAGCAGGGCTTCCATCCACTCACTCGTCCAAAAATAGTGAAATAGTGAGTGATTTTTCTTCAAAAAAGTGAACAAAAGGTGAGCTTTTGTATGAAAAAGTAAGTAAATAGTGAGTAAATTCATAGCATTATTCGCATTTATGGCCGAGTATCTGGTTCATAATTTTAACGTTTGTTCATATCTGTAGGCGAAATTAGGGGGGAGGGGGGGGCTTGGGTAGCTAAGCTCCCCAAAACCAACCATAGCCCCCCAAAAATGTGACAAAACTGTATTGAAATAGACAAAATTTTTAAGAATGTGTATCTGAAAAACAAATTAGCCTCCCAAAAATGTCAACCAAATTGCACCTATGTTAATATCTGTGAGTACTGTTTGTGGATTTTCATGTAGTTAGAGGACACTTGGAAATCATGGATAATCAATGCAACACTCAAGAAATTTAAATCTTAAAACAAAAATATAAATGCGAACTTTTGTCAAAAAACGCTTTGTTAAAATTTTCGGCGATCGCTGCACGGCTCCGGCTGTGGTATTGCACTATGGAAGCTTTTCATGCTTTCTGGTCGCCTGGCTCGCTGCCAGCAGCGCGCTCAGTCACCGGTGGCAGAAAAATGAACTACCCATTCATGGGTATATTTTGTTCGTTTCTAGCAATCTGATTGTGCACAAGACCATTTTTAACACAGAATGTGACCATTTTTGTAATAAAAAGTGAGAATAGTGAGTATTTTTATCAAATAGTGAGGAAAGTGAGGCTGCTTTGAAAATAGTGAATAATAGTGAGAAAAGTGAGTTGCTGGAAGCCCTGCTGGTAAGGAGCAACAAGTATTACTTGCCCACTGATTTTAGGAAATAGTATTATTTTGAACCCTTTACCTGGGACGGAGATGACGCAAGCATTTTCATTTTGATTCCTCTCAAAATAAAATTTAAAACGTAGGATTTTGAATTTACATTTAAATTAAGATTTCTACATTTGTTTAAAAATACAAATGAAAATACTCAGCACTTAATAGTACATTATGCAACGAGCCTATAAAGTCTTAATTACTATTATAGGCGAGTTGCATACGACTGTTTATGTTCGACGATAATTATAACTTTATTATATGTTTTAACAGAAATATTCATAAATATCTCTTCAGTAACTAGAATTTTGTGATCGGGTGCTGCGGTGGGTAGGATATCTCTGAGTTCCAAGCTCTCTGGCCGACCGATGCATGCGCTCTGTGTGCTTCAATGCTTCATCGTGACTGGCGCCGAGCACACTTACTGTATATTACTGTATATAGTCATGCTAGGTGCTAAACCATTAATTCCTTCCAGCATATTGTGAACCAGTATTCAGTAAAACTGTCATCGTAGTCGTTTGAAAACAACGTGCTGTGTAGAAATGGGATTTGGGGATATTAAGGTGCAGTGCTATTTCTTGTCTCATATTCACCAGTTTATTTACGCGAACATATGGACGGTGCACTTTTGGTAATATTATTTATATAGACATGTTGGATTTTGAGCGCATGCGCGAAGGTATCCTTATCTAATTGGTCAAACAACTGTTTCTTAAGCTATGATTGGTGGGAGAAACTGTTTCATAATGAAAAATAGTGTTATAATGACCATCATTATGATACAGTTTTCAGACATATAATAGTCAGGGTCGAACATAAAAGATTAATCATTTTTTAATTCTAATTTGTTGATTAGCTGCAGTTTTGCAAGCCCTAATTACTGTCGATAATCAAGAATCTTATACTGTCAATTTATACTTTTCAGTAAGTCAACATGTTGTTTGCATAATTAGGAAAAACTTGCAGTTTTATTACGTAACCGTTAATACCGCGATCATGAGCCACGGGACCTCCTTTTCGTGTGGAATCCGAACCACAGGACATGGCATTTCACTTCGAAAATCTCCCATGTATTGACCAAGAATTGTACCCAGTTTACCGTGGTGAGAGGCAAACAGATTGATCGCTGCGCCACCAAGCCCCCCCCCCCCCCTGGCGTTCTGTAATTAAGTTAGGCGGGGTAAATATCAGTGGAAACACACTGTTACAGAAAATAATTGTATGTATTATTATACATTATACATTTCGAGCATCACGTGGTCATCTTCAGATTTTGATCACCAGGGTTCAAGTTCAATTATATAATATTTATAGGTGTGTTCTTGTTAGTATAACTCATCTAGTGAATATCACAAATCCCAGAGAATCTTGCTATTAAAACAGTTTAGTCTATTCTATGTTGTTTTATAGGTTTGAGTCCTTGTGCACCAAAGTTTGAACCCAAATTATGTCAGGTTGGCAAACAGTTGATCGTGGAGGTGGACCATTGTCGTATTGGAAGCCATTTTTCAGTGTTGCCTTAGTAATCAAAATTTTTATTAAAATGTGGAGTATATATTTTCCATATTTGGAAGTTTAGCACATATGTTCCATATTCTTAATCATTAAAATCAATATAGGTCAGTCCATATTTCGGCTAGGAAGTATTACAGTCTAGTAAATTAGCAGTCCTGTCAATAATGGAGAAACAAGTTAAAGATCTATATTTAAAAATTCAAATCGTTGTACAGGTAAAGTTACGGGTGTGGCAAAAATGAAGATGGACACTGTACCTCCAAAGAACCCTGGATAAGGAGCAATGGAAAAGGTTGCTGCAATTTTGTGTGCAGATCTAAGAGTAAGGTTAACGTTGGATTTAACTCCAGCAGACAATGCGAAGTTCAAACATGCCCCCATTACCTCTTCTGATGTTGAACGCAGTTCCAGTCAATTAGTATGGTGCAATTAGACCCAAACCTCAACATACAAAGTAAAAGTTTCCCTTCAGCTCCAAATTGTTCTATACAGTCCACATATTGTTTGGTAAAAAGTTACACCATTTTGAGCGTCGGGTTTGGGGGGTAGGAGGGGCAGAAGTTGGTAAATTAGTAGTTTTTATCAGTTTTTCTTATATATTTCCACAACTATGCGGTTTAGCGCAAAACGTGTCATATACAAAAAATAATCTAGCCTACATTAAATTGCAGCAAAAAAAAAAAATGGTCCTGTGCATAATCTTGCTAACGTGAACAATTCCAGAATTACAGAGGGTGTAAAAGTGGAATTTTGTCGTATTTTTTTGTTTTTTCGAAAGAAAAAACATGACATTATCACTAAGGAAACTAATTTTGTTTATACAGGATTGTGTTTTGTAAAAGCAAATACCGATTTTATTGCCCGGTGGTATGTTAGTGATAAGCCCTTGATAGATAGATAGATAGATAGATAGATTTTTATTAATTCCATTTGATCAAATACATGCATTCAATACATTTTTGATATAGGACACGTCAGAATTTACATGCATAAAATAAAAGAACTAACAGGTATATATTACTAAGATTATAACTATTTATAACTTATTATATTAGCAAATCTTAATAGATACAATCTTATTGCACAACTATTTACACCTCACTCCATTATCATAATATGAAAACTTAATTCTATAAATACAACTACATACAGCTAGGTATTAAAATTAAATTAAAAAAGTAAAATATAGTTATAGATTCCATCACTCCTATATGCTAAAATATTCAACTACTGAGTAAAAACAATGGCACTGAAGATAAGCTTTCAACATTCTATCAAAGGTTTTTATTTTTGGGGCCAGTTTTATATACTGGGGTAGTTTATTGTATAATTTAACTCCAGTGTGAAAAGTTCCTTTTTGATATATGCTTGTGTGTGTGTGTGAAATATGAATGTTTTGATTTTACCTTGTGTTATGCCTATGAACATCATTGTTTGTTTTAAGAAAAACATCTTTATTCATTAAATTCTTTTTAAAAAACATAATACTTTCAAAGATATATATGCAGGGCAGTGGGAGAATGTTTAAATCTTTAAACAGAGGTCTACATGATTCTCTAGAGTTTACATTTGCCATAATTCTAATCGCCCTCTTTTGTATCCTAAACGTGCTTAGTACATCTGGCGACATACCCCAAAATATGATCCCATATCTTAAGTATGAATGGAAATAAGCAAAATAAGTATTTCTTAATGTGTGCATGCTAGTGCAGGTTTTCAAAATACGTAACGCAAAGCACATCGAGTTCAGTTTAGTATTCAGATATTGTATATGTTTATTCCATTTCAAGTCTTGTTGTATCCATAGTCCTAAAAACTTTGTTTCTGATTTATTTTCTATTTGATGACCATTTAATGTTATATTGGGCATCGCAGGATTCCTATTCTGTATAGTGTGGAAATTTAGGCATACTGTCAATTTATAGTTTATTATGAGGCGATTATCTTGTGACCATTTGGTTAACTCTCCTGTAACGGAGTCAGCAGACTGCTGTATGACCTGTTTAGTTTCACCTTTTATTACGAGTGTTGTATCGTCCGCAAACAAAATTTCCTTATGTGAATGAACGTTCTGTGTTATATCATTGATATATAGAAGAAAGAGTAGTGGGCCCAAAACCGATCCCTGGGGTACTCCAAATTCAATAATTCCCTCATTGGACAATGTTTCATTAAGTAATTTGGTTCCATCATCCTTGTGTCTCAAGCTTACTATTTGTTTACGCCTTGTTAAGTAAGACTCTATCCATTTATTAGCTAGACCTCTAACACCATATTGATTTAGTTTGGTAAGGAGGATTTTATGGTCAACAACATCAAATGCTTTCGATAAATCCAAGAATAGGCCAGTTACATGTTCCTTATTGTCAATTAATTTCAGTATACCATTACTGCATTCGTAAATTGCTGTCTGTGTAGATTTTTCCGTTCTAAATCCATGTTGTGAGTTTGATAATATTTTATTTTTTTCTATGAAACTTATCAGTCTCTTATACATAATTTTTTCCACAATTTTTGCAATACCAGTTGGTAAGGTAATAGGACGATAGTTATCTAATTCATCTTTTGAACCGTTTTTGTGCACTGGAATTACTTTTGATAACTTCAAAATATCCGGGTAAGTTCCTGAGAGAATTGAACTGTTTATTAAGTGCGTAAGTGGATTTATTATATTTTCTGCACATTTCTTTAAAATTGCATCAGGGATGCCATCAATGCCAGCACAGAATTTATTTTTTAGCTCTTTTATAACTATTCTTACCTCTTCACTTGTGACATGATTTATAAATAAAGAATCACTGCATATATTTATTTTATTATTAGAATTTAGTGTATTTACCTGTGATTTATTTATTAATTTTTGTGGAATTTCCAGAAAATAGTCATTAAAAGTGTTTGCTATTTCCTCTGGATTATTAATCACTTTATTATTTCTGGTCAGTGTAATGTTCCTTTGTATTTTAGCAGATTTTCCAGTTTCTTTCTTTATCACGGACCACATAGCCCTGTTTTTATTAGATGATTGGGAAATAAAATTATCATTATGCATTTTCTTTGCTAGTCTTATTACCTTATTTAATATGCTAGTGTATTTTTTGTAGTATAAATTGAATTCAGGTGTTGTGTGGTATTGTTTATATAATTTGTGTAGAAATGTCTTTCTTTGACATGAATTTATAATCCCTGTTGTTATCCAATTGCTAGTTTTGTTATTTTGAACAGTTCTTCGTTTAAAGGGGAATGCTATTTCAAAATAGTGTTTTAGGGTACTGTTAAATGCATTAAATTTATCATTTACATTTTCTAGTTCATAAATTTCTGACCATGTTTCCTTATTTAATAAGTCATTGAAATATGTAACATTTGATTCAGTGAATGACCTGCACTTTGATTTTACTCCATTATCATTATTATTGATTACTTCGGATACTTCAAAACTCAGTATTTGTCCATGGTGGTCACTAAAACCCGGACAATAGACTTCTATTGAATGGTGATATTTATCTGTATTTATAAAAATTTGATCAGGAGTGGTTTTACTAAATTTTGTTATTCTTGTTGGTGTATTTACTGTAGGTTTCAGTCCATAGGAAATTAGTAACTGTGTTAATAATTCACAATTTCTATCAAGTTTTAAGAAATCCACATTTACATCCCCACAAATTATTATATCGAAATTCACTTTGCTCATGTTATTGAGTAACAATTCTAATTTATCTATAAATAGAGGAAACTTTCCTGACGGAGAACGGTATACGCATACAATTATTATCTTAAACTGCTGAATTTTTACGGCAGAGAATTCAAAATCCTGTTCCATAATTAGATAATCATAAGCTGTTATCTGTTCATGATCTAAATTATTTCTTAAGAAGATGCAAGTACCACCATGGCTAATATTAGATCTAGAGTATTTACTAGCTTGTATAAACCCTGGGAATTGAATTAATTCAAGTTGTTCCTCTTTCAGCCAATGTTCTGAAATACATAGTGCTGAGATGTCTTTAAGTTCATTTTTAAGCATTAGATTTATGTAATCAATTTTATTATAAAGAGACTGGACATTCTGGTGGTAAATTTTAAATTTGTTACTTTTGCAAGCTTGTGTTGGTGATTTATTTACATTATTATTATCATAAATGTTATTATTATTGTTGCTAGACAAATCCGAAATACCATTGTTGCACTCCGTTAAATTTGACTTCAAAAGATGTGAATGCCAAACCTCACGTTTGGCTTCTTCTACCAGTTTCCCTGCTTCCACTCTAATGATATTACTGTTGAATTATTCTTACCATTTGAATTTACAATTTTGCAGATTTCATCACTAAGATACTCTTTTCCTAATCTATTTAAGTGTAGGCCATGCCGAGTGTGGAACTTCCTGTCTAATTTACTTACATCTACAATTTGGACATTTGGAAAACTCTTACAAATTTTATGAATTTTTCCATTTGTAGCCTCTATTTCTACATTTACACATGATTTGGGAATTAAATCGTATCTCTGCGGAATGTTTACAATAATGACATTTGTTTTTTGCATGGATGGCAATGTACCCTTTAAATCTTTGATTACCTTTTTACTCTCATTTCTATAGACGTCGTTTGCTTCAGCGATGATCACTGCGTAGTCCTTTGCAGTAAGGGACGCACACTCTCCTATCATCCCGTTCGTGACTTCTGCGACAACCTCACCTCCTTCTCAAGAGGCGCTACTTTTTAAGGGAAAAGACGCTTCCACAGGCCTAGGCCATATAAACCTGTGGTACGGAGAAAGCCACTCTGAACTATTAAAACTAATACAAATGTAGAATATTAAATGCGACCTTAAATTAATGTAAAGTATGCTATTCATCAGTATTCAGTCCTCTTCAAACCATGCACTTTCCTCTTCTAGATCTTAGTCTATGATGTTCATGTCCCTGTTATCACATCCTAGACCTGAGCAATTACCGCATATGCTTGAGCAGTTTAAACCACTCTTTCTGCACTCGCAATTACGGACGCATTCGTCTTTGCAAGCGCACACTATGAAGGACAGTAATTCCTGGGGAGCTGCAGGACGTGCTGTTGCAATTGGTCTCAGGTGTTCACCAGTCTTCTTCCACCCCCCACTCGAGTCGATTCTTCTTCTCATTCACCCACTGCTGCACCTGGTGGTAGGTTCTAAATGAATGCTGCCTGGAAGCTGCTGAAGTGTGGGGAAGTGCAGCCAACTTGAACAATGACTGTATAGGCTTCTTTGCAATAGCCTGCAAGTAACACTGGTAGCGAAAACAATGTAGATCTTCAGTGTTCTTAGCTCCTAACATCGCAAGAAGGAAATGCTTTCCAGCATCAGCCACTGCACTGGGGTCAAATAGAAACAAACCACTGCTTAAAGATGATGCAGTACCTCCAATTTTCAATTTCCCACAGCATCTGCTTCTGCCACTCAAGAAAAGACCGAGTTATTGAACAACAAATACAAGTTGAAGTACGGTATAAAGACCTAATATTTACTGTTACTTTTTTCATCAGCATAGGCGTAAAATTTCACATTTTCCAATATACTTTCATGATGTCAGTCTTGGAGATGATAAAAAGAATTGGGCTTAAGGGATCTACCCTGCTGGACCCTGTTTGTTTGCTGTATGACTTATGTGAGGTCTAAGTTTCGACCTGCTTTGAAGGAAAAGAAGCTTGTAGTTTTTGTTGGAATATGTGACCATGGTTTGTGTTGGTCACACTGTTAATCAGTAAACCTGTTCCATAGAGATATGTTTCTCTTTTGTTTTTGTTTTGGTGTGCATAAAAGAATGGTGTATCACCTTGTTCGTTCAGTTCTGTTCTAGTAAATGTCAAGTACATTAAACGTGTGTTCCATTTCAATTGCCTGTGTGCCTCGTCATCCTACAGGTTATGGGCCCAGCCATGAATCCACCGTGCGAATATAAAGTGCGTATAATAGACTGCTCGTTATATGAACTGTGAATTTCGCTACGTATCGAAATTGTTAATATTTGAAAGAAAAATAGCACAGTAGCGCCACCTGGTGAAATAGACATGTACAATAAAGAAGAGAACAAAAGACGATTCAGTGCAAAGTCTGTGCGTGTTCGCGTGACATGTGACAAGCATCTCAAAATATGATTTGTATTTTGTATTGTATTTCTCACTTGATAAATAGAGATTTACATTAAAACTAACAGGTTATGGACCCAGGCCACGTGTAAATGGTATTATCTCGTGAGTGGATCCGAAGCTGAGCGCCTGTGGAACAAATGCTGTATTTTTTTGTGAGTAAGGATAACCTCAAAATGGCAACCGGCAGTGACTACAAAGTTCAAGTGGATAAACTTGAAGGACCTGAAGACTGGGCAAAGTGGAAATGGCATGTGTTGATGGTTTTGCTGTCGTATGAACTGGAAAATATTGTTGATGGTTCGAAAAAGTGTCCTGTGTTGCCGGCAGATGCAACTGCGCAACAAAAAGCGGCATATAAGCAGAGGTTGAAAGAAGACGCGAAAGCGGCCAGTTTGCTAGCAGGTGCGCTATGAAAATCTGTTGCCGAGCTCGTGTTGACGTGCACCAATGCCAGTGAAATTTGGACAAAATTGAGCGCACGGTTCGAAGGAAGCAGTACGCAGCGGCTGAACATGTTGATCGAGTCATTCTTCCGAGTGACACGTGACGACAAGGAGGACATCAGCACCCATGTCGCGAAGTTACAGAAGCTTTATGAGGATCTGAACGACGAACTACAAAAGCACAACGAAAACACGTTATCTGAAAGGATTTTGAACGGTCGAATTTTATCCACGCTGGGAAAAGAATATCATAATTTCAAGGATGTGTGGGACACGATTCCGACGGAAAATCAAACTGTGAACTTGTTGATTGAAAAATTGTGCACGATTGAACTGTGTGACCAAGGAAACGTGGAATCGATTGCGTTTGTGGTACGTAGTGCTCCCAAGAAGCATTCCCAGTATGGCAGTGGCAAAGGCAGCGCTGATGACAAGTCGAAGAAAAATGTTCAACGAGTAAAGCAGAAGTTTCCATGTTTCAAATGTAAGGAATTGGGCCATTGGGTAAGTGAATGTCCAGTGAAGAAGAAAGAGGGTGACACTAGAAACAAAAATAAGGAGAACAATGCTTCGTTTCTGCCACATGCTATGAGTGCGTTAGACGGCGACTTTGTTCAAGCCGACGAGTGGTACTGCGACAGTGGCGCCACAAATCACATCACCGCGAACAAACAGTATTTTACAACATACGTCAAGTTTGCTGCTCCAGAGAAGATTTTGCTAGGAAAACGAGGTGTGAGCATGCTAGCTCACGGCAAAGGATCTGTAAACATTCAAGTGCGGCTGAACAACGCATGGTTGAGTGCTGAGATGACTGAAGTTTTGTATGTTCCCGATACAATGGCTCATCTGTTTTCTGTGAAAGCTGCTGCAAGGAAAGGTTTTTGTGCAAGACTTGACGACCTAACTGTTAGAATTGAAGACAAGGTTACTGGAAAGGCGATGATGGCTGGACGTGTTAGTCATGGTCTGTATGTACTTGACATGCGCGTCGTGAAACCGGCGCAACACATTCAAGTGAATTTAGCTACATCGTCGGACAAACTGCAGATCTACCATGAACGATTTGGTCATCAACACAAAGCGCATGCCAAGAATGTACTGAAGCAGATAAACATCAATGGAGACATGTGTAAAGAGGATTTCTGCGATGGATGTGCACTGGGAAAAATGCATCGACTGTCATTCAAGACACGAATGAATCGACCAACAGCCACCGGTGAACAAATCCACGCCGATGTGAATGGACCAATGTCTACTGAATCTCTTGGAAAGGCACGCTACTACGTATGTTTCAAGGATGATTTCAGCAAGTTTCGACGAGTTTTCCTTTTAAAGCACAAAAGTGAAGTGTACACCGTTCTGGAACAACTCCTGAATGAAGCCAAAACAAATGGACACGTCGTGAAGCTGTTCAGGTGTGATGGAGGAAAAGAATTTGATAACAAGAAGGTTTCTGAACTACTCGCAAGCAGAGGCATAGAACACAGCATTACTACGCCGTACACACCACAACAAAACGGAGTTGCGGAACGTGAAAATCGGACGATTGTGGAGTGCGCAAAATCTATGCTGAATCCCGGCAAGTTAACGAAACAACTTTGGGCTGAAGCCTGCAACACTGCGGTGTACCTCCTGAATCGCACTGGGAAGTCATCCATTGAAAACAAATCTCCCTATGAATTGTGGTATGGACGACCAGTGGGAAGTCTCAGTCATCTGAAGATCTTCGGAACAGAATGCTACGTGCATATCGAAAAGGATTTTCGCTCAAAGGTCGACGACAAAGCTGTTTTTGGACATCTAGTTGGGTACGTGAACGACAGGGATGGATTTAGAGGATTCCAACTCAGGGAAAGGTTGTTCTAAGCCATGATGTGAAATTCAAACCTGAAGTTGTCTGCAATCTGCGCGCCAACGCCGGAAATGTTGAAGTCACGCTTGAAGAACGTGTGGAGAGGAATCAGTCTAATTCATCGTCTGATGTAGGCCTACAGAGGAGGTCAAAGTCAGATGAGAACTTAAGCGAAATTGAAGATTTTGCTTCGGCATCCAGTTCCGGAGGAAGCGAAGATGAGGAAGAAGGAGAGACTGAAGAAAGAAGGAAAAGCAAACGTGTAAGTAAGAAGCCATCGTGGATGATCAGTGGAAATTACATGTACATGGCTGGACCATCCATCGTTGAAAAGAATCCTGACTCTTACTCTGAAGCGCTGCAGTCTAGTGATAAAAATCAGTGGCTGAAAGCAATTAATGAAGAATTGGAGTCCTTAAAGGAAAATGATACCTGGAAATTGGTTGAACGTCCAAATGGTGCACGGGTCCTGAAAAATCGGTGGGTTCTACGACAGAAGACAACGGACAGTGGAGAAGTTCGCTTCAAGGCACGATTGGTAGCCAAAGGCTATGTGCAACAGCAAGGAATCGATTATGAAGAAACATTCAGCCCTGTTGCACGGTATGATACCATTCGAGCTGTGTTGGCAGTAGCTGTTGAAAAGGAGATGAAACTTGGTCAATTTGATGTCAAGACGGCCTTCTTGAACGGCGAGCTTGAAGAAGATGTGTTCATGGAACAGCCAGAAGGTCATCAGGACGGTACTGGCCGTGTGTCATCTAAAGAGAATCGTATATTGTTTAAAACAGGCTCCACGCTGCTGGAACAAGCGATTCAAGAAATTCATGGAGAAAGCTGGATTCAAAAACAGCAAAGCTGATCCTTGTCTCTTTTACAGCAACAAAAATGGAAAGTGGTTGGCTGTTGTAATCTTTGTGGATGATGGTCTGGTAATTGGCAACGAAGAAGACATCGAGCAGTTCATGGAAAATCTTCAGCAGGAATTTCACACGACCAGAGGATCTCTCAACAATTTCCTGGGCATTAAGATACAACAAAACCATGATGGATCAATTTCAATCAATCAAGAGGATTATACGAGGAAAATCCTAAAAAAAATTGGGATGGCCGAGTCAAATGGAGTGTCTACCCCAGTTGGACGCGAAGAAAGTGAAGACGGAGAAAAGGTTTCGGCCAGGGTTCCTTATCGTGAGGCGGTGGGATCCTTGATATACCTGACTACAGCTACACGTCCAGATATCGCATACGCGGTCAAGAAAGCTGCTCGAGCCATGGAGAATCCTACAGTTCAAGACTGGAGTGAAGTGAAACGGATATTTCGATATTTAAAGAGCACAGTGAACCATGGAATCGTCTATAGGAAAGAGGACGTTTTGAAGGTCTACAGTGATGCTGACTACGCCGGTGACAAGAGGACGAGACGTTCAACGACGGGTGTCATTTCGACCTACAATCATGGAGCTGTATCGTGGAGAAGTCAGTTACAGAAGTCTGTGTCAACATCGACAACTGAAGCTGAAATTGTGTCTGCAAGTGAAGGAGTTGATTTGGCTGAAAAGACTGTTTTCTGAATTACTGGGAACTACTGACAAACCTCCTACGCTTTACATCGACAATGCTGGTGCAGTTAAATTGGCTAAAAATCCGGAGTACCATCGAAAATCCAAGCATATTGAGGTACGTCATTTCTATGTGAGGGAAAGATTTTTGGACGGAGACCTTGAGCTGGAGCACATCGACGGGACCAATCAATTAGCTGATCTTCTAACTAAACCTCTGGTGAGGGTCAGATTCGAGATGCTGCGTGAGAGGATTGGCGTGCAGAAGATGACATCTTAGAGGCTGAAAAGTGTTCAATAGTTCATCTTGTTTATTTTTTTATTTGTATTTGATTTTTCTTTGGAGGAAGTGTTAATATTTGAAAGAAAAATAGCACAGTAGCGCCACCTGGTGAAATAGACATGTACAATAAAGAAGAGAACAGAAGACGAGTCAGTGCAAAGTCTGTGCGTGTTCGCGTGACATGTGACAAGCATCTCAAAATATGATTTGTATTTTGTATTGTATTTCTCACTTGATAAATAAAGATTTACATTAAAACTAACATAAATCAACATGTCTGCAACCAGCACCTCGTTACCGGCTATAGATAAGCTGCGAGGTAGTCTAAATTATGTGGATTGGCGATTCGAGATGGAAAACGTCCTGAGATTCGAAGATCTGTGGAGCTGTATAGTTGGCTACCCGGATGAAGATACTACAACATCTGCGAAGAAAGCGAAAGACGAAAGTCGGGCCTAGGGCCAGACTTAACCTCATGGTGGATAAATCAATTTTCTCAATCGTCATGCCTTGTAAGACCGCGAAGGAAGTCTGGGAAACTCTTGAAAAGGCCTACTCAGATAAAGGAGTGAATCGGCGGATCGTTATCTTGAAGAAATTGTGCAAAGTTAAATTAAAGCACTACAAGACGATGGAAGAGTATGTTAGTGAGGTTATGGGACTTGCTCAGCAACTTGCGTCTATGAATAAGGCACTGGACGACGAGTTTGTGGCGGCTCTTATGCTGAAAGGTCTACCAGATGAGTTTCAGCCTATGATTATGGCTCTGGAAAGTTCCGGAACAGACCTTACTGCAGACACAGTCCGAACCAAGTTGCTGCAAGATACTACTTGGAGTGGGAAAAGTACTTCCAAGCCATCCAAGGATTCTGTTCTGTTTTCACGAGAAGGCAAGACGAAGAAGAAGCCTTTCTGCTGGAAATGCAAGAAGCCAGGACACTGGAAGCGGGATTGCAGGAAAGAGGAGATGCAGAGCTCAACTCAACAGAAGTCGAAGAAAGACAATATGATGCTGGCAACCGATGGACAGGCATTAAGTGCAAGGGCCTCTACAGGGGCCTGGTTCGTTGACTCTGGTGCTACTAAGCATATGAGTTCAAGCAAGACTACGATGGTGAACTTCACTGCTGGTCCTAATCTGGAGATCAGTACAGCAAACAATCAAAAATTGTATGGCCAAGGATCTGGTAATGTAACTGTTCAATTAGAAAATGGTATTTCACAAACCTTGGCCAATGTAGAATATGTTCCTGGTCTCACTGCTAATCTTTTATCTGTGTCTGCTGCTACTCAAAAGGGTTTTGTTGTGGTATTCACCGACAATACTTGTGAAGTTTATGATAGTGAAAACTTTGTTGCTACAGGTAATGTAGCACTGACTGCGAGTAATGTGGGGGGTGTTTACCAAGTCAATGCTCTCAGTGCTCAAGCTAAAATTTGTACAGAGGACTCTGAATATTTATGGCATAAACGACTAGGCCATCTTAACAACCACAGCATGAAGTTGTTAAGAGATAGTCTCACTCATGGAATTAATTTCTCAGATAATGGTTTTAAAAACTGTTTTTCATGTGCTGAAGGTAAACAAGCTAGGCAAGAATGTTGTCAGTAATAAGTGGGTTTTCAAAGTAAAAAGAGACTCTAATGGTAACATTCAAAGGTATAAAGCCAGACTTGTGGCCAGGGGCTTCACCCAAAGGTACGGAGTAGATTTTACAGAAACTTTCTCTCCTGTTGTTCGACACAGCACGTTAAGGATGCTGCTTGCCTTGGCTGTCCAAACAAATCTGAAGGTGGTACATTGGGATGCTGAATCTGCTTTCCTCAATGGAAAGTTAGATTAAGAGAACTACATATATCAGCCAGAAAGTTTTGTCAAGAAAGGTTCAGAGCATTAAGTTTGCAAGTTTAAAAAAAATCTACTAATGGCTTAAAACAATCTTCTCGTTTGTGGAATGAGAGAGCTCACTCTGTTCTTGTCAAATTGGGTTACAAAAATTGTGCTGATGAACCCTGTGTGTACTTTAAGAAACAAGCCCAAGGTATGGTAATTATTGTATTATATGTGGATGATTTCATTGTGGCTTATAATGATGAGTATGAGATAAAGTCATTAAAGACCTGTATTGAAAAAGAATTTAAGGTACAAGATCTTGGACCAATTTCTTATATTTTAGGTGTTAATGTAAGGCAAGATGAGAAGAATGGTACAATGTATCTTAGCCAAGAGCAGTACATCAGTGAGATTGCAAAGGAATATGATATGCACGATGCACGTCCCATTGGTACTCCTTTGGAAACCAAACCAAATCTTGGTATTTCTGATACAGAAACTAGTAATCTTCCTTATAGAGAACTCATAGGTTCACTCATGCATGTAAGTGTTTGCACGCGTCCAGATATAAGCTATGTGATATCATATCTCAGTCAATTTAATTATCGTTACAATGAATCTCACTGGTCTGATGCAAAGCGAGTTCTGCGTTATTTAAATTGCACAAAAGACTTGTCACTTAAATATGTCAGGAATGGAGGTCAAATCATGGGATTTGTTGATGCTGACTGGGCTAATGATAGCACTGACCGAAAATCATACAGTGGTTTTGTGTTCAAAATGGCAGGTGGTGTTATATCATGGGGGGCTCAAAAGCAAAAATGCATTTCCTTATCATCTACTGAAGCCGAATATGTTGCACTGAGTGAAGGTGTAAGAGAAGCTGTTTGGTTGAAACGTGTTTTGTCTAACTTTATAGATCTCTGGTCACCCAACATATTATTGAGTGATAGTCAATCAGCTCAAAAACTGGCAAAGAAAATCCAGTCCACGATAATAGGACCAGACATATTGACACTAAATATCACTATGTTAGAGATGCTTTGGATTCTAAAGTCATATGCATCAAATATGAGGAGACTTCAAAAATGACTGCAGACATCCTAACAAAGCCTCTTCCTAAGCCTAAGCATATTTATTTTTGTAAATACTTGGGTCTTGAATCATGTCCTCTACACCCACAGGTTTAAGGAGGTGTGTTGGAATTTGTGACCATGGTTTGTGTTGGTCAAAATGTTAATCAGTAAACCTGTTCCATAGAGATATGTTTCTCTTTTGTTTTTGTTTTGGTGTGCATAAAAGAATGTTGTATCACCTTGTTCGTTCAGTTCTGTTCTAGTAAATGTCAAGTACATTGAACGTGTGTTCCATTTCAGTAGGGGGGTAGTGCCGATTCTAACCAGTGTCATGGCCGCCGCGTGAGTCCAAGCCAATATCTCGTGAACTCAAGGTCGAATGTTGACAAATGAGGTGTCGTTGGACTCTGGCTGACGTTTTCTTTCCTATGGACCACGTATTATAGGCGATAGTTAAAAACCCAAACATGATAGAACGTTGTGCCATGGCTCAAACGAACAGTCTTTATGTCCTTTATATTTTGTTATAAAACTTTTTTATTTTTGATGTTTTTTTGAAAAAAGTTCAATTTAGAAATTTTTATATTTTGGAAACTAAAGAGTTTACAAAAAATTTTGTTTGACATAAATGAATGGCTCTGACCCCCTCTACTCCCAAAATAAATGTCAAGCCTCTAGGACTAATACTGTGCAGTAGGGGAGTGGTGACAATTCTAAATAGTGACACGAGCAGCTCGGCTCCGCAGACCTTTTATGTATATTTCGCGAAACCATGGGCATGCGACATATCGTTAGACTCGGGCTGTCGTGCTCTTTCCTATGGACCATTCGTTATATTTTTCATTTTTTCGGAAAATGTTTGTTTTTGAAAGTAGGCGATAGTTTGAAAACCAAACATGATAGAATGTTGTGCCATTGTTCAAACTAATGGTCTCTATGACCTTTATTTTTTATAATAAAACGTTTTTATATTTTGAGAATTTTTGAAAAACTCAAATTTTGAATTTTTACTATTTTGGAAAGTAACACGTTGACAAAAAAAATTGTTTGACATAAATGAAAGATACCTATCCCCTCTACCACGAAAATAAATGTCAAGTCTCTAGGTCAAAAAATAGGCATTTTTATTTTTTTTATTTCTTTATTTTTAAATTAAAGCGTGTTTGTAGACAGAGAGCTTGACGTATGTTACAACGAGGCTATGATTGGCCATGGTGGATATGGGAAATGATTATTTCGATGGGGGCGATGTATGGCAAAACGAGGGGTCACTTTTCGATATATTTTTCCTATTACAGATGAATGAAGGTGAATATTTCAAAAATCCCTCATGACGATCGTTAAAACAGGTTGGTAAACACTGACCAGTAACCAGACAAAATTCATAATGCTATGAGACGAATAAAAAGCAAGGCTTTTTATAGTTGTTAACAACAGAACTTTTTTTCTATTTATGTCTAACTAGCAGCCAGAATGGGAAAACAGGATATCTGCTCGAGAGACCCGCTTGGTGCCTGGCTAGCCAGCTAAGAGAATGGAATGTGGGTGAGAGCTGACAACATTGCTGTAAGATGATAACAGGTTGCAACCATGTCGCAACTCCGTAAAAAAGGTGATAACGGCCAGCCAGGCGAGCTGAGCAGTAGCAGCAGGCAGGGGCCTCGCAGAGAAGAAATTGGGAGAGAGAGAGGGGAAAGGAGGGAAACCTCTACACAACAGGAAATCACGTGACCACAGCAGAGTGGTGAGGGGGCGGGGCTAGAGAGCCGGGGGCAAAGGTGAGGGGAGGAGTGGGAGAACCCATGACAGCCAATAGCTGAACGAGTTGTATGTCAACTTGGAGTCAAGGAGTGAGACGCAGGTGTGGAGAGAAAAAGAGAAACACATATGGACATGCACGAAGCGCGGAGCGCTGTACACAGGGCTCTCGTACAACATAATTCAATAAATAAAAAAGTGCACAGGTTCACACAACATGTAATTTATTGATCCAAGAATTAAACGTTGAATTAAATCCTAACCATTTGACATATAGTTTATTTCCTTTTTGTTTCAACACTTTTTCCATGAGGTAATATTTCGTAAATGCTGTTTTTTGAAGTTCTTGGAGATAAAATCTACCTTTTATGGGTTGATGGTTGAGGTCTTGGAGTAAATAGGTGACTGGACTGTCCAAGTTGACTTGACGAATTCGAAATAGTTCAGACCCCCACTGAGGCGTGTAGCCCTTTTTGAAGGCAGACTTAAATTTGCTCACTCGTTCAAAATCCCCAATTTTCAGTCGATGACGTTTAGGATCTGCTGTTTTTATGGGGTTAAACAGTTTATCCAGTCGCTGAATATTTTTGGTTACGAGACGTGGCTTGGCCCCACTGGTTCTATGTTTGCTGTCATTGTAACGTGACACTAGCTCAGGTAACATGTCCAACCAGCGGTAAGTGCCCTGAGCGGTAAACGCTTTCCACATATGGGTTTTCAATGTTCGGTTAAACCGTTCGACCACGCTGGCTTTGAGATTGCTGTATGCGGTGTAATGGTGAATATCCTTAGATTTGAAAAAACTGGAGAAATCCTTGTTGAAAAATTCTTTCCCCTGGTCGGTTTGTAGCAACTGAGGTTGACGTTTGGAGTGTTGAAAAATATGTTGAATGGCCTTGGTGACCAGTGGACCAGACTTGCGACGCACAGGTTCAACAAAGGCCATTTTGGGATAGACATCAATGACGGTCAACATATAGCGTACACCGTCGTTAACGCCAGCATAGGGTATCATTTCAACCAAGTCAGCTGCCAAAGTTCCTTAGGGGCAGATGACCTCGTAGTTCCACCCCTTAAAACAATAATAACTAACTAACTACTAAAGTTCATCCACACCCCGTGAAATCACCTTGAGTCATGGATAGTGACGCCTAGCTGGGCGATGCAACTCGTGAGCAATACCCATTTTAATGGGTGAGGGCTTAAACAATAATTTTGGCATTTCGAAGTTCTTGTTCAATTTCTTGAATTTCCCAATCGTGACCGGTATGGCCGGCTTGACGTGAAGCATGCAACAACTGTAGCCGCTGGACGAGCTTATTGGGATTGTGCCAGTAGGTAACATCCACAAGGGGTTTTAATGGTTTAAATGTCACGCCCGGAGTGGACACTTTACGACGAGTACTTTGACTGGTGGGAAAAATGTTTGCAATGATGGTTTTATATTTTTGTGATATATTGGCATTCACTTGTTGAGCTGGATCATACTGTCTTTTATGGGCATGGGTTTCCAATAAAATGGCTTGATATTTGCCAAGGTCCTCTGACGTATAATCATGGAATGAGGGTGTTCGAGAAAAGAGCAGCTTTAACGGTTCTGGCGTCAATTTATAGTTGATGTTCTTAATGACAGCTTTAGTACGAGCAAATTTAATGGATGAATCCCCAATTTTAAAACTATCATCCTCATAGCGAACACCATACGTGGTATCTGTGTTTCCAATAAATAGATCAGTGAGATAGGGTTGTAGTGTTGATCCATAATATTTTATTAAAATGTTTTTCAGTTGAGCTTTATTTTGAGGAGTGGCCAAGACTTGAGAAAACGGAGACGATCTGGAAGGGCAAGGTGTTTCGACCATGGCCAAGGATTTCTTTTTTCTCAAAAACTCTGCGAGGGGTGCGGCCTTTTTTTGAGGCGTAAACACTTGTTCCTCGTCACCCTCAACTTCGCTATCACTAGTCAAATCTTCCTGTTCATGTTCCTCTTCCTCTTCCTCAGGGTCCTCGTGCAGCGTCTGCGTGGATTGTGAAACGGTGGGTATCGTTTCAGATGGCTTGAAAGAGGGTTTCAACATGGCTTTTAGCGGAGGTGCTAAATGATGTTGAATAAACAAAGCATGATCTGCACGTGATCGTTTCAATTGACGAAACTTTTGGCGAATAGTATGTTTTGCTCTAATTATATGCTTTTTCAATTGACTCTCTGCTAACGCCATGGTGTCTTGACAAATGACTTGACAGGGAATGAGTCATTGCCTTAAATAGCAATAAAATGATCAAACCCTAAGCGATATCGTCCTTGGTTGAGTTCACTTTGTTTGTCAATCACTAAACAGGCATGACGTTGAGTGTTCCAGCACTTGCCACACAATTCAGTAAACATTTGAAAGGTCACATCCGGATTCACATGTTCATTATAAATGTGACTACTGTTCCTCTCGTCCTGGCGAAATAAAACAAGGACATTGGCATTGTCACGAATCAACTGTTTGGACATTTTAGAATACGTTTGTCCAAGATAAAAGCAATCGATATGTTTGTGTCGACCCATGCTGAAATAGCTTTGAATAATGCCTTGACGTTCAGTGGATACATCATCGAAAATCATGAGTGAATCAGGCTTTACCTCATCCGGTGAAATAACATTTTTTTGCGTGAAAAATGTGAAATAACCCATATTCTCTTTTTGTAATCCAGACATGACTTGATCCAGAAACACGTAGAGGGGTTGATAGAGAGATTTTGCAAAAATATAAATATTTTGAAAACGCAGACCATTGGGCGCTGTGATGAGCGTTAGCACAGCCGGAAGGTCCCACAATGATGCACCGAATGGAAGATGGAAACAGTGAACCATGGCGTTGTTCACGTGATGTGGGACAAAGATGGGAAACCATGTCCCCCACGGGGAATGACTCTTGCTGCTTAATAATCTTCATATCAACTAAGGCTTAGACAGGCTAGCAGGCTGTCGATATACAGGACACCGAGCTTTGTCATAGAAACAGTAGACTCATACTTCAGGTTGGCGATGGATGTCTTTGGACGTGCGTTGATGGCCAAAGCTAGGTCTGTCCCCATACATGATCCTAATCAAGAAACAGATCCTGCTAATAAGCACTATGTGGATAGGTCAGTAGTGCCACGCACTAAACAGGGAGATTATGACTTTAAGTGAAAGCGGTTAACCCATGTAAAACATCCTCAAGTGTCTACAGACGTTACTACAAAAAAGTATGTGGATAACAAAGTGTATGAGTTTTATGACAAAGTGCCTCAGCTTACGGTGAATGGCTATAGCGCTAATCACCATGGGATTATTCACGTGGAAGACCCACAAGGCGAAGGCGATGTTTGTACCAAGCGTTACATGACCTATGAAATGAAAAGGCTTTACAAATTTATCCCATCTGTATTTTTAGTGTATCTGACAAATGAAAACCTGTGAATGACAAAAACCATTTACCGCTAGTCCATGATCAGCACTTGACCTATGTGCTTGCTTCGGGTTTAAGCCACTATCGATTACACTATGATGGACTATTCACATCAAATACGCCATACCTGATGAGAACCATTTACAAATACAGATAAACGATCATAGGATGTTGGTCCATAAACATGAAATGGTCAATGCAGGTGACGAATTATCCTTTCATCTCATGTTGACATGGGATGAAAAGCAAGCGGGAAACCCCTAAACGATTTCCCACTATATGTGGAATTGGAATATACAGCCATGAAATAACAATCTGACGTTTGTTGTGATTTAAACTCTCTTGTGAAAGGTTGTTGGTCATTATCATCATGGTGAAACAAAGGTATGTGGTGAGAAAGACTAAAAAAGGACTTTGTCCTTGGCAAAGCCTGGACTTACGACATTCGTGGACAAGCCGTTGCGAAAGAAAAAAAAAGAAAAAATAATGTATTAAACATAAGGAAAGCTCTTCGAGCAGCACAGAGACATGTTATTCCAAAACGTCGGCGACAGGGTTCAAAACAAGGACGAGTGATTCCCGTGCCCAAACGAGCGGGATTTTTACCTGCTTTATTTGCCGGTCTGGCTGCTCTGGGTTCACTTTTGGGCGGTGCCAGTGCAGTGGCGAAAACCATTAAAGCCCCGCAGCAGGGCAAGCAACAACTCAAAGAAAGTCAGCGACACAATGAAACGATGGAAGCGATTACAATGGAGGCTAGAAATGCCAATTTAAAGCCAGTCTTCTTTCAACAAGGATTTGGGATTTCACCATTTCGAAATATAAAAAAAAAACTCAGCCATAGCAAGACATGCCCTGACGTATCAACAAGTGGAAAGCTATGCTAAACAACTAAAGCATTCTCATTTTCGAGGTGTGTTTATGCGAAACCAATTACCCCCACGACCCTGGAAACAGGAATGTGCTGTTGTCAATTTGGATGATCACCGAGGACCAGGAACACATTATGTAGCTTATGTCAAAGAGGGATCCACCGTGTGGTACTTTGACAGTTTTGGGAATTTGCCCCCGCCCATAGAACTAGTGACCTATTTTGGAAACAGGATCAAGATATATTATAATGTGAAACGTGAGCAAACGTTTAACAGCCAACAGTGTGGACGTTTGTGTTTAATTTTTTTTATATAAGACGCAGCATAGGCAAAAACGTCAACAGTATGTCGGCAGAAAGTAAAACGTTTACACTACATGGACGTGGACCTGAAATCAGCCTAGACCTTTACCCGCCTATCGAATTGAGTGAAAAACCCTATGGTTTGGGACTTGTTTCTCTTGAAACGTACAATCGAATATACAACATACGTGAAAATGTGAACAACAAGTTTTACTATGATGATTCTGTGCTCACCCTGAACTCAGGTGGATACACGATCGATGACATTTATGAACACATTTATGTGGTGTTGATCAATGAATATGGTTTAAAGTCATTTATCGATGGAACGCGCAAGCTTGAACTTTTATGAAATACCAACACTCATCGCTGCAGTATTTTCTCCACATTCAAAATTGACTTTGAAACACGTCCCGATTCCATTGGTCCATTACTAGGATTTAAACCATGCGTGTTGGAGCCCAACAAGAAACATGAATCTGATCATGAAGTGAAATTCATTGAGGACCATCATGTGTCGGTAACGTGTAATATTATTAGCCAAGTGTACACCAATCAAGAACCATCGCATTCGCTTTATGACTTTATAGTGACATCGCCCAATGGCTATATTATTCGTGAAAACCCTCCAGTGGTGCTTTTTCATTCTGTGGCTGTCGATGGTATTAGTAATATAACATTAAGACTGATCAATAGAGAGCAACAACTCATTGATCTAGATTCTACCACACCAGTGACTTACAAGTTGGTGCTAAAGCCACTATGAAGTTTGTATATAAAGCAACAACACCGTCTAGGAATGGTGTTAGTTGTTTGCCACGTGAATACACGATAACATCTCAGGACAAGCAGATTTTACAGCATTTGAGATACCACGTCAACCCCCACGATGAATTCTATCCTAGAGGTAGCGAACCACATCGAGGAGCAACCAGGAGTGGTAAGAATTGATCTCCATTCCTATCAAGCTCAAACACCTGGACTCAATAACAATGATGAAATTCAATTTGTTATCAACAACCAAGATATTTACACCCTACCGCATGAAAGTGTCATTCAGATCGAAGGTCGGCTCACCAAAGCCGATGGCTCTACACCCACCACATCCTAGTTGGCCAACCATGGTTTGGCCTTTCTCTTTTCTGAGGTGCGGTATGTCATTAACGATATCGTGGTGGATAGCACTCGAAATGTGGGTATTTCCAGTGTCATGAAAATATATCCCTCTTACAGTGAGGAAGAAGGTAAAACACTTTGCATGGCAGGTTGGTGCCTTGACTCGACCAATGACTGGATGGTACACACCGATGGGACCTTTACTGGATATTTACATCTTAAACTGATTTTAGGCTTTGCCGAAGATCACCAGCGCATTGTGGTCAACGCAAGGCAAGTGCTTTATCTGGTGAGAGACAGGAGTGATAATAATGCACTCAAGGGAGCTGACAATGCCCCCATAGATTCAAAAATTCAACTACAACGCTTGCTATGGAAAGTGCCCCATGTGACCCTTGGCGATAGCAAAAAACTGGACATACTCAAGATGGTAAAGGGAGATATGCCTCTACCCATGGAATTTAGAAGCTGGGCACTCCATGAGTACCCGCTATTGCCCACCACCAACACACACAGTTGGTCTGTAAAAACAGCTCGCTATACAGAGAGACCTCTCTACATTATCGTGGGTTTTCAAACGAATCGCAAGTATCAACAAACCAAAGATGCACGCAATTTGATCACCTGCAATTGAGAAATGCACGTCTTTTCCTCAACGGAGCTGTGTTTCCCTATGAAGGACTGGATTTGGATTTTTTTTAAATAAATTTGGCCCCCTGTACGACTTGTTTTCTAAATTTCGATGGTCGTATTATCAAAAAGAGAACGGCCCCATGCTGCTACCCCAAGCGTTTAAGGCAAGGGCGCCACTGATTGTCTTTGACTGTTCTTACCTGGAAGAGTCTGTCAAGCCATCCAATATTGACATTCGACTAGATTTTGAAACGCATGACAATGTACCAGCCAATACGACAGCCTACTGTTTGATTATTCATCACAAACAAGTCAACTATTATCCACTGTCCAACCAAGTGACGAATGTATAAATAACAGGTCAACCCACATCAAGCCGCTCAGTCATGTCTTGCTTTAAAGCATCAAGAGAAGTCACATCCATGAATTTAAACTCTGAGGAACAACGTTACAAAACTTTTGCAACATGGCCAGTGCCTTTCATAAACCCTCAAGCCTTGGCGGCCGCTGGATTCTACTATTTAAAAACAAGAGATGAAGTGAAATGTGCCTTTTGTCCCATCATCATAGACCAATGGCAGGAGGGCTATGAACCCATGCAGGAACATCAGTGCTGGTCACCTGCCTGCCCCTACCTGTGCAAAATGGAGATGGGAAATATACCCTGTCATTCAAGCTATCCCTCACTCGTGCCTCTGAGTGATGAAAAAAACCAAGTTACGATACGTGTGGACTGTATGGTGTCAACGGTGCTTCGGCGAGCAGCTCCCCGTCAAAAACGCCTAGTTTAGAGACATTGGGACATCATCGGTGTTATGGACGTTACAAACACAAGAGACTATATTGTTGTATCAGTTGGTATCGTCCTTATCCCAAAATGACAAAAGCCTGTAAAACGTGTTATGATAATAAAATGATGTAATTCTTAAATTCTTCCTACCCTAACCTCAATTTTTTTTTCAAACTAGCATGGCAGGTAAGTCCATGTCATGACCACACCTTAGTGGCCAATGGTTAGTCAGTCGTCAGTTGAACTTGGTCCAGGCAAGCGGCAACATGTTGCGCACACTCATTGTGGATTGCCAAGGGTTTAAAATTGGTGACAACAAATTTATATTTAAACAAGTGGCCATTATCGATGGTACCACGTTTTGGATATCACAAGCTACGCATTTGCTATTTAAACCACCCCATGCTTTTGATATGTTGTGTGAAAAAGATCGTAAACAAACCCAGTGGATTGAAAATCATAAGCAACCAGACTGGAATCAAGGAACCATTTCCTATAAATATTTGGACGTGGTCATGAAAGCACACTTGTCCTCGGCCAATGTGGTATTTGTGAAAGGTAATGAAAAACGTGAATGGTTGCAACCATTTTTGACGTCTTACTGTCAATGTATCGACCTCATGGACATGGGCTGCCCCTCCCTGCAAACGTTGATGGATACTTGTTCCTGTGGCAACATTACCCATACAGCCCTAGCGTATGCGTGGCATCTATTTCATTGGTTAACCACCCATGCCTGCTGGGAATTGTTGAACAAAATTATAACTCAAGATTTACCTGTGAATGACGCTAGTGAGATTTCTACAAGCTTCGTGTAAACATCTGCTACACGTGATACCATGGAGAAAGGCAATGCTACGGACAAAGCCATTGGAAAGTTCTTTGTGTGCAAAAAGAAACTAGACTGTTTTACCAAAGAGGAACTCTTGGCGCTGCCCAAGTCGTTCATATATTATGTGGCCGCCAACGCGGTGAAAGAAATCTGGCAACATGTACCAAAATCATGGACTCAAGACCCTGTGTTGAGTGAATTGCAACCCTGTACGGATTACGATCACCATAAGCAAGTGGCCATGGCAAAAATACCCTCTATGCTTCAGTGCGCAACTTGTTAGCTAGAGAAACTGTATCACGGTCATAAAAGTCCGTGTAAAGACTTTGTTGAATCATTCCACGGGTGTCATGGCGAGAAAAAGCAACAACAACAACAACAACAAACACAAACATCGTCCACAGAGGAGAAGGAAGAAGACCAAACCTTTTCACCATCGATGGAAAAGGATATGCCAGACCTGTACTGGCAGTGGCGTCATTGACAAAGTGATTCAATACTTATCTTTCGAAATCCATCTTCCAGGTTATCGTTTTTGTGGCCCTGGAACTCATCTTGAAAACGTTTGCAGCGTTGTGAAGTACCCATTAATCTTTTGGATCAAGCATGCAAAGAACATGACCTATCTTATCGCCAGAGTCATCCTGGTTTAAGACATGTGGCAGATAAATTGTTATTGAAAAAAGCTAAACAACGTTTCTTATCCTGTGATGCCTCACTGGGTGAAAGAATGGCAGCCCTGATTGTGATGAGTGCTATGAAAGGTAAGTTGATGATGCATGGACATGAACATAAGGAATTGAGGAGTGAGGAATTGGGATGTGTTTGTATTCTATTTTTTTCTTTTGTCAATTCCTATGGTTATGAAATAAAAAACAAAGGTTTACCAGGACACAATGTTTCATTTTAATTTAAAAGAAATCATGATGTTGATGGGCTGATTTTTACATTTTCACATTTTCACACATTGTCATTTGCCAATTTGCAATTTACAGTTTTTAAAAATGTCTGTTTCAAGTTTTGCGTTTTTGATAATATGGATTCTCTATTTTGTTGATGACACATTTTAAAAATGTCTGCTTTTATATTTTTGAATTGTTATATTTCACACATGAGCATTTCCAGTTTTAAAAAATGGGTGTTTTAAGATTTGCGTTTTTGGTGATATCGAAGCATGGATTTGCCATTTTGTTGTTTTGTCATTTTTCCATTTGGTGTATGTCGCAAGTTGAGATTTGTCAATGATGTCAATGCGAGTGCTTGACCATGATGATGATGATGATGATGATGATGCAGTGAGTTTACGTGTGTTTTGAGAAACATTGAGGTCTACGACCACTGCAGGTAAGACTGATTTTACAAAAATAATGTCTATTCACCGCTACATTTCAAAGAAAAAAACTATCGACAAAACAAAATGAGTATATAAGTGAAAATTTCCCCCTCCCCACCCACCCTACCTCACAGTGTTTGCTCTGGTCATACACACACACACCAGCTTTCTCTCTACTCACACAACCATACCTGTCTTTGGGAACAAACACAACCACTTTATTTATCCACAAAAGAACATTCTCCACATGCACACTCATCCCAAAAGAACTTTTTTTTGTTTTCCATTTACGATTTACATTACAAAAAAACAATATAAATACTAGTCATTGAAGTTACTAAAAAAATACTATCACTCATTTCATATTTACAAAAACTACAACTTTGTACAGCATTAAAAGAATCAAACTATATACCATTTTCCAATTCCCAACTCGGTTAAATTCAAAATAAAAATAAAAATAAGGTTGTATAGAACTTTTAAAAGAGCAAAAGGTCCAAGTGGGTTGCCACTATTTACAAAATCTACTATTTACAATGTCAAAAACCAATATTTACAAAATACTAAATCAACGAGTTACAAAAAGCCATGTCCCTAAACGAACAAACAGAAAAATCACACCTCCTCCTCCTTGCGGTCATAACCCCAGGGCAGGCTCGTGAGCAAGTTATTAGCCCACACACGTTTGTTATCCATGGAGGCGAGGGTGCGTTTTCTCTGTTCTACAAGATACAAATGATGGTTGCTGGATTGTATCCTGCACTGTGTATGGGGCATAATTTGCCAGTGCGTAAAACCGCTAAGTAATCGTCTATACGTAGCGATTTTACCACTGCCCTACCTACACCTTTTGCTCTTTTGTCTTCCTTACTGTCTAGCGTGCGATAAGCATACATTTTCGAAGCCAAACCTACGAATTCCGTCATAATGGAATCACCGCATTCATCTTTTAAAACACCCATTTCCTTCTTGTTTTTTATGGGCAGCTGAAACATGCTGTCAGCACTATACGAAGAGGTGTCGAACCAGTCACTATGCTGCCTCATGACGTCATAGGGGTTGCAGTGGCGAATGTGGTAAATGAATGAGTCCGTATCCATACACAAAAGAGAGACGTCCTCAAAATGGCGTTTGGCAAACTCATAGTGGAATCGATACATGACCGATTTAGAAAAGTCTAAAATGACTTGGCCCAAGTAAATGGGCTTATCCATGGTCACGCTGGTCCTACTCAATTCAATAGTGGCCAATTCCTCATCGATAATGTTGATCGATTTGAAATTTGGCTTGGCAATGTACCGCCGGGCACCCCCACCGCCCCTCCCAGACATTGACCAATTTAATGTCGCGGTATTTGCGGACATTCTCCATGGACTTGCCATAGATGCAGTTGTTCATTAATTTAAAAAAATTAATTTCACACTGCTGTGTTGCCATTTGTCGGTGCTCTGTATTGAGTTGCATGCATGGCTTGAGCCATGTTTTTTGAGCAAAAGAAATACCCCTGTGGATTTTCTTCAACACTAAGCCTTGGGCGAGGCATTGCACCAACATTTGGATATGTAGCACATACCGATTTTTGTTGTAAAGTGTGCCCATGAGTTTTTCAATTTTCACTTTACTATCAGGGGGAACCATTTGCTCAAGGCAGAATGGGAAATCGGCATGTTCATCATACAAGGATGAGGGATATTCAATATCCACTTCTAGCACATATCCACGGCCTGTTTCTTGGCTAGCCTTGATCACATCAAATTCTGACACTTGTTTGTCTGTCAGCCAAGCAAACTTCCCATAGGGCAAAGGCTGACTCATGGCGTAACCATACAAATTATTCACGTCATAGTACATTAAGTACGATTCTGGTTTGTCTGGTGAATAATCAGGCATGTAGACATTGTTCGCTTCGGCATGGCGCTGGTTAAGCGACACAAATCCACCTCGAATGCCCTTTTCAAAAAATAGAACCATGTCTACATCAGTGAGTAAATCCAATTCCACTTGAGTGTATTTCAAAGCGGCATCAAACGAAAGCCCAGGACTCGTATAATAGTGAGCCGGGTAAAGACCATAAATGTTTTGACACAAGTTACGGATTTTTTCAAACACATCAGTGAGCAGCAATACATCCAGTTTTAGGTAATGCATAGCATATTCACTTAGCGTCTTCATGTCAAACACTCGCCAAACTCGACAAGCATGTGCATAGTCTTCATCGGAAACGGTACTGCGTGTTAGTTTTGAGTAAAATGTCTCTTGCGGTTCGAGTTTTGTTTGCTTTAACACGTCCCAGCTGTTTCAGAAATCATACGGGAATATACCTTTCCGAATGCACAATTGAAATTGCTTAGGATCATTAAAATGCATTCTGGTATTTTTTAATTCCTCTTCATTCAAGCCATTCACAAGACTGTCTAGCGAGGGTGCCATAAACTTAAAGGAATCCAAAAATCGAATGCTTAAGTTGCTCAACCGCCATGCCAGGGCTGTAAAACGCTCATGGTTTTGGGGGATAATGGTAAACGAGCCCTTGTTGACATGACCCAATTCACGAATCAAAAACTGAATGTCATAATTCGCCAGATTGTGGAAAAAAGACACTGATGAAACGAGGAGCTGAAAAGTTCAAATTGCATTTACTATGTGCAGCTCCACGAAACTCTTCCGTAAAGTGTGAGTGATCATGAACGGTGTCTTCAGCACTGATCAGTGGCTTTTCGCAAATATGGCATGTCGTGGCATGCTCATACTGCTGTTGCTGTTGTGGCGTTAGGCTCATCGGTACCGGGTGGTCCAGTAATCCCTGTACATGGTCGGCCAACTTTACAAGTTCATCCAAAAACCATCTGGCACAATCCGGCCTCTCACGGTATTTGTAAACGGATTGTGTGGGGTCATGGGCACACACCACATTAAATCCAATAGCAAAAGGTTCATGTTTTTGAATGGGTGTGGTTGAGCTCATGGTGGGATCTGGTTCACATCCCGCCATGGGTGTGGTGAGAGCTTCAAAATCTACGTACCACACATAGGGAACAGTGTCACGCTTATGAATGTCCTTAAACTTTAACATAGCCTTGTCCCCTTGTGGCAATATCAATCTCACCGCTTCCTGAGAAACGCAATCTACCCTATGACGTTCTAAAAGCGTAGGGGTTGTAAAATATTGCAGGCAACGATCACAAATATATGTTTTATGTCCATGCTTAGACGTTTGACTGCTTAGCAATCTACTCAGGCTTTTAATGAGGCAATAGTGATTCACCTCTCCCACAGATAAATATAATAGATGAATGTGGTGTCGTTTCGGTTCTTTTGTGGCATGAAGAGGACCCACAATCTCATTACCATTAAGGCCATACACCATGAACGAAAAGTCCTGGTTGTCTTGTTCAAACCTATGGATTTCCGTTAAGTCCATAGGGAACGATACTCTAGTTAAATTTAATGTTTTTTTTAATTAATTAAACTTGGCCTTGTACTTTCCCGGCCAACAACCATGATGTTGTACCGGCTGCAAATAGGCAGCCACAGACCACAGGAAGCAATCATTGTCACGATTCTTTATATTGACCACAGTCTTTTTCGAAGCTATTGCTGGTGGTGTTTAATATAGCTAGATCCAGCATTCAACGGGTTGAAATGACAAATGTCGATTTGGAGGTAATGGATTTTGTCTAACGCTAAACCACTTGGTCCTAGTTGTAGTTTATCAAATTTTGATAGCAAGGCATTGACCATATGGCATTGATACCACTCGTTCAGATTATCGGCTATCAAAAGCTCTTGCATTTTACTGCCAATAAAAAATGATTTTTTTATGCTCACCGTCCTTGTTTTTATAAATGAAATCGCACACGAGTTGTGTATTAATCTTTAAAGCCGTATGCAACCTTTGCGCTGTACAAATTTGTTCTTTAAAAATTTCAAAACATAATTCGACAAAGTCTTTTGGGATTAAACTCTCTCTAACATTCACTACGCCGCCAGAGCAAACACGCTTTTTAAAACAGGATTCAATGGGTTCCCAAGTTAAGCTATCGGTAGCAGTGGCAAAAGACATGATTTTTGTATAAAAAAACAATCTCACCCAAGTTTCCAGCCGTAGACTTTTCAGCAATGGCACCAAACACACACGTTCTCAACAGCAGTTGTCAGGCTCAGACTCTAAAAAATAAATAAAAAACCCACCATGAGTATATCCATTCGCAATAGCATCTTTCATAAACAAAAATAAATAAAATAAAATATAAAAAACAGGTTTTATATGTATCATTTTCAAAAAATCTTATCTTCTTTGTAAAAAGCCCTGCTTTTCCCTTTTCCTAGGATTCAGTGGAATGGGATTTCTCTCTCCCACAACAGGAATGCAGATTATCTAAAACAAAACAAAAATAACCATTCATCAATCAAATGGTAAACCAATAATCATTTAATCATTGATTAGCATTAAAATAAAATAAACAGCGTTATTCCAACACTTACCTCAGATATATAATGTATCCAATATAGTAACCAATTGGGGTTGAGCACACGAATGCAATTATTTTATACAGATAAGACACAGCCTATGTTAACACAGTAACTTTTACCATAGGAATGACGCGCAATGTGCAGTGACATGCTCAATACTCTCTTACCCAACCCCTCACCTTCCCGCTGTCCTCTGGCCTCGTCCCTCACTGCTCTTGGCAGGCTCTGCAGTGATCACGTGATTTCCTGTTCTCTCTTTGTGTTCACCCTTCCCTCTTTCCCCTTTCCTCTCTGCGGGGCCCCTGCCTGCTGCTGCTGCTGCTCGCCTGGCTAGCTGTTATAACCTTTTTTACAGAGTTGCCTAATAGTTGCAACCTGTTATCATTTTACAGCAATGTTGTCAGCTCTCACCCACATTCCATTCTCTTAGCCAACTAGCCAGGCTCCAAGCGGGCCTCTCGAGCAGATATTCTGTTTTCCCATTCTGGCTGCCAGTCAGACATAGAAAAACAAGTTCTGTTGTTGTCGACTATTTTTATTCGTCTCATAGCATTATAAATTTTGTCTGGTTACTGGTCAGTGTTTACCAACATATTTAAAGATCGTCATGAGGGATTTTCGAAATATTCGCCTTCATTCGTTCGTCATAGGAAAAAATATATATATCGAAAAGCGACCCCTCGTTTTGCCATACATCGCCCCCGTCGAAATAGTCATTTCCCATATCCACCATGGCCAATCATAGCCTCGTTGTAACATACGTCAAGCGCTACCGGCTCTCTGTCTACAAACACGCTTTTATTTAAAAATAAAAAAATAAAAAATAAATAAAAAAGCCTATTTTTTGTCCTGGAGACTTGACATTTATTTTTATGGTAGAGGGGATAGGGATCTTTCAATTATACCAAACAAAATTTTTTGTCAATGTGTTACTTTCCGAAATAGTAAAAATTCAAAATTTGAGTGTTTTCAAAAAATCTCAAAATATAAAAACGTTTTATTATAAAAAATAAAGGTCATAGAGACCATTGGTTTGAACTATGGCACAACATTCTACCATGTTTGGTGTTCAAACTATCGCCTACTTTCAAAAACAACCATTTTCAAAATATATATATATATATATATATATAACGAATGGTCCATAGGAAAGAGCACGTCAGCCTGAGTCCAACGATATGTCACATGCCCATGGTTTCGCGAAATATACATAAAAGGTCAGCGTAGCCGAGCTGCTCGTGTCACTATTTAGAAATGTCACCACTCCCCTACTGCACTGTTTTAGTCCTAGAGGCTTGAGATTTATTTTGGGGGTAGAGGGGGTCAGAGCCATTCATTAATGTCAAAACAAATTGTTAACTCTTTAGTTTCCAAAATATAAAAATTTCAAAATTGAACTTTTTCAAAAAAACATCAAAAATAAAAAAGTTTTATTATAAAATATAAAGGACGTAAAGACTGTTCGTTTGAGCCATGGCACAACGTTCTATCATGTTTGGGTTTTTAACTATCGCCTACTTTCAAAAAAAAATTTTTTTTGAAAAATATAATACGTGGTCCATAGGAAAGAAGACGTCAGCCAGAGTCCAACGACACCTCATTTGTCAATATTCGACCTTGGGTTCACGAGATATTGGCTTGGACTCACGCGGCGGCCATGACACTTGTTAGAATCGGCACTACCCCCCTACTCATTTCAGTTGCCTGTGTGCCTCGTAATCATAATCCTACAGTTTTACGTGACCGTTAATCTTGTGATCATGAGCCACAAGACCTCCATTTTACGTGGAATCCGAACCACAGGACATGGCAGTTCACTTCGAAAATCTCACATGAAATGACCGGGAATCGAACCCGGTCCACCTTGGTGAGAGGCGAATAGCTTGACCGCTGCGCCATCACGCCCCATTGCTTTGAAGAATATTGACCATGTGGTTGTTTTGTATATATAAAATGTGTATTTTTGTTCACTAAGCATCTATTTAATTGTTTAGTTGTAGGCTTATGCATATTCACACATATGAAAGCTGCCTTTGAGTTAATAAAAATGTTGAATACCAATTACCATATTTTTTAAACTTTATTCTTAGTCATTCCCTGACTAACCTAATTTTCATTTTTTTTTAATATGCGTAGGACTTTCTTTTATGCCTGTAGTTATTGTGTAGCCTATGCTGCCTTTGATCTAAGGATAAAAAACATGAACAATCAGGCTGCAATATAATATTTTATGTTGGCGTATATTCCTAGCCATTTTAAGTGTCAAATTACTATGATATTTTGAAATATGTATTTCGGCATAAGTTCCGTTTAGTTTACCGTTCGCCTAAATGTTCAAAGTACCTCTTTTACTTGTATCTCTCCTTGCGTTCGTATACGTTAAACTCTCCTCCTTGACGTGCACTACCATGCACAACTCGTCGCACCAAAAACCGCACTTTGCTACCATACAGTCGGCATTCCAGTATTACCCATTGAACTCTTAAGTAATACAGCCCAAAGTTGTTTCGTTAACTTGCTGGGATTCAGCATGGATTTTGCGCACTCCACAATCGTCCGATTTTCACGTTCCGCAACTCCGTTTTGTTGTGGTGTGTACGGCGTAGTAATGCTGTGTTCTATACCTCTGCTTGCGAGTAGTTCAGAAACCTTCTTGTTATCAAATTCTTTTCCTCCGTCACACCTGAACAGCTTCACGACGTCTCCATTTGATTTGGCTTCATTCAGGAACTGTTCCAGAACGGTGTACACTTCACTTTTGTGCTTTAAAAAGAAAACTCGTCGAAACTTGCTGAAATCATCCTTGAAACATACGTAGTAGCGTGCCTTTCCAAGAGATTCAGTAGACATTGGTCCATTCACATCAGCGTGGATTTGTTCACCGGTGGCTGTTGGTCGATTCATTCGTGTCTTGAAGGACAGTCGATGCATTTTTCCCACTGCACATCCATCGCAGAAATCCTCTTTACACATGTCTACATTGTTGTTCATCTGCTTCAGTACATTCTTGACATGCGCTTTGTGTTGATGACCAAATCGTTCATGGTAGATCTGCAGTTTGTCCGACGATGTAGCTAAATTCACTTGAATGTGTTGCGCCGGTTTCACGACGCGCATGTCAAGTACATACAGACCATGACTCACACGTCCAGCCATCATCGCCTTTCCAGTCAGGCGCGGATCTAGAGTTTGGTTTGGGGGGGGGGGGGGGTCAGCGAATCGATCTAGAGTTTGGCTTAAGGGGGGGCGGTGGGGGGGGGTCAGAGAATCGAAATTGTTAAGAAAAATGGTATCACTAAAAACGCAATCACAAAATAACCAAACGTACAAAACCTGACCAATTTTTTTGCAAGCTTCATGGATAGAAATTTGATGCGTTTAGAGCACCAAAAATATTCGTACAAATTGCAACGGCGTGTTTTGCGACTTTTACATCGAGCTTCGAGAAAAGGATCAAGGTACGTAACAGTTTCGGCAAGTCGAGTTGGTACCGAAAAAGGGAGAAAGTCACAGCTTAAATTGCCAACCAAGCTTGCAGTTTGGACGTCGGCAAAAATTTTTGGTGCGAAAAAAGCCCCAGTTTCCTATCCGTGCATGGCTGCACATTCATCGTGACATCACTATAAACATCGATTCGGTAATCACAAGGTTTGCTAAACAAAATAGACGAGTTGATTTTGTTGTATAACTAATAGTTTTTATACAAGAGGTTAGAAGTTGTAAATATGTACAGTTGTAACAGAACATAATAATTCCAATAAAGATAATTCAGTATTGAATAAAATGAAAAAATCTGTTTTTCAGTTAAAATTCGTTAAGCTTTATTTGTCTGGTAATTGTGTTTTCGTTTTTTAAGTTTGCAAAAAAATTTGGTCTCCGTTTGGGGGGGGGGGGGGTCATGACCCCCGTGACCCCCCCCCCCCCTTGAATCCCCGCCTGTTTCCAGTAACCTTGTCTTCAATTCTAACACTTAGGTCGTCAAGTCTTGCACAAAAACCTTTCCTTGCAGCAGCTTTCACAGAAAACAGATGAGCCATTGCATCGGGAACATACAAAACTTCAGTCATCTCAGCACTCAACCATGCGTTGTTCAGCCGCACTGGAATGTTTACAGTTCCTTTGCCGTGAGCTAGCATGCTCACACCTCGTTTTCCTAGCAAAATCTTCTCTGGAGCAGCAAACTTGACGTATGTTGTAAAATACTGTTTGTTTGCGGTGATGTGATTTGTGGCGCCACTGTCGCAGTACCACTCGTCGGCTTGAACAAAGTCGCCGTCTAACGCACTCATCACATGTGTCAGAAACGAAGCATTGTTCTCCTTATTTTTGTTTCTAGTGTCACCCTCTTTCTTCTTCACTGGACATTCACTTGCCCAATGGCCCAATTCCTTACATTTGAAACATGGAAACTTCTGCTTTACTCGTTGAACATTTTTCTTCGACTTGTCATCAGCTCTGCCTTTGCCACAGCCATACTGGGAATGGTTCTTGGGAGCACTACGTACCACAAACGCAGTCGATTCCACGTTTCCTTGGTCACGCAGTTCAATCGTGCACAATTTTTCAATCAACAAGTTCACAGTTTGATTTTCCGTCAGAATCGTGTCCCACACATCCTTGAAATTATCATATTCTCTTCTCAGCGTGGATAAAATTAGACCGTTCAAAATCCTTTCAGATAACGTGTTTTCGTTTTGCTTTTGTAGTTCGTCGTTCAGATCCTGATAAAGCTTCTGTAACTTCGCGACATGGGTGCTGATGTCCTCCTTGTCGTCACGTGTCACTCGGAAGAATGACTCGATCAACATGTTCAGTCGCTGCGTACTGCTTCATTAGAACCGTGCGCTCAATTTTGTCCAAATTTCACTGGCATTGGTGCACGTCAACACGAGCTCGGCAACAGATTTTCCTAGCGCACCTGCTAGCAAACTGGCCGCTTTCGCGTGTTCTTTCAACCACTGCTTATATGCCGCTTTTTTGTTGCGCAGTTGCATTTGCCGGCAACAGTGGACATTTTTTCGAACCATCAACAATATTTTCCAGTTCATACCACCGCAAAACCATCAACACATGCCATTTCCACTTTGCCCAGTCTTCAGGTCCTTCAAGTTTATCCACTTGAACTTTGTAGTCACTGCCGGTTGCCATTTTGAGGTTATCTTTAACTCACAAAAAAATACAGCACGTGTTCCACAGGCGCTCAGCTTCGGATCCACTCACGAGATAATACCATTTACACGTGGCCTGGGTCCATAACCTGTTAGTTTTAATGTAAATCTTTATTTATCAAGTGAGAAATACAATACAAAATACAAATCATCTTTTGAGATGCTTGTCACATGTCACGCGAACACGCACAGACTTTGCACTGACTCGTCTTTTGTTCTCTTCTTTATTTTACATGTCTATTTCACCAGGTGGCGCTACTGAGCTATTTTTCTTTCAAATATTAACAATTTATATAAATCTTCTTGGTCAAAATCTAACAACAACAACATGCCCCACAGTTGGCCGATGTTGTAATTTATATAAAACTTACCCCTGTTGGGTTACCATAATCCTCTTATAATGTTTACTACTTCAGGTAGTGGGGCAATATGCTTGCATTAATACCACACTAAGACCAGGACACAAACTTCGATCTTCATACACTATTTATTTATTAATATTAATTATTATGTAGATGTAAGCAGGCCTCTCTTATCCATTGCCTGGAAAAATAGATCAACAATCTGCCAGTCCCTAATCCGTAAACAATCTCTTCACAATTCAAACTCACGACAACTGGACTCCATTTTGCCTGAACCACACTAGCCAAAAATCAACACCATCTCTATGGTAACCATGCCTGGTCAAGGAATCTTGACCTATCAGTCCGAAACACTTATGCAATAGCCAAGGCCACCTGGTCCATCCACTTGGCCACCCACCAGCAAAGAATCTCAAGGCAAAACTCATAAGATCTCTGTGGTGGCCTGCCAATATGTGGCCATAGCTGGCAACAAACAAACAAAAAACAAAAAAACAAAAAAACTCAATAAAATACCAAAAAGAGTCTCTGTAACCTACCATTGTTAGGTTACAGACGCCCCCTTTGAGAGAGAATTCCTAAATGAAGGTTAGAAATTCACTCTCAACCCTCAAAACAAAAACATAAATATAAAAAAATACAAAGAAGCAAACACCAAGACAAAATCACAAACTGAACACGGGTTACAAATATACATCATCTTCAATAGAACAAAATAACAGGATCATATACGCCAATAGTGGCATCGCCAACTTCCATTCAAAGTTCACCAAAATCCTACAACATGTCGTTGTCAAGATTGAGATCCTTATCCTCATCGGAACTACTCTCCTGCTCATCCTTCAACCTTTCTGCACGACGCTTGTGTCTTTTCTTCTGTTTATCCTTCTTCTTTTCTTCATCTACCCTTTGGTCTTTGTCCTCTGATTCAGTATCATCATATTTTCCTTTATTTTTATTATTCTTCTTCTTTTCTTCTCGTTCTCGTAATTCAGCCTCTCTATGGGCCTTCTTCTCAGTTTTAGCTTCCAACTTAACTCTTTTCTTGGCACCAACTTATCAGAAATGTCAATACCTTTGGGCTCAATGTCATGGTCGTCACCATCATCATCATCATCATCATCATCATTATCATCATCATCATCATGAAGTCTTTCCCTTTTTACTTCTTCTTCTTCTTCTGGTCTGTCTCCTTCCGCAGGTGCTTCTCCTGCTTCAATCATGGCTGCCTCTTTCTTCTATTCCAGTTTCTTCTGCTTCTTCCTTTCCTTCTTGTGTTCCATGCTGCCCTCTGACGGCAGGGGGACCTGGTCCACAATCTCCACCTCCACCTTCTGTTCTTCTTGCTGGTGCTTGGTCTTGTTGCGCCGAATCCTGGTGCCGGGTCGAGGAAACTTGCGGTCGTCCACCGCAGGCAGTTCCATGACTTGGGCCATGCAAACCTGTAGCAGGGCCTGAGCACGCGCACGGTCTGTCTTCTGCTTGTGCGTCAGCCACTTGCCTTTCGCCTTCATTCCCTCCTTTCCCTTCTTTTTCTTCATCTGCCTTATCATGCGTAGGAATTCCTTTCTTCTCATCTTTTCTTTTCTCTTTGCCTTAATCCCTTTTATCTTTTCCTTTTTCTTCTTCTGATCCTTCAGTCTCTTATCTCGATCTGCCTGACACCTCTTCCTCTTCTTACTCCTTCTCTCCGCCTTCCATCTGGTCCATTTCTTCCTCCAACTTGTTCTCCTGCGTATCCTCACCTTTCTCCTCCTACGCTTCTTCACGTTATGTTCTATCTCATCTTTCTTTTGACGTCCTCTTCTGTTACGTCGACGGGGACCTCGGTGTCTACCCCCACAACTGCTCTCTCTTCTTTGCCTGCTATTGTCTCTACAACATATACCACTACAACCTCGCCTCATCTTTTTCAGTTCTTGATTATTTTTCCTACGCCCCCTATTATCAAGTACTTCAAAGATCTTTCCCTTTTCCTCAACAGACATACTCACAGATTCCACTATTACAACTTTCTCTTCTACAACACATGTGATTTCCACTCTCTGTTCTTCCAGCTTAACCTCTTGAGCATCCAACTCGTCTACTACAGGGTGGCTCTGTTCCTGAATAGCAATCTGACCACCTAGGTTAGTCTCCAGATTAGTGGCTTCTACACTGACTTCACTGACCTGGCTAGTAACATGGTTGTCTGGGATAATCTCTGACAAATGCTCCGAGACCTCATCAAGCTTCTCCGACAAATGCTCCGAGATCTCATCAAGCTTCTCCGAAAAATGATCACTGACCTTACCAAAAGCCTCACCAAACTTCCTTGACATTCTTGTCATCTGGCAGGTCAACCTCTCCTCCATGCCTACAGACTCGTCACTAAGATACACGAGCCTCCTCAACTTGACCATCATCTCAGCTTCAATATTTCTATTATTTTCGGCCATCCCTACTCCTGTCTTTGTGTGATTCATTTTCTTGCACAAACGTTGGGCGCCATTGTAATAATATAAGAACTCACCAAGCTATCTTCTTTCATCCCCTACGTAGGGCGACAATGTAATATTTATATAAATCTTCTTGGTCAAAATCTAACAACAACAACAACATGCCCCACAGTTGGGCGATGTTGTAATTTATATAAAACTTACCCCTGTTGGGTCACCATAATCCTCTTATAATATTTATTACTTCAGGTAGTGGGGCAATATGCTTGCATGAATACCACACTAAGACCAGGACACAAACTTCGATCTTCATACACTATTTATTTATTAATATTAATTATTATGTAGATGTAAGCAGGCCTCTCTTATCCATTGCCTGAAAAAATTGATCAACAATCTGCCAGTCCCTAATCCATAAACAATCTCTTCACAATTCAAACACAACAACTGGACTCCATTTTGCCTGAACCACACTAGCCAAAAATCAACACCATCTCTATGGTAACCATGCCAGGTCAAGGAATCTTGACCTATCAGCCCGAAACACTTATGCAATAGCCAAGGCCACCCGGTCCATCCACTTGGCCACCCACCAGCAAAGAACATCAAGGCAAAACTCATAAGATCTCTGTGGTGGCCCGCCAATATGTGGCCATAGCTGGCAACAAACAAAAAAAAAACTAAATAAAATACCAAAATGAGTCTCTGTAACCTACCATTGTTAGGTTACAGACGCCCCCTTTGAGAGAGAATTTCTAAATGAACGTTAGAAATTCACTCTCAACCCTCAAAACAAAGACATAAATATAAAAAAATACAAAGAAGCAAACACCAAGACAAAATCACAAACTGAACACGGGTTACAAATATACATCATCTTCAATGGAACAAAATAACAGGATCATATACGCCAATAGTGGCATCGCCAACTTCCATTCAAAGTTCACCAGAATCCTACAACATGACGTTGTCAAGATTGAGATCCTTATCCTCATCGGAACTACTCTCCTGCTCATCCTTCAACCTTTCTGCACGACGCTTGTGTCTTTTCTTCTGTTTATCCTTCTTCTTTTCTTCATCTACCCTTTGGTCTTTGTCCTCTGATTCAGTATCATCATATTTTCCTTTATTTTTATTATTCTTCTTCTTTTCTTCTCGTTCTCGTAATTCAGCCTCTCTATGGGCCTTCTTCTCAGTTTTAGCTTCCAACTTAACTCTTTTCTTGGCACCAACTTATCAGAAATGTCAATACCTTTGGGCTCAATGTCATGGTCGTCACCATCATCATCATCATCATCATCATCATCATTATCATCATCATCATCATGAAGTCTTTCCCTTTTTACTTCTTCTTCTTCTTCTGGTCTGTCTCCTTCCGCAGGTGCTTCTCCTGCTTCAATCATGGCTGCCTCTTTCTTCTATTCCAGTTTCTTCTGCTTCTTCCTTTCCTTCTTGTGTTCCATGCTGCCCTCTGACGGCAGGGGGACCTGGTCCACAATCTCCACCTCCACCTTCTGTTCTTCTTGCTGCTGCTTGGTCTTGTTGCGCCGAATCCTGGTGCCGGGTCGAGGAAACTTGCGGTCGTCCACCGCAGGCAGTTCCATGACTTGGGCCATGCAAACCTGTAGCAGGGCCTGAGCACGCGCACGGTCTGTCTTCTGCTTGTGCGTCAGCCACTTGCCTTTCGCCTTCATTCCCTCCTTTCCCTTCTTTTTCTTCATCTGCCTTATCATGCGTAGGAATTCCTTTCTTCTCATCTTTTCTTTTCTCTTTGCCTTAATCCCTTTTATCTTTTCCTTTTTCTTCTTCTGATCCTTCAGTCTCTTATCTCGATCTGCCTGACACCTCTTCCTCTTCTTACTCCTTCTCTCCGCCTTCCATCTGGTCCATTTCTTCCTCCAACTTGTTCTCCTGCGTATCCTCACCTTTCTCCTCCTACGCTTCTTCACGTTATGTTCTATCTCATCTTTCTTTTGACGTCCTCTTCTGTTACGTCGACGGGGACCTCGGTGTCTACCCCCACAACTGCTCTCTCTTCTTTGCCTGCTATTGTCTCTACAACATATACCACTACAACCTCGCCTCATCTTTTTCAGTTCTTGATTATTTTTCCTACGCCCCCTATTATCAAGTACTTCAAAGATCTTTCCCTTTTCCTCAACAGACATACTCACAGATTCCACTATTACAACTTTCTCTTCTACAACACATGTGATTTCCACTCTCTGTTCTTCCAGCTTAACCTCTTGAGCATCCAACTCGTCTACTACAGGGTGGCTCTGTTCCTGAATAGCAATCTGACCACCTAGGTTAGTCTCCAGATTAGTGGCTTCTACACTGACTTCACTGACCTGGCTAGTAACATGGTTGTCTGGGATAATCTCTGACAAATGCTCCGAGACCTCATCAAGCTTCTCCGACAAATGCTCCGAGATCTCATCAAGCTTCTCCGAAAAATGATCACTGACCTTACCAAAAGCCTCACCAAACTTCCTTGACATTCTTGTCATCTGGCAGGTCAACCTCTCCTCCATGCCTACAGACTTGTCACTAAGATACACGAGCCTCCTCAACTTGACCATCATCTCAGCTTCAATATTTCTATTATTTTCGGCCATCCCTACTCCTGTCTTTGTGTGATTCATTTTCTTGCACAAACGTTGGGCGCCATTGTAATAATATAAGAACTCACCAAGCTATCTTCTTTCATCCCCTACGTAGGGCGACAATGTAATATTTATATAAATCTTCTTGGTCAAAATCTAACAACAACAACAACATGCCCCACAGTTGGGCGATGTTGTAATTTATATAAAACTTACCCCTGTTGGGTCACCATAATCCTCTTATAATATTTATTACTTCAGGTAGTGGGGCAATATGCTTGCATGAATACCACACTAAGACCAGGACACAAACTTCGATCTTCATACACTATTTATTTATTAATATTAATTATTATGTAGATGTAAGCAGGCCTCTCTTATCCATTGCCTGGAAAAATAGATCAACAATCTGCCAGTCCCTAATCCATAAACAATCTCTTCACAATTCAAACACAACAACTGGACTCCATTTTGCCTGAACCACACTAGCCAAAAATCAACACCATCTCTATGGTAACCATGCCAGGTCAAGGAATCTTGACCTATCAGCCCGAAACACTTATGCAATAGCCAAGGCCACCTGGTCCATCCACTTGGCCACCCACCAGCAAAGAACATCAAGGCAAAACTCATAAGATCTCTGTGGTGGCCCGCCAATATGTGGCCATAGCTGGCAACAAACAAAAAAAAAACTAAATAAAATACCAAAATGAGTCTCTGTAACCTACCATTGTTAGGTTACAGACGCCCCCTTTGAGAGAGAATTTCTAAATGAAGGTTAGAAATTCACTCTCAACCCTCAAAACAAAGACATAAATATAAAAAAATACAAAGAAGCAAACACCAAGACAAAATCACAAACTGAACACGGGTTACAAATATACATCATCTTCAATGGAACAAAATAACAGGATCATATACGCCAATAGTGGCATCGCCAACTTCCATTCAAAGTTCACCAGAATCCTACAACATGACGTTGTCAAGATTGAGATCCTTATCCTCATCGGAACTACTCTCCTGCTCATCCTTCAACCTTTCTGCACGACGCTTGTGTCTTTTCTTCTGTTTATCCTTCTTCTTTTCTTCATCTACCCTTTGGTCTTTGTCCTCTGATTCAGTATCGTCATATTTTCCTTTATTTTTATTCTTCTTCTTCTTTTCTTCTCGTTCTCGTAATTCAGCCTCTCTATGGGCCTTCTTCTCAGTTTTAGCTTCCAACTTAACTCTTTTCTTGGCACCAACTTATCAGAAATGTCAATACCTTTGGGCTCAATGTCATGGTCGTCACCATCATCAGCATCTGCATCATCATCATCATTATCATCATCAAGTCTTTCCCTTTTTACTTCTTCTTCTTCTTCTGGGCTGTCTCCTTCCGCAGGTGCTTCTCCTGCTTCAATCATGGCTGCCTCTTTCTTCTGTTCCAGTTTCTTCTGCTTCTTCCTTTCCTTCTTGTGTTCCATGCTGCCCTCTGACGGCAGGGGGACCTGGTCCACAATCTCCACCTCCACCTTCTGTTCTTTTTGCTGCTGCTTGGTCTTGTTGCGCCGTATCCTGGTGCCGGGTCGAGGAAACTTGCGGTCGTCCACCGCAGGCAGTTCCATGCCTTGGGCCATGCAAACCTGTAGCAGGGCCTGAGCACGCGCACGGTCTGTCTTCTGCTTGTGCGTCAGCCACTTGCCTTTCGCCTTCATTCCCTCCTTTCCCTTCTTTTTCTTCATCTGCCTTATCATGCGTAGGAATTCCTTTCTTCTCATCTTTTATTTTCTCTTTGCCTTAATCCCTTCATCTTCTCCTTTTTCTTCTTCTGATCCTTCAGTCTCTTATCTCGATCTGCCTGACACCTCTTCCTCTTCTTACCCCTTCTCTCCGCCTTCCATCTGGTCCATTTCTTCCTCCAACTTGTTCTCCTGCATATCCTCATCTTTCTCCTCCTACGCTTCTTCACGTTATGTTCTATCTCATCTTTCTTTTGACGTCCTCTTCTGTTACGTCGACGGGGACCTCGGTGTCTACCCCCACAACTGCTCTCTCTTCTTTGCCTGCTATTGTCTCTACAACATATACCACTACAACCTCGCCTCATCTTTTTCAGTTCTTGATTATTTTTCCTACGCCCCCTATTATCAAGTACTTCAAAGATCTTCCCCTATTCCTCAACAGACACACTCACAGATTCCACTATTACAACTTTCTCTTCTACAACACATGTGATTTCCACTCTCTGTTCTTCCAGCTTAACCTCTTGAGCATCCAACTCGTCTACTACAGGGTGGCTCTGTTCCTGAATAGCAATCTGACCACCTAGGTTAGTCTCCAGATTAGTGGCTTCTACACTGACTTCACTGACCTGGCTAGTAACATGGTTGTCTGGGATAATCTCTGACAAATGCTCCGAGACCTCATCAAGCTTCTCCGACAAATGCTCCGAGATCTCATCAAGCTTCTCCGAAAAATGATCACTGACCTTACCAAAAGCCTCACCAAACTTCCTTGACATTCTTGTCATCTGGCAGGTCAACCTCTCCTCCATGCCTACAGACTTGTCACTAAGATACACGAGCCTCCTCAACATGACCATCATCTCAGCTTCAATATTTCTATTATTTTCGGCCATCCCTACTCCTGTCTTTGTGTGATTCATTTTCTTGCACAAACGTTGGGAGCCATTGTAATAATATAAGAACTCACCAAGCTATCTTCTTTCATCCCCTACGTAGGGCGACAATGTAATATTTATATAAATCTTCTTGGTCAAAATCTAACAACAACAACAACATGCCCCACAGTTGGGCGATGTTGTAATTTATATAAAACTTACCCCTGTTGGGTTACCATAATCCTCTTATAATATTTATTACTTCAGGTAGTGGGGCAATATGCTTGCATGAATACCACACTAAGACCAGGACACAAACTTCGATATTCATACACTATTTATTTATTAATATTAATTATTATGTAGATGTAAGCAGGCCTCTCTTATCCATTGCCTGGAAAAATAGATCAACAATCTGCCAGTCCCTAATCCATAAACAATCTCTTCACAATTCAAACTCACGACAACTGGACTCCATTTTGCCTGAACCACACTAGCCAAAAATCAACACCATCTCTATGGTAACCATGCCAGGTCAAGGAATCTTGACCTATCAGCCCGAAACACTTATGCAATAGCCAAGGCCACCTGGTCCATCCACTTGGCCACCCACCAGCAAAGAATCTCAAGGCAAAACTCATAAGATCTCTGTGGTGGCCTGCCAATATGTGGTCATAGCTGGCAACAAACAAACAAAAAACAAACAAAAAACTAAATAAAATACCAAAAAGAGTCTCTGTAACCTACCATTGTTAGGTTACAATGTATGCCTATGCTGATGAAAAAAGTGACAGTAAATATTAGGTCTACATACTTCAACTTGTACTTGTCGTTCAATAACTCTCCGTTTTTTTTTGTTTTTTTCTGGTGGCTGAAGCAGAAAATTGAAAATTGCAGGTACTGCTTCATCTTTAAGCAGCGGTTTGTTTCTATTTGAATGAAATAAGTAGCATGGTTTATAAAAGTGTTCACTTATTTTGTTGGGGTACAGTCCTTCCTCCTCACAGCTATAAGCCCTACCCATTTATTGACCACATCTGGACGTTTCCATGGAAATCTGTAATATAACCCTCAAACTGTGCCGTGGGGTCGTTTATGACACCGCTTCACAAACTTACTTTTATTACAGTGGGCAGTTTTATCCTAGAATTTTTCCCTTCTATGTATCTTCCCGCCTACTTGCCTTTGTTTCATAGCCAGACTGGCAGGCGCCTGCGCAGTTTTCTTTCTTTGTTATTAGCAAGCGGAGCGGAAGTGGTGACACTTTTGACACCACGACACAGTTCGCGTTCTGAAGGCTGTGTGCGCGCGTACTCTTACTAGTGCTGTTTGTAACTCTGTGAAGGAAGCAGTTGCTGTGCAGATGCAATGGCATCGTTTCGGGAGAGTGGTATTTCGGTTTCACATCCTAATTTTTCGAATGTAATTGAGGACGAGCTAGACATTGTGCTGAATGAGGACGATGAGGGAAGTGTTGAAAGTGACCATGACGACCAAGATGTTGACTTCAATTCTGAACACGAGTCTGCTTCCGAGCAAGAATATGACTTTAATGACGAAGGTATTTCACATAATTCGGAAGAAAACTCACAGTTAGTGGAAGGAAATCCATCAGCATTTTACGGTAAAAAACTGGTACAAGTGGTCCTCTGTTAAACCTTGTCGTAATATGAAGACACCTGCCCATAACATTGTTGTCAAATTACCAACAATAAAAGGAAAAGCGAGACAGCTGGGTGATACTTGTACACCACTAAAAGTATGGGAATGTTTATTTTGTGATGATATGGTGGAAAATGTAGTGAAGCACACAAATGAAAAGCTCACAACTTAGAGTACGGTTTTCTAAAACAGACAGAACTGAAATGAGGGATACAACCAGTATCGAAATAAAAGTATTGTTTGGTCTCCTGTACTACAGTGCTATTTTCAAATCAAATAATGAAAGCTTAGACTCCTTGTTCGCTACAGATGGTACTGGTAGAGATATATTCCGTGCGACACTGTCCATGAGAAGAGTTCTCTTTTTGATTATTGTTTTGCGGTTTGATAATCAGTTGGATCGTTGTGAGAGGACATGTACAGATCCTGCTGCCGCTATTTCATGGATGTTCAACAGAATGGTAGAATATTCCCAGAGTCTTTACAACATCGGATCCATGGCTTGAGTGGACGAGATGCTAGTAGGCTTCCGAGGTCGCTGCAAATTCAGGGTGTATATGGCCAATAAATCACAAAAATATGGTCTCAAAATTATGATCATGTGTGATGCGCGAACAAACTACTTTCTAAATGGATATATTTACACGGGGAAGGATAGTGATGGGATTGGTTTGAATTTAGAAGAAAGTAATTACAAAAACCAACGCAAAGTGTAGTACGCCTTGCTGAAGTGATTGCCGGAACTAATCGGAACATCACCGCTGATAACTATTTCAGCTCAATAGAGTTTGTTTCGGAACTAAAACAAAGAAAGTTGACTTACGTTGGGACCCTCAAGAAAAATAATTGGGAATTCCGCCACAATTTCTTCCTAACAGAAGGCGTCCTGTGGGCTCATCTGAATATGGATTTACCAAACATATCACGCTGCTTTCACACGTGCCCAAAAAGGGTAAGGCTGTAATTTTGGTGTCGAGTATGCATCATGCTAGGTGGAAGGACCCTGAATGTAACAAAGACGAGATGATTGCATTTTACAATAACTCAAAAGTTTGAGTAGACACACTGGACCAGAAGTGCGTTACGTACGACACAGGTAGACGTACACGCAGATGGCCTATGGCTATCTTTTACACGATTCTCAATATAATAGGAGTCAATGCTCACATACTGCACACCTCATTCACAGACAATAAGGTCATTACTCGTTTCCAATTCTTAAAACTTCTGGCAAAGCAACTGACTGAGCCCTATCTCAATGAAAGGCTTGTGAATACTCGCCTCCTAGGGAGCTTAGGCTGACAGTATCTCGTATTTTGAAGACGCCACTTCCAAAGGGCACTGCACGAGATAGCGAAGGCCCTTCAAAGAGGAAGAGGTGTGCGATATGCCCTAGATCCCAAGGGAATAAATCTAATCAATACTGTGAAGATTGTGACCGACCAGTGTGCCAGACATGCCGATTTGTAGTCTGCCGGGAATGCAGAGGGGACGATTGAAAGTGAAAGTTCAGGTGTTGTGAAAATTTGTGGTGTAGGACATATGTGTGTAATTCTTGTTATTATCTATTATTCCATGTCTTAGGTATATGAAAATATACAATCCATATACTTTATTACAATCTTTAACACTAAAAGTCCGTTACATTTATCTATGTGTATAAAAGTATGTGTGGTTTGCAGTGACTTGGAACTTTTTTTTTTTCTTCAACGTGTATACTCATTTCAGAAATTCTTTCTATATAGATTTGTTTACTGATGTTAGATAGTGTATTATAATAAATACTGTGTCAATCAAGATCGAAATACCAGAGTTATGTCCTAGAATATAGGTGGTGCCATTAGTGGCATCGCGACACAGTTTGTGTACTGATATTGTCACGACACAGTTTGAGGGATAAGCTAGGCCTAGGCTATAATTCTGTGTCTAATAACTTATAACCTATAATAGGGCCTAGGCCTACATGTATTTGTCATACGCTATTTAGGTCAAAATTTGATGTAGGCCTAAGACGTATCCATGAACGCAGAATAGGCTACTTCATTACAAATCTCAATTCGGAAATAAAGTAGACCGTATTATGGGAAAATACCATACATATCACGTTGCACAGAGGTACGTACGATCAAATATATGTAAAGAATCACGACGTATCAGCTGACTTGCACCCGAGAGTTCAATGATATGACAGTTTTTGGTGCGACTAGTTACGCCTGATAGTGCACGTTTTCATTTTTCAGCGAGGATTACCATGGGGGGAGTTGTTCCAGTAGTACCTACAATCCAATGGTATTACCTAGAGTACAATGATTGCCACTCATAATAATGAGTTACTTTTTCAAATTGTAGGGGGTGGGGGTGGCAAGATGTAGAGGCTTTCCATGCTGCCCTCATAACCTAAAATACCAACATGCTGCTGAAAAGTACAGTTATCTGTCTTGTTCCTCCGTGTAATGTCTGAGATATTTAATACAAGGAAAGTTGAAAAGTCTCGAAAACCATTATGTTCAAATTTGGTTAAGTTATAATCAAATGCACACATAAGTTACAGTGACATGCAAACAGTTCAGAACTTGATTCAGAAGGCGCCAAAATCAGCTGTACATGAGCTGCCAATGTTGCCACTACCACAGAACAAGTTATTTCTTTCTTTCTTTCTTTCTTTCTTTCTTTCTTTCTTTCTTTGGGCGGGGCTCAGCAATCCCGTAGCAATCTGCTAACCTGCCTCAGGTTAGCAGATTGCTGAGCCCGCTGAACTCGCCCATAATCCTTTGATACAATTCGGATTTGTGACTGCGCCCAAAACCTCTCTACAAGGAGAAGTAGAAGAAGCATTTTGTGAGTATTTCAAATCTGCAATGCATTTTGTAAGTATTTTGAATCTAAATTACATTTTGTGCTTTTTTTTTTTTTTTTTTTTTTCAATCTAAATTCCTATTGTGAGTATTTTCCTTTTAAATTACCTGTTGTAAGCTTTTCCACTCTACATTTTGTGAGTCATTTCAATCTGAGTTCCCTTTTGTATGTATTTTTAGTTCAGCTAAGTTTTCGTTACGGTTTCCATTTCATTGTCATTTTCACTATCAACCTAGATGTTAGTCCCCTTAAAATAACAATTATCATCATCATCATCATCATCATCATAACTTCATCCTTTCATTTCATTTCATTTCATTAGGGGCCGATAACCTAGATGTTAGGCCACTTAAAACAAGAATTGTTGCAATCGAGATAATTGTTATCTCTTTCGTAGACCCCTGCGTGCGGGTCTGATCTCAAATGTTCACTGATCAAGAGTGGAGCTTCCCTGTTGTAGTGTGGATACTGCTGCCCTGTGACCGGATCGTGACCGTACCGTGACTGTACCGATAGTGTGAATCAAGCCTTATGTCTAGGCACGTTTATAAGCAAGAGTGACACATCTATAATTCCATGATCCTTGTTAAAAGAAATGGGGTACCGGTACCTGAAATACTTTGCATATGGTTTCAATAATAAGCATGACAATCAATTAAGTTACTTCAATGTTGGTAACACATTTGCTAAAATTAGTTCTCTCTCTGCTCTAGCCAGGGGCGTATATAGAAATAATTTCGGGGAGGGGGGCTAACTATCCTGGAAAATTGTGAGTAGGCCTATTCTTAGGGGATTGTCACCGCAAAATACCCAGAAATATCATCCGATACCTTAGAGAATATAACTTTGTGTAATTATTTTAGATAAGATTCTTAGTTTATATAGCCTACAATTATTACTGGCAATACAAACAAAGTTGTAAATACAACACAAAACACAAATAAAATTTTATACTTAATGAACTTTCTATTATGATCTATGGAGTATGGCAAATATCTAAATATTTGTCAATTTTCTAAGCAGAAAGGTGAACAGTTTATTTTTTATTTTTTACATGTATTTCTCAAAAAACGTACTGTGAAATTCACAGCATTACCTCACAAGGCTGAATGCACTCCATTCCAGCCCTCAGACTAGAATTAAAATTTCTTGGCAGAGCCAGGAATCGAATTCGGATCTCCGGAGCGGCAGCGAAGAATGCTACCCACTACACCACGAGTTAGTATAATTTCAATTTTAATATTGTTTATAACTTAGCCGATAAGTTAAGATTAGGGTACAACCAAATTTACAATTATTTTATGCTCTTACCAAAGCAACACTTTCTTAATTCTTATTGGCTTTTTTTCGGGGGGGGGGGGCTGGAGCCCCCTCAGCACCCCCCTTATATATGCCCCTGGCTCTAGCATCTTAATTTAGTCTTCTATCAATTAAATATTGATCTATTCCTGTGTACAAATACTGCTAAGTTCATATATCATCATCGAAATGTCCACTGATTTCATTGTGAAACATCCATAACCTCACTTATGGACCACGATTGCCTACTCGCCATCCCCTTCTCACTGCTACCCATGGCTAAGTAACAATTTCATTGAAATAGAATCTAAAGGACAAAGAGGAACAGGACATTGAATTGCAAACTTAATTTTTATTCAATGCATCAATTTCGGAATAAGCGATGATACTGATTCGTCACATCTCACTAACAGTTGTAAACACACTAAGGGAAATTAATATATAGCAATAGCGGGTCACAATAACGCAGACAGTTCTTGTATCATATGGAATGTGTTTTGAGTAAAAGCAAATCAGAATACGGAATCACAAACAACACGAGGTTGCAAACACCACTGCGAACTTCTCACGTGAAGGATATTGTAACCCTCGCTAAGGTAAACTGTCTGTGCTATTCGTCCGGAGTGACTGTTTTATAACTTTTGGCTCAACTTTATAAATGCCGATTTCGCGACCAAATTTGTTTTAAGTCCATAAATTTGCCATCTGCACTTGCGTCACAGATGCAGAATTCCAGAGAATAGCAACAAAATCTCAAAGCACTCTTAGCTTTGCAGAACTGCGGTCATCTGTTCAATTTTTTGAAGGCAAAGATTATAGTGAGAAAGAAGAACACAGAAAGAAATTATTGTTTTTCCGGGGCTCTAGATGTTACTTTTCGCACATGCGATGTAACTAGCGTCGTCATACTATTTTCATCAACACAATACCGTACAGGACTTGTAAATAGAAGGCCTTGAATCGACAAGTCATGTTAAGGAAGACTGGTTGATATATATGTGTTTAAATGATTATTGATTGCTGTTAAATGTTCGAAAGTGCTGTGTGACTAGTTTTGTTTACACTGAATTCGTGTGCACATTGGCAAGTATAGTGATCTAGTATAGACTGCTACTAGTAATTACAAATACGATCATTACGAAATACAGGAAATTGCCATTTTGTATTGCTTGTCATAGAGGTACGGAAGCAGTGAGAATATTTACACAGACTGAGCATACTCGTGGTCTAAGGGGTTGTCAAGGAATAAAGGAGAGAGTAGAACGTCACCAAAGTTTCATTCCAATATGACGTCAGGAAAAACCAAAGATGATAACACGATTTGCCAAGAGTGCAATAAATCATTTACTGATGTTGACAGCGCTGTTGGATGTGTTGGCAACTGCAGACAGTGGTATCATAAAGACTGCGCTGGTCTATCAGCAACATAATTCAATGCATTGAAGCTGAAGAGAAGTAGTCTCTTTTGGATGTGTAGTAAATGCAGACATCTATTAGTTAATTTTGGAATTGCTACATCCGCAGGCCAAGACGATAAATTGAAGAACTTCATAGATGGAAACAAACAAACTTGCACAGAAATTAAAGATGATGTGAAATATATAAAAGACTCTATGGAAGGCATGACGTCCCAGCTACTAAGAAAAATTACTCTTCTTTTGGAGGCCCAAGTTCAACAAACGGATATACTACTAGTCCAAAATGAACAACCTAAAAAAGCACTAATAAGACCTTCCGCTAATAATGCATTCGATACTCAGAATGCCAAGAGTAGATCAATCACATTTTATAACAAAGATAATGATCTGAGGACCCAAACAAATCCGAAATACATGGAATCATTTCTTGAAATCGACGACTGGAGGTCGGTAAAATCCGCCGCAAAAATACATAGGTCTTTAAAAAGCATGACTAAAGAGCATTCACAGTTGAGACTGCAAAATAGATTTAGCTTGCTAGAGGATGAGAGGGAGGAAGATTATCTGCAACACAGGATATGAGCGAACCTCCTAATCATGTTCCAAAACATCAGCAAACAGATATGTACCAAACCTCACCTATGCCGAAGAAATCGAAGTTAATTATCCTAAGTGACAGCCACGGTAAGGGCTGAAGATTAATATAAACACTGACAGCAACAAATGTCAAGTTCTGGGCATCACACGACCTGGTGCAAAAATAGATAGCGTTTTGGAAGGAAGCATGAACGTTATATATAATTTAACCCGTGAGGACTGTCTTGTTATATGGGGTGGAGCCAACAACGTGTATGAGAATGAGGCAAATGACGTAGTTCAAACTCTACAAAATGTACTGCCAACCCTATTAGGAACAAACGTTGCTGTGATTGGCTTTCCACACAGGTATGACTTAATACCAACGTCATGTGTAAACACTGAAATTAGGAAGACTAACAAAAAACTTAAAATATTGACGAAGTACCACCCTAACTGTACATTTCTTGATATTAAATTGCCTAGGAATTGTTACACTAGGCATGGGCTCCATTTAAACTCTAGGGGGAAATCTGAGTTAAGTAGCATATTAGCTGATTGGATGCACTCTATCTTACATTCCAAGGGAACAGCCATCCCTCTCCAGTTTAAACCAAGCTTGGACAGTAATGAGAAGGCAGAAAAAAGTATTAACCTGGAAAGTGATCTCACCTTCCAACGTGAATCAGGAAGTCAAGTAATGATCTCTGATATAATCAAGGACATCGACATATCAACAAATGCACAAGCAGGTTGTAGCTCGGTTCTTATGTCCTGCAGAAGGAAAAAGACAGCCACCCGAAATGAAGATTTTTTATGGTTTAGCCCACTCAGCAAATAAGCAAGACAACACAAAGGAATAGTTCTTCATCTAAAGATATTAATATCCGTGGTTATTATCAGAATGTAAATGGACTAAGGTAAAAATTAACTGTTCTTTCTCAATCAATTAATATGGCGAATTACGACTCCGTAAAACCAATAACATTATTATTATTTATTGAATTACGACTTCATAATCCTTACTTAATCTAACCTTTGTGAAATCATAGGTAATGGTGAGTTAGCTCTAGAACAATATGATGTTTATCGTTGTGATCGTTCTATAGATGTTAGTGAATTAGAAGCAGGAGGTGGTGTCTTAATTGCAATCAGGAAAACTCACAAATCTAAACTAATATCCCTAAAAATTAAATCTGTTGAACAAGTCTTTGTTGAAGTCCAAATTCATGACCAAACATTCATTCTAGGCTCTGTATACCTATCTCCAAGCTTAGAATTACAAAAGTACATAGAGCATACCATTACAGTTGAAGACATATTGGACTCTCAAAATGAAAATTGCCATTTTCTGTTAATGGGCGATTACAATCTCCCGAATATAACATGGTTTCAATCAAATGAAGACTGTATGGGGTTCCTCCCATCTGGAATTAATACTGACAAATCAGAACAAATTATTGACTCCTTTTGCTATCTAAACTTATATCAGTTTAATAACATACCAAATATTCTTAACCGTAATCTAGATTTAATATTCTCCAATTTTTCCTTAACTGTTAATCCTAGCTTATATGTTCTAATTCCTGAGGATAAGTACCACCCTCCTCTAGATATTGATTTTGAGTTGGCGATTGATCATCAACCTCTTTGAAGCAATTATAGTTATCACAATTTTAATAAAGGTAATTATATCGGTCTCAATAATTACTTAGCTACAATAGACTGGAGCTCTGCATTGAAGGAACAAGACATAAATTCTGCTGTAAGCATTTTTTACTCTATTCTATATGAAGGCATTGATAGATTTATTCCTCTTGCTTATTATAAGGACCCATGTTTCCCAAAGTGGTTTAACAGTGAACTAAGAGCCAGTGTCTTACAGAAGTAAGCAACCCATGCCTTATACAAAAAGTCGGGCAGCACTCATGATCATTATGCTTTCTCAGAGCTTAGAGCCAAATGTAGGCTAAACACTTGTCTAAACTATGTTGTGCTGAATATTTAAACAAAATTAGATCTAATCTATACAGCGACCCAAAAAGCTTTTGGGCTTTTATCAAGACAAACAAGAATGATAAAGGTATTCCTGGTACAGTTTATCTTGACAATGTGAATGAAAGTGATGGACCAGGTATTGTCAATCTTTTTGCTAAACATTTCTCCTCAGTCTATAAGGCACCAATCGTTAACACCCGAAAATTTGAAACTCCTTTCTCTATTAACGTCTCCACCTGCCAGGTTGAAAAGAGTGATATTTATAACAAATTAGAGAAACTCTCAAATAACAAAACATTTGGTCCTGATGGTCTCCCACCAATTCTATTAAAATCTTGTCGATTCATTATAACAGAACCATTATTCATCTTATTTAACCTCTCTCTCGGAACTGGTAAATTTCCTGATAGATGGAAGAGTAGCTATGTAACTCCTGTCTTGAAATGTGGTGACAAATCCAATGTTAAAAATTATAGAGCTGTTTGTAAATTGTCCTTTATACCCAAATTATTTGAGTCTATAATTACTGACAAAATTACACCTTAATTTTCCTCCTACATAATTGAACAACAGCATGGCTTTATGCCAGGTCGTTCAACATGTACAAATCTCCTAGTTTATTTGGAGTACTTACTGAAAGCAGTAGAAGAGCACAATAAGGTGGACTGCATCTACACTGATCTAGCCAAAGCCTTTGACTCTCTCGACCATAAAATTCTTCTTTCAAAATTACAATCTTATGGTATACAAAACCCTCTATTATCATGGCTGTCCTCATATTTAGAAGGCAGAACTCAGATTGTCAAAATACTCAAATTTCTTATCTCAACCAATAGCTGTCTCTTCTGGCGTTCCGCAAGGTGCCCATCTTTCTCCTTTGTTATTTCTAATCGTTATTAACGATATCAATACAGTTTTCAAACATGCCAAAATCCTCCTGTTAGCCGATGATACAAAGTTCTTTATGAAAGTTCAATCTCTACAGGACTGTATAATTCTTCAGGAAGAACTTTGGCGTCTAGAGGAGTATTGTTCTTTAAATGGGTTACTGTTCAATGAAACTAAATGTAAATTAGTTAGATTCTCAAAGAAGAAACAGAATATTGAATTCTCTTATCACTTTCTATCGTCTACTCCACTTCATGCTGTTAGAAGTATTTGTGACCTGGGAGTAAAATTCTCAGACACGCTTAATTTTAATGAGCATATGGCAAATATTAAAAAAAAGGCTTTGCAGAGATTAGGTTGCATAACTCGTTATTCCAAGGAATTTTGTGACTCAAATATATATTTCCTACTGTACTTGACCCTTGTCAGACCCTTAATTGAATATTGTATACCGATTTGGAGCCCCTTCAATAAAACACAAATTGAGAGTTTACAGAAAGTACAACACGAATTCCTACGAATTTATGTGTATCGTTTCCTACACCCAATAACGAATCATAACTACTCTCAAGTAATGATGCAATTGAAGCTGCCAACTCTTAAATCCCGTCGTGATAATTTTTATATTCTTAATATGTACAAAATTGTAAACTCGCACATAAACTGCCCAGAATTACTAAATGAAATCAATATCTATGTGCCACCCCGTTCAATGCGCAAGCATCATGTCTTTGAAACAAACTGGCATCCGACTAATTATGGTCTAAATAGTCCCATTGGCAGAATGATGCGAATCTCAAATGGGATCAGCATAGACTTGTTCAATACCGATGAAGACCCCTGAGAAAATATCTGTTTTCCTCTTCATTAGACAATCTGTATGAATATAGTTTGTAATATTAGGGTACCGTACTTCTTATTACTCTTAATGTTTTTCATCCTGTATAATAGAAAATGGTGGAAGCTGTCAATAAATATGTATGTATGTATGTAGATCTGGGTCATACATCGCAAATTCGAATTTACCACCTACTACCGGAAGGGGAATCGAAACCCTTGAACCTCAAAGGCGCTAGGTGTGATTTTTCACACATTCGTTGTAAGAAACGTCTTTTAGCAACAAGATATCGTACAGATCCGGGTCGTACATTGCAAATCACAAATGAGGTTAACAAGAAGTGCAAGGAAGCAAAAGAAGAATGGTTGAAAGAAATGTGCAGGTATAGAAAATTGTCTGAAATTAGGAAAAGTAAATGCAGCTAATTGAAAGATTAAGAGTACTTTTGGGGAACGAAAGACTAAGTGCTGTAATATTAAGGACTCGGATGGAAAATCTCTAAGAGATAGGGAAGAAATGGTTGCGAGATGAAAAGCTTACAAACAGTGTTTGTACAGGGAGTCCTCTTTAAGGCTTCGCTTTTCAGGCCAGGACCCATGGGAACCCCATTTGTGGTCCGTGGGATTTCCCATGTGAGGCCATGTGTCGATAGTACTCTTCTGCCGGGTGACACAGCTGTAGACGGAAGCGATTACTCAATAGCGTCCACTCACCTTTTCTTGCCCTTGCGGCCACTGTGATCACTGTCTCCGCTTGCATGCGCTCCTATTCCTCGGTACTCTGTCACGCAGTTCTTAGAAGGACTCCCTGTATAAGGCGAGGGGAGATTGAGAATCGTGTAATGGAAAGGGAAGAGGAAATTGATGAAGATGAGAAAGGAGATTTAATATTGAGAGAATTTGACAGAGCTTTGGTAGACTTATGCAGGAACAAAGCACCAGGCAAAGATAATATACCGATTTAGTTGCTACGCTGCATAGGTGATAAAGGTATGATCAGTTCAGTACAGGCAGTGGTGAGAGGAGCTGCACGAGACCTGACCACACATAGCTCATAAAATCCGCTAAGTTCACAATCCACTCCAACCTGACTAATAATAATCATAGACATCACACTAAGGTAAATCACCACTAACAATATCTTAACTAAAAAGTTGAATGTAACTAACAAACCTGGACTAGTTGTGCTAGTTTAATAACTGCTCCAAATAAGTGCATATATTGTAAATACCATACGATAGGAAGTCTGGCGATGCCTGAGGACCAGAGCAGTTCCGGAAAAGCATGTAAGAATTATCCAGATGGAGCAAAAATCAAGAGTAAGAAGTAGCGTAGGATTGACCGAATGGATACCAGTTCGAGTTGGACTGCATGAGGGATCCGCACTGAGTCCATACATATTCAACCTTGTAATGGATGTTCTCCCTGACGGCTTACGAAGTAAACCGTCATGGTGCATGATGTTTGCTGATGATAGTTTTGTGCAGCATCAGTAAGAGAGAGCTGGAAGAAAGGCTGTAAAACTGGAGAAAATCCCTGGATGACAGAGACTTGAAAATCAGCAGGAAGAAAACAAGAGTACCAGTGCCTTTGAGGCGAGGGGAATGAATTGGTGGAGATGGATGGAACAAGCCTAAGGTCAGTGGGTAGCTTCACGTATTTAGGGTCACTGGTGTCGGACGATCGCAACGTAAATGCGCAAATCAACCAGTCGCCCTGGATGGACTGGAAAATAATTTCTGGTATTCTGTGTGGCAAGAGACTCGGCATAAAAGTTAAAGGAAAAGCCCACAAGACAGCTGTAGGGCCAGCCATGTTATACGGAGCAGGGATGTGGGCTACAACAAAGTCACAATGTAATAAACTGGATGTGACGGAGATGAATATGCTTAGATGGATGAGAAGGACCACATCAAAAATGAGAAAATCAGAGGAACTGTTAAAGTGACAGATGCATCAAAAAAAAAATCCAGGAGAAGACTGTTGTGGTATGGGCATATTATGCAAAGCAACAAAAGCTATGTAGGGAGAAGAGTAGTGAATCTGGTTGTAGATGGAACGAGAAATAGGGGCAGACCCAGAAGAAGATGAACTGACAATACCCGGGAAGACCTGAGAGGAAGACGATGTGTGGGAAAGGAAAAAAGTAGGAAAGAATGGCCAGATACATCGACCCCGTTTGAAGAGGGATAAGATGATGATGAAGGAGAAGAAGAAGAATTGTAAATACCATCACCCATACTTGTAGACATAGCCTGAGTGTATAAGATCTGATGATGATCTCTTGACGATCGAAACTGAACATTTAAATGTATTTATTAAATTCGTGTAAATGTTTTTCAGGATTAGGGAAATAACCCATTACGAGGGAACGGATTTATTTGAACAGTAGAGTCCCCTAATCTGAACCCCGCTAATTCGAACAGGGCTAGGATAAAATATCTACCAAATTCGCTTTAAATTTTAAAACAGGAAAAAATAAAGAATAAGATTAAACTAGTTTTTCCAAGTAAAAACATAAATTTATTAGCACAGAAAATCATAAAATAAATGCCACAGGAGTAAACAGTAAATCTGTCGGCTATCTTATACACAAAAACTAAAAAAACGGAAGACCTTGACCTACTAACAATGTGCATAATAAAGTTTGATTGCATTTTTTTTTTTTATGTTAACGACCAAACAAACGGAAATGCAAATCTACACTTAAGAAGTGAAGTCAGTGATCTACTTTTGACGCAACGCACTGAAACGACTTGAGAGGCATTGTTTCGCCAACGTCGCTTATACATTACATCGCTAGGAGTTGCAGCGGCAGTGTGTGAAACATCAGTTTGGTCGCCCCCTCGTCCTCTCTATCATCTGCGTTGATCTCAGCCGACGTCCCCTACACCACTGCTACAATGTCTTCATCTGCATAGTATTCCTCTTGACCACTGTCGTCGATAGCCGTCTACTCTTCTATGCATTTTCTGAACCGAGAATTTTCTTTACTATAGTTCTAATACTTAAAGTTGACGTCTGACACTTCTTAGAGGGAGGTCCTTTTACTGCCTGCCGGGGTGGGATAAAGAGAGGTGGGGGTATGGTTGTCATGGTAACGGGGGTGGGGCGATTGCGGTTGCCATGGAGATAAGTCGCCCCACCCCCGTTTCCATGACCACGATGCCCCCCACCTCTCTTTATCCCACCCCGGCAGGCAGTAAAAGGACCTCCCTCTAAGAAGTGTTAGACGCCAACTTTAAGTATTAGAACCATAGTAGAAGAAGTTCCGACCTTCACCACACTGCTCGCTCTAGGTAGATGCCAACAGTGCTTATAAAAACATTACAGCACAGTGTAATTGGTTTTTGAGCCTTAAAGTCAATATGTTGTTGTATTTGACGAAAATCCACCTGATCCGAACAGGGTTCGGTCCCAATTATTTCAGATTAGTGGGACTCTATGTACATATATTATTTATTTAATCGAATAGCCCTTAATAGAGCACGTTAAATCAATACATCAAGTTTTGCTATATGATTTCTTCTTGGTCACCCAAAATTGCTTCATTCTTTCAGAGTGTTGTCGCCAGAGCTCCTCAATGTTGTGTGGCTGTTTTCTGCTTCTCTCTAGTTCCTCCTTGAAGGTGACTGTTTTAATTTTGTTCCGAAAGAGTTGTCTATTAGGTATGTCTTCAATTTGTATATTGGCCTCTTTAAGGTCATTCAAGGTCTGTTGAAACCAAGCTTGCTGCATCTTAAGTTTTATAATTTTATTGAAAATTTTCTTTGTCAATCTATCATCGTTCATTCTTTGTAAATGTCCAAAAAAGGATAATCTTCTTCTTCGCATGGTATGTAGTATGTTTTCTACATGCTCATAAATTTCTACATTTGGTCTAGGTCTGTTGTAATCTGCTCCTACTTTCCTAGGGCCAAGTATACTTCTAATTATTTTCCTTTCCATGACCATGATTTTGTACATATATATTTAGTTATTTTTATAGAAATATGGAATTATTATATGGACTTAAAATGACAATGAGAACTATAATTTCGATTTTTATATCCAAATTCAAAGAAGGTAAACAAAGTAGATCTACTCGAAACATAACGTTGCACTTCTCATTTCAATATCAATATGAACTTCGAAGAATACACAATCTTTTATTCTGTTACCAAAACAATGGATTACAAAATGTTCTTTCAGTGCTGGAATATGAATGTTCTTCTATTGTCTCTTAAGGTCAGATTTATATTGACCGAAACTGCGTTCAACATCAGGAGAGGTAACGGGGGGGCATGTTGAACTTCACAATGTCTGCTGGGTTTAATCCAACGTTAACTTTACACTTAAATCTGCACACAAAATTGCAGCAACCTTTTCCATTTCTTCATATTCAGTGTTCTTTGAAAGTACAGTGTCAATCTTAATTTTTGTCACATCTGCAAATTTACCTGTACCACGATTTGAATTTTTAAATATTTGTTTCTCTATTATTGACAGAACTGCTAATTTACTTGATTTTAATACTTTCTAGCCGAAATATGGACTATATTATATAAATAATTCATGCTTTTGGGCTAATGCCGTGTGTATTTTTAATTTGATAGCCCAAAAGCATGAATTATTTATATAATAATCCGGGCCGTGAAAGCCTTAATATGCAAAATGGACTATATTGTTTTTAATGATTAAGAATATGGAATATATGTGCGAAACTTCCAAATATGGAAAATAAATACTCCCCTTTTTAACTCTACCCGCCATGATTCGTAAAGATAATAGAAAATATAATTAATTTTAACTTCCTAAATAGATACAGGCCAGATGTTTGTTTTAGACAATTGCCCTTGACAGTCACTCTCTCGCCCTCTTGTTTCACATTTGTCACCACCAGTTTGATGTAATGGAATTCCAGACTTGAGCACGTGACGACACCAGTACAGTCCACGTCGAAGTATTTTGTGAAGCGGAAGTACACGTTACGAACAGAACGCTATTATATTAACTGTACTTCAGCAGTAGCGTGAGATAGCTTTGTCAATCGTCTGACCGCATGAGGCAGCTGACAACATCACAGGTACTGCAGTAACTCGCCTCCAGGCTTCCATTAAGATTTTAATTCGTCTAAGGTTCTGTCAAACAGGATGCGGGCAAGTCAAGGCGAACCAGTATGAAAGCGATCGCCATCAAGTGCATATCACAGTGTTTTCTGTTAATTCAACATGTCCAGCAGTTCCTCGGACGAAGAAGAATTGCTTCTTCTGTTCGCTTTGAATCAAGCGAGACGAAAAAAAATGGGCGCATGATACTAATGAAGTCTCCCACAAGTCCAACCACTCCTCCACGTGGTGGGAGACGGGCAACGGCATGAAGTAGGGGATTGCCTGTAGGGGTGAAGTACAGTGGGGACTTTGTGTGCCCCGGGACCACTACGGTAGCTGTGAAGGCTCTATGGGAACCCTGAAAAGTGACGGCTGACGGGACTCTGGTGAAGCTACGATAGGCCTAGCAAGCCAGTAGTGGATATTATATTTGCTTTCAAAACAGGAACAGGCCTCGGAAAGGACGGATGCAAACGACGACGACCCGGATATGCTAATGGACTACGAGTTGGGACATTAAACATACAGACACTGACAGGAAAGGTGGAGGAGATTGTAGATGTGATGGAGAGAAGAAAACTGGATGTACTGGGCTTGGCAGAAACAAGATGGAAAGGAGAAGGTCACAGAGACCTGAGGAAAGGGTACCGGTTGTACTGGAGTGGGAACAGTGAAGGAAGGAGCAGCGGAGTAGGAGTAGTTGTGAGAGATGGAATGAAGGAAGAGGTAAAGGGAATAAGTGACAGGATGATGAAGATCAGAGTAACTGTAAAGGGAAGAAGCCTGGAGATAGCCCAGGTATATGCCCCTCAAGTTGGATGTACAGCTCAAGAGAAGGAAGACTTTGAGGAGGAGCTACAACAGCAGTTGAATGGTCAGAGCATCATTGTCATGGGAGATTTGAATGCACATGTAGGAAGTGAAAGGCAAGGATATGAAAATGTATTGGGAGCAGAAGGATGGGGTGGCAGGAATGAAGAAGGGAGAAAGTTGCTGGATTTTTGCAAGAGAAACGGTTTAGTGGTAGGCAACTCCTGGTTCCGGAAGAAAGAAAGCCACAAGGTAACGTGGTACAGCAGTGATTTAACAAAGAAATATTTAGTAGATTACATGCTGTACGACTGGGAAATGAAGAGAAGTGTCAGAGATATAAAGGTAATACCATCAGAGGCCTTAGATAGCGACCACAGAATACTTGTAATGAACCTGGGAGTTGTTAAGGATAGCAAGAAGACAGAGTACCAGGAAAGGAGAATCAAAGTATGGAAACTCAAGGAAAAGGAAGTCAAGGAAGAATTCCAGAAGATAATAAGGGAAAGGATGCCAACAGACAATCCTAAAACAGGGGAAGAGGAATGGAAGCAATTCAAGAACACAATGGTGGAAGCTGCAGTGGCAGTATGTGGAAGAACAAGCAACAGAAAGCGGTGTAAAGAGACACCATGGTGGAATGAGAGAGAAAAAGAAGCTGTGGGAAGGAAGAACAAGGCTTTCAGAGTGTGGTTCCAGGAAAGAACTGATCTGGCAAGGGAAGATTGATTATAAGATAAAGAAGAAAGAAGCAAACAAGATTGTCACAGAGGAGAGGAAGAAGTGGATGGTAAAGTGGACAGAGATGATGGAGGAAGACAGCAGAGGAAATAAGAAAGTACTTTATGGGATGGTCAAGTAAGAGAAGAGGTCTGCGAGAGGATGTGGTAATGATGGACAAAAACGGAAATGAGGTACACAACAAAGAAACACTCAAGACTGTGTGGAAAGAGTACTTTGAGGATTTGCTGAATCCAAATGTTCATAGGGAGGAAGACAATGTATTGGAAGATGGAGAAGACAACACAGGAATGGAAAAGGACCTGACTTGGAGAGAACTGGAGATGGCTATAGACAAGATGAAAGGAGGAAGGGCACCGGGTGTGGATGAAATGAGTGTTGAAATGGTGAAGGCAGCAGGGGAGGTTGGGAAACAGTGGCTGTACCGTGTGATGAGGGTGGTATGGAAGGAGAAAAAGACCCCAGAAGATTGGAATAAAGGATTAATTGTTCCAATATTTAAGAAAGGAAGCAGAAAGGAGTGCAGAAATTACAGGGGAGTCACACTTATACCTCACTGTGCCAAGATATATGAAAAGATATTAGAAAGTAGAATACGAGCCAAAGTGGAGAGAAAATTGAGAGAGGAGCAGTATGGATTCAGACCTGGGAGATCAACAGTGGATCTCATATTTTCAGGAACACCACTACGAATTTGGAGAGGATCTGTGGATGGCCTTCCTGGACATCGAAAAGGCCTATGATAGTGTGTGTAGGGAGAAGGTTTGGAAATCAATGGAAAACATGGGAGTGGAAAAAGGGACGGTAGGCAGAGTGAAGGAGATGTATTGTGGAAGTGTGAGTTGTGTGAATGTTGGAGGGGAAAGAACAGACTGGTTCAGACAAATGAGTGGCCTGAAACAGGGTAGTGCTCTGTCACCCCTTCTCTTTATTGTGGTTATGGACGAGGTAATGACACGGATAGCAGGAAAGATAGGAGAAGATAAGATGAAAGCAATGGTGTTTGCAGATGATCTCATGGTCTGGGGAAACAAGGAGGAGGAAATTCAGGAGCAACTGAAGGCTTGGGAAGAAACAGTGGGAGAGTATGGATGGAAGTTCAACATCAGTAAATGTGAGATCCTGTTAACAACCAGGAAAAAGGACAGACCAATGAGTGGGATAACACTTGGAGGTGGACAGCTGAAGAAGGTGGAAAGTATCAAGTACTTGGGAAGTATAGTGGTGGAAAATGGGAGAAATGACAAAGAGATTACGGAACGTGGCAGACAGGCAGAAGCATTTCTGAGAAGCATTAGGAGCTTAGTGTGGAATAAAGATGTCCCACAAAAAAGCAAGGAAGTGTTATACAGAAGCTACTATATCCCGATACTGACCTATGCTTCAGAAACATGGACAATGAAGAAAAGAGACATAAGCAGAATACAGGCAGGTGAAATGAAGTTCCTACGAAGTAGGATCGGAGTAACAAGAAGAGACAGGGTGAGGAATGAAAAGGTCAGGGAAATGGTGAAAGAGGAGCCCTTGCAATGTAGGATTGAGACATCAAGACTGAGGTGGTATGGACACTTAAAGAGAATGGATGAGAAGAAGATTCCCAAGAGGATACATGAGATGCAGATGCAGAAGAAACGACAAAGGGGAAGACCAAGAGATAGATGGCTGAAAGGAGTGGAGGAATATGTCAAGAAGAGAGGCGAGGACTGGACCAGAGTGACAGCGGAGAGGTGGTGGGAAGAAAGGACTAAGTGGCGAGGCTTATGTTCCAAACAGACCCAGCCTGGGGCTGGAAACTGTACAAGATGATGATGATGATGATACTAACGAAGAAAGACAGGAGTTAGCCGAGTATCACAAACTATGCTGCGAGTTGAGGTAATTTCCAGACCGAAATCTCCTTCCACGCTTCTCCTTTCTTCACTACATCCTTGGAGTCAGGGTGACGCAAATCATACAGGAATACACACTCGCGCACAAGGTCAATTAACCTCTCTGTTTCGTCCGCCATGCTTCCAGCCCGCGCGGTCTTTGTGGAAAATCACAACTACTCACTTGCCTGCTGCGAACAAGATTGGTCCGCCGCGGTAGACCGCCTCCTGTTTAACCAGGATGATACAATATTACACAATACAAAGTTCGCAGCGGTCGGGGGGGCTGGTTCGCGCGGGCAGCTCGCTTCCTGTTTGACAAAGCCTTATAACAAATGTCCGGCCTGTATGTATTTACATAGATATCCGTTCCCTGCCTATTCAATTGAGTACAATCAAGTTGACCAACTGAAAATCTTTTTTTTTTTTAAGGAAGGAAGCTATTAGTTTCATGTGACTGTTAATCATGCGATCATGAGCCATGGGACCTCCTTTTTACGTGGAATCCGAACAACAGGACATGGCATATCACATCGAAAATCTCACATTCAGTGACCGGGAATCGAACCGGGTCCGCCTTGGTGAGAGGCCAACAGCTTGACCACTGTGCCACCACACCCCCTGAAAAATATAAAATTTCGATTACTAAGACACTGAAAAATGGCTTCCAATACGACAATGGCAAGAGATTGAATAGATCCACCTCCACCATCAACTGGTTGCCAACCTTATTCAATTTGGGTTCAAACTTCAGTGCACAAGGACTCAAACCTAGAAAACAACATAGCATAGACTAAACAGTTTTAATGGCAAGATTCACTGGGATTTGTGATACTCACTAGACGAGTTATACTAACAAGAACACACCTATAAATACCGGTATTATATAATTGAACTTGAATCCTAGTAATCAAGATCTGAAGATGACCACTTGGTGGTTGAAACGTATAATCCCCCTTTCTTCTTCTTCGGATACTTATCCATTAATGGATGTTAGCGACCACATGATGCATTTTTGCTTATGAACTGCGATGTGGAATAATTTATCGATGCTGGGTAATCCTGCCCACTGTTTTATGTTATCCACCCAGAAAATCCTTCTTCGGCTCCTTCCTCTTTGACCTTCGATCTTTCCTTCCAGTATCAACTTGAAAAGTCGATATTTGGTGTTCCGCAAGATATGTCCCAGGTATACTGTCTTTTGTCTTTTAAAGGTGCATAATAAGTTTCGTTGTCTGTTCATTCTATGCAGTACTTCAATATTAGTTATACGTGCAGTCCATGGTATCTTCAGCATTCTGCGGTAAATCCACATTTCAAAGGCCTCTATCTTCTTTGTTGTTGCCGCATTTATTGTCCAACCTTCAGACCCATACAGACCAAATGTAGCAGCTTACAAACCGAAGTCTAAGGGTTAGATTTAAGTCCGTTCTTGTGAAGATTTTCTTGAATTTCACAAAAGCATTACGGGAATTCTCTATGCGACATGTTAATCCCCTTTACCAGTGAATAATAATACATACAATTATTTTCATAAATAGTGTGTTTACACTGATGTACGACAGTGTACCAAGACCGGAAGTATGGAGGAGCCTACGACAAAAACTTGTGCCAGAGAAGTATATACGCCTGATCCAAGACATGTACAAGGACAGCAGAACCATGGTCAGATGCATATCTGGAACTACAGAATCCTTTCCTGTGAACGTTGGAGTACATCAAGGTTCCGTCCTCAGTCCATTACTTTTTGTACTCGTCATGGATGTATTGACAGAGGGAGACAGGAAGGAAGCTCCATGGTCCATGATGTTCGCTGATGATGTAGTCCTGTGTGCAGAGACGAAGGAACTTGCAGAGAAATGGTTGGAGGAATAGAGAGAAGCACTAGAAAGCCGAGGAATGAAGATAAGCAGATGTAAGACAGAGTTCCTGAGCCTGAGGGGTGATGAAACAGGTTTAAAATTGGCTGGATTAGAGATCCCACCAGCAAGTTCATTCAGGTATCTTGGTGCAGTTATCCAACAAGATGGTGGACTGGAGGAGGAAATAAAGAGCAGGATACGGTTGGGATGGTTCAACTGGAGGAAAACATCAAGTGTACTGTGCGACAAGAAGGTACCAGAAAAATTAAAAGGGAAGGTACACAAGGCCGTGGTGAGACCAGCAATGATATATGGGGCAGAAACCTGGCAGATAACAAGGAGATGGGCAGAAAAACTGGACGTGTCAGAAATGCGTATGCTGAGATGGGCAAGTGGACATACAAGGTTGGACAAAGTGAGAAATGAAGTGATTAGGAGACGACTTAGCGTGGTGCAAGTTTCTGAGAAAGTCCGAGAAGCTGGCCTCATATGGTATGGCCATGTTAAGAGAAGAGATCAAGATTATGTGGGCAATAGGATGATGGAAATGCTTCCACCAGGGAAACGGAGTCGAGGACGACCAAAAAGGCGATGGATGGACAGCATTCAAGAAAGCATGAAACAGCGGGGGCTTGTGGAGGAAATGGTCCGGGATAGAACAACGTGGAGGAGGAATATTCGCATCAGCGACTCCACATTAGTGGGATTAATCATGCTGCAGAAGAAGAAGTAGTGTGTTTACACTGATAGTTACCCCGCCTAACTTCATTACAGTACGCAAGGGGTGGCGCAGCGATCAAGCTGTTTGCCTCTCACCATGGTAAACTGGGTTCGGTTCCCGGTCAATACATGTGAGATTTTCGAAGTAAAATGCCATGTCCTGCGGTTCGGATTCCACATACGAAGGAGGCCCCATGACTCATGATCACGAGATTAACGGTCACGTAATAAAACTACAATCATTTACTAGTTACGCAAAGATGTGTTGACTGAATGAAAAGTATAAATTGACAGTGTAAGATTCTCGATTATGTAAATTAATCAGGGGTTGCAAACCCGCAGCTAATCAACAAATTAGAATAAAATTATGTTCAGTATTTTCATTTGCATTTTTATAATATTGTAGAAATCATGATTTTTAACTTATCGGACGGGGGGGAGAGAGCAGAACATGCCAGAGATCGACTCGGCACTTGAAAGCGAATCAGGAATATGAAAAGAAAACCAATTCTTGTGCAACGCTTATACACGGGCGAAACACTCAACGGGTTAAGAAGCCATTTGCTGCATTATTTAGTTAGATCATTTGGATTCGATAAACCCTCGGACAAGTCATAATTCCTGGAAAAATTTATCATCTTGTCTTTGTTCTTTCGGATATCTCGCATTGTTGTTTCACCTACGCTTCAAGTCAAAGAGAGGGGTTTTCTTCAAGTTTATGCACAATATATAATTTCTGATTTATCACTACTCATTTGCATTTCTCAGTCATTGTTCAGCACCAAAATTATCAATTATAATTTATTCTCCATGGTGAAGGTCATTGCACAGAGGGGAAGGAGAAGGCAGTTTGCTTTCCATTCTAAAGTACAGTCCAACACAAATAGTGGTAGTAATTCAAAATTTTCTTGGGGAAGAATATAAAAATTTTCCTCTGTATACAGCAAAGACTAGTATACTCTGTACCGTACATGACCTAGAGCTAAAAGCCTTCACTTAACACCAATGTTGTTTGTATAAATCCAATTTTTGGAATAATAATTTCTCCTTGTTATATTTCCAGGACTGAATACCAAGCTGCTCGTCTTTCGGAGGTGTGAGCTGTTTCTAATTACCGAAGAACTGTCAACTGAACAAGAGAATATCTACATCTCAGTCAGTCCCTTCTCAACGATTTTATATTTTAGGCAGAAATGGGAGAAAATTCAAGTAGAAAGTTAGCTATTGTATCCACTAGGATTCCATCAGAAAACTTGAGTGATCGTGATTGGTTGAAACTCAAGAGTGACATTTATAGGCGTATAGAAAATTCCTCAACATATTTTGAAAAACTCCCAATACATACTCAAATTCGCTCAAGACCAGAAGATCCTCCCCAAATGAAGTCTTGTACGCTCAATAAAAGAATAGGAGCCATGATAATAGAATGCTGTAATGACCATACTGCAGAGTGGTTGAAGACGTCACTGAAAGAACATGATGAAAAATACGATATCATTGATTTAGTTAAGGAACCCGGGTTTACCATCTATAGTGTGGTTCTGCCAAAGAGAAACCATTCTGATTGTTCTGTATTCCATTTACTTAAGTACCAAAACCCCGGACTTAATACCAGTAATTGGAGTATGTTATATAGATACGATTTTGTAAATGATGATTCCACATATCATCTACTGAGGATTGATGATGCCTCAGTGAATGATATCACGGGGAGATTCAAATTGTATTATTTACTTGACGAAGTTGACTTTATTATGTTTGAGTAGGTGGTTTGCAACTTTGCCACAGGTGAGTTTATTTACTTTACAGGTCACTTTATTTACTGGCTGATTTTCTTCTCTAGATAATTGAAGTGTATGAATGGTACAAATGCTCAAGTATTGATAAATACATCCATAGAGTTTGTGGTTTCGGCATTTGTGATAAATGTCACATTTTTCCAGGCCTTGTCAATTAATGTAGGCCATGATTTCCCGGATGAAGAATTTCTTGGCAATATTGATGACCCCATTTGATCGTGTATTATACATAGTGTACAAGTCATATAAATGGAATGTAGAAGAGAGTTTTCTGCCACATCGGTAGAGTCTTGCGTCGATAAACAAAACCATATCTGCATCCACATGGCTGTTATCCGCATCCGCACGTTTATCCGAATCTACTGGCATTACAATCATCATCATCATCTTGCACAGTTTCCATCCACTGGCCGGGTCTGTTTGGAACACAAGCCTCTCCAACGTCTTCTGTCTTCCCACCATCTCTCAGCCTCCACCCTTGTCCAGTCTTCTCCTCTCTTCTTCACGCTTTCTTCTGTTGAAATATGTGACCATGGTTTGTGTTGGTCACACTGTTAATTATAAACCTGGTCCATAGAGATATGTTTCTCTTTTGTTTTTGGTAATGGTGTGTATAAAAAGAATGTTGTATCACCTTGTTCGTTCAGTTCTGTTCTAGTAAATGTCAAGTACATTAAACGTGTGTTCCATTTCAATTGCCTGTGTGCCTCGTAATCCTTTAGGTTATGGGCCCAGCCACGAATCCACCGTGCGAATATAAAGTGCGTATGATAGACTGCTCGTTATATGAACTGTGAATTTCGCTACGTATCGAAGTCAACATGTCGGCAACAAGCACCTCGTTACCGGCTATAGATAAACTGCGAGGTAGTCTAAATTACGTGGATTGGCGATTCGAAATGGAAAACGTCCTAAGACTCGAAGATCTGTGGAGCTGTATAGTTGGCTACCCGGATGGAGATACTACAACATCTGCGAAGAAAGCGAAAGACGAAAGTCGGGCTAGGGCCAGACTTAACCTCATGGTGGACAAATCAATTTTCCCAATCGTCATGCCTTGTGAGCTAGCCGGACCATTGTATCAAATTTCTTTATGAATTTGTTAATGTACAAAGCTCAATCGGACAATTTTACATCCTGTTTCCTAAGGGAACAGATATTTCCAATATGGATTAGCTAGGTAAGCTAACATTATTTTTGAAGGGAAGTTTTGACTTCCATAGTACATTGACGCTGCTCGTGGCAACATTTGTGCCTTGCAGCAGCCTTCACAGTATGTACTAGCCACGCGTCTTGGTGAGGTGTACCATAACCAACTGAAGAGCCCATTGGTACACTGGGGCGAAACGCTGGCAACTGTTTTGAGCCAATTTTGTATCAAATTTTTTTATGAATTTGTTAATGTATAAAGCTCAATCGGACAATTTTACATCCTGTTTCCTAAGGGAACAGATATTTCCAATATTGTAACGTGTTTTTCGAGGGGTTTTCATGCCACTGGCATAAGTCAGTAGGAAGCCATTCTATATTTATTTACGCGGCAAATTGTTCAGCCAAGAGAATTTTTCATGTTAATTTATTATTATTATTAATTTATTATAATTATTATTAAGGTATTTTTTCGGAGCATTTTGTAAAATTATAAGCATACAGATAGGTTTTCTATGTCTTAGAAAACACTATCAAGCAAATTATTACGAACGACAATATCATAGAAAATTATATGATTACGGAATTTAACGGAGTTTCGTCAGTTAGGGTATATTGAGAGACATGAGTCACTGGAAATTCAAATACAGGCTTAATCTTGTCGGGAAGCATGACGCAATCCTGCGTTGCAGGTTAACGAAAAGGCGGATGTATGGAACAGAAAACGACTTCACCCTCCCGCGGAGTGTAATGAGCCAGAGTGGGGATGTTGCGCGTGGGGAGCAGCCAATCAGTGGAGACCACGTAAGCTAGAAGTCGGCTGAAGAGTGGGGATGCGGCGGATGCATATATGGTTGGCACGCCGTGGAAACGGGGACTATCGTTATACAATTAAACCAGTATCGCTGCACGAGGGAGTGGCTCCGATGTTCAGTGGAGTTAGCGACTATCTTTGTGAAACTTAACCGTTGTGCTTGTACGTGTTGGTTACGATGTACGGACCATAAATCTTCATATCTACAAATATATCATCAACAACGAAGAAGATGGCGACATCCAGGAGGCTGTGGGAAGCTCACTCCAACATCCAGTACGAGGGAAATGCTTCGGCAATTTCCAGTGGTAAGCGCGAATGACACATAGCTACGCAATCTCTCGTCTTTCTTTGTTTCATATTCAGTAATTCAGTAAATTCATATCTTGGGAATAAGAGTAAAATCAGTAATTTATCCGACTCCGTTTTCACGTAATTTTCTAGCGGTAATATTTAAATCGCAACGCTCCAATTTAAATTCAAACTTATTATTATTATTAATTTTGCTATACTTGTTTTTTATACAATAAATTCATTTCTTTTAACCATGCAATCTTTGTTTTCAGTAGGTAGCATTAGATATAGACCAATTCCTTCTCCTGATACAATTGTTTTTTGGGTTAATGATCCAATCATACCACGATCTGAGAGTAAAGATTCTTCAAGGTGTTCTACCAGAGCTAGGTGTTGTTAAATACAAATTTAGATTTCAACATAGCGTTGAGGTCTTGGCGCCCATTAAAACAACATATCTTAGTAGAAAACAGTATATTTGTCATCACAACGTAAGCAGAAACCCATTGCAATAAGCCTTGTGAGATCGCGAAGGAAGTCTGGGAAGCTCTTGAAAAGGCCTACTCAGATAAAGGAGTGAATCGGCGGATCGTCATCTTGAAGAAATTGTGCAAAGTTAAATTAAAGCACTACAAGATGATGGAAGAGTATGTTAGTGAGGTTATGGGACTTGCTCAGCAACTTGCGTCTATGAATAAGGCACTGGACGACGAGTTTGTGGCTGCTCTTATGCTGAAAGGTCTACCAGATGAGTTTCAGCCTATGATTATGGCTCTGGAAAGTTCCGGAACAGACCTTACTGCAGACACAGTTCGAACCAAGTTGCTACAAGATACTACTTGGAGTGGGAAAAGTACTTCCAAGCCATCCAAGGATTCTGTTCTGTTTTCACGAGAAGACAAGACGAAGAAGATGCCCTTCTGCTGGAAATGCAAGAAGCCAGGACATTGGAAGCGGGATTGCAGGAAAGAGGAGATGCAGAGCTCAACTCAACAGAAGTCGAAGAAAGACAAGATGATGCTGGCGACCGATGGACAGGCATTAAGTGCAAGGGCCTCTGCAGGGGCCTGGTTCGTTGACTCTGGTGCTACTAAGCATATGAGTTCAAGCAAGACTGCGATGGTGAACTTCACTGCTGGTCCTAATCTGGAGATCAGTACAGCAAACAATCAAAAATTGTATGGCCAAGGATCTGGTAATGTAACTGTTCGATTAGAAAATGGTATTTCACAAACCTTGTCCAATGTAGAATATGTTCCTGGTCTCACTGCTAATCTTTTATCTGTGTCTGCTGCTACTCAAAAGGGTTATGTTGTGGTATTCACCGACAATACTTGTGAAGTTTATGATAGTGAAAACTTTGTTGCTACAGGTAATGTAGCACTGACTGCGAGTAATGTGGGGGGTGTTTACCAAGTCAATGCTCTCAGTGCTCAAGCTAATATTTGTACAGAGGACTCTGAATATTTATGGCATAAACGACTAGGCCATCTTAACAACCACAGCATGAAGTTGTTAAGAGATAGTCTCACTCATGGAATTAATTTCTCAGATAATGGTTTTAAAAACTGTTTTTCATGTGCTGAAGGTAAACAAGCTAGGCAACCATTTAAGTCAAGTAAGAGTAAAACTGTATGTAAAAATAAGCTAGATCTTATTCATTCAGACTTATGTGGGCCTATGCCAGTTCCATCTTGGAGCAATGCTCGTTATTTCTTGACCTTCATTGATGATCATTCTAGAAAGGTTTTTGTGTATTTCCTTGCTAAGAAAAGTGACGTTTTGGATTGCTTTATTGATTTCAAGGCACAGGTCGAGAATCAGTGTGAAAGATCTATTAAGGTCCTACGCACTGATAATGGTGGTGAATTTTGTAGCAAAGCTTTTGAGAGGCTACATAAATCAGAAGGTATTCAGCATCAAACTACAACTAGCTATTCTCCACAGCAGAATGGTGTAGCTGAACGCATGAATAGAACATTGCTTGATAAATGTAGAGCCATGATGAGTGAGTCTAAAGTAGATAAACGCATGTGGGCTGAAGCAATAAATACAGCAGCCTATCTTGTAAACAGGTCCCCAACCAGAAAAATTCCAGGTAAAGTTCCAGAGGAGATCTGGACTGGTAACAAGGTCAATATGGAGCATCTAAGAATTTTTGGTTGTGTAGCACAAGTTCATGTCCCTGATCAAAGGAGAAACAAGTTGGATCCTAAAAGTGAAAAACAGATTTTCTGTGGTTATTGTGAAGACAGTAAAGCCTATAGATTCATGCATCCTGTTACTCATAAACTTGTTAAGTCCAGGGATGCACAGTTCTTTGAAGATGTGTTTCAGGAGGTGTCTGATGTGTCTCCAGGTAATGTTGGTCCATCCTTGCAGATTAATGAACCTGCAATGTTGCAGATCTCAGTTCCCACTGACAGTGAGGCAGAACCCGACAACTCAGGGGATGGGGCAGAGTGCATTTCGGAACTTGAAAGCGTATCGCCCATTAGCAGTGCTGGTGTGGCTGAGACTGTTGACTCAGCTGATTTAAGCTATGTCCCTAGTGGAACAGATTCAGACTGCAGTGATTCTGTGGGCTCTGCCACCATCGTCAATGAGCCAATGGAGGGGGATGCCGAAGGTAATCAAAGGTATCCTAGGCGCCAACAAAAGCCTGTAGACATGTCAGACTATGTGACATACTTGACTCTCACTGATGACTCTGAACCTAGCACAGTTAAGGAGGCACTGTCCATGCCTGATAGGGTTAAGTGGGAGCAGGCTATGAAAAGAGAAATGGAGATACTTCAGTTAAATGACACATGGGATCTAGTTGATAAACCCCAGGGCAAGAATGTTGTCAGTAGTAAGTGGGTTTTCAAAGTAAAAAGAGACTCTAATGGTAACATTCAAAGGTATAAAGCCAGACTTGTGGCCAGGGGCTTCACCCAAAGGTACGGAGTAGATTTTACAGAAACTTTCTCTCCTGTTGTTCGACACAGCATATTAAGGATGCTGCTTGCCTTGGCTGTCCAAACAGATCTGAAGGTGGTACATTGGGATGCTGAATCTGCTTTCCTCAATGGAAAGTTAGATGAAGAGATCTACATGTATCAGCCAGAAAGTTTTGTCAAGAAAGGTTCAGAGCATAAAGTTTGCAAGTTAAAAAAATCTATTTAGGGCTTAAAACAATCTTCTCGTTTGTGGAATGAGCGAGCTCACTCTGTTCTTGTCAAATTGGGTTACAAAAATTGTACTGATGAACCCTGTGTGTACTTTAAGAAACAAGCCCAAGCTATGGTAATTATTGCATTATATGTGGATGATTTCATTGTGGCTTATAATCATGAGTCTGAGATCAAGTCATTGAAGACCTGTATTGATAAAGAATTTAAGGTACGAGATCTTGGACCAATTTCTTATATTTTAGGTATTAAAGTAAGGCAAGATAAGAAGAATGGTTCAATGTATCTTAGCCAAGAGCAGTACATCAGTGAGATTGCAAAGAAATATGGTATGCACGATGCACGTCCCATTGGTACTCCCTTGGAAACCAAACCAAATCTTGGTGTTTCTGATACAGAAACTAGTGATCTTCCTTATAGAGAACTCATAGGTTCGCTCATGTATTTAAGTGTTTGCACGCGTCCAGATATAAGCTATGCGATATCATATCTCAGTCAATTTAATCATTGTTACAATGAATCTCACTGGTCTGCTGCAAAGCGAGTGCTGCGTTATTTAAATTGCACAAAAGACTTGTCACTTAAGTACGGTACGGTATGTCAGGAATGGAGGTCAATTCATGGGATTTGTTGATGCTGACTGAGCTAATGATAGCAATGACCGAAAATCATACAGTGGTTTTGTGTTCAAAATGGCAGGTGGTGCTGTATCATGGGGGGCTCAAAAGCAAAAATGCATTTCCTTATCATCTACTGAAGCAGAATATGTTGCACTGAGTGAAGGTGTAAGAGAACGTGTTTTGTCTAACTTTATAGATCTCAAGTCACCCATCATATTATTGAGTGATAGTCAATCAGCTCAAAAACTGGCAAAAAATCCAGTCCACCATAATAGGACCAAACATATTGACACTAAATATCACTATGTTAGAGATGCTTTGGATTCTAAAGTCATATGCATCAAATATGAGGAGACTTCAAAAATGTGTGCAGACATCCTAACAAAGCCTTTTCCTAAGCCTAAGCATATTTATTTTTGTAAAGACTTGGGTCTTAAATCATGTCCTCTACTCCCACAGGTTTAAGGAGGTGTGTTGAAATATGTGACCATGGTTTGTGTTGGTCACACTGTTAATTATAAACCCGGTCCATAGAGATATGTTTCTCTTTTGTTTTTGGTAATGGTGTGTATAAAAAGAATGTTGTATCACCTTGTTCGTTCAGTTCTGTTCTAGTAAATGTCAAGTACATTAAACGTGTGTTCCATTTCAATTGCCTGTGTGCCTCGTAATCCTTTATCTTCCACCCCCTTCAGCCACCTGTCTCTCGGTCTTCTTCTCGGTCTCTTTCCTTCCCACTTCGTCTCGTGTACCCTCCTGGGTATCCTCTTCTCCTCCATTCGTTTTACATGTCCATACCATGTAAGTCTAGATTTCTCTATACCATCCTGTAATGGTTCCTCCTTCATTATTTCTCTGGTCCTCTCATTTCTTATTCTGTCCATCTTTGTAGCTCCAATACTGCTTCTCAAGAACCTCATCTCACTGGCCTGTATTTTGCTCTTCTCCCTACCTTTCATAGCCCAGGTCTCCGAGGCATAAGTCAGGATAGGGACATAGTACGTCCGATATATGACCTTTTTGCTGTTCTGAGGGACATCCTTGCTCCATAACATGCTTCTCACACTCTACCGGAGCGCTTCTGCCTGTCTCCCCCACTCATTTATTTCTCTATCGTTTCTTCCATTATCTTGTATCAGGCTTCCCAGATACTTGAAACTCTCCACTTTCTTCAGCTGTTCCCCACCAGACTTTTGTTTTCAAAAAGGAAACTGGCATTACAATAACAGTTTTAATAAGATAAAGTATTAAAGCAACACCTTTAGATATTTGAGGTGAAAGTCGTTCCCTTAGGCTTAGTATGTCATGTACTATGTTTAAAATGAATGTTACACAGCCAGAATTGCAACCCTGTACAGTACAGAGTGTTAGTTGTGCTTAATGACATCTTTTTTTTTTTAGTGTATGGCTTTAAGTGCCGGGAGTGTCCGAGGACATGTTCGGCTCGCCAGTTTTGTAGCTGCTTCTTGGCGGACACCCAATGTGTGAGCTACAAGTACCGTCGCTTGTGGAGTGTTGTCCGGGGAGGAAAGTTTAAATGTAAGGACGTGGAGTTGGAAGGTAGCGGCTGTGGCCTATATTTAGGGACCAACCCCGGCATTTGCCAGGAAGGAAGATGGGAAACCACAGAAGACCATCTTCAAGGTTGCTGGCGGGGGTATTCGAACCTCCTCACCTCCCGGATGTGAGCGACTGCCAGCTGCCATGCTGTAACGACCACGGCTAACTCACCCGGTTTAAAGACATTATTTGAATGAGATTAGCATAAATCATCATCTTACATTTGTCATGAAGAGAAAACCTAATGGAGAAATATAATGTCATAAACATCCGGGTCCCAGTAATGATATTCAACAAGTTCGGATTGTATTATAAAAATTATCTCCAAATTTACACAAACATTATCCGCTATCCGCACAGCCATGCAAACTATATCCGCAAGACAAAAAGTTTTGCGGATATCGGCATCCGCGCAGTGCTTTACACATAGGAGGCCTGAACCTCCAAGGAGATGTTCTTGAGTCTGAGCTTACTTGTGGTATGGCAGCCAGTTCTTTTCTGGTTTCAAACCTGGTCCCCCCAGAACCTTTCATCTATCTACGACGTCCATTGTTACTTAAATTCATAGACCTCGTTGAATCCGGTGCTTTGATGTGGATAAACACCTTTATTATCTTTTTCTCATGTCAGTAACATGCATTTTTACACAGTTAGCTAACATTATGTACTACGGTGCGGGCCCTAATTATAGAACCGGCACTCACGGAGGCTGTTTGGTGGCCCCTGGTTACTGTGACTAGCCGCATGTCGAGCCAGGCATTAACAGCAGCATCGAGTCCAACTAGTAACACATTTCCACTTTGTAGCGTATTTAATAATCATAATTACTTCCATGAATGTCAGAGTAGTTGCTGGAAATGCTGTCCTTCAATGTCTAAACACAAAATGCGCCAATGTAGGAAGTTTTGCAACACTCGCTGTACAGTTCACGCCACGGTTTTTGGCCGGTGAGCCTCGATTGCGCAGTCGTACAGAGGATAGATGGCGAACCTCAGACATGTGCAATTGATACGCGAGTTGCTTTCAACGCAACTGAAAACTCACGTATCAGTTGCATGTGTCTGAGGTTAACCACCTGTCGTCTGTACGACTGTGAAACCGGGACTGACCAGCCAAAAACCGTGGCGTGAACTATAATTCATCCACACTGATCAGTGCAGTTATTTCGTTCTCACGAGCCTCCAGAGTATGCGGATTCTTTCCGTATATCTTACGCTTGAGGGGCAGATGACCTCGTAGTTCTGCCCCTTAAAACAACAATAACTAACTAGTTTCCTCCACAAGTAAAAATTGTACGGCGCTGAAACTTGGCGAACAAATTTACTGCTAACTTCTTCTTGAGAAGATAATTTTCCACTAGGAAAATTCGATATTTTGTTCTATAACTAACCCTGTTCACGTGATACGAGGTAGGCTACAGTACTTCACAGCAAGTCTTAATTATCACAACTAAGGTATTTTTCCATCTGCGTATGTAATAAATGCATTGCCAGCATCCAGGACTTCACGGCGCGCTGTTGTAATCGGCACATGCTCTAAATGTGGCGGTGAGTCATTGCGACCGATCCACGGCAAGGCTATTGAAAATGCCGTTCTGTAGAGATGGTCCATACTGTGTTATCCTCGTGGCAGAAACATACCGGCATTTTTACTCAGTAACCATGTAACATTTGACAAACTCTTGACGAATGATAAGCTCTCAAAAACACCATGGTTAGGTGTTCAGAAGATTGTTCCGTATTGACTTACAACAGTTCAATTCAAATAAATATACTTGTCCAACTAGTCAATACTCACATTACAAGATTTAAAAAATTCTGAACAATTGTTTCAAGTTCATGTAGAACACTTCTGACGTAAGTACAAATAACATGTATTGCAATCATGATAAAAACATTTACAAGTAATTGAACATATTCTCGTCAATACGGAACGAAGATGCCGGTTAGATGCTATAAAATTTAATTTTAAGAAGACACGTTTCGGTTAAACCACCTTGATGTTACCATGTCAACTCCCTTCCCTCTCCTGAACACTCTTCCAATCGTTCGTTAGGTTGTGTGGTGGCGCAGCGGTCAATCTGTTGGCCTCTCACCACGGGTTGAGAGATTTTCAAAGTGAAATGCCATGTCCTGTGGTTCAGATTCCACGTAAAAAGCAGGTCCCATGGCTCATGATCGCAAGATCGGTCACGTAAATTTAAAAACTTCCTTCCATTCGTTAGGGTAAGTTGTCTTGCCTCGATTTCTACTTACTTTAGCTTTCTTTACCCTGTGTCTCATTTAACCTCATTGTTTTACAGGGATCACACCAAGTTCACTTTTCCACTAGAAAAACTTCAATTATTACAGTTCCTTCAATTCTCAGTGTTTAATCTCCGGTACTTCTCTTTCAACATGTCAAGCAAGTTCTTTTTCTCGTTTTTTCTTTCGTTTGGTTTTCTCCATTTTCTGTCAGTTTCAAGGAAGTTTCCTCTTTCCTTTTCAGGGCATTATGACGCCCCATCTTCTTCTTCTTCTACTTAGCGTTTTCCCGCAGGTGCAGGGTCTGCTGTCCGGATCTTGGCTCGCCACTCGTTACGATCGCCAGCATCATAAGGTGTTAGGCTGAGCACCTTCTTTAAACACAAATTGTGCTAAATGTTCCGGCATAACTCAACGAAATGACAGTGTTTCGCCCCGGTGTGCTATTGGGCTCTTCAGTTGGTTTAAAGCACACCTCACCAAGACACTGTCTAGCACACACTGGGAAGGCCATTGCAAGACGTATTTGATACATATGTATCCACGTCACGAGCTAAGCCAGTGCACTATGGGAGTCGAAACTCCATTCCAAAGCAATTATAACCTTACCTTGGCATTGAATATATAATTTTCAAAAGAAAAATATGTATTGTCCGTTGAGCCATTATATATTTAAACACAAATTGTGCTAAATGTTCCAGCATAACTCAACAAAATGACAGTGTTTCGCCCCGGTGTGCTATTGGGCTCTTCAGTTGGTTTAAAGCACACCTCACCAAGACACTGTCTAGCACACACTGGGAAGGCCATTGCAAGACGTATTTGATACATATGTATCCACGTCACGAGCAAAGCCAGTGCACTATGGGAGTCGAAACTCCACTCCAAAGCAATTATAACCTTACCTTGGCATTGAATATATAATTTTCAAAAGAAAACATTTAGCACAATTTGTGTTTAAATATATAATGGCTCAACGGACAATACATATTTTTCTTTTTTCTTTTGAAAATTATATGAGCACCTTCATATCGGCATTTATCGTATCATGCCAGCACTGTTTTGGTCTCCCACGTGGTCGTTGCCCATTTATTTCCATGCACTGGGTAGAATTGGCTACTGTTCCTGGTGCAGCACATAGGACATGACCATACCATTGGAGACGTTTTTGCCGAGCCTTCTCAGTGATGGGTGAAGTGCCCATTTGCTGGCGAATGATGTAGTTTCTTACATGGTCCAGGAGTGTGATGCCCATTGACCAACGGAGCATACGTATTTCCATGCGGTGTAGTTGGCGCTCTGTAGCTCTGTCAGTTGGTCGACATTCAGCGCCATACAAAGGACGTACTATCATGCGATATATTTTGGATCCTTCTGTCGCCGAGTACACCTGTAACTTCCCTCCATCTCATCCAAGCTGTGTTTATCCTGCTTCGCACTGCATCACCTATCTCACCATCAGATTGTAAGCGAGATCCTAGATACCTGAAGTTTACGGTCTTAGCTAATGTCTCTCCGTCAACTTGAATGGAGCCGTTGCTTGTGATGGTTTCAAGGTATTCGGTCTTCTTCTTATTCAGTCTAAGACGGTATTGCGAAAGACGGCTGTTCCAAACTTCAACTAGATGCTGCAGTCCTCCTCTGATGGTATCTGCAAGTGCAACATCATCTGCGTATAAGAGAGTCCAAGGAACACGCCCCATCTTTGTTCCGTATTGACGAGGATTTGTTAATTAGAAAATATTGTCGCACAATTTTAACCACCATTGGTCTCCAATGAGACTTTTTCATTTTAACACAGTTTTTAAGGAAGAATATAATAATTTTCAATTTAAGAAGAATACTTATCAATAGGGCCCAGTGCACTTAACATTTTCAATAATGACTGTAATAAATTACCTAAAAATTTGAAAAATGCACTATAAAATGGAGAAAATGCTCTTATAATAATAAACTTACCAATATTTTGACATCTTAAGCTCAAACTGAAAAGTCAATCAAAATAGATTTCTAGCACTTAACAAAAGGTTTATGTTCACTTTAGTCTGAGTTGCAATGCACTACAAATGTCATTCTGATGTTGTCAGATGTAAATGATCTGCGGTTATCAGCCAACAAGTTTTTATATCTCGAAAAGCTGCGTTCAACATCAACTGATGTGATCGGAGCGTACTTGAAGTGAGGAAGGTCGTTTGCTGCTAAATCCTCCCCAATCCCATCCATGCAGTAGTTTTCACCAGAAAGAATGTCTTGAGATTTTGCATAATTATCTATACCAGGTGTTTTTGTCCAGCACTTTTTTCAGTTTTGATGCAATACCTGCAGCAATTTCGCCACGATTGGTGCTAAGACTAGTTTTCACCCGGTTGATTAAGGAAATGGAATCAATATTTCAATATTTTAAATTATCTTGTATCATCTATTAGCTCCTTCTTAACTCTGAGAGATGTAACTCCGTCATATAAACCTGTGACATGACTAAATTAGTTTAAAAATGACCTTATAAGGATAATTTCTCTAATATAAGACCAAATAAATCTACCAAACTTTAAAAATGCTCTTAAAATGGAAAAATAGCACAAAAAAATGCAAAATACAAATGACGTATTTCTATGTACTTCAGCATTGTTTTAGACAGCTCAGTAAAAAGATGACATGTCATCAACATCTGGGCCCTACTAATCAACAAAATATTCATTTCATCCTCACCACCCTCATTTAACATTTCATTCACTCATCATCATCATTAGGATATATTTTCAGCGAGCCTCCATTTAGTCCTGTCCTGGTAGAGCTTTTCCCTCTCCACAGCATCCCATGTTACATAATACAGGGCCTTTCACTCAAAGTGGGGCCCCGGCCGCGTGGTGCGTGGACATGGCAACTCAGAGAATCGCATGTAAATAACAAGCAGACACGAGTCGTCCAGTTGCAAAACTCGTTTAATCCACTTGTGAATACGGATCATGTCGTAAAATTATTTATTTAATTAGTTTAGTTTAGTTAATTTTACTTTATTTATGTATTTTTTATTTTCTTTTGTTTAATTTTGTTTTGTTTTATTTTATTTCGTTTTTTTAATTGATTAATTTAATTTTTGTTTTGTTATGTTTTATTTTGTTTTGTTTTGTTTCATTTTGATTTTCCAGAAAACAGACATAAAACCAAAACCAAAAAACACAGAGCAAAAAGCGAAATTCAAAAACAAAAGTAAAAGCAGAAAAAAACAAGAAACACAAAGCAAAAAGCAAAATTCAAAAAAAGCAAAAGCAGAAATCAAACACGAAAAAGAAAAGCAAAATGTAAAATTCAAAAGCACAAAGCAAACATAAAACCAAAAACACAAAGCGAAAATAAAAAAGTAGAAAACAACAAACGTAAAAGATACGCAAGGCACAGTCCAGAGAAACATTTCTCATGAAAATGATTCTTATTCACAAGTGGATTAAACGAGTTTTGCAACTGGACGACTCGCATAATAACACATAACCAAAGTAAAATCATTACTCAACTTGTCACAGAAGATGTTGAAAATGTCCTTCACCTGCATCACATTTCTGGCATCTTCTAAGGAAACTTACATTCACACGCATTAGTTCATCTACCGAGATAGCCTCAATTTCTCTCGTGATATTTAGTTTGAGTTCATCTAGAGTGTGAGGGTTTGTTGCTTAACCTTATTTTTCAATTTTCCCCAAAAATAAAAATTGAAGCAATAGGCTTTAACAGCAATAACACTTTATAAAATGTTGAAACACAATAACAATTAAACTAACCACGGATACACATTATAAACTTATAACTTAAGTTAAAATAGGCTGTAAAAAATAACGAAGACAACTTGACTCGTCAAATCGTGCGTCGCAACTGTCTCAGCTCCGTGTTGCCAAGTGCTCGTCTGACCTTTGGCTCGACCTTCTACATTCAGTGAAAGACCCTGTAGATAAAGAATTATCCTTTTTGGTTCCACCTAGTCATTACTGATTATTTTATTCAAAATGCAATCATTGATTACATATTCTCACAAGTACATGTTTCGGGATCCAACAATATCTGATCCCTTCATCAGCTTGGAACGATTGTTAAGGCCAATGTACATTAAAAATTGCTAAAAATGGGCTAAGACATACTAAAAGGAAGATGGATGTTAATGAGATGAAATGACAGTGAGTGAAATGGTACGCGAACAAAGGTGCAATTTATTTATTTAGTGTCTGGCTTTAGAGATACAATATGTACACAGTTTACAAACTATATATTTACATCTAGATTATTTATATAAGTAATTGTCTCTGGTGATCCATGAGCGAAATCAGTGACGCTGCCTCTGTACTTTTTGTTTTGGACACTTGGTGATGATATGCTGGATGGTCTGCTTAGGGTCACCACAATCACAGTTCGGTGAAAAAATAATTTTCCATTTATAATGGAAGTTTGCGCAGTTGCCATGACCCGTACGAATCCTGTTGAGAGTTGACCTTGTTTTCCGAGGAAACTCAAATCCAGGTGGCAGCGATGATCCAATGCGTGATAATGTTGATCCAGGCCTAGTATCCTGTCTTCCATGCCATTCTTTAGTTAAGTTGAAGTTGGTATTCTCCAAGTCTATTGCAGTCCTTGTTGATGGATTTCGAGATCTTAGACGATTCAGGCGAACATCAGCAATGTCACAGTGTATTGGAAGTTGTGGGTTATCCATTATTTCCTTGAACTCCCTGAGGAGAGCGTTTTTACGTCGAAGATCTGGTGGAGGGATGTGGCTGAGGATAGGTAGACAATATGTGGGTGTAGACCTTATTGTGCCAGTGATTAGGCGCATGGTGGTGTTGAGCTGGGTATCTATGAGGTTAGTGTGAGGGCTATTCAACCAAACTGGGACACAGTACTCTGCAGTACTGCAGCTGAAAACACAAGTCCCAAAGCTGAACATCGAAGTGAAGTTGCTGATGAACCCCAAGTTGTGCCACATAGTTTTTGGACTATATACTTTGGATTGAGTATTGCGAAGGTGTTGTCTAAAGGAGAGTGTTCTATCTAATGTAACTCCTAGGTATTAAGGGAATCTATTATGTCTCAATAATTGATTTCCAATGAACACCTGTAATTCTTTATTAGCCATCTTGTTGTTTAGATGGAAGCAGCATCCTTCTGTTTTATTAGTATTAAGTGTAAGTCTCCACAACTTAAAATATTGTGTCAGTTCTTTCAAGTCGTCTGTTAGGGTCATCTCTGTTTCCTCAAATGTTGTGTGTCTAGTAGCAAATGCCCAGTCATCTGCATAACCAAATTACCTTGAAATTGTGGCAGGTATATCTGCGATATATAAGCTAAATAAGATTGTAGCAAGAACAGAACCCTGAGGAAGTCCATGATTTAGCGATCTTTTGGTGCTCACGTTATTCCCCATATGTACTTGGAAAAGTCTCTGACAGCATGTTATTCAGGAGTCGGGCAGTCGTCTTACATGGTATCACTTTCAGGAACTTGAAGAGTAGGCCATCCTTCCAGACTGTGTCGTATGCTGCTGTCAGATCGATAAAAGCAATTATACAAATAAACAACAATACCCTTGCTAAAATATACATTAACAAACACTGGGCAGAAACACCAATTGTCCAGTCTTAATAATTATTATTAAAATGCTGCATAAAAAGTTAATTTCTCTGGTATTGATGGTTGTTGATGTTGCTTGAATTCATGACAATCATATTCCTGTTTGCTTATGGTTAAACTGTGGTCGAATGTGAAGGAAATCCTTAAGTCTTGAAGATTATTGAAATATAATTGAAGGAACAGTCTTGATTGAAGTACAAACAATTCCGAAAGCCCCACAGCAGCCAGTGCTCAAGTTCACCGTTTCTTTCATGTATCAAGTTTGGATGAAATGGGCCAAACTGGTTACTCCTACATCACCACGATATAGAAAAAAATATGAAACTGTACCACCTTTATTCTTGCAAAAGGTGCCAGTGATGGCCAATCTCCACCAGACGTCGTAGTTTTCGTCGTTCTTCTGATCGTTATTAGGCTCCTGCTTGATATGAACTGGGGGCACCGACTTTTGTTCTACCTCCTTCTCAACGACTGCTTTGCTTGGCTCTTATCACAAGTTGGCTGCGGAATAAGCGTAGATATCTTCGTATATGCAAGGAAAAATAATAATTAATGTTAACAATTCTGAAAATCCCATGTTACTCCTCTCCTTATGAGATCTTCCTTAATCTGGTCTATCCATCTCTTCCTAGGACATCATATTGGTCTTCTTCCTGGCACCTCCTTCTCCAAATACTGGCTTGGAGTTCGGGTCTGATGCATCCGCTTTATTCTCACCACACTCATCCTTTCCCCCATGGTCAAGTTCACCTGCAAGTCTCTCCTTACATATTCATTCCTGACCCTGTCTCTTCTGGTTTTTTGTAGGGCAAATCTAAGGAACTTCATTTCACATGCTTGTAATTGACTTTCTTCCCCCTTATTTATGACACAGGTCTCCAGACCATACGTCATGATTGGCAGGAGGTAGGTTTTATACATGGTCTGCTTAGCTCTTAGAGGTACTCCCTTGTCCCAGATGAGGTTTCGTACTTGGTGGAAGTCCTTCAATTATTTCAAAACTTTATTATCATGCTTGCATAGGTATTTTAATTTACATCAGTTGCTGAAGAAGGGTTCCATATGAACTTGAAGCAAATGTTCGCTATTTTATACGGTAGTTTTTTAAATCTTGTAATATGAGTATTGACTAGGTGGACAGATATATTTAAATTGAACTTGACCACTATCGATGCTTTCTCAGAGGCCTGTTGTAGTTAATTTTTGGTGCAGGATATTGAATACAGTTGAGCATGTGTTTAATAGTCTGTTCTCCACAATCACACATTGCTATCATCCTTAGCATCTTGGCAGATACAGTCTGGGGATCTGCATACTCCTGATCTTAACCAATTCAGAGACTTTCATGTGATAACCAGATGATAAAGTTTCAGAACATTTGTCAGCCATTTTAATTCTCTGCTTTCCATCTTTGGGGCTTGTATTCTTTGTACAAAACACGACCTGACAGTAGTGTGTGTTCATGTTTGACCACTAGATGTGCACTTCAGTTTACAGACAGTGATAAGATGTACAATAAGGCTTTCATGGCCACAACACTACTCATTATATTCTTTTAGTATTTTGCTATGTTTAAAACTAAAGTTTACAGACAGTGATAAGATGTAGATTAAGGCTATCATGGCAACAATACCACTCATTATATTCTTTTAGTATTTTGCTGTGTTTAAAACTCACGGAAATGATAAACCTATGCTTTAGAACAGGTGACATACCACAGAGATGGAAAACGTCCACCATCAGAGTCCTCTATAAAGGGAACGGGGACAAGACAGATCCAAACTCCTACAGAGGAATAGCGCTGGAGAATAACGTCTTAGAAGTGCTCACAAGACTAATAAATAGCAGACTAACAAATGAAATAGATCACAAACTCCCTGAGGAACAGTTCAGATTCCGAAAAGGAAGAAGCACCCTACAAGCAACTCGGATCCTCATAGAAAACATTGAAAATTCCATCCGAGTCCCACAAGGAAAGTTCTACGTTGTATTTGTGGATTACTCAAAAGCGTTCGACACCCTAGACAGAAGCCTCATCTTAACAAAATTAGAAGCCCTGACTGACAAAACAGAGCTGGTAGTCCTCATTCACAACATGCTAAGAAGCAATACAATATATATCTTGGCCAACGTAACTTTCTCCAAAGGAGTCACACAGACTAATGGGGTGCTCCAAGGAGATCACTCAGCCCGCTTCTATTCAAAGTCGCAACGCACGATATCGCCGAGAAACTAAAAGAAGCATCAAACAATATAAACCTCTACATTAACACAGACGACATGGCTATTGGATCGCCAGACAAAACAGAGCTACAAAAAGCAATCAAGGCTTTAGAAACCTGGGTAGAAGAAAACAAGCTCCTGATTAACGCCAGGAAAACAGTCCGGATGACCTTCAGAAAAGGTGGGAGAGAAAACCCGCACGACAAGGTTTATTACAGAAACGACCCACTTCAATCGGCTAACGCCTACAAATACCTGGGCATGACCCTCCAGACAACCGTAAGATCCTTTAGGATTCACACTAAAACATGAACATCAGCAGCCACGAAGGCAATATTTGACATATAACTGCCTCAGAACCCTTGTGAAAATCAAGTAGGAAGCTGAAGAGAGAGTCTGCTTTTCTCAGCCTGCTGGGTGCTGTCCGCTGCGTCACACGTCAGTCGTCAGAAGTACACTCTGTTCCCGCAGCAATTGTCACTCACTCACTCACACGATAACAACCATTATTTATTTCACTCGTTACAAACTGTATTAGGTGATTAGAATAATTAAATTACACTAGTACGTGTAATGGAATAATATTGTAACGAAAATATGACTATATAGTTCAGCACTGTACCGTTAATAATCAACCATGCTTTTTGTGCCTTGTAGTACGATGCGTTGTCAATAACAAGCACTGAGTTGCGTTCCAAATTTGGGATCAACTTTTCTTTTAACCAACGAATATAATATTCACTGTTCATATCTTTGTGGTAGTCCTCACTTCTTTTATGTGACTGGTAAATAAGTAGCACGTTGGGAACAACTGGCTGGCTGTACCTCTCTGTTATAAATCTGTCACAAGAAGCAGCCTTTCTTCCTTCGCCCCCTCTCGCCCCTTCCCAACCCTCTTCTGCCTTGCAAGCTGTCATTGAACTTGAGGTAGGTCCAGTGGCCAACTACAGTTTCTCACTCACGGGCCAATTTGTTCCGAGGGACTTATACCATCACTTCCTAGACTATCCCTAAAAACTGCCATGAAACTATTCGATGCAAAAATCGTACCCATCCTAACGTATGGAATAGAAATAACCTGGGAAAAACTAGGAATGAAAGATCTATCAGCCATGGAAACCGTCAAAGCTCGGTTCCTGAAGTCCGCCCTAGCAATATCCAAATACACCCGCTCACGACTCGTCTATGTCCTAGCAAGAGAAACCTTTCTGATGGAAGATCTCAGGACCAAATATAATCTACCTTTTACTAAAAACTGGGAAAAACAAGTGGAAATAAGAAAACAAAAGTCAAAAGAGATATGGGCTGACTTCTGTGGCCATGGTGAATACATCATGGATGGAAACCAAGCAAGACCTGCGCCATTTCGTGAACTCATTGGCAACGCACGGATACCACCACAGAGTGTGCAAAGTGAAGAACCATCACGAGCCGAACGAAGCATGTGTATGTGATCTTTGTGAACGCCCATGTGATCGATACCACATTACAAGATGCAAAAAACTATCCCAGTCAATAATCGAGACCTGCTTAGAACCATAAGACTGAAACAAAGTCAAATATAAAATAATGAATGTAGTGTAAATGTATTTGTATGCTTAATGCACAACTTGTGCGAGTTTCTTTAATAATAATACAGATAGTGATAAGATGTAGATTAAGGCTTTCATGGCCACAATACCACTCATTATATTCTTTTAGTATTTTACTGTGTTCTACACTAATTGAAATACAGTGAAACCCCTGAAATCCCAACTAATTGGGGCTATAGCCTGTTCGGATTAGCCGAAAAATATCCATAACATAATAACGAGCCCTTGTTCGACAGACAAAGTGACTTAAACTGAAGCTGCATATGCTCTTGACATCGCATTGCGCTTCATAGAACAACACGCATTAGCCACGACAAACGATGTCATCTTCATGTGACGCTGGTGCACAATTTCCTCCGCGGGAAAGTTTTCGTCACTTCGACAATTGAAGAAAACTGATTTCAAGTGAAAGATTTAGTGATATTTAGTGTTGTGATTTTATTGTTTTTGCAAAATTGATTAACCTAAGGAATTGTAATAACCAATTTTTCCGTTCTTCAATCCTGGATGGGATAAGTATGTAGGCACGTTTACACCTTGTTACGTATGCTAACTGTACTTCTTTGTTCATTTTTCAATTATTATGTAAAATAAGGTTATAATGTGGAATATATAATTGTTTTATGACTAAATAAATAAGTTTCTCTTCCTTGCATGTGCTTTTCAAACTCAAATTTGTCGAAAATAACTAGTTCGGATCACCCGGGATTTTGGATTTGAGGGGTTTCACTGTATGATAGACCTTTTGTTTGCCTGTTTTGTCAATAGAAGAATGTGATTAAATAATGTGTGACACTAAAGTTATAAAATTGAGGAAAATTACTCAGTACCGTATGTCACTAGATGGCTGACTGAATGTAATTGGGCAGACAATGCCACATTGGTTTTGTAGTATGGTGGAAAGTGTAGTAAAAGAAATTCTACTCCTCGAAAAAGGGGGTTGTCACCTTGCCCCCCTTTCTAGACATACCGGTACTTACATTTAATGAAATGTGATAAAATGCTTATTCTTTCTTTCCCCTGAGATAAATGCTATATTCTGCTTTTCTTGCAAGATCAATTTTCTTCATTTTCGTGCTAAAGGAACCAGTTATACATAAAGAGGACAATCATAACGGCAAAATTTGTTGCCCTGTGAGATTGGAGAATATTCTTTCAGAGATTCATTTTATTTTAATATATAAGTGAAATTGTTATTATGCATCATTAGTCCTGGTACTAAGATCAGAGCTGTTATTAATTGTTTGAGTTTGGATTGACGAAGACCTTAGTTTAAGAACTAGGCCTTAAGGAGTGTTTTCTTAGCACCGCATTTTGTGCGGACCTCTCTCCGCACATCCCAATGCGCTGCGCGTATTTCATGTTTTCATTTCTTTGAGAAGTGAGTCAACATGACGTCGGTGTAAATGCAATTACTGCTATGTGCAAAACACAAACTTTTCAGGAGGGACAAAAAACTATCTGGAGGGAAGATTGGACCTTAAATACTTCGAAAAAAAAATTGTTATTTGAGAGGGATAAGGGACTTGAATTAAAGGGGAATTGAAAAAATAACCAAGAATATATTATCACATAACGACTTTACAAAATTATATTTTGTAGGCACATGACAAATATTTCATGCAATTCGATTTCACATGGCAGGTTTTACACAAAATGTTCTAATTGTAAATGCCAAACGTTTATTGGCATAGCCACCAAAATTGACACTAAATTATAAAAAAAAAAAGGGAGTTGGTCGTGTATACTTCAATAATACATTAAGCTGCTCGTTACTTCTCGTGAGGAAGATTGTTGTAGAATGAGTGGTAATCTTTAGGAATCAGATTGGTTAATGAAAGCAAATCTTTGTACTTTTCTGCAGAGATTTTTGTTGGTGCTAGATACAGGACTGGTGGTATTCCCGTGGATCCTGAAGCAGATCGCCGTTTTCTTATTGGAAGAAGCTGGTACTCAGATGTATGTCGAAGTCGAAAGTGAATAGAGCCATCAGTTAAATATTTCAGAGCACGTATATCTGTGACGCTTGGATCGCCAGCAACCTTTCCTGGGCGAAGGGAAGAGAGTGTTGAAACGCCTTCGTAGTTCTTGAAAAAGGTTTGATCAAGATGATGTATCACATACGGTTGTTTTCTTCTTGCCAGACGAGCCCTTGCAATGAAATCACTTGGGACATACAACGGAGCTTTGAAGTAATGTTCCAAAGTTGAATGCACACTGTCAACTTCCATAACTGTATGACTTTTCTCTAGGTAAAGCTGCTCGATTGTTAATTTTCTTGTCTTTGCCATGGTGTTTCTATTTTGGTAACCACAACCATCTGATATTAAGGTTACATGAGCGACTGAAGGGGGCAAGTTTTCAATGTGGTCAACAATGCATGAAACAAAACTACTTAGTGAAACGCCTCCACTGGCTTCATGTCAAATGTAAAGGTTGACATCGCCATTCTTGAGACAGTAGGTGGTGAAATTGTGAATTTGTAACTTTCTTTTGTAGTATAGTGCACTCACTTCCAGTTTCGGAGCAAGAAGAACACACTGAACGTCCATTGTTATTACATGATGAGTTTCAGAGGCGTTCTCCTTTGCAGCTGCCTTTGCAATGAACGCTTCCTCCTTCATTTTCAAGTGCGCAGTGTATTTATCAAGGTCTAGGTTACCTGATTTATACATATGACATGTACCACATTGATCTTTTCGAGGCATGTGTATACCGATTTTTTCTTTGTCAAGCTGTGCCACAAACCAAGGCCTGGACCCATGAGGCACCTCTTTTTTTTCACACCATTCACGGTACATGCCGTGCATATTTTGAAATTATAGAAATCCACTTTCAACGTATGTCTTTCTGGTGGATGATCTGCAGTAGTGGCTGGGAACTTTTGGGATTAGTGCCAACCATTCCAATCAATACTTCCTTTTGTTTGCAGCATATTTCAATTGTCCACTACTCGAGGTTACATCATTAGAAGCGGCAGAGATGTTAGGCTGGATGTCTGGATCATCAGGCATCTCATCATCAGTGTCATCGCAGTCATCGCTTTCTCTCTGATCAGAGGTCCATCGAAGGAAAGAATCTCGTTTAATGCCCAATGTGTTTAGGAACAGTAGTCTACAGACTCTTACATGCTGCCCATCTGCTGTTGGTAAATGACAGTCTTGAAAATGCATCTTCTTCTGCTTCTTCTTCTTTTCTGAGATCTTTAATTTTCTCCGTTTGATTACATGGAGGTGGGTTACTAATCCTTTGACGTAGGCTTTCTTATCTTCCCACGACGGGAGATCCCAGAAGTATTTAAAAACTTTTTCACGATCTCTAGTTGTAATTTGTCCACATAAAAAAGACCGCTTTGATTTAGTGTTAGTTGAAGTATGGATACATCTTTCAAGCATGCCCCACTCATTCCTGTTAACATCATGATTAATTTGCCCACTCTTATCCCTACTATACACAGTGTAAGCTGCGCCCCTAAGTCTATATTCTCTTTGGTGGTTTTCCTCTTCAGTACTTGCATCCTCTGGTTTTCATTCGCTGCTTCTTCCCTATCAGCAAGGGCTTCCTGAGAAATTGGTGGACAGTTGCTGGTTGATGGCATGGATTCACCGTAGGTTTCATCATTGTGTGGAGTGGAGTGCATTACGTCCTGGTGAGATATGGTAGATATGTTTTCATTTTCTGCAATAAAAGATAATAAGGGGTTTATTGTTATAATAGCTACTTTCTGCTTAATGTTTTGTAGAAAACATCAACTATATCTATCGCAAGTTAACAATTCATGAGAACGAACTATTAAATGCTTTTCAGTCGGTCAACACGCTTATACCCAATTGTAATGGTTTAACGCATTTAAAAGGCAACACTGAAAATAGGCTTCCAAGACGATAATAATAAATAAGGGATCGGTTTATAAAACATGGCAACTAACATGAAGTACGTTTGTAGGAAATGCTATCTTCCGATGGTGTCTAATTTTTCAATGTATTAAGAATCAGGATTACATACATCTGTACAACAAATATATTTCCTTTAAAATAGGAAACCTAAAAACACGTACATTTTGCCATTTACCATGTTTTACAATCGAATACCTCAAATATTTCTCGGCAGCTAACCTTCGATTAAGCTCTTAGAAAGGTCAGATTCTTCCTGAATGATAGAAGAAGATAGACCCGGCGAACGCGGATAATGTATGGATACATCTTCTCCCCCTGGTGCTTCAAATACCGGTAGTAATAACTCGTAGCATACTGGGGGAGAATTATCACTATGGATGTCAGGGCCAGTATCTAGCGTATTCAAAAGTTGCTCCAATATTTGCGAGGGTGATAATATGTTTTCCATTGTCTGCGGCCAGAGACTGCATTCACTTTAGAATATTACCTGTAAACCATGAAACATTGCGGTTGTCAACAAGATACTGCAGATTGTATTTATAATCTTAATTAGGACCTAATATAGAGACAAACTTACCTATTGTTAAGGCTGTAATATCTTCCCGCACTCACATTCACTCTGTCACGTCTCGACAATGAACAACACAGCGCGCGCGCCATGTGATATTGTTTACCATTCTCTACTACCTGTCCGTAGAATACCAGTCATATGACATTTCATGCACATAGCAGATATTAACTTACAGCTTCCATGCATTAGCACATAGCAGGCATGCTTTGCATAGAAAATACATGGAAATGAAAACTGATTGCACAAAACAGATATTACACGTCGATCCACGGTGCTGCCATCTAGGGGACAGCAATTTTAATTGAAAACAGCTATTTTTGCACATAGCAGGTATTACATTTACAATTATTGAGCTCTCGTCCTCTGAGCAAGAAAAATATAGCGTTATTAATATTATTAGAAGAGGAAGAAGAGATCGAAGATGAAATTTACTTCATTGTTGGTCGTCTTTAAAAGGTGCGGAAATCTGTTGGTTCGATGTACACATCTAGAGAGCAAGATGGAGTATTTAAACATTTATTCTAGAGACATTTTTGCTCGACGACGAAGTGAAGTTCAAATCTTACTTCAGAGTTACTAGGTGTCAGTTTGAATACTTGCTTAGTTTAGTAGAAAATGATCTTGCAAGCGAGTCCTGCAACAGATTAGAAGACCGATATCAGTACACAAGAGAAAACTGCCCAAATACTCATCTGTTGCGTCGCGTGGTCCGCACTTGACTGCTCTCAAAGGAGTCGTCCAGTTGCGCAGAGCGTACTGCGCACCGCGGAGGGGTGTAGGAAAACGATGCCGTCTGATTCCGTGTTGTTGAGTAGTCTCCGCACTGCGCACCACGCAGTGCGCTCCGCACAAAATACGGAGCTAGGAAAACCCAGCTTAAACATTATTTACAGCCAAGGTGAATTGTCATTGGCGCAGGAGTTAACCTCTAACACCACTAACCAGCAAACACTAGCATAACCAAGGTCAGCAGCACTCATTTCTCAAACAGGTAATAAATCACATACCATTTGTGTTCCGTCAGTTACTGCGAAAAATATTTTTCTATTGGTGGTAATCATTTTTATTTTCATTGCCATTATGCACCTTATCCTTATTCAGTAATACTGTTGTCATTTTCTTATTCAAAGTTAATATATTCAGGTCATTTCTTAGGATAATTGTGCACATTTTGTTTACGTCAACTTGTTGTTTGAGTCTTCATCTTTTGACTGGTTTGATGCAGCCCTCCTGGCTCCCTGTCGTGAGCTAATCGTTTCATCTCTACAAAGTTACCACACCTTAAATCTGAGTCAATCTGTTTAACATATTATTCTAACCTTAGTCTACCCCTACAGATCTTGTTGATTGGTTCCTTAGTTTAGAGGCTGCGACATTGTGTTCATGTCAGTGGAGACTGCTGATTTTGGTAAATTAAATTAAGACAATTATTATAGCTGGGCTAAATTGAGATATTATACTCAGTCTAATATTAATTATTCAGTCACACAGCACTGTTACTAACACATTACACAATACAATCGAATACCACTCCAACGATGTGCACATCGCTGAAAACAGACTATCCATTCTGATCGTAACCAATAAGCCTGTAGTGTTGGTTTAAATTTAACCAATAGCCGGCTTCGGTGGCATAGTTGGTAGCATGCTGTGCCCAAGATAGCGGGTTCAAACCCAGTCGAGGTCGTTGGATTTTTTAAGAGCGTTAAAATCCTTCAGTATGCCTTCCTTCGGAGGGGAAATAAAGCCGGCGGTCCCATGCCATAGATTTATGGCACGTAAAAGATCCTTTCGCAGACTAAACTTGTGTAAAGCTAAATTGTTAGGTTAAATTTCGTCAGAACGCTCTATCAAAGTTCCAACGTTCACCTCTAGGTATCGTTGATATCTGGTGGCGAAAGTTGGAACTACTTGAAATTGAACGGAACTTGTAGCTCACCCGAATAAGGGTGTCCGCTGGAAGCAGCTACAGATTCAGGCGAGCTGAACATGTCCTCGGACACTCCTGGCACTAAAAGCCATAGGATAAATAAATAATAACCAATAGCGAGACTTGAGGATCTCAGTCGACGTCCTCAGAGCACCATTAAATAGACCAAACCTTCCCCTTCCCCCTCAAGGCCTCCCATACTTTACTAAAGCTATAAACATGTGCTTTGATGATGCAAGACTTCCTTCCTCAGCTTTCTACTCTGGGTGGTGAAGGTCACACTTCACCCATCTAGGGGTGAAATGTAGAACTATGGGTAGTTACAAGTAGTGACAGTAAGACAGAGCTTATCGAGAGGGCACGCAAGGTAGCCCCAAAGACTATTTTACGAAACAATCAATTTAATTTTTATAACAGATTCAGCTGAGGGCTGACTGTAGGATGATCCTCTTGTCCTACATGGAGGAATCGCCACTGGGTCATGTAGCCCCGTGTACTTTGGGTGTGTGTAGAATCTATCTGATAACCGGTGTTGATTGTGATAACTGTATTAGTGTGTGTTATCTGTTTTTAATTCAGGTAAGAACTGCAGACGGTAATTTCAAGTAGTTCCGACTTTTGCTATCAAATTCTACCATCCATGGCACATAGCTGTGAACATGGGTACTAGATGCCATTGAAACCAGCACCTGGCGACGAATGTTGAAACATAAAGAGCATTAATCAAATCTAGCCTATAAAGCTCAAGCAGCCTTAACCTCCCTATGAAGGCTTCAAAAAGATGTTATATACAATATAATATAAAGGGAGGTGGCGCGCAGTTCGTCACTCCTGTGGGGGTCCGGGCGGGGACACCAAGAGCCCGCCGATGAGTCAGCTTGGTGTCCTAAGCGAAACCCACACAAGACACGGCACAAACCTAGAAGAATTGCTGAGTTTTAATTCACCGGCCGTGAAAGCCAATATACCATCTTTTTGGAAGCCTTCATAGGGCGGTTAAGGCTGCTTGAGCTTTTAGTTCTCGCAGTCAAGTGGTGCAGTTGCACCTAATATAAAGGGAGGTGGCGCGCAGTTCGTCACTCCTGTGGGGGTACGGGCGGGGACACCAAGAGCCCGCCGATAAGCCAGCTTAGTGTCCTAGGCGAAACCCCACACAAGACACGGCACAAACCTAGAAGAATTGCTGAGTTTTAATTCACCGGCCGTGAAAGCCAATATAGCATCTTTTTGGAAGCCTTCATAGAGAGGTTAAGGCTGCTTGAGCTTTTAGTTCTCGCAGTCAAGTGGTGCAGTTGCACCTAATATAAAGGGAGGTGGTGCGCAGTTCTTCACTCCTGTGGGGGTCCGGGCGGGGACACCAAGAGCCCGCCGATTAGCCAGCTTGGTGTCCTAGGCGAAACCCCATACAAGACACGGCACAAATCTAGAAGAATTGCTGAGTTTTAATTCACCGGCCGTGAAAGCCAATATACCAAAAAAATCTTTGATCTCAAGAATTCCCATGCCTATGGTCAGTGTGTTAAAATTCTTGAGGAGGCCAAGAAACAAGTTCTTCAAAACACAACTGCAAAACATGCAGAGTTTTTCGCACAGTGTACAATCTTGCAAAGCTAGGAAGGCCATTTTCTGATCTACCGTCCTGGATTGATGCACAAAGAGCAAATGGTTTAGATATGCGACAGATTTTGCATTCCAAACATTCCTGTGCTGACGTTACCAATCTGATTAGTGAAGAAATGAGGAAAACTGTTGTTAAACAAATTGTTGAAAACGACATCAAGATCGGTGTGATGGTGGAGGAATCAACTTCAGTGGGTCAACAATCTGTTCTTTGTATTTGTCTTCTGGTGAATTTTAATAATTCTGAAGAAACCAGCAGCATATTTTTCGATCTAGTTGAATTTCCAAACACCTCAGCTCAATGTATATATGATTCCTTAAAGTCTAAGCTTCTTCAGCATTTTTCACTAGAGTTTCTAGCCAGTAATTTTATATCATTTGCTTGTGATGGTGCATCTAATATGCTAGGGAATGTATCAGGATTGGCAGCAAGAATTCCCTCAGCTTTTTATATGGCACTCTGCTAACCATCGTCTTGAGTTTACAGTTGATGTTGTTTCCAAGCTGACAGCTATAAACCACACGACGAATTTTTTGGATAAATTTTTGGTTGGTTCTTAAGTTTATGAGCTGCGACAATGCGGTCATGTAGCCCCGTGTACTTTGGGTGTGTGTAGAATCTGTCTGATAACCAGTGTTAATTGTGATGACTGTATTAGTGTGTGTATCTGTTTTTTAATTTAAGTACAGACTGCAACTTAGAATTTTTCAAATAGTTCCTACTTTTGCCGCCAAACGCCACCGTCAACGACTACTAGGCCTAGTTCAGAACTTAGCTACTAGGCGCCACTGCAGTTGGCTCTTGGCAACGAACGTAGAAACCTAAGAGCGTTATTTACATTCTTAACCTATCCAATTTAGCTTCACACAGGTGTAATTAGTGGAAGGTTCTTTAACATGCCATAAATCTATGACATGAGACCTTCGGCTTTACTTCCCCTTCGAAGGAAGGCATACTGAGGGAGTTATAACGCTCTTAAAAAATCCGACGGCTTCGGCCGGGTTTGAACCCGCCATCTTGGGCATAGAAGCTCAGCATGTTACCAACTACGCCACCGAAGCCGTATTCCCAATACCATGCATCACCGAAGAACAAAAACCAATTGCAGCATTGTGCATCAAATCTGAGTACTAAAATCCAGGTTATAGGAAGAATTTTAGGAGTTAGACGGGTTTCGTCAAGTGCTAGATCAGTTAGGGCCATTTGGAAAGATTTTGCAGCACTTTCCCTCCATTTTAAAAGTGCCATGGAGGATCGAACAAGAGACTCTAAAGAAAGGGCCCAGTACAAAGGACTGCTGGATCGTCTAACTGATATAAACTTTATCATGGATATGGGTTTGATGATAGATGCTCTGAATGAATTAGAGGATCTGTCGCTTCAATTGCAGAAGAGGGAGATGTCTGTTATTCAGACTCATAAGCTAGTACTCCAAAAACTTCAAGTTTTCCACTCTTTACAAACCCGACCTGGGGAGTATACAGAATTAGCAAGAAGTGCAACCGAGTGTAAGGAACTAAATGGCGTGAACTTGCATTGACCTGGAAGAGTGCACAGAATTGATGAACAAGCCTTCTACAGTCTACTTGTGGAAGAAATGGAAAAACAAATGCTAAACAGCCAGTCTTCGATATCTTCTGTTTCTACTGCACAATCTCTTGCAGCAAAGTATCTACAACTTTTAAGTAATTTAGAAGTATTTGATGAAACAAAGTGGCCAGAAGATGTGGGCAGTGATATTTGTTTTGGAGACTAAAATAAAATATCTGTGTGAGAAATTTTGTATAGGTTCCATCAGGGAAAGTGTAACTGGTTTCATGCTGTATGAATCTGACAAAGCAGTATCTGATGATATGAAACCACTTCTTAGGGCTGTGAAAACCATAATCATATCCACAGCAGAATTTGAACAATCTTTTAGTACCATGAACGTAATATAGTAATTGTGGGGTTTGAAGTCATTTTTCAGTGTTGCCTTAGTAAACAAGAGTTTAGTGCTTTTCAGTCACATGTAATTTATTTCAGGATCAGGGCATAACCCAGCTCTTTTGGATACACTCGTGTTGACCGACTGAAAAGCACTAAACTCTTGTAATATAGTCACCTGAATAAGGGTCTAGTCATCACGTTTGTAGATTTTAAGAAAGCATACGACAGTATCCATCGTGAATCATTACTGAAAAGCCTTAAAGAATTTGGCTTACACCAAAAACTCGTTAACCTCATTAGTATGACTTTCAAAAATATGAAGGCAAAAGTTAAATTTAGAGGTGAATTATCAGAATCATTCACTATAAGAACTGGACTCCGACAAGGAGACGGACTTTCACCATTGTTGTTTAATTGTGCATTGGAGAAGGTTATGCGTGAATGGAACAAGAAATGTCAACCAACTATCAAGATCGGTAGAAATATTAAGCTCAACTGCCTTGCTTTTGCAGACGATTTAGCATTACTTGCAAATACAATAGAAGAGGCTAAATTTCAAATTAAACAACTAGAAATTATAGCCAAAAAAATGGGATTACAAAAATTTCATTTGAAAAAACAGAAATGATGCCAACTTTTAAAGTTGATCTACCAGTCGTTCAACTGAACAATAATAAAGAGATTAAAATTGTTCAGAAATTCAAATATCTTGGGGAAATAATAACATGGAACACAAATGAAGAAGAAGCAATAGAATACAGAACAACTAAATTTAAACAAGCACAAAGACTTACCTGCCCAACCTATAAAAAGAAATCTCTTTCGATAAACGTTAAGCTGAAACACTATAATTCCATAGTTAAACCAGAGGCAACTTATGCTAGTGAAACTTTATTAAAATTGAATGTAAAATCTACAACAGACAAATTACAGAAAACTGACAGAAGAATTATTAGAACTATTATTAACAAGAAACACCAAGTTGATGGACAGTGGAGATTGTTGCCTAACAACATCGTCTATCGTGAATGGGAATCAATAATAACTACAATGCGTAAAAGAAGAATTTCCTTTTTCGGTCACATATCAAGACTGTCAGAAACCAGGATATTAAGACAACTATTTGATTACTTTTTGAAAAATAAAATCAATAATAATTGGTTCAAAGAAGTTCAGGATGATTTGGAAGAATTGAGTATAACTCGGCAACAAATCAAAGATAGAGTAGAGGATTTTGAAGAACAAAAACATAAGTCTCAAACTAAACACAGTTGAATGGAAACAATATACTATATCGAACACACAAAGGGCTTCCAGGTCGGAGAGGAGGAGAAAAAGAAGAATTCTTGAATGAGTTCTTGAATGGTATGGACTCCGTCTTGAGGAAAGAAATCATGATGAAAATTAATAAATGTTAAACAGAAGTATTGAAATGCAGCCGAAATAAATCAGAAACCTCTATGGACATCAAATTGGAAGGTGAAAAGCTGAAAGAAGTAGGAGACTTATGTTACTTAGGAAGCAAAATAACCAGTGACGGACGAAGCAAAGAGGAAATAAAAAGTAGGTTGGCTCAGGCGAGGAAAGCGTTTCTACAAAAAAGGAATCTGTTGACATCGAATATAGATTTAGGTATTAGGAAGTCATTTTTGAAAGCCTTTGTCTGGAGCGTGGCACTCTACGGAAGTGAAACTTGGACTATTGGTGCAGCAGAAAAGAGGAGAATTGAAGCGTTCGAAATATGGTGTTACAGGAGAATGATGAAGATCAGATGGGTAGATAGGGTTACAAACGAGGGGGTATTAAGACTAGTAGGAGAGGAGAGATGTTTCTGGCGACTGCTCATGAAGAGAAGAGATAGGTTGGTAGCAGGGCTGGAGAGAGCCGCCGCGGGTCCCGGTGCTGGTGGTATTACAGGCCCCTGCCATTTATGCATTTTTGTGCAACCCAAATTCACTAATCACAGCCATGTATTTAGTGTATTATACATACACATATATTTATAACTCTCCATAAAATGCATTACCGATTTTAAACCATATTTTTTGTAAAGTTTAAATGTCAAGTCATGTAAGCACTCCCATTCGTTTTAATAATTCTCACTCCTAAATAAACAGTAACCCATTCACTTTAAAAACAATGTAGTTCATATAACTATTTTTTTTACTTAAAAATCCAATCCATTTGTTTTTAAAATCGATTGTTAAAGTTTCCATTACCTTATTTGTAAAATGAACTGAAAGTTTAGAAATAAAATATTTAAACACTAAATACTCCATAAACTTAAATCTTTAATGGCTCACAGTATTATTTACATGTACAAAACAAAACCTACAATACAAGCAGTTATATTAACTTAGGCTAAGACCCCCTTTCTGGCCTTTTTCTGGGAAAAATCATCTACGGTATTGTCCAAATTGGTCGACTTCACAAGTTTGGTTTCAACAGCCAAAACACCCAAGCTTGAAAGTCTATATTGGCACATTGTCGAGCGGAAAACATGTTTTACGCGATTGGGAACCGAGAAAGAGCGCTCTGCGCTCCCAACAGTTGCGGAGATGGTAACAAATATTCTCAATGCTACATTGAGATTAGGAAAAAGGGTTTCCAAATTTAAAGTTTCAACTTTATTGAGAAGGTCCAAGGGCGTAACAGTTTTGTTACCAAAGTTAGCTAGGCAAATTAATTTCAGGTTTTGAAATACATCAGAAAGGTCGTTCCCTATATCATTAGAATAGCGCCTTACAAGCTTAGCTGATTTTTCCGAAATTACTTCATCTGGCATTTCATTGCATTGCCACAAAACAGAAAACCCGCTACAAAAATATTGTACTGATCAAAACCGCACTGTCATGTCCCCATGGCACTGTCAAGAATTACATTGAACACATCATTTCTGAAATTAGTTTTTGCATCATTACTGTCTTCATGACTGTCATCCTCTTCTTCAGCTTCCTCTTTCTTTTCTTTTGTCTCTTTTCTTCCTCTTCAAGTTTTGGGGCCATCCTATATTTTTAGCCACTACTTCAGCTTCACTATATATACGGTCCCACTCTTCACACCGTATAGTTTTCAAGTCTTCTATTGAACACATTGAACACATCATTTCTGAAATTAGTTTTTGCATCATTACTGTCTTCATGACTGTCATCCTCTTCTTCAGCTTCCTCTTTCTTTTCTTTTGTCTCTTTTCTTCCTCTTCAAGTTTTGGGGCCATCCTATATTTTTAGCCACTACTTCAGCTTCACTATATATACGGTCCCACTCTTCACACCGTATAGTTTTCAAGTCTTCTATCAGAGAACCTAAGTTCTTTGCCGCTACATCCATAGTTTCACCTCGGTGCTGAAGAATTCTGTTGACAATGTCTATTGATTTTAAAACCTGAAAGAAAGAAAGAAAGAATTCGTTCGTTTCCTATTTTAAAAACATGACATCAGTAATATTTAAATTGCCATCATTATACTGCAACTGCACGGCAGATTATTGCACTTAACTATACCGTAACAAAAAAGAGACCTTCGCTAATGCTTATTATTTGTGAACAACTGACAATGTTCTTTTAAATGAAACCGGTTTCGCTATAATTTAAAATAACAAAAATATTTAAAACAGGATATGATTTTTTAAAGTAATTTATTGTGACTAATCAGTGGCGCACTCACGGCGGGGGGTTAAGGGGGCTTAAGCCACCCCTTCATGGCTTGAAAAATGTTTTGAGAATAATTCAATAATTCATGTTACTCCCATTGTCGTATTAAAGTTTATGAACTACTAATTGCCTTTTGTGCAATTCACTTTTAAAACCTAATAAACGTGTTAACTGATTACCGACAGACTTCATCTTATTAGGGTGCGTGGTAGTTAACAGAGTGATAGCACTGCGCACTCTCACTCATCAGCTGGTTTAATGTTGATGGGGTGTGATTGAATACAACAGGTTTACTCCATTGGCGCGGGGGTGAGGGGATGGACGATGATTCATCGTCTACGTGGTCACGATAGTGAGTACAGCCCCATCAAACAAAACTGTTCCACTCGCACTGCCAGTTTACCGATTCAAGGTACATTAACAGAGTAGTAAATGTTACAACAGCAAAAAATAAAAACAACTAAACCCAGTCCGGGTTATGCAGACGGGCGCGTTAAAGAGGGCCAACTTAACGAGGTTCTACTTTAGTTAGTATTTTTGTGACAGGTGTTTGTTTTTTATGATTTTTATGTGGCTTGAAATATATCTGTAGGTCAAAGAAATACTATTTTACCAGGAAAATAAATAATATTTTCTTTGGTAGTGTACCCAACTAGAGTTGGTACAGGATATGAACTTCCGACCTTTAAGATGAAAAGAGGTCCAGCTATGAGCTAGCAGTGAGGAAATAAAGAAATGTGTCAGGCCATGACGCAGAACATTGATAGCTTTATCTGGAAATACGTGGTGCAAGCGATAAGTGAATCACGGGAGCAGTCACGCTGGGATGAATCGGCCCGAGCATATTAGCAGGGAAATCACCACTGAGTGCTTAGATTGGCACTTTTCTGACAACACTGGATTGCGAATCAACACCGCAAAATTGTGAAATAAGCCGTTTTCGCGGAAACGATGCAAAATTATAACAATAGGCCTATGGGGATCAGAATAATCCAGGAAATTATGAATTAAGCGAAGTTAAGAATGAATAATTTAGGCCCAGGAAAGAAGTACTTAGTCAGCAGTTACGTCATTAGGCGGGGCCAAGCGAAGGTAGTGGGATGAAGATAAAAAAAAAACTCAATCGCCCACGCCGCTGAGGAGCCTTGTAGATTTTATTTAAATTAATTAGACGATCGATTTCAGAAAACGAAATGACAATGAGACGTTTGAAATGTAGGGAACATAATGATGTATTTTTAAAAAACGTGCGACGTCTAGTTCAGAAGTTAGCTCCAGGAAGTTGGCAAAAGTAATTTATTTTTGCAAGTTCCCAATAAATAGCCCAGGTTTCAACCACAGAGCATGCAGTTCTCCGATAGCCCGAGAGGGGGCGTCCGGTTGTATCAAACGCGAAGGCAGTATCAGTCAGCCCAAGTACAGTCTACCACAGACCTCGTATGGAGGTGTTACATCGAATGCAGTATCCGTCAGCCAAGTGAGGCTATAGGCTGTGTCAGAAGCAGTTCACCAGAAGCGGGGGAGAGGTTCCACGCTGTCTCTTAAAATGCAGGATCGCTGCATTATACTTGTCGCAGTTCAGTAAGCCCGGGGAGGCTCAGCGCAATTCCGCACAGTATACAAGTATACCGTATGCAGTATTATCAAGCTGTCGGGACGGAAGTCGGTCCTCACATTATTAAAGACTCATTGTACTCCTGTATGGAGAAGTCACCGCAAGTAACGTAGCTCGTTACCAACCGCCAAAGTAGATCGTGTTAAGACGACTTAACAATCAGCAGTATCCGCGGTAATAACAAAAAGTTGTATGTGCGTGGTAAAGTAAATCCGCTACGGCTGTTATCAGTGATTACTAAAGCACTTGTGCTAGATCAAAATTATTATACGCTACTCGAAAACCGTGACGAAGTAAAATTGCGCCGCGACAAAATTCTAGAACAGTAATAAGCTAGAATACAGCAGTCCAGATCAGTAAGGACATTACGGTGGAGGTCATCATTTCGAAATATACAGACAGGTCTCCGTGAAAGTTAAGTGAAAGACTACAGTATTGAGGGACCAATATTGAAACGAAATCCAATAACTCAAGTAAATGGACACGGGTTCGAGACCCAAGAACAAATATAGTGGACTCTAGCGAAGCTACAGTGTATCAAATAGCAATAAAGACATTCTCGTAGGAGAAGTAAAGGAAAACTTGTCGCAAATAAGGACAAAATACGGTCACGAAATAAGCAGTCCATAGGTTCGATAGACCGCTACGTAAACGTAGAACAAGTAAAAGTTGAAAGTCGCTAATAAAAGACGATAATAGAAGACAAAATAGACTATCTCAAGGACAGGACAGAGACTAGATCCAGTGAACAATTAGGAGCCGTTCGAGTTTGCATCACGTCCAATGCAGGGTCCAGGGATCTCATCAGGGCGTGAACACCGATAAAACGTGCCAAGAGTCACTGAGAGGTGGTGAAAATTTAGGCAGTGTAAATAAGCTACAAGATATGTGTTTTAGTGTTAATATAATGTTTTACAAATTAGTGATGTGTTTAAATTTAAGTAAAGGTCGATTGGACCTAAGTGAGGTGTCGCTCACAATAGAAAGTGCCATGGAAGAGTACTAATTATGTCGTTAGGTGGGTGAAATCCTTCCCAAGGATGGATCAGAAGACGGATCACGGTGGTGAGTCATGATTTTTCATTAAAATTGCAGATGTAGAGCTCAGCAACTCTAACTGAAATCCCGGAAAAATGCGAACTAAAAGTACGTCCCCCCTGCCCGCTCTGACCTACTCAAGCAAGACCAATATCTGTGCAGAGGGGTGTAGTCCATCGCTGGCCGGGAGCCAATAGATGAGTTGACAAGCCAGCGTTGCTAAAGACGGGCTGCATGTCAGTTCACATCCAATCGTCACGGAAGACGTTTCCGTAAAGCTAACATTGATACGTTCGCTCCGCGCTTCGCTTTGCCACACAGTGAACGGCCTGGCAACACCGAGCTTGACGCCCGTATCACCAACCCCAAATATGCATCGCTGCCAGCTGTATTATATTGTTGTACGCACTGCATTGAGTGAGATTGTCGAAGACCTCGTTTCTAGAGTGTATTAATAAATATTTAGTGTAAAGTTATTGCAAGTGGTAAGAACAAAGTTGTTCATAGTGAAGCGAGAGAGGTCGTAAACAATGTAATTGCGTTCTGTGATTTAGAGAAGGCAGCAAATTCCTTTAGCTTGCCGGTCAGTCAGGCAACAAAACGAGCTGCAGCAGCAACAGGGAAATCTGAGTCATTTATTAAGAAAATCAGAAAGGAGAAGACATTGACCGACATAAATGAGAAGTTATCCACTCCCGGTAAAAACAGAGTGGTGAATATGAAGATTATACTAGATGACATGGATAACTGCATCATTAGGCGGAAAATTCAAGAGTATTACGTAGTGAAGAAGGAGATACCAACAGTAGGAAAATTACGATCTGTTCTCCACGATGAGATAGATTACAAGGGGAGTCGCGAACATCTGAGACAAGTGCTTCATTCGATAGGTTTCAAATTCAAGAAGTGACAGAATAAAAGGAAAATATTGAAGGAAAAAGGTGATATTGTGTTCAAGAGATCAGTGTACCTGAGAATCTTACAAGAGAATGACGAGCTAGGTGACAAGAAAATACCTGTTATATTCTTGGACGAAACTTATATCCATCCATCATGCACGGTAAAGAAGTGTTGGCAGGACGAGGCAAATGAAGGTGTTCTGACTTCAGACAGTGCAGGCCAGAGGTGGATCAGAGTTCACGCGGGCAGTGGAAACGGGTTTGTACCAGGCGGACTGTGCATGTTCAAATCTAAAACTAAATCTGGTGATTACCACGATGAAATGAACAGCAAGAACTTCATGACCTGACTTAAAACACAACTGGTACCGAATATACCAGATAATTGTATCATAGTGATGGACAATGCGTCGTACCACACACTGCAGATTAATAAAGCACCTACATCAAACAGCAGGAAACACGAAATCCAGACCTGGCTAACGACGAATAACATCACTTTCAATGAGAGCCTACGCAAATATGAACTATTGGACGTAGTGAAATTGCATAAACCAGCGCCAGTATTCGCCGTGGACGATTACTTGAAGTCATTGGGTAACTCAGTGGTACGATTACCTCCATATCACTGTGATCTGAACCGTATAGAATTAATATGGAGTGTTGTGAAGCGTCGCATTGCTGACAAGAATGTGAACCAGTCATCCAAGGACATAGAGCTTATTACAAGAGACGCTTTTGCGACGGTTACGGAGGAAGAATGGAAAAAGGAGTGTGGTCACGTCGATAAGTTACGAGCCGAGTACTGGAAGAGGGACGGATTGCTGGAAGACATGGAAGAATTCATAATCTCTATTGGCAATGACAGAGACAGTGAATCGGACTCTGAAAATGATTCAAGCAGTGACGGTTCAGTTCAGAGTGTAATGTCAGGAATAGAGGAATTACAAGATTAGGATTCAACTAACAGTACCAGCAATTCCTAATACCTACCTACAACATCGAGAACATTATCAAGAATACCCATATACTGTAGAGCAATGACTTCAGCACTCAAAAATAGATTTTTTCATTAGTACACAATATTGAAGGAGAGCCAAGAAAGGCAGATGTGAAAGTGAAAGACGAGAGGGCCCACCCCAAAGGCAATGGAAGAGGGGGAAACCCGGACCCAGCTCAGGAATCCCTCGGGGTCGCCAACTCACGAGCTCACCAGCTGTGAGCCCTTGAGGGTGTAGCAGTATCCAGGGTGCACCAGAACTGGTAGGGATACACACACCCTACCTCCTTGAGGGCCTTGAGCAGAAGGGAGGAGATATCTTGAAAATAAAAAGAAGGTTGACCCTTCGAAGTGAGGGACCAGGAAAGATGAGACAAGGGCCAACTAAGGCGGGAAAGGAAGAGACTCCCTAGGCCGCGGATACCCTAAGTTACAAATATAGCATGTGAAACATATGGTACCGGTACCTTCAATGGGGAACCTAACATAGGTTACCGGTACATTTCAAAATGTTACTCTTATGAATATAATCAATGATCCAGTAAAGATTATTTAAATCCTTTCTAAATAATTTGTTCTTTCTTTCTTTCTTTCTTTCTTTCTTTCTTTCTTTCTTTCTTTCTTTCTTTCGGGACGTTATTCATTTCCCGTTTTAACATACAAGCTTATGCCTGTCTGGAACACACTGTTTGATTAATAGAATTAGTTAAATGGAAATATTTAAAAGTGTGGGTCTACCAGTTGAAAAAAGCAGCGCGCCTGAAGGAAATAGAGGACTGTGACGTACTTTTGTCATATTTAGGTTATTAGATCGGTGTTGTGCTTTGGTGGAAACTTATGAAGTAATCTCGAAGAGAACACATACTGGTTCATTTACATAAAATGATGCTGTTATTTACTTCAAAATGAGCGCCCATGAAGGGAATTTGATATTCCCCGTATAAACGCTACATCAACGGCAACAGCGCGTTCATAGTCCGCTCTCTCGCACAAGCTTGCCCTCCTCTCTGTCGCACTGGCTGACAGAGCTAGCGCTGTCACCAGGGTCTCACTTCAAGTTGCTGAGCTCTACGATGTACTGGCTCGATGAGATCGGTCGTAACTGGGAGTTTAACGATCGAACTCATCGGGTAGTTGAATGCACTTATATAATTGAAATGTTCAAATAATAATAATAAATAAGCGCGAGAATGACCTCGCAGAATAATTATATGAAAGGGATCAGTAATGTAAAGTAATAAATAAAACCCAAGAAATGAAATAATAAATGATTTGGAGGAAGGAACCGAAAATAATAATTTAAATGGCTTAAAATTTCGCCATTGTAAAAGCAGATAATGAAACAAATGCGCATCATAGTAAAATTGGTAAATTTAAATAATGAAAGGGAAATATATAAAATAGTTTGATCTTATAATTAAATGGCAAATAAGACAAAAGATGAAATGAAAAATAATTGAAAGTTCGTAGTGAAAATAATAAAAATAAATATTATCGAGTGGTTATGCACTAAAAATAAAGTGATAATGAAATTTGTAATAAGGAACCCTAGTAATAAACAGAACGAAATAAATTAAAATGTCTTGACGTATTGTTGTCAAATGATCAATTTTATAGATCTTTAAAAGTAATTGGTGAATAAAAACACCTAAAGAAATGTATTATCACCGGCTAGCGAGCCAGAAATATGAAAATTAAATGATAAGAAGGCCGAGTTCTTACCGTTATAAATGAAATATTAATTTGAGGTATTAAACAAACCGCGAATAACCAAGCAAGAAATCGTCGTTGCCAAAAGGGCCGAATACTAAATAAATGAAACTAAAGGCTAAAAATTGTGCGTTAATCAGGATAATTATTCAGGAGATGGAGAGTCTCATCGAAATGTTGTGGGTGAAAGATTCCCCTTTCTGTATTGTTGTCGTAAGTAAAGGTCGTATATTGTATTGGGTAGGTGAAATTCCCATAAATTGTATTGCCATATTGAAGCGTTAAAATAGTTACATTGTACGTCCGATCAGGCTGTGTTAAAATATTATTGTAGGCCAAAATCGTCGAATGAAATATACATGTAAGACCATAAGAGCATTGTTATAATTATTAAAGGCCATAAATCGTCAAAATAACGCGTTGTAAGTGAATAAACATGTGAGACCATGAGGCATTGTCATATCTAATTGTTGTAGGCAATAATCGTCGAATCAAATTTGCAAGTAAGACCGTTAGAGGCTTTGTTATAAAATAGTATTGATAGAAGGCGTCATTCGAATTGTTATTATATTAGGCATCCTCTCCGGAATAAGTTATAAATATCCTGTAAAAACGAAATATAAATAATAATAATAATAATAACTGAAAGCGGGACCAAATAGCTGTTTTAGAAGTGAACGGAGGTCTTGGTAAAATCCTATGGTGAGAGAGATAAATAAAGCGTTAAGTGTGGTGGCTGGCCAGACGCAATAAATCAAGTAAGGTATCACAGGGGCCAGGCAGCTGTGAGCGCCGAGCTACCGTAATGTGAGAGTGAGACAGAAAGTTAATGAGTTCCGCGATAAGTGAAGGTCTGTCAAAAGACTAACAATAAAAAGGCCATTATGTAAAGTTTTTATTAAAAGATGCAAGCTGCAATTAACTGATAAAATCACAATGCTGGGATGGAGACATTTCTCCAGAATATAAGTTTGAAGCATTCACATGAATTTTTACGAGTTTTGTCAAACACTTTTATTGTAAGTAAAAGGATTCCTTCCTCGAAAGAATGAAAGAACGGGTTGCGGAAAATACATTTTAAAGATGAATAAAGATCCCACAAAAATAAATAAAACTGTATGGTACGCTGCAAAAGAAAGATCATCTGATGCATGAGAATGAAACTGGTAGAAGAAGGGTTCGATTCACAGACATGGCATGTCCTTGTACAGTATTTTATATGTGTAAAATCTAAGGCTTTGTGGAGAATTACTGGTAAGGTCCAAAGGACTAAATGAATGATAGATAAATGAATATTATGTAACGTTAAAGAAACCCAGAAGGGTAAAGTTTTTGAAATGAATATAAATATCCAAAGCCTTGGAAAGTTGTATGACTTGAATGATAGGCGCGCTTGACGCCTTAGTAAAATATATTACAAGTAATTATAATTAGATTTAAGCAAGACAAAGTGATTACAAAGTGGTTACAGAGTTCCTAAGATAATGAAATGACATTATAGTGGTCTTGATAAAATTTTGCATAGTGATTTTCTTTTAAATGGCACTTGAAGAGACTATGCCAAGTGATTGATTTCTTTTAACATATTTTTGAGTAACACTTGAAGGAACTATGCCAAGTGATTGATTTTTTTTATGTTTTTGAGTGAAATATTTTTCTTTTATGAATTAATTTTTTGTAATATTTAAAATGTTGTGTTTTTCCTTAATATCCTTGTGAACCTTGAGTATTCCATATCCGATGTTTAATCAGCGGTGGAGGGAACGTACCATACCCCGAAGCCGCAAGAGCAAAAGCCGAGTGCTGATTAATCATCATCCGTGTATACGAGCACAGTAGTTAAGACAATTTATCCTGCAGGTATTTTTGACTACCGTAGCTACACGCCTCTTTTCTAAACGAATATATGGTATAAAATGAATAATAAATATATATATAATATTAGCCGATGTATTCTTACCTTGAACCAAATAGACGCAAGAAAAAGGCAGTTGAAGGTTTTGAAATATTTTTTCAATCCCTTAAGGTCTCGACGACATTCAGAAGTTAGGCTCAGTTCAGTCAATGCCTCCAGTGCTTCTATTATCCCTGGAAGGTGAGCTGCGACTGGTTTAACGCTGTGTACTCTACAGTGGCGACTGCTGACTTTTATAATGTGTAGGACGTAATAGGATAGGCTACTTATTAACCTAAGATAATTATTATAGCTGGGCTAAATTGAGATATTAGACTCAGTCTAATATTAATTATTCAGTCGCACAGCGCTATTACGAACACATTACTCAAAACAATCGAATACCACTCCAAAGATGTGCACGCTGGAAACAGGCTATCCATTTATCCGCGCGAAATGGGAACCAATAAGCTAGGCCGGTAGTGTTGGTTTAAAATCAACCAATAGCGACACTTGAGGATCTCAGTCCACGTCCTCAGTGTGCCATTAAACAGACCAAACCTTCCCCTTCCCCCTCAGGGGCTACCAACACATTTCTAAAGCTATAAACACATGCTTTGAGGATGCAAGGCTTACTTCCTCACAACTTTCTACTCCGGCCGGTGAAGGTCACACTTCACCCATCTAAGGGTGAAATGTAGAACTAGTTGCAAGTACTGCACTGACAGTAACAGGGAGACAGAGCTTATCGAGAGGGCGCGCAAGGGGCCCCAAAGACTATTTTACAAAACTTTTTTTTTAAACAGTTACAGCTGAGAGCTGACTGTAGGATGATCCTCACGTCCTATATGGAGGAATCGCCACTGGTACTCTAGCAGACCAGCGAGTCTTCGACATCGAGTGAAGGGAGCTCGGTATCTTTCCTTTCAAAATTTCCCATCCTTGGGGGCTGGAGCTAAATATGTTAAAGAACTTTTGAACAGCTCCAAAGAATGTTACTGCAGCCACACAGCTCTCCGCTGTTTGTTCTCCACACAGATTCAAGGAATGACAAGTGCAAGCAGAGTAAACTGCTTCACTGTTAGCAGACAGAATTCTTGCCTGACCTCCTTTATACGCTCCTTTCACGTTACTCCCATTGTCGTAGCCTTGACCTCTACAGTCTTTTAATGGGATGTCAAACTCCTTTAGTTTATCAAAAATAAGCTCTGCAATGGCTTATCCAGTCTTTTTGGTACAGTCGGCAAAGCAAAGTAGCCTTTCGTCGACTTGGTAAGGCTGAGTTTCATTTTCAGTTAAATAAATGTATCACAAAAGAAATGCAGTCTGTTCAACATGTGCATAATCTGGTGTTGCATCAACTATTATGGCATAGTATTTTGCCATTTCTCTTTCTTCTTAAATTTTCTTCATAACTTGAGCAGCGGAAAGAGTAATAAACTCATTTTGAATATCATGAGACAGATAATTCACATGCATTCTTTCTCCCCTTTCTTGAAACGCGGACTCTATTTAAATGTTCATTCAAAACTGGATCACAATTGGCCAGCGGTTCTAAAATTACAAAAAATTGCCATTTGAGGGGTTCCCGATTTTATCAATACTACCCCGAAAAGCAAGCCCTCTTTCAGCTAGGAATAAAGTTACATTAAGAAGTCGCTTTAAAAGATCACGCCACTTGTCCATTTCTTGATGAATGGACTAAAATATTAAGTCCGTTAGCGATTTATAATTTTTTGATTTGATCACCTCTGACTTCCACTCAACATAGCAGCTTTTATGAATGGAACTACTCTCATGTTCTGGCACTTTATTGAAGAGTCTTTTCCAGCGTATTTCCGCAGAATATCCTTCAAAACGAGCGAACGAAGATCGTCTTGGCTGGGAAAACGTATTGAATATTCTGTAAGGTAAATAGTAAAACGCTTTCTTTTGGAAGACCTACACGGGAACGGAATAGCCTACCGAATCAACAGGAAATTATTCAGGCAAAGGAACAGGAGGGTATTTTAAGTCTCGGCTGCTATCGAAAGCAGGGTCACCTACATCAACATATTTGTCTGGTAAAGGCAGTTTGTGGCCTTTGATAGGTTCAATATTCGTAGGCGACAAAGACTGAATAAGACTAGGAGTCCCTGTTTCTGTGATGGGAACTGGTTCTTCCTTGTTTGATTCGATTTCATTTGGTTGTTGTTCATTTGTAGGTAAAACATCTACTTTATAACTATTACCATCGATGGGCCTATTAGTAACTTAGTCTAATGTTACCTTTTTCTATAACTGACGATGATGGAGGACATTTTAAAAACTGTCCAAGTGATAGCTGGCCTTTCTTCGATGCTCTTTCCTTCCTTTTTTTGAACACCTGAATTGTGTTTTTAATTGCAGCTCATAGTAAGTTTCACAAAAAAAAAAAAAAAAAAAAAACAACAACACTATACGCATTCTAAATTGTAATCCGTAATCGACCAATATTACACACAGACACCATTAAAACTGACGTATACAAATCACACAAACCGTGGCGAATCACTAACACAACGTATTACTATGGATTAGACAATCGACTGACAGTGGATGACAAAGCATTATTTACGCAGCACAGTGCGGACAGTGCAGGGACAGCGGGGTAAACCCTCCCTCGGTGCGGGAATCCTCGTGCACACGGTTCATAGATTGTTATGCAGCATTGCCAACATCAATTTTTTCAAACAGTAAGCTTGCAACTTAAGTTTGTGATTTGTATGGTATAAATAAAAAATCAAGTTAATAGCCACACACATTTCCCGGATGGAACTGGATGAGGTAGGCCTAGAATTCTGTACCAACCACAAAACTTCACATTACATCATTGGACCCGGGCCGGGCCCTGGAGCTGTAGCACCCCCTACACCGGCCTCTCGCCGGCCCTGGTTGGTAGGTCACATACTAAAACACCCAGGAATAGCAAGCTTAGTTATGGAAGGAAGGGTCGAGGACAAGAACTGTAGGGGTAGACCAAGGTTAGAATATGTTAAACAGATTGCCTCGGATGTAGGGTGTAGTAGGTATGTAGAGATGAAACGATTAGCTCAAGACAGTGAGGCATGGAGAGCTGCATCAAACCAGTCAAAAGACTGAAGACTCAAACAACAACAACAACACATAGCCTAAATATTAATTCACACAGATATTCTTTAAGTGAAAAATAAAATATTTCTTAAGCATGATGCAATCTGAGTGAAAAGAAAATCCACAGCCTGCTTCCAGTCTCCGACCGGGTCAGGAATGGAATGAATGAAGCCCCCATCTAGCGGCGAGGATATGAACTGTGCCGGCTGTCGAGGCCTGACGCACTCCTCTGGGGCAATGATTAAATGAATGACGGATGAAATGAAAATGATAGTGGAGAGTGTTGCTGGAATGAAATTTTGACAGGGAAAACCGGAGGACCCGGAGAAAAACCTGTCTGCCTCCGTTTTGTCCAGCACAGATCTCACATGGAGTGACCGGGATTTGAACCAAGGACCCAGCGGTGAGAGACGGCGTGCTGCCGCCTGAGCCACGGAGGCTTGCAATCTGAGTGAATAGAACAATTTCCTGCATATCACGTTACGTTGTAAGGGAGGGGTATGCTTTTTCGAAGTTGAGATATGACAGGGAAATATCTTCGGATAGCGTACCGCCTCTGTTTTTTTTTCCACTTCCTTCACTGGCCAAGACTAGGCTTGTATTAGAGCCGGTGAAAATGAGAATGCAGGTAAGCTGGAGTGGAAGTTGAAAGTATTCGTTGAAGAAGGCCTAAGGAATGGAGGTCGCGGCGTTGATTTAGACGCAACCAGTTAAGTTGCTCATAAGCGCGGATGTCATGGTCATAATACAGTAAATTGCATTTTTAGCGTACACAGGCATTTTGTGCATGTTGGAGTTTGTTTTTAAGAGTAGCAGTCAGATCTTTGTACACCACATCGCAGTAATGAAAATGAGGCAATATTATGGAGGAAACAAATCGTTCTTTTAATACACGAGAGAAAATATTCCAGAATCTTCTAAGTGAATTCAATGCGGAAAATACTTTTCTGGAAACATTGCAGACGTGCTGTGTCCAGGAAAGATGTTCATCTATAAGGTGCATTCAAAAAGTAACGAGCCGGAGGCTGTAATGCGCAAACCCGTGACGACATCGGCTAATCGTGGCGTGTGTAACGAGGTGTGGATCCGGCAGAGCGTGGAAGGTCACAGCCCGTCGCTAGAGGGCACGTGTGCACGTCACGTGACGATACAAAGCGAACAGCAGCATGCATCAATCTTCCAACCAAGACCATGACAGTAGGCCTTTCGACATGCTTCCTGGTGTGGTTGAAGACTGTGGGGCACCCATTGGGCACACACTTTCCGTAAGTGCAGTCGTTCCTTCATGATGGTGGGCACACTTCCGACGCTCAATCCGAACACGGCGGCTATGGCGTTCACTGTCACTTGGCGGTCCTGGGTATCAACCAGCTGGACGTTGTCATCGGTAATGCAGGAGGGGGGGGGGGGGGCAGACAGGGCGACACCCGTCCTTCCCTGGAGCGCTTGTGCCACGCCTTGACCTTTGGAAGGGACATGCACTGTCGCCGTACACTTGTGGGGCGCAGTCCAATTTGGCCAGTTAATTACACTGATAAAATCGGACAGACTTTTCTGGCCAGCATGATCTGCCCCTTTGATAAGACATAGTCCAATTCGGCCAGAGATAGCTCATTAGCAATCTCCCCTCTCTTCCCCCACTCTGCAGCCAACACATACCATACTGTACACAAGTTCCAACCTTTCCTCATTAAACTGTTGGAGGGAAGGTGACTCTCAGTTTCACGGTCCCAGGGGTGTCAATTACTATAAAGTCGCATATGTATGACCCAGCGTTCAGGATATGGTAATTGAGTAGTGAATAAAACAGGATTGCTTTGATGAATCCTCGGTAAAACGGTTGCCATATTTCAGTTAGTCAGTCTTTTCAGATTACATTTCATTGAGCACTATGTGTCCACCTCATTGCGTATTGGCTGTCACCACGGAGACTCGGGTTCGATTCCTGGCTCTGCCAAGAAATTCAATTCTGGTATGAGGCCTGGAACGGGGTACACACAGCCTCGTAAGGTAAAACTGAGAAGAGGTGTATTCGATTCCTAATCCCGCCATCCTGAAAGTGGTTTTCGTGGTTTCCCACTTCTACTCCAAGCAAATGCCGGATTGGGTCCTAACTGAAGGCCACGGCCGCCTCCTTCCCAATCCTCATCTGAATTACACTAGGCCTACACACAATAATACAGCCATCACAGTACCACAGGTTATCAGACAAATCCCCACACACACACACCCAATTACGTGGGGTTACATGACCACGATGTCGCAAAGCCCCTCAATCAACAACAACATTGAGCATTAGGCAGTAGGCGAATTTTCAAGGCATCAACATCAGCCCTTAGGTGAAGACCATTCACATCATGTAATATATTTACGTTCATATATGCTCAATCATCATCATATATATTATTTCAGTAGTGTAGATCCCTCCTGCGGTGCTCACAAGCGACCGAGCGTGAAAAATGAGCATTCAAATGAAATAGAATATGCATTACCAGTGACGCATTGCACTCTAATTTCATAAATATTTATAATTTCTTTAAAGAATGACTTTCAAAAACTGTACGAAGGGTGCGATTTGCAGATACTGTTACCTGGGATACCAGGGTGAAGCTTATGGACACTTATCCACAACTGTAGGGAAAAACTCAACCACTTCTCATCTCGCTCCCGTCAACATATTTAGTTGAAAAAGGATTTAGTTCTGTTATCCAGCTCCTCACAAAACAAAGAAATAAGTTGGACATGCCTCAAAGGAGACTTGCTCGTGAACTTGACGAACATAAAACCGGATATTCAAGCTTTAACTGAAATCCAGTAAGCACAATGCAGCCATTGAAAAGGTAAAATAAAACAATAATAAAGTTTTCTAACTGTCAATCTTTTTTCCAGATTCCAATTTAAAAAAGAAAACACGAATTCCTATTTTTTTAAATGTACGTCAATGATCTCAGTTAATTATTTCAATTCATTGTTCTTAAAAAAATCCGTAAAAAATGTAAATTTTTTTCAGTGTTATTTAAGAGTGACCGGGATAAAACTGCTTCGGTTGTTTTTATATACGGTAGTAAAATTGTTTAAAATAATAAATCTGCCTTATTATTTTCACTTTACTTCAAATTCAAGTTAGGCATACAATGAAAATGAAAAGGGGGCGATAGGTTATTATAATTATTATTATTATTATTATTATTATTATTTATTAAATCGTTACAAATACACACATTTTACAAAATTCAGATTAACTGGACACATTTTATGAATTTCCTTACACTTTCTACTCATTGTTTAACCTGTCAATTTACAATTATTAAATTATATTGTTACAATATGATAAAGACAGGTCGAAATAGGATACAAATTCATACAGAGCAGGAAGAGATATCACATATGCCACTAAAAGGTGCAACCTTGTGTGTGGCATGCTTATCATTGATTACTATTTCAAAATATTGTATAATGGCTTAACCGAATAACACGTTCAGTGTAAATGATGTATACACTAAACAAGATGTTCAGTAAAGAACATATAGCCTACTTTCTCCTAAATGCATGGGTATTGTTAAAACTCTTTGTCCTTTCCAAGGAGTATATTTGAATGTTGGTTGTAGTAGCTTGTTGAAATAAGTGTCATACGGATATTAAACATGAATATGAGGTGCCCTTTGCTAGTGCTACCTCTGTACAAAATTTCGTTCAATTCGGTTTCACCGTGTTTGAATAGATAGGGGGAATCGATTGGCACACATACATGGCCGCCAGCCGCAAATTATTGGGCAGATGACCTCGTAGTTTGGTCGAAAGATTCTTCATACATAAAGGTATAACGTTGCAAAATTTGGTAGAGATCAGATGATTAGGTTGGTCGTAATATTATTTAAGCTTTTAACATTTGGGTGACCGCCATTACGTTTTCGTCAAGATGGCGGCGATATAAAACATGACACTGAGATAACCTTTGCTAGTGTTACCTCTGTACCATATTTCGTTCAATTCGGATTCACCGTGTTTGAAAAGATAGGGGAATCGATTTGCACACAAATATGGCCACCATCCGCAAATTATTATGCAGATGACCTCGTAGTTTGATCAAAGGATTCTTCATACTTAAAGGTATAATGTTACAAAATTTGGTACAGATCAGATGAATAGGTTGGTCGTAATTTGATTTAAGCTTTGAACATTTGAGTGGCCGCCATTACGTTTACGTCAAGATGGCGGCGATATAAAACATGACACTGAGGTGCCCATTGCCAGTGCTAACTCTGTACCAAATGTAGTTCAATTCGGATTCACCGTGTTCGAATTGATAGGGGGGACAGACATTCAGAGTACACACACTCACATACACACACACACAGACAGACACACAATTTTTGGCCCTGTAGTGATCTCATAAGTCTACTTTCATTTCTTTGCAAAAATCGAGTAGCCTAAAAATAATGAATATGAAGGAAAATTGAATTTGTGTTTGTATAAACTTGTAGGCTCAACTAATTATATTTTCAATTTTAATTTTGTTTTCTCTGAGAAAATGTTTTATATGCATCTTCAGGTTTGCATGATTTCCTTTAAATTCTTTTAATTTAATTGGGAGAATATTATATAATTTTGGTGAGAAATACAGAAAGTTACGTTTGGCTATACATAACTTAGGTTGATATAAAATAGAGTGATCAACATTATTCGCAGTATGAGATTCTACACTATCTGAACACTTTTTAGTACATTTTTATAGGCGCGTCCCCTGGCAAGAACTGACTGGACTAGAGCATGGGAGATGTCTCTTATTAATTTGTAATTGACAATGTGTTTTAAATTGTGAAATATATAGATTGTTCTTCTTATTTTACTTGTAAGGTGTTTGCATTTGGTGTTAGTCAACCTCTAGAAAGGGGAGATGGGCCACAAAAGGTAGAGAACCGCTGGGCTACGCCTACCTTTGATGAATTTCAAAATTAGAGAAGAATAACTGTGCATGTAATTTGCAGGATAAGAATGATTATGTAACAAGTTTGATGATGATAATGATGATGATGATGATGATTGGTGTCTTAACGTTCGGAACAGCAAGGCCATCTGCCCAAACATAGGCTAATGTTATGCAAATAGTGTCAGTCTGAGTGAAACAGCTGATTAAGAACTTATTTTCTATCAAGTTACAACACATAGCGAGAGCATTTGAATGCAAATATCTCTAGACGAATTTTAATCCACGCAAAATAACTCGAACCACCCCGTGGCACTACAGCCCATGTTTGATCCTGGCCTACCAAGCGACCGCTGCCCAGCCATTCGGCCTACAGATTGAAGGGTGAAGCGAGGTCAGGTCGCGTCACCTCGACCGTTAATTTTTGTCTCCATGACCGGGGTGCTGCCCCACTGTCAGACATCTACTCAATTGTCCTAACGAGGCTGAGTGTACATTTTTCCTTCTTCTGATGCAGAATTGAGAAGAGGCAGGTTCGATTCCCACCTCAACCATCTTGAAAGTGGTTTCCAAGGTTTCTCATTTCTACTCTACGCAGAGATGCCGAGATTGTACCTAAATTAAGACCATGGACACCTCCTAACCATATTGTTACGGCTGTGAGTTTGTGTCATCACTCGCCGCATGAGTCACAACTGCCCCAGGGCTGGGCTGTGGCCTGCCTCCTGTATTGCGTGTGCCTTATGCAACAGGGCTACTAGGACAAAGGGGTAGTCCAGAATATTCGTGACTGGACCAGCGATGGAAACCTCGAGAAGCCGTGAACCCTGGATGGATCTAGAAGCATTTATTGAGTCACCGGCCTGCTATATAAGAGTGACCCGTCAAGCAGTGGTTGTTGTTGTGTTTTACGAGCTAGTGCGAGCGATTATCTTGAGCGACAGAAGTGTGGTGACTTGCGAAACCCCTAGTGAAGCTGATTCTCTTGACACCGAGGAAGAGATTGTGTTGCTTGTGAAACAGTGTATAGTACAGTGACAGACCTAGTGCAGCTATTTCCAGCGAGCGTACGGGAGAGGACTCATTAGCGAAGAGGATTAACTGTGGTCTGTTGACAAGTGAAAGGGAAAGTATTCTCGACGCGAGGAAACTGGCGTAAGGTAATGATTGCTGTTGAGTAGTGTATTTTTCTGGCTGCAATAAAATTAATTATTTCTTTAAGCAGTAATTGGTTTTGTGCTTTATACCCACCGTAATCCAGTTAACAAAGGTGCCACTAGGGGGTGGCACGCAACAACTGGTGTCAGAAGCCGGATTACGAACTCAAGCACAACACCTGACGGTCCTGGTTTCAAAACCCGAGCAGGTCATTTTCTCTAATTTTCCTGTGAGTGCATGCCCCTTACAAGACAACATCTAAAATGGAAGAGCAATTCGCAGCATTGCTAGAAAAGTTAAATTGCATGGAAACCAAGATGGAAGACGGCCAGAAGAAATTAGCCAAGGACCTGAAGGATGACCTGAAGAAGATGGAAGACGGCCAGAAGAAGATGGAGGACGGCCAGAAGAAGATGGAGGACGGCCAGAAGAAGTTAGCCGAGTACCTAACTGCCAAACTAGAAGACGGCCAGAAGAAGTTAGCCGAGGACCTAACTGCCAAACTAGAAGACGGCCAGAAGAAGATGGAAGACGGTCAAAATAAGCTAGCGGAGGACCTGAAGCGGATAGAGGACGGCCAGAAGAAGATGGAAGACGGTCAGAATAAGTTGACACAGGACCTGAAGAAATTAGAACTGGGCTGCATGAGGAAGTCACGGCAGTGGAAAAGAAGTTCGACGCCTTACAAAAGGAAGTTGCCGAGCTACGCCGACGCCCGTTGACGGGGGTGGAAGAGAGATGCAACGCTCTACAAAAGGAATTTGCTGAGCTGCGCCGACACCCGCCGACAGGGATGGAAGATAGATTCAAAGCCCTACAAGAGGAAGTCGCCGAGCTGCGCCGACGCCCGCCGACCTGGCTGGATGAGAGAGTCAAAGCCCTACAAGAGGAAGTTGCCGAACTGCGCCAACGCCCACTCACGGGGGTGGAAGAGAAATTCAACGCTCTTCAAGAGGAAGTTGCCGAGCTGCGCCGACGCTCGCCCACAGGTACACCGGGGACATCAGGAACGGGACAGAGCAGAGTGACGCCCCCAACCTTCGACGGAAAGGTCCCGTGGAGCACCTACTTACGTCAGTTCGAGGCGGCCTGTTCCATAAATAACTGGAACAACACAGGAAAGGCTACAGCTCTCATTGTAGCGCTGAGAGGTGACGCCCTTAACGTCCTTCAGGCCATCCCGACTGGATCCCAGGACTACGCTTCACTGATCGCCCATATGGAGTCCCGATATGGAGATAGCCATCTTCAGCAGGCCTATCAGATGCAGCTCCGGACCCGGGTACAGAAGAACGCGGAAACCCTGCAGGAGTTCGAGATGGGCATCGCACGCCTCGTAAGGCTCGCCTACCCAACAGCGCCGGCCGACTTTCTGGAGCAGATAGCGACGCAGACTTTCACCGACGGGCTACGGGACTCGGACACTCAACAGGCGCTGCGTCTCGCGCGCAATAAGACCCTGGCAGATGCGCTGAGCCACGCACTTGAGTTCGAGACGGCAAAACAGGCATCCAGTATGCACGCGCGGGTGCGTCAAGTGGACGTCAACGAACCAGTAAAAACCAACGAGACCAAGCCCCTGGCCGACGAATTAATGGAGGCGCTAAGCCGTTTCTTCGATAGTCGCGGCACCACCAGCAACGACACAGCCGGAAGGCAACCAGAGAGGCGGCCCGGAAGAGGACTACCGACCTGCTGGACCTGCAGTAAGAAAGGCCACCTGAGCAAGGACTGCGGTGATCGCCGCCGCCGAGGGTATCCGACGGGAAATCAGTCGTCTGAAAACCGCGTGACCCAGGGAAACGAGTATTAGCCAGCCTTGGGGGGCAAAGGTTGGCTTGTGACAGTCGTCAAGCTCCAGCAGTCCAAGTGCGTGTGACGAAGTTACAGAGGGACAATAGCAGCCTGATGGTCGACGGAGTCGTCAACGGAGTGAGCTGGCCCATACTGATCGACACGGGAGCGTCGAGGACCATCGTCAGTCCCACCGTGATCCCGAAGTGGAGAGTTCAACCCACACAAAGGAACCTCCAGCTAATAACCGCGACCGGAGAGACCGCACCGGTACATGGCGAAGCATCACTGGAGTTCGTCATTGGTCGACGGGCGATAAAGCATCCAGGGCTTGTGGCTGACGTATCAAATGAAGTGATCATCGGACTGGACTTCCTGGACCAGAACAACATCATCTTGGATCTGAGTACCAACACTCTGCACTTCGGAGGTGAGGAACTTGCTTTGCAACCTGCGCACGAGTCCATCACCGCACGACGAGTAAGGCTGAGAGAAGACGTCATCGTTCCCGCCAAGACGGAGGTCAGCGCTGCCGTAATTGTCGACGGAACTGCTGAGGGAGTGGCGGCTGTCATCGAACCAAAATATGAGGACATCCAGACAAAAGGATTGCTAGTTGCCAAGACTCTCATCAACACGACGTCTCGGCCGTACGTCCGCCTGTCCAACCTGAACGACTACGACATTACGGTTCACCGGGACACCAACCTAGGAGTCTGCGAGCCCGTTACCTGGATTGCCCGCATCACAGATACGACAGACAGACACCTGCAGACGGACAACCGAAGAAGACGCACACTGCCAGAAGAACTACAGAAGCTGTACCAAGGATCCCAGGACCATTTAGACGAGGAACAATCACGCCAACTTCAGGACCTGCTACGCGAATTCCAGGATGTCTTCTCCGTGGGGAGCAAAGACTTCGGCAGGACAAGCTTGGTCCAGCACAGAATCGACGTTGGGGACAGCGCACCGATTAGGGCCCCATTCCAACGTGTCCCGCTCGCCAAGCAAGCCGAAGTCGACCGGATGGTAGAAGAGATGAAGGAGCAAGGGGTGATCGAGCCATCACATAGTCCTTGGAATTCTCCGGTCGTGCTTGTGAGGAAGAAGGACGGTTCCACCAGGTTCTGCGTGGACTACAGGCGGGTGAACGACGTCACGAAGAAGGACAGCTACCCTCTACCCCGGATCGACGACACGCTGGATACCATATCAGAGTCAAGGTGGTTCTCCACCTTGGATTTGAAGAGTGGCTACTAGCAGGTGGAGGTCCACCATAAGGACCGCGAGAAAACGGCGTTCTCTGTGGGCAGCGGGCTCTGGCAGTTCACCGTCATGCCATTCGGTCTGTGCAACGCCTCTGCGACCTTCGAAAGGCTAATGGAGTCCATTGTGAGGGGACTACACTGGAAGACCTGCCTGGTCTACCTAGACGACGTCATCGTTCTGGGGAGAAGCTTCGAGGAGCACTACAGCAACCTGAAGGAGATCTTGTTGAAGCTACGGGCTGCCCAGCTGAAGTTGAGCCCCAAGAAGTGTCAGCTCTTCCAGAAGCGGGTCCAGTACCTTGGTCATATCGTCTCCGAGGAAGGGGTGCGCACCGACCCAGAGAAGACCGCAGCTGTGAGGGAGTGGCCAGTTCCGAAGGACAAGTCCCAACTACGAAGCTTCCTGGGACTCTGCACTTATTACCGTCGCTTCGTGAGGGGATTCGCCGTCATCGCCAAACCTTTACATCGACTGACTGAGAAGGACCAACTCTTCACGTGGACAGCAGAATGCCACAGTGCCTTCGAACAACTCAAGCAGGCTCTGTGCACCGCGCCTATTCTGGCCTACCCCAGACCTGGAACAAGGTTTATCGTCGATACCGATGCCAGCGACTTTGGCATAGGGGGAATCCTGTCGCAGGTAGTGGACGGCGAGGAGAGAGTAGTGGCCTACTTCAGCAAGGCCTTGTCAAAGCCAGAAAGGAACTACTGCGTCACCAGGAAGGAGCTGCTCGCCATCGTGAAGACCATTGAACACTTCCACAAGTACCTGTACGGGCAAGAATTTCTCATCAGGACCGACCATGCATCCCTGCGGTGGCTCCTGAACTTCAAGCAGCCCGAGGGTCAACTCGCGCGGTGGTTAGAGAGGCTTCAACAGTACAACTTTGAGATTCAGCACAGGAAAGGCCAACTGCATTCTAACGCCGACGCCCTGTCACGAAGACCGTGTCCCGAAGACTGCATCTTCTGTGCCCGAAGGGAGGAGAACACCGGGATACTGTGCCGACGGACTACTGTGGAACTTCAAGGGAACTGGAGCCGCGAATCTTTCACGCGGGCACAAGCAGAAGATGATGACCTAGGACTGATAGCCGAATGGAAGAGGGCCTGTGTCCCCGGACCCGGGTGGAACATTGTGAGTGACTGCAGCCCAAAGTTTAAGTCCTACTGGGCACAGTGGGACTCGCTGATTGTAAGGGATGGCCTCATCTGCCGTAAGCGAGGCAGGGAACCGCTACACATTAGTCGTCAGCGACTACTTTACCAAATGGCCGGAGGCGTATGCGCTCCCTAACCAAGAAGCCGCGACGATTGCAGAGACCCTGGTGAAGGAATTCGTCAGCCGGTACGGAGTACCCCTGGAGCTGCACTCCGACCAAGGGAGGAACTTCGAGTCGCAGGTGTTCCAGAACCTATGCCAGCTGCTGGGAATCCGGAAGACAAGGACAACGCTGCTACACCCTCAGTCCGACGGGATGGTAGAGCGATTCAATCGCACCATCGAGAACCATCTCCGAATAGTCGTCAGCGAGCACCAGAGGGATTGGGACAAGCATCTTCCACTATTTCTCCTGGCCTACCGCTCCGCCGTGCATGAAGCCACCGGGTGCACACCAGCCCGGGCCATGTTTGGGAGGGAGCTCCGTCTACCTGTCGATCTTGCCTTCGGCCGACCTGGGAATGATCCGATCCCGGTAAGCCAGTATTGTCAAGAACTGGTCGACCAACTGGAGGACATACACGCGTTCACGAGGAGGAAATTACGGATCGAGACCGACCGAATGAAGACCCGATACGACCAGCAGACGGATGCCGGCGGATTCCACGAGGACGACCTGGTCTGGCTCTTCAACCCATTACGGAAGAAAGGCCTGTCACCCAAACTGCAGAAGTCCTGGGAGGGCCCGTACCGAGTCGTGAAACGGATCAACGATGTCGTCTACAGGATCCAGCGGAGCCCGAGGGCAAAGATGAAGATCGTGCACCGAGATCGCCTGGCAGCCTACGGAGGGACACAGACGGACCAATGATTGATCAGGACGATCAGCCTTTTTAGGAAGGGGGTGGTGTTACGGCTGTGAGTTTGTGTCATCACTCGCCGCATGAGTCACAACTGCCCCAGGGCTGGGCTGTGGCCTGCCTCCTGTATTGCGTGTGCCTTATGCAACAGGGCTACTAGGACAAAGGGGTAGTCCAGAATATTCGTGACTGGACCAGCGATGGAAACCTCGAGAAGCCGTGAACGCTGGATGGATCTAGAAGCATTTATTGAGTCACCGGCCTGCTATATAAGAGTGACCCGTCAAGCAGTGGTTGTTGTTGTGTTTTACGAGCTAGTGCGAGCGATTATCTTGAGCGACAGAAGTGTGGTGACTTGCGAAACCCCTAGTGAAGCTGATTCTCTTGACACCGAGGAAGTGATTGTGTTGCTTGTGAAACAGTGTATAGTACAGTGACAGACCTAGTGCAGCTATTTCCAGCGAGCGTACGGGAGAGGACTCATTAGCGAAGAGGATTAACTGTGGTCTGTTGACAAGTGAAAGGGAAAGTATTCTCGACGCGAGGAAACTGGCGTAAGGTAATGATTGCTGTTGAGTAGTGTATTTTTCTGGCTGCAATAAAATTAATTATTTCTTTAAGCAGTAATTGGTGTTGTGCTTTATACCCACCGTAATCCAGTTAACAAAGGTGCCACTAGGGGGTGGCACGCAACAATATCCTAGACCAATTACAAGTACACAATAGAACGCTACAGCAGTCACTATAACACAAATTATCAGACAGATTCCACACACACCAAAGTATTACATAATCGCAAAATGAATAAACGACAAAAAGTACCCCTTTTCAGCCCTCGAGTCAGATCTTAAGTATGACTGGCTGCGTTGCTCAGCGGTAACGTTCTCGCATGCTGTGCCCAAGGTTACAGGATCGAATCCTGGCGTAGTTAGTTGGCATTTGTGGGTGCGTAAATGCGATGGAGCCAGAGCCGTGTCAGTAGTTTTACTGGCACGTTAAAGATCTCCTTCGGGACAACATTCCGACACCCCGGCGTCTATAGATCATACGTTTCTGGCTGGAATCTAACCCAGAGCCTCCTCGGTAAGAGAAAAGCGTGCTATCCATACACCAAGGGGGACAATAATAATAATAATAATAATGTAAGGGGTTTACGGTACCTTTTAACTGTTGTGGCCTTTTAAAAGAATAAAGGCATGATGTTTGTTTCACTGAAAGTGTGCAAATCACATTTTGTACAACCCTACATGGAAGTGTGTTTACGGGAAATACCAGAGCCAGTGGGTCATTCTGCAAGTTATCTTAGCTTTTGGGTTTTGACAATGCTAGTGGTGGGGGACCGAAGGGAGAAGGATCTCAGCGGAAGAACCAGAACTTGGCCTGGGGCAATTGGCCAGAAAGGACTGTGCGATGGAATGACAAGATAAGAAAGATCCACTCAGAAGATTAGCTGGCTCAATTCGCCAACTCTCCACTTGTAACATTCGGCGATGAATGTCTGTTCCCCCTACTCCTTTCGCTGTCAGAAACCGAACAACACCTCTTTGCTCTTCGTTTGACGCCTCCATGTCACTGTTTGCAATGCGACTGGCAGCGTTGGACGATTGATGCATGCTGCTGCTCGCAAATTCATTATCATCCATCATATAGGTCCTTAGTTGGGCATCATCATCATCAACCAAAGGCCAGGCCTTGTCGCCACAACCACCTTTGTCTCTCACTTGCTGATCGTTTTAAGGTAGCATACTGTTTAAATTGAAGTCCATGCATCACAGAATCCAGATGAGTCTTCCGCGATCTTCCTCTTCCTTTCTTCCCCAGCACTTTACCTCGTGGTGTCCCGGCTAACGTTCTTGGTTATTGCCCCGAAGGTCTGGGTTCGATTCTTAGCTCTTCTAATAAATTGTGGAGTGAGGGCTGGAACAGGGCACACTCAGCCTCATGTGCCAAAACTGAGAAGAGGCAGGTTCAGATTCCAGCCTCAGCCATCCTGGGAGTGGTTTTCTGTTGTTTCCCCACTTCTACTCCAGGCAAATGCTGGGATGGTTCCTAACGTAAGGCCACGGCCGATTCCTTCCCAATCTTAGCCCCAAATACAAATAAACTGGTACAGGCATCCAGGGGCGAATATACAATGTTTTTTTTCGGCGGGACTGACTATCCTGGAAAATTGTGAGTATTCTCAGGGGATTGTCACAGCAAAATACCCAGAAATATCAACCAATATCTTAGAGCATATAACGGTTTATATAGCCTACAATTAGTGGCAATACAAAAAAGCTGTCAAGTTTAACACATAAATAAAATGTTATACTTAATGAATGTTCTATTCAGTGCCGGATTAAGGTAAAATGAGAAACAAATCCCTCAGATTTTTAGGGCCCCTTTATTTTTTTCAATAATTTTTATATTTTAGCACCTGTACATTTAATAAAGTTACAAGAGTTCTTTTTCTCAAGATGAATAATACACTTTTTATTGAATCATACATAGGCCTACATATATACATACATTTCAATTGAAACTATCATCGTTATTTGAAAACATTTCAGATGATTTGATGAACAATTTAACAAATCATACTATTTTTTACTTCTGTAAAAAGTAATCAAAATTTTTTTCTGTTTTTTTTTCGGTCAATTAAATCGTCTACAATGTCATCAAAATCAATTTCCCGCTGATCATCTGACTCGATATACATTAAACTTAGCATGTCTAATCGTTCTTGTGACATGATACTTCTTTGCGCCCTTTTGATCCGTTTCAATTTTGAAAACGAGCGCTCCTCAGAACAATTCGTTATCATGAGGGTCAGAAAAATGCGAAAAGCAATTTCAACGTTCGGGAAAACAGACTCAAGCTTGTCTCGAACAAGAATTTCGTACAGTTTAGAATGAGTGAACTCAATTTTTAAAGGACATCGTAATTTAATATAATGCTGAAACTGTCTCAGTTCTGGATAAAAATTTTCTAAATCTTCGGAATAAAATTGAACTAAATTAGAAATGGCTTGGGGGCCCTAGGCCGGGGCCTAGTCGGGCCTTATGGGTAATCCAGCTCTGGTTCTATTGTAGCCTATGGAGTATGAATGGCAAATATCTAACTAGGCTACTTGTCAATTTATTAATCAGAAGGTAAACACTTATTTTCTTTTACAAATTGATAATTGTATTTTGTACGCGAGCATACTGCATAATTAAATGTTTATTTAGTGTCCTGTTAAACCACATCAAAATTAGATAGTTACACAACGTAACATATTTTATAAAACTTGCGTTATACAATAGATTGGAACAACTAAAGAACAAAATCGAGATTTCATGGGAGACTTGCAAATTTGTCTATAACTTCATCAACGCTAATAAAAATCTCACGATGTCACAATGGATGGAAAGCAGTGCAAGACCATTTAATCTGTTACCGGTAGTGTTCCTTAAATATGTATTTAATCTTCTAAGGTTGGAGGAACTTCTTTCTGCAGTAGCAACGGAAACAGGCAATACAGCTAAAATCTTTAAAAGAATGTATAAGTTAGGAAAAAAGTCTTTGTCGCAATTTACAAGAGCACAAACTGCTGTTCTAGGTAGATCCTCACTTTCATGACTCCATTTATGTTTCCAAAGAGCATACTCACTCTTTACAACTTTTTTGTATGATAAATCTGCTTCATAAAAGTGAAAAGCTGGTTCTAAAGACACAAAATCATTTAGACACAAAACTTGGGCAAGACACACTGTAATGAAACAACTGTTTCTTGGTGTGATTAAAACCGCTCTTTGAGGGAGGAGGAAAAATCGTCTATGGCACATAGATAGAACGTCGGTAATAGTCTTCTGCGGAGGAGTAAGGTATATTAGAACGGCCTACATGCAGTTTATATGTTCTAGGGACGTCTTCAGGAACTTTCAATTTATCGGAAAATAATTTTGCCTCTTTGTATATTACAACAAAATGTTCATTGGCATTACTTCTCTTTAAAGAAATATTTTCTATAATGACATAAATCTTCTTAACAGCTTTCGAAAGAGCAATTTCTTTCTTTTGTAGTGTCTCCGATAAATTTAGAGTTATTGATAGCATATCGCTCAACACGAAAAAACTAACAATATTAATATTGGCATATTGAATTGCTCAAACCATGAGCCTTTGCAGCAGCTTCCCTTGAAAAAGATTCATTCTCAATATCCAAAAGAGCCAAGATAATTGGTTCTAGAACCTCTGTAAGAGAATATTAGTTTTCTCTTCTTATAGTCACTTCGGCAACATGCTGCTATTTAACATTTTAAAATTTCTGTTCTTTTGGCTGACATATGGAAAAATGCATTCACTTCTTTAATCACCCCCATACAATTTCTAATAAATGAGACTTGACTCGCATAGATGGAGAGAATGTAAGGCACAATGAGTACATACAGCTGAAGGCACTTTTTCTTGAAGATAAGCCTGCGCTCCTCCGAATTAACGGCTCATGGTAGAGGTTCCGTCATACCCTTGCCCTCTCAAATTAGCCAAGTCCAAACCCAAGGCTGTTTGGTTTTCCATTAAAGTATGCGCCAAACCAGCGCCAGTGACCACTGTTGCCAAATCTTGAAATGGGAAAGAACTAAACCCTATGCTTTAAAACACTAGAAAAGCACCGGCTGGACTCTATGATTCAAAACACCAAAAAGCAACAAAAATTATAAATATATAAACGGCTTCCATTTCTTTCATTAAAACTCGTCTTCTATACTTGCGGAGCCTGCTACCGCTATTACATCTTTAGAGCAGGAAGGTGTAGTACTGCTGCGTACTTCCAATTTTGGCCACTATTATATCCTTCGGAAGTTCGTAGTCGTAATAGCATTTTCCCTCTGTTTTTAGTCCAAATCGCACACACAGAATAGAATGCAATTTTTGAACTTTCATTCGATTTCTTTGCTTTGTTTTCACCAATTAAACTTGGCTAAACACTCTCTCTACATCTGCATTAGAATGAGGGAGCGAAAGTACATAAACTGCCTTCGCATGAAAATGGGAAATCCCCTGGGAGCTGGGAAGAAAATAGATAGGTCGATTCTTTGTACAAGTGCACTTGCACTGAGCTCTGCAGGTTGCGCTTACTTAGCACTTATGCACGAGGATGAGAATTTCCTGGACTTCCCTTGTTGGAGTGTTGATCTTGACACGTGTAAGGCTGAACATTGCCTATTCTAATTGATTAACTTTATTAAAACTATTACATGGCTTCCAGGATTTACTTATTTGTCATAGGAGACAATTTCATGGAAACATCCGTTAAACACCAGATTTGGCACTGGTTTTATTGAAATAACACCAGTGTTTGCTATGGCGCTATTAGAACATTCTGGCACCAGATGAACTTCAGAAACACCAGATCTGGTGCTAAAAACACCAAATTAGCAACACATCATATACGGGTACAAAGCAGAGAAAATCTTCCCTCATACTGATAGTTTCTGTGTCTACAGTATATATCTCACCCTTAGGGAAAACTGTTCAATTTGACTGATGTCAGTGGTTACGTCTGCTAATACTGAATAAAAGATCGATTTTCTAACTTTGTTAACGATTTCTTTGAATCAATTTACCAAACACGTTTATTATTTCATTTTGTATAACTGAGCTGGTCAACATGCTTTTACAGCCACTTGTTAACAATTGATCTCTTAAATGCAAATCTCCACTGTTTGCCCTATACCTTAGCAAGGCACGGAAATTTCCATCATTACTGAGCGGTTCCTCAAGGTCAATGTTTCCATAATCACGTTTACCTCTCATAGGTAACTGTTGGCGGCCACAAAGTCTAACGGTTTGAATGATAGGAATGAGTTTGTTTCTATTTTTTTTTTTCACACTCATTTTTTCCCCTCATCGATTTGATTAATAACGGTGTCATTTTTTTTTGTTTACAAGTAATCTCAAATGATCAAAAGTCAAAACAGGTTCTCTGTGGTGCTTTGAGTTTTGATGTTCGTTGAACACCTCTATGGCCTTCATTAAGTTTCTGAATGGCTTAGTGACTAGTGCACCCAAAGCCTGGTGACTCCCTTTTCCTCCGACATCTATACTGTTTAAAACACAAAACTTACAATAAGAGCCCTCTTTTTCTTCAGAGTACGCCAACCAATTAAAATCATTCAACCATTTTAACTGGAAATATCTGTAAAATGTGTTACCTTGGTCACTTACGGTACTTTACGGAATACATAGCTAGAACTTGGAATCCAGACATTGTCAATAAAGGAAACACGTTCTTCCGTCCGAAGTTAGATGCCCATTATCATTAGGCCTGTGTGTATTTAAAGTTGGTACCGGTACGCTACATTTACTTGTACCAGTTGTATCACTACTGCCGTCGTACGATGAATGACCAACAGGAAGGGGCTGAAGAGAACTAGCGTCAAAAGAAACATTTCCCTGTGAAGACATTGTTGCAATAGAATCATCACGCACTTCACTGCACTGAACTGTGGTGTTTGCAGAAGATGTACACGTCTTTTTAGAAAAGAAACTTGCGAGTGAAGCCCGTCCCTTCATAATTACGGTACTTATTAAAGTAACCTCTGCAATCCCTATTTAATAAAATTTGTTATCACTTGAGTCGTCCAGTTGAAAAACTCGTTTAATTCACTTGTGAATAAGGATCATGTCGTAAAATTAGTTATTTAATTAGTTTATTTTATTTTACTTTATTTTTTGATTTTGTTTTGTTTAATTTAATTTTGTTTTACTTTGTTTTTATTTTGTTTTGTTTTGATTTGTTTATCTTGTTTTATTTTATTTTCCAGAAAGCAAACACAAACCAAAACAAAAACACGAAGCAAAAAGCAAAATTCAAAAACAAATGCAAAAACAGAAAACAAGAAACACAGAGCAAAAAGTAAAATTTAATAAAAAGCAAAAGCAGAAAACAAACACAAAATCAAGAAAGAAAATCAAAAAGTAAAATTCGAAAGCACGAAGCAAACACGAGACCAAAAACACAAAGCAAAAAGTAGAAAACAACAAACACAAAAGATACGTGAGGCAAAGTCCAGAGAAACGTTTCTCATGAAAATGATTCTTCTTCACAAGTGGATTAAACGAATTTCGCAACTGTTGCTCACGTGGAGTCACGAAGAAGACAGGAAGAGGGAGAAGTAGAAGGTTAGCGAGATGCGTAAGCGTGGACGGACACTTCCTTGCTCCACCCAGCCCGCTGGTCTGACGACCGCTCAAGGAATGCAATTGTCAGCGTATTGTAGCGCAGCGCCTGCTAGCCGTCTTACAAAACACGTTTTGCATAGCCTAACAAAGATACGTTTTATTGCTGTTCTGTTACGAAATGATTGCCACGGTGGGTGAGTGGTCAACGTGTCGGTCTACTAACTCCAAGCTTGCAGGTTCGCTCCTGGCCGTGGCAAGTGTTTTTTTCTTTTTTTTTTGAAAGGCGACAAAAATTACAACACCATGTCATACGATATTGGCATGTCAAAGAACCCATTTGAATTCAGTAGGCCATGTTCATAATGGCAAAATTAATCTCGGGAGTTTACGCCAACACAAAGTTCCTCATTTCTCCACTAGAAAGCGCTATAGTGTTCAAGGAGCCTAGATATCTAACCTCCTTGACTTTTACAGTGCTTCAAGGAACAACGAAATTCGACATGCAAGCTATCCTTTGGGTGTCAAATAACAAAGCTTGCACCCGGCGTCGAGGCCATACGATATTATTAGACTATTGTTATTATTATTATTATTATTACGAAATTACAGCAATAACGAAGAAATCATTTGTTTGGTATTAATTAAAGCAATGCCTTCATTGTAGTGTGAAGCAACTTATAGCCTATATTGTTGCCGTTGTTGGTTGATTTTGGGGCTTTGCGACATTGTGGTGATGTGTACGGTATATAAGTTAACCTCGTTTACTTGTGTGTGTGTTGAATTTGTTAAATAACTTGTGTTATTGAGATGGCTGTATTAGTGTGTGTATTTGCAATTCAGGTAAGGATTGGGAAGGAGGTGGCCGTGGCCTTAAGTTAGGCGGCATTTGCCTGGAGTAGAAATGGGAAACCATGGAAAACCACTTCCAAAATGGCTGAGATGGGAATCGAACCCTCCTGTTCTCATTTATGCCTCACACGGCAGAGTGTACCCCGTTCCAGCCCTCACACCAGAATTAAAATTTCTTGCAGAGCCGGGAATCGAACACGGACCTCCGGGGCGGCAGCCAAGAATGCTAATCGCTACACCAGGAGGTAGTCTAATTTCAATCTTAATATTGTTTATAACTTAGCCACTAAGTTAAGATAAGGGTACAACCAAATTTACAATTACTTTATGCTTTTACCAAAGCAACACTTTCTTCATTTTTATTGGCTTTTTCCCGGACGCGGGGGGGGGGGCTCAGCTCCCCTCTCTTATATACGCCCCTGCAGGCATCACAATAACACAGGTTATCACACACACAAAGCTTGCCACGGTGGGTGAGTGGTTATAGTGTCGGACTACCAACCCCAAGATTGCAGGTTCGCCCCTGGCCATGGTAAGTGATTTTTGAAGGCGACAAAAATCACGATACTCATGTCATACGTTGTTGGCATGTTAAAGAACCCATTTGAATTCAGTAGGCCGTGTTCAATGGCAAAATTAATCTCGGGATTTTCCGCCAACACAAAGTTCCTCCATTCTCTACTTGAAAGCGCTGTAGTAGTGTCAAGGAGTTTAGATATCTAACCTCCTTGACTTTCATAGCGTTCAAAGGAACGACGAAATTCGACATGCAAGCTACCTTCTGGGTGTCAATTAACAAAGCTTGTACCAGGCACCCGAGGCCATACGATATTATTATATACACACACAAATACACGGGGCTATATGACCACGATGTCGCAGCCACCAAAATATAAACAACATCTGTTATACCGATAATTTATAGCCTAATGATTTATTTTTGGGTCAAATATTAATGCAAACTAAGGAGTATTCCTAACACCGAAAGTTTGGCAACATTACACCATTAATTAGTTAAGTCCTTCGAGAACAGCGCTGCCAATCTAGGCCTAGTTCTTTTCCGAAAATGTTGCGACAGCAGAGTTGTAACTTATTTTAAATGAGGTATTGTTTAGTTAGGAATATAGCGTCTATCTAAACCTCTGTTGGAGGCAAGACTATATTTTCTCTATTGATAACACAGACATCTGGCGACTTTTTTAAGAATCCTGTGTTGGTGACTCTGTTAGATATTTGAACGACGTTGAGTGGCAGAGAATTACTTGATGATAGATTCTGTGCTTTTTTTAGACGAAAGTTACCGGTAGCTATTTGTTTCATAAGAATAAAATACCAGAATATTTTTGCTTGGTTTGTTCCTTCTATTAAAAATTAATACATACCGCTAGGCTACATTTCTATAAACGTTTGATCTTGTTTGTTCGGGAAAGTACGTATTGCATAATCGCCCACCCCCACTAACTTGCATCAGCCGAGCAGGCAGCAACGCTTTGTGTTCGCCTGGTGCTGTTGTGTGGCAGTTGTGTGGTTGCTTGGCTGTCTCCTGGAAGTGATAGGTTAAACGCATTTTTCCCCATTACTATCGTGGTTGAAGAATTGTTCCTATTCTGAAGAGGAGAGTGGAAGCTCGCATTCTTACTACAATTCAAGGTACAGTCATGGAACAATAATACTTCTTCCATGGTACAGTATTGAACTGATTATTTGAGGAATTGGAGATGGTTTTCTTTCAGCCTTTGCGTTTGGTCACGGTTTGGACTGCAATGTAAATGGTGCCGCGTTTCAATTATGTTAGGATCACTCGAAAACTTGTTTGTGGTTACTGAGGCTAACTGTTTTTCAAGAGACACCACATTCACGATTTACTAAGGATATCGTGAACTTTTTTACTTTTCAGTAATAAACTGACGAAAAAACACGCCGCCATGTTCGGTAAGGGTACGGTTTGGCTACGGCGATGATCGCCGGGTGCACATCGCTGGCGATCTTCGTTGCTTTATGAACGCATGTAAAGAAATGGGACTGATTTCCCTACAGCGATCTGCGCAGTCGTCAATTCATTGCTATTCGCTGGCCATTTCGTGAACAAAAGAATAACTAGCTCTCATCTCTTTGGGAAACAGTATCAAGGCTTCCATACAGACACTATTTTGTAATTTCTCAAAATGACTGATTTTTTATAAATTATGTTGCTCGTCACAGAGACGTGGTTAATTGATAAGCAAGGGTAGTAAGTGTGCTTATTTGTTCACCTGTATTTTAATACATGTTATTCAGCACAGGCCAGTGGCGACTCCTAATTTTCACAACGTGTAGGACGTAATAAGATAGGCTACTTATTAACCTAAGATAATTATTATAGCTGGGCCAAATTGAGATATTAGACTCAGTTATTCAGTCGCACAGCACTATTACGAACACATTACACAATACAATACAATCGAATACCACTCCAAAGATGTGCACACGCTGAAAACAGACTATCCATTCTGACCGCGCAAAATCTTAACCAATAAGCCCGTAGTGTTGGTTTAAAATTCAACCAATAGCGAGACTTGAGGATCTCAGTCGACGTCCTCAGAATGCCATTAAACAGACCAAACCTTCCCCTTCCCCCTCAGGGGCTACCCACACATTTCAAAGGCTATAAACACATGCTTTGAGGACGCAAGGCTTACTTCCTCACAGCTTTCTACTCCGGGTGGTGAAGGTCACACTTCACCCATCTAGGGGTGAAATGTAGAACTAGTTACAAGTACTTGACAGTAAGAGACAGAGCATATCGAGAGGGCGCACAAGGTGGCCCCAAAGACTATTTTACAAAACTTTTTTTTAAAACAGTTACAGCCACAGCTGAGAGCTGACTGTAGGATGATCCTCACGTCCTACATGGAGGAATCGCCACTGGCACAGGCACAAGGTAACACAGGTTATCATGTAACACACGGTATGATGATTTCATAGTCGTTATTCATAGATGTCATCGTCCTAAAGGTTGGTTTGAATAGAACCGAAGTTAATAACTTCATGATAAGTTTAATATTTCCATTAATTGGCTCTGGGGCGATTGATCTCCCCTCCCGTACTTATGCCACTGGCCTTGAGCATTCCTTAGATGTGTCTATAAATCAGTGCATTAATACATCCTTCTGTATGCCTAGTTTTGTACATGTTATTATTTATTTATTGGGTACGGAATGTAGCTCAAAGGGGGACTACCATTTACAAACATCGCTCTCCATTATTAGTTTGCAGTATCTTTCGCACAATTTCAGACTACAGTATAATCAGCCGATTATTATTTACCTCAAACCTGTATGAGCAAAGAGTAGGCTACTGAGCTGTTGAGAAGTGCAAGTGAGCCTGTTGTAGGAGGCAGTGGGGAAGGACGATTATCGCCAGCTAGGGAAACCCCTTTTCTGACTTTGTGCGCCGAGCGATCATCGCCGTAGCCAAACCATACCTTCAGGCTTGTATCAGGTAATGCTGCCTACTTCACTTACCCGCACTCCACTGTAGCCAGGTTAGACGACTGTCTGGATAATAATTACTGATGTGGGGTGTTCAGGTTGGGTGAGACAAAACCATTGGTCGTTACTTGGTTAGACGACGGTCTGGATGAAACGTTTGGTTGCTATTTAGAAGTAGTGACCAAGGGCATTGTCTCACCCAACTTGAGTAGCCTACAACAGCAATTATCGTCCAGACAGTAAGTGGTGCAGTCTGTCGAGAGCTATGAGATATTGTTGGTCTTCTCGGAAGTTTTGCATGTGTGACGCATGTGCAGTAGAGTATTTATTAAAACTACAGGAGAGGAGACCGAGCCGTCGTAACATTCAACAAGGTATATTACTGAAAATATAGTATTTATGATTGACAAACCTTTCTCGGAGATGTTGGGAGTCGTTTTACTTTCTCAATTGCCACTGCTGCACCGGAATAATTCTTTTTAATTGATTATTTACGAAAATAATGCTTTTAGCATTGTCTTCATTTCACTATGGACGCCATCTTGGACACTACGTCATACGTCATGTGACACCCGAGAAACGAACATCTGAGTACGTTACCAACATGTCAAATACAAAATTCACCATATGACACGTAAAGTTTGAAATTGTTACAAATTTCCACTAAGTTAAGCACTGTCTTGCGGAAAATTACTGCTAGTACCACAAGCAAGGGGGTCTGGGGCGTAAGCCCCAGGTTAGGTTTGTTTTTGTATGTAAAACATTAATAAGATAGAATTTATGTCCGCTACTAGGTTAGGTACTGCCTGGTCGAAAATTACTGCTAGTACCACAAGCAAGGGGGTCTGGGGCGTAAGCCCCAGGTTAGGTCTGTTTTTGTATGTAAAACATCATAAATACATAATTTTTCCTTACATTACTTTATCGATGCTCTTTTGTTTACTCGTTCTATACCCGATGTGAAATAGTACCAAATGCGTGGGGTTGGCATTCCGGAATTAGTGAGCAACATGGCGCCGAAAGACTTCATTTCTGCTATATAAGTCGTGTACCTATTTGGGACGGTTGGGTGGGTATATGGCAGCGGACGAGTCAACATCTATTATATTAACGTCTCCGGATACCATTACTAAAGGTACTTTGGCAAATTTCATTTCCTAAAATTTTTTATACCTTTGGTCTCCTCTCCTGTAGCGCTACCGAGTATTTTACGGACTTGTAAAATACAGTGAGGGCCTTCTCTATAGAACGGGACCTCGCAGTCGCCGCATGACGGCCGGGGAGCTATGTGTAGCCGACTGTCAACCAGGCACTGGCGCTAGCAGCAGCTTAGCGCCCGACTAGTTTAAGACATTTACACTTCTTAACATACGGTATTTTACAATCATATTTACTTACATGAATTTCAGAGTAGTTAACTGGAAGTGCTGTCCTTCATTTCTTAAACACACTTTGCATCAACATAGGATTTATGTATTATTTATTTATCGTATGGCTTTTAGTGCCGGGAGTGTCCGAGGACATGTTCGGCTCGCCAGAGTCTGTATAGCTGCTTGCAGCGGACACCCATAGGGTGAGCTACAAGTTCCATTCAATTTCAAGTAGTTCCAACTTTCGCTACCAGATGTCAATGATACTTAGTGGTGAACGTTAGAACTTTGATAGAGCGTTCCAACGAAATCTAACCTACCAATTAAGCTTCACACAAGTTTAGTCTGTAGAATAATCTTTTACATTCCATAAATCTATGACATAGGACCGCCGGCTTTATTTCCCCTCCGAAGGAAGGCATACTGAAGGATTTTTAACGCTCTTAAAAAATCCGTCGACTTCGGCTGGTATGAACCCACTATCTGGGGCACAGCAGTTCAGCATGCTACCAACTACGCCACCGAAGCCCCTATCAACATAGGAAGTTTTAGTACACTCGCTGTAATTGACTCACATTTCGTATCTGTGCAGTTATTTTGTTCTCGAGAGACTACGGATTGTTTCTGTATATGGAACCTTTTGTTTGAGGTTTCCCCATGAGTAAAAATCGCACATTTACTGAAAGACTTCGGTAGAAATTTACAAGAGGTATAAATTTGTATAAAATTTATAAACTACTGAAATTAACGATATTACCTGAGTGAATAGTCGGGAAAATATCTGGTGATAGATGTTTACTCCTCCGCTGTCGGAGACCCACCCAGCATCCCTAATCAAGGCCAGGAAGTGAGGCCACAAGACTTGTGCTCATCTTATGTTCCAAATATTATGTTAGGCTCCTAAGAAGAGCGTGGAATGGTGTGACATACGTTCTAAAAAGGGGTGATAATTAGTGTGTGGGTCGAAATGTCGACGTGTGAGGCATATTATTGCACAACCAGAACTCTCACCTGCCAAAGTAATGTCATTTCATAAGTACATGCACTTTATTTGCCATTTATTGTGTTAAATTATCATTAGGGCCTTGATGTTGATGACATGTCATCTTTTTACTGAGCTGACTGAAACAATGCTGAAGTACATAGAAACTCCGGACGGGCCACCGCTTCTTCAAATGAGGCGTCTAGAATCAAAACCCGCCAAATCCATTCGTTCACTTTTTTGGTAAAGTGACAGAAACTGCCACAAACGAACCAATGCTCAGAAAGAAATACTTTTTTTAAACTAAAAATTGAATTAATTTAAAGAAAGAACAGTGACGAAGTATGAACCTGATCCCTGTTATAGTTAAAGTTGTATTTAGAATAATGTAAAACAATAATTCGGATTTGTCGGGGTTTGTTACTAAGATTTGGATTTGGCAGGTTTTGATACTAAAAACCCTAATAAATTTGAAGTTGCGAAGAGATTGTAGAAACTGCGTAAGCTTTACTAAGAATTTAAGTTAAATTAATATTTTGAATGAAAGTTAGGTCGCCTCCGTGGTGTAGTGGTGACCATGATTAGCTGCCACCCAGGAGGTCCGCGGTTCGATTCCCGGCTCTGCCACGAAATTTGAAAAAGTGGTATGAAGACTGGAACGGGGACTACTCAGCCTCGGGGGGTCCAAATGAGTTGAGGGTTTCGAGTCCCACCACAACTATCCTCGAAGTGGCTTTCAGTGGTTCCCCACTTCGTCTTCTGGCAAATGCCGAGATAAAGGGTAAGGCCACGGCTGCCTCCTTCCCTCTTCCTTGCCAATCCCTCCCACTCTTACCATCCCTTCATCAGGCCCCTGTTCGTTTTGCAGGTGAGATCGCCTGGGCGACGTGCTAGTCACACTCCCCAGTTGTATCCCCGATTCAGAGTCTCAAGCTCCAGGACACTGCCAGTGGCGGTACAGGTGGAATCCCTCGCTTAGTCCGTGGGAAAAGTCAACCCTGGAGGGTTAACGATAAAGAAAGGAAGAAAGAAAGAAAGTTAAGTCAAGTTAGGTTATTAAATACCGTCGAAAATCATGACTATCATTTTTGTGTTTTATTAGCACAAAGATTGTTGTATAGTAACAATAAACAGAAAAAGAATAATACTAATAATACTGAACAGTACTAACTAATAATAATAGTAATAATTACAAAGAAACACATCAAATTAAATTCATGTTCAATTCAAGTTCTTATGAGACAAAACGTTCGTCATTCAACTATTAAATGACGTTAGTGGATGTTCTAACTACACATTGTCTGTGTCTACCTCATTCTCAACAATAGTTCCACAATCTTCATCATTTATGGGCTGATCTCCTTCGTGTTCGTCACGGCTTTCTAGATTGCAATAAAACTGCAGCTCTTCATTTTCCCTCCATCTTTCTCCAAAATGCTTCGAAAGAAGTCGCGAAACATCTTTGACTTTTTGTGCCTGAAGGACAACCCTTCTGGTTATGTCTTCTGGCTGTACGTGAGTCATATCAAACTCAGGTTTCGTGAACGTTTAGGTTTGCAAATGTCATGTCTGTAGAAAATTTCACCCCAGACCAAAATATTATTGTTCTTTTTGTTCTTTGTCAAAATTATCCTTTTGGATGGACTGAACTTGAAAGTGCCAGTTGGCAGGTTTTTTTTTAACGCTTTCTGATTCAGACTTCCAGTCTTTAACTGGAAATGAGATTCCAACCTGGTGAACAGTTCCATGTTTCCCGAGAATTTCTTCGTTCTCTGCTGGCTGAAGAATAGTGTCTTTCTTTCTCAACTCTTTCACGATTAGACCGAATACTCTATCGGGTGGAAGGTAGGAATGCCCAACAACAGGAAATGTAAATTCTACACTTTTGACTTGCTCAGGAGCATCAGAAATCAGCCATTTTCCAAGCATAGCAATTACAATAGTGTTTTTGTTCTGCCCGCCACACCCGTCCGAAAAACATTTAACATTTGTTTTGCCGTGAATACGCGCATTCATCAAATGATCATACGCACAAGAAGAAATCACATTTGTGTTTTTAGCGAAATCATTTTCACACCATGTATAGCAATGAACATTTTCCTTCGTTAATTTGCATGTTGAATTTCCTGTAATTATTGTAAAGTTATAGAAGGAATACTGCCTGCTGAAATAAGCTAACTGGTCAGGTACTTTCGGAAGAAGATTCTTTTGACAGTCAAATGTTATGTACAAAGCCTCATCATCATCAGATTTTAAAATTGAGTAAAATGCATCAGCCTTCATTTCATTTACTTTCAACTGAATTTTTAACTCACTTATTTTATCAGCATGTTTCTCCCTTTTGATCTGTTCTTGTAGGAATATACAAGTAGAGCAAGCATCCGTTTTGGGGGTGTCAAAGCCGAAATAGAAATTTTTATTCAGAACCTCACGGAAGTATGGCTCTTTCAAAATGAAGTCAGGTTCAACAGATTCATTGTACATTTTGCACAGGTTTGAAATAGTTAACTCAGGTGGAAGGTATTTTCTATAGGTTGCCCTGTGTCTGTTATGGTGTGATTCCATTACTTTCAAATTCTGGGCGAACACAATGACTTTGTCACGTTTCCCTGCAAATGTTTCTAATTTCCTGTTTCCTCCTCGTGTTTCCGTAGCTGCTGCACCACCACTTTGATGGTGTCTTTTCATAACACCTAACGCTCTGTTTTTTTTTGAGCCCAAGGATGGTTAAAAATGCATCTCGACATATTCTTACTAGTGTACCATCACGATTCCTGAGGTAATACAAAAAGCTAAGGCTCTTATCAGAACGACTGCTATCCAATGACCTTTTGTCTTTTTGTTGGTAGTGACTTCGTATGCTTAAGTATAAAATTGTCTTGTTGGAGTTTATCCTTAGAAGAGTAAAACACTGAATGAAATTTTGCAATGTCCAGAAGAGAAAGGGAATTACATTTATATGCTTTTTTTTTTTTTTTTTTTTTTTTTTTTTTTTTGCAACATGGTTTGCCGGGTAGATCAGTTGCTGAATACCTGAAACAGAAACGCCTTTGTGAGGTTTTCGGCTAGGCAAAAATAAACTAAAATCCCTTTGCAGCTTCCAGATGAAAACCCACATTATAACTGTTACGACTTTCATGATATTACAGGGCGCCGGGAAATGTTCTCCAAGAGACCACGGTCCACCGCGATAGCCAGCGTCAGTAGTTATGTTGTCAGCACACCTGTCGCTTGTATCAAAACAAACAAACAAACAGTAAACTTTGTGCTCACCACAGTCATTCATAACTGATGCTGTAAGTGCTGATGACACACACGCTCGTTCGCTTATTGCAATACACACTGATAATTTCGACAGCTTGCAGTCCACACGTGTGGGATTCACCCTGTCAAGGACACCGTGTTACCAACCAAAACTGCTGATGCCACCTCTGGCAGAAGCCCGCAGTCAATGTGGAGAATACTTCCTGGCGCCCTGTACTTAGAGTTTAACATACAGCTGAGCCCGCTCTTTTTCACGTTTCCATTCCTTCTTGTTGGGAGTCTTCTTTCTTGCTTGATTTCCAGGACGGAGAGTTAAGTTAGTCCCCACAGCATCTTCCATTTTGAAAACAGGATTATGAAGCACTATTTTATCACTGCACTAAAAATTCTGTACAAAACAAATTATTATTCTCGAAACGTATAACATCAACCATTCCAATCACGTCAGGCAGAGGTATGTTATCTGACTAATGTGGGTAGGTAAAGAGTAAACACTCCGCAAAGTGTCATGGAAGGTAAGATGACGGAGCTGGGTGCTCCTATTGGCTGATGTGGATGTGGCGGGTTTTGTAACCAAAAATGGCGAAACTGTCTGTGGACTTGGCGGATATTGCAACTAAGCCTCAACTTTGTCTTCATTTTACAGTAGGAAGTAGAGGGTTTTGTGACAAAACAATTGCATCAATGAATTCAGCCCAGCGAAGGCTATAGGAAACATTGTTTATCTCAATTTTCATAAAATATTGACTTGGCAGGTTTTGATTCTAGTTTCCTCAAATATGTCATTTTTATTTTGCATCTTTTTGCATTTTTTGCTATTTTTCCATTTTAAGAGCATTTTTTAAAGTTTGGTAGATTTTTTTTGTCTTATTTTAAAGAAATTGGCCTTTTGAGGTCACTTTTTTCCAATTTAGTCATATCACAACTTTATATGAGGGAGTTAGACCTACGGCTCTCAGAATTAAGAAGAAGTTAGTACCTGATACAAGATAGTTTGAAATATTGGAATATTGATTCCATTTCCTTAATCAACCGAGTGGAAACTAGTCTTAGCAACAATCGTGGCGAAATTGCTGCGGGTATTGCATCAAAACTGAAAAAATTTCCGGACAAAACACAGGGTATAAAACATTATACAATATCTCAGACATTCTTTCTGGGGAAAACTACCGCACAGATGGGACTGAGGAGGATTTAGCAGCAAACGACCTTCCTCACTTCAAGTACGCTCTGATCACATCAGTTGATGTTAAACGCAACTTTTCGAGATATAAAAACTTGTTGATAACCTCAGATCATTTACATTTGACAACATCAGAATGATATTTGTAGTGCAGTGCAACTCAGACTAAAGTGAACATAAATCTTTTGTTAAGTGCTAGAAATCTATTTTGATTGACTTTTCAGTTTGAGCAAGATGTCCTTTTTAAATATTGGCAAGTTTATTATTATAAGATCATTTTCTCCATTTCATAGTACATTTTTCAAAATTTTTAGGACATTTATTACAGTAATTTTTGAAAATTTTAAGTGCATTTTTTTAACTTTTTTTACGGAATCAACATCTGGGCCCTAGTTATCATCCTTAGAGTAGCCACCTTATGGTACTGTCCTAGTATCATTCGTTAAGTGTTCAAATAGTGACATTATATGTCCACCAATATAAGTATTTCGATTCATCATCATTATTTCCCCAATCTATCATTAACGTGGCTTCAGCTCTAGATATATTCCTCGCGTGTGTTAGAAGATTGATTTGCTATTATTTGCATATTTTAGCGTGTTCATCTCAAACCTCTCAGCCTAGACCTTGTTTATTTTGTTACCAGAACTGAACTGGCCTATTTTCTAAAAACATTGTGCAATAGAAACATTATAATACATTTCCCAAGTTGGTTGGTTCGTTCCTTAGTTTAGGGGCTGCGACAACGCGGTCATGTAGCCCCGTGTACTTTGGGTGTGTGTAGAATCTGTCTGATAACCGGTGTTATTTGTGATGACTGTATTGGTGTGTGTATCTGTTTTAATTCAAGTAAGGACTGCAGACATTCAATTTTTCCTAGTAGTTCCTACTTTTGCCGCCAAACGCCACCGTCAATGACCAACTGGTTTTGAACTTAGTTACCAGATGCCACCGCAGTCGGCTCTTGACGACAAACGTAGGAACCTAAGAACGTTAGTCAAATGTTTAACCTATAGTCTATATAATATAGCTTCACACAGGTGTAATTAGTGGAAGGTTCTTTAACATGCCATAAATCTATGACATGGGACCGCCGGCTTTACTTCCCCTCCGAAGGAAGGCATACTGAGGGATTTTTAACGTGCTTAATAAATCCGACGACTTCGGTCGGGTTTGACCCCCGACCTTGGGCATAGAAGTTCAGCATGCTACCAACATTTCCCATGTGCTATACTATATTTTAGATCGTTGTATTGTTCTAGTTTATGTTGTAAAATTAAATGTTTTATGGCAGTTTACATTATTTTCGAGTGCGAGGTAAAGTATTGTGACTGCCGTACACTTCACGCTAGCCAGCAAAGATCAACAAATATCCCTTGATTTCCATCGTCATATACCTTACAACTTCGTACAATACCTGCACACAAATCTTTTACTGGTAATCATACTTAAATCCCAATAATAAGTAAGTCTACGGTACCGTAGGATCCATTTACCGCTGGAGCCGGTCTAGTATTGGGGCGTGATCAGTGCTTCAACTCTCTGCATGCTATTAATCCTTATTAATCCTTGACCCTGATAAGATCACGATTTATATAGTTGAATTTGCAGTCCTCACAACCATCTTTGTCAATATTGCCAACCCCAAGCATTCGGTACTATATCGCATCCGGCCGATCAATGGTTTTTGCCTAGACCGATAATAGTTATGGTAGCTAATATATGACTCCCCTGGTTTTTGTCACGCACAGTGGGGGTAGTCACGCATCAATAATCTTTATCCAGGCCAATGGTTTTACCTTTTATTTCATTATTCGCGTGTTGTGGGGTGAATTTTGTATTGGGCATGTTGGCAACGGGTATCACGTACTGTCTGACGTCAATGTAACATGGCACCGATGGTGAAATGAACACGAACAAAAATGCTTATTTACGTAGTAAAATAAATCATTTCCTGTGCAGCAGTGCCAATTGAAATTGAAATGATATCCTAATGACTCCCTGAAAGGTAAGTGTATCATAAATAATGTATATATATTCAATAATGTGCCTTGTGAAAGTCATGACCTTGCCAAAGGCGGCTGCGTAGTTGGTAGCATGCTGAGCTTCTATGCCCAATATCGCAGGTTCATACCCGGTCGAAGTCGTTGGATTTTTTAAGAGCGTTAAAAATCCCTCAGTATGCCTTCCTTTGGAGGGGAAGTAAAGCCGGTGGTCCCATGTGATAGATTTATGGCATGAAAAAGAACCTTCCACTAACTACACATGTGGAAGCTAAAATTTGTAGATTAGTTTGATAAATGCTATATTAGTTCCAACGTTCACCGCCAGGTGCTGACTGCGATGGCATTTAGTAGCCATGTCCGCAGCTAGGTGTCGTGGATGGTAGCATTCTGTAGCAAAAGTAAGAACTACTAGAAAAAATTAATCAACTACAGTCCTTCTTCCTAATTAACAGATAACAAACTCCAATATAGCCATCACAATTAACACCGGTTATAAGACAAATTCTACACACACCCAAAGTACACGGCAGTGGCGTCACTAGGGTTGGTGTCACCCAGTGTGGTAACTCATGGTGTCACCTCCCTCATTGCGTCTCTAAAAGCCAGTGTAGTTAAAAGGGACGTAAAACCAATAACATTATTATTATCACCTCCCTCACGACACCCCGTAGACCTCCGAGTCCACCAGTGCCAAGTAACAGAAACATACAGAATCCCTGGTGATTTTTATAAACACAGATCCTATATTTACAAAGGCAATGGAAGATAAAATTAATTGAAGGTTGGTTGGTAAAAGATTGTAAGACGTTAACAACTAAGAACTAGGTTATATAGAAAATATGTTGCTTTTTAATTGTTATTTTAACATTAAATTTTATGTCATATTAAATCTCAAATAAATCAAAACTTTCCTTTCCTGGCCTTTAGAGCTGCAAACTTGTTAATTACTTCATCGAAATCAACTCCTTTCGCCAAATCACTTTCAATTGATAATATTGCAAGATCAGAAAGCCTTGTCTGTCCCATGGTAGATCGCAAGTAGTTTTTTATAAACTTTAGCTTTGAAAAACTCCTCTCACTTGAAGCCACAGACACACCGATCGTAAGAAATAATTGTAGGCTCACTGAGAAATATGGGAGAGATTCTAGGAAGTCCCATTCAGGTATGAATTTCAAAACGTCAAGTACTGACCAATCTTTGACTTCTTCGAGATCAATCTCCGCTGCCTCCAGGTGCCTTCTCATCCTTGGTATTTCTAATAAAAGCTTTTCCTCTGGTAACTCATCTTAGAAAGTGATTAATTTTGGAATGGACACCAGTAACTCTTCTTCAGTGGCAGACGTGTAAACTCTTGGCTTGAACGGCCGCAAACATGGCTGCTACTTCCTTGATGGCTCTTGATCTGATCTGGAGTTCATAATGGAAACGATCGATACACTCAATCATCGTTCTCTTGGTTTCTTCTTGCAGAGTTAGTCCAGCATCTCTCGTCTTCTCATATGTCATCCTCTTTTTGAACCTGGGTCCGCTCTCTACTGAAATTCCGTATTGGTCTGATTTTAAAAGCGCCTGTTCCATTGCCTGCTCCGCAAGATGATTGCGCTGCTCGTACATAAAAAGTCATAAAGCGTCTCTAGCTTTGTCACCACCTTGTCAAGAGTTAAGCCCTTAGTCTGAAGGTACAGCTGTGTAAGATTAACTTCTTCAAGTACATCACACCAAAAGAAGAGGTAGCACAGAGACGTGAAATTGCAGACAGCAGGTAAGAGACCTCGGGCTGTACCTCTTGTGTCTAAATTTTCATCTGGATCACATAGAGCTTCAATTGCCGCCACGCATTCATCAAATTTTTCTTTCACTGCCTTTACTGCAGCATGATGAGAACTCCAACGTTTTGTTAATAATCTTTTTACTGAGACTCTAGTGTGGTTCATTAAAACATCCCATTGGTGAGGGGAAGCAGCCAAGAAGGAAAACCTCGTCTCAAGAGATTTAAAAAAAAAAGTCATGCATGGAGCATTTTCAGCAAAAGAGTGTTGGCCGCACAAGTTAAGCGAATGGTCCACACATCCATTAAAATAGCTTTCCTGTTCTTTGTTTTCAAAATGGCTGTACAGCCCCATAGATTCCAGCCATAGTCATAGCATTATCGTAACCTTGAGCGCGGCACATCATAATGTCGAGTCCATCACTTTCCAGATTTCTGTGAATATCAGAACTGAGGTCAACAGCTTTTTTCACCTTTAAAGGGAAAAATCCCAGAAACACTTCTCTTACTTCAACGTTCCTATTGTGAATTTTCACATATCTGATAACTTCAGATATTTGGTCAGTGTGTAATGTGTCAGGTGTGCTATCAAACATGATCCCAAAATACCTGACAGATTTTATATCCATGACAAGCTTCTCCTTCACATGATTTGCTAGGACATGTTTAAACTCATTCTGAGTTTTTGGTACAAGATACTGATCCTTTAATTTTACATGTGCTTCGCTTTAATCTCATTAGGTGCTCTTTCAGCACTGGGTCATATTTAGAAAGCATCTCAACCATTTCAAGAAAGTTTCCTTTATTCAATGAAGACTCATCTTCATTGTGGCCCCTGAATGCCAGATTTTGCTTGGCAAGAAACAATGTGATATCGAGCAACCTGTGCAAGATGTCTCTCCACTTCTCCTCCATGTCCATCAAAGCAATACTTTCAGCGTCAATTGTTTTGTGCAGTCTAAGTCCTGCTGCCAATGTTTTCCATTTTTCCAAGGAATGTAAGTGCTCTTCGGATGTCTTATGATTATGCACTTTCGGGCTCAGATTCCATCACGTCTGAAACTCTGTCACAAATTTGGATGTCGTCTCTGTAGCATAAACAGTCAAGAGTCGCCAGCAAGAACAATATCATTTCTCACTGACTAGAGAGTAAACCATCCATATTCGCAACACTTTCTCGCCATTTGGCATCACCTTGTAAAACCACTCTTATGATAGCTGGTGAACATCTCCTTTTGCTTTTAGATCTTGCCTTGTCACAATTCTGAAAGGCCCATCTTTGTTCTGGAGAGAAGCACTACCTCTTTTGATGATTAGAACCCACAAATGATCTGGAATTGGTACATTCCAATAAGAAGCATAATCTAAAATATTCCAATTTTTTCCCCTAAGCTCATTCATCATCACATTTTCAGTATCATGGTTAGAGTCACTATCAGTCCACTCTTCTGCTACGAATTCATCCATTTCCTTCCCTTGTTCTTCTGCTTTATTTTCTTCTATTTCAACTTCTTCCTCTGCTGAATGCATACTTGCATCAGACAAATTAGCCTAATCAATTAGTGACTGAGGAACTGTGTCTTTGGATGAACCCTGGGCCTTATCCGGTTTCTTTACATATTGTAGCATGGATCTGCGTATTATTGATAGTGATTCATTTTCCTTAATTTTAGCTCTTATTTGTTGACATCCACTTGGCCCCTTCGTTTTATGTATCCCACGTGGCATGATATAATATCCTGGATCAATAAAAAATAAAATAAATTATTTAAAACCCAATAGGTTTAGGCTATAATAAGAGACTTAAGTAGAAAGGTTGTTACCGTAAAGTGTGCCAACTTGGGACACTTGAAAAGTTTCCGAGTATGCTATGTACAGAGTTTCTTAGATATCTCAGTTATTTTCATATGGGAAGGTTGGTGACAGTTGGCATAAAGCAAATACACTACTACTTCGGTTCTTTTTAACTTTTAAAAGTATATTATATACATTTAAGGGTGTGTCCCAAGTTATACGCTACTTCATGTAACTTGGGACACCATTTGATTTAAATGAAAATGGCTGGTTGATGCTACTTTGTCCCAAGTTAGAGACTGTAATGGTAACGTGGGACATGGTAAGGCTTTTAAAGAACATAAAATGCACCTGTAGGTTTAATATTTTGTTCTATCAGAGTAAAATAAATACAAACAAAATGAACCAACAAGAAATTACAGAAATGCAATCGAGTTGTCACTATCAATCCATCTCATAAGGGAATGTGTATCGACCCCTATTAACAGTAAGTGGCTTTAACACACAAAGAATTTGTGAAAATTCAACTTCTGAAATGTCTTCCACTACTGGGAAAATATAAACATTTTGGCATTTTGTAGACTTCCGCATAAATTTACAAATAACTTCACTGAAGTCTTCATTAACTGAAATCACTTGCCCTATGAATTTCCTGGTCCCCGTAGCGGACTTCTTAGTAGACCTACATTTGTAATATTGAAATTGTACAACTGCAAATGAACCAACAGGTAAATGTTGTTTGTCAACGGTTTGTTCAAGCACTGGAAAGTCTGTGAGTAATCCTGGTTTCACAATGGGTTGAACAGATTCTGAAACAGTGTCTTCACTTTCACTAATTGATGAACACAGATCAAAATCAGAACTAGAGTCATGTAATGAAATGTCCCCATCACTTTCCTCAGAACTTGGTTCATCTTTCCGATGCCTTTTCTTACTTAGTGCAGTTGAAGTAGTTGCTACGCTTTTCTTTTTTGTGTTTACACAATTGGCACTTTGAGATTTCTCTGGCAAGATGTTAGAGAGAATGGAAGAATCAACACGTTTGCTAGGTGTAATGTTGAGTTTCTTCTTTCTTTTTCTGAGTGGTTGAGTTTCTGTGGTGCGTGATTCCTTCTGAAAATCAGTGAAAGCCTCTTTCCATATTTCAGGGTCTCTACCTTCATTTTCTGTTTCTTCAGTTGGAATCCTCTTCAGCACTTCCTTTTCATTTACAGGATAAATACCACTTCCTCTGAAGCCAGCTTTCAAGTTTCTTTCTGTAGACCCATTTTCACTTAGGCTGTCAAGACAGGTCTTAAGTAATCTAGGGAAGTGGTCTTTAGGAATGGTTCCCTTGTGTGTCAACTTCCACTTCTGCAAAACCTCAGCCCACTTCTGCTTTAATGGTCTAAAGAAGGCAACATCAAGTGACTGGCACAGATGTGTAGAATTTGGTGGTAGTAGAACAAATCTTATATTATGCTTCTCACATTCTCGAATTACAGACGGTGATAAATGGGAAGCTAAATTGTCACCAATCATTACTTTTGGCAAAGTATCTTCAAAACGTTTGAAATATGGGAGGACGAGAGAAAAAAAATAATCTTCAAATATGGCCATATTAAACCAAGAGTTCTTTGACCTGTTATATCGTGTACCTACTGGTCCACCTTCAGTCCAGGAATTGTACATATTTTCTGCTCGGTACACAACATATGGTGGAAGCAGATGTCCACTGGCAGAGCCAGTAAACATAACAGAAACGCTAGTTTGAGAATGATCAATTATTCTTTCAGGATGACGACATCCTCGTCTGGCAATAATCGTTTTTCTGCCAGGATCGTCCGTGATGTTTGTTTCGTCATAGTTAAATATGAGCTCTGGAGGGACATCAGCTACAGAAGTTTCCAGTTCTTTAAAATATTAATTTAATATTTCCTTCGACACTGCAGCTCTGGAACGTTTGATATTTTGAGCAAGCCGTTCTGACAAAATGGCTTTTTGTCGTTGGAGGAACCCTTGAACCCATGCTCTTCCAGGCATATTATTTTGAAATCGTTTTTCACGAAGTCCCTTTCTGTCTAGAAATGACTTAACTATCAAACGAATGTCAAATGTAGTGAGAGGAAATCCCCAATCAGCAGATAACTTGATACATTCTGTCAACGTATTCTCATCTTCTTGGCGTAAAACATATGGTCTGCCAAATTTCCCACAATGTTTTCCCTTTGCATGTCTTTCAATTGTAGACTTACTAACACCATATTTCTCAGCTGCTTTCCTATAACTTAGTCCAGCTTTTACTTCCGTCACTGCTTTTTCCAAATTTTCGTCCAGAAAATCATGGTAAGTTCTAGCACCAACAGCTCTAGAACGTGGTAATTTGTCCATTTTGCCTGCCTGCAATGAGAGTACCTAAAGAATTTACTTATAGAATGTTGTTTTCAGCAGTTAAATATGTACTTGTATTGAGTATCATCATTTTGTTGATAACTTGGGACAGGTTTGTAACTTGGGACACTCTGTCCCAAGTTATCAGCAAAAGTCACTAAAGGGAATTTTGCTTTTCTACGCGGACAGAGGTTACTACACCTGGAATCACAATGCTGGTATGCAACAACATGATATTGAGGTTATGTTTCATGCAATCCCAAGTTTAATAACTGCCGATAGTTCTACTGGGGAGTAAAAGTTTTGCAACCTATTATTTTTTAGGGGGCGTAACCTAAAATTAAATTGATAATCTTGAGAACTTACCTTTGTAATATCATAAAATAGAAACAACTTAACATAACACCGCACTAAAGTAATGTTGCTGCATTTCAAACAGGAAGCTCCTTAACAAAGTGTGCCAACTGTGGAAATAGGAAAATATTATGTCAAAAATGTCCCAAGTTAGAGGTATGTCCCAAGTTAGCACACTTGACGGTATGTTTTTATTTGAACCAAATGATTATAGAACACTATTTACGTTTTAGGCGTCCCTACAGCCAAAATGCGAACTGAACACCAATGATATCGCGTATTTTCAGACAGCAACAGTATTTGCAAATCGCATACTTCTTACAAAAATTGATATTTATGAAATTACAATGCAATTCGTCACTGTTAAGGCTAGTCCACACCAAAGTTAATGAACAATGTTAATGAAAACATTTCTCAACATGTTTACTAAACATTTGTTAACAAACTTCTTCAACATTATGTCCACACCAAATAAACTTTTGTTAACAAACATCTTCAACATTAAATAAACTGTTTGTGAGGTTATAATGGATAGGGTCAGGAAGAAGAAAGTACTTACAGCTGCATCTTTCATTATTTTAGTGCGTACAAAATTAGAGAAAAGCGCAGACGCAAGGTGTGGAAAAGAAAAATATTGGAAAGGCGTTTAGAATTAAGTTAATTAATATTCTCATGTGCTTCCTGGTATTTCATAATTCCGCGCAATATACGAGTCTCTTGCGATTCGATAGTCGATTTTAGAGAAGTAAAAGAGCATCGTATTCCGCCCTACGAATTTACAACCATAATTGCGTCTTTGCGCATGCGCGAACCAAAATGTTAACGAAAACACGAAAAGTTAATGAAAAGTTTCATTCACAAAAGTTAAAGATATTTTGTTCATGAACATGCTCGAAAAGTTAACGAACACGCTATTTTGTTAATGAACAGTCAAAAATGTTCATGAACAGTGTTCATTAACAAAGTTAACGAAAACATCTTGGTGTGGACGTACCTTTAATGTCATTTGTGTGCTGAGTCCGTTGATTGACAGCTTAGCCGTAACACTCGCCGATTATTCAATATTTATGAAATTATATGATTTGAGTATTCATTCCTCTAAATTACTGTTCTGAAATCCATGCAAAATTATAATGATTTTTGAATTTAGCAATAATTTTTCTAGAGGAGATCTTTGTTAACAATTTATTTCATAAACTTTGGGAAGTGCAGTGAAGTAATTTATTATTAGGACAATCTACTGATAAGGTCAGGACTTTTGGATAAAAGATCCCACAATAACTCTAATATTAGAGATCGTAGGAGTGATATTTTATTTTTCTACATATTGTGTGTGTCCATCTGCTCCTCAATAAAAATTTTAGAAAATTTCAAATTATTCCTGCAGATAGTCGCTTGATCCTGATTGAATAATACGATCCTATTTATTTTTGGAAATATGTGTCCGAGTTAACCTTTCTCACCTATCCCATTTAACAATCCGAGACACTAGATCGCATGCCAGTCCGAGTATTATATTTTAGCTAGCTTTTTCCGGACATATATTTTAGGAGTAATCAGTCTATTGACTGAAGCCCGGGTAGTGGAATTACCTTCTGTTTTCATCATGTTTGATTCAAGTTGAAGTTAAGTATGGGGTGATCATCAGTAAGAAGATCATTAGGTTACGAATTGATTGTTGAGATCAAGATGTTCTTACAGCCGCACCACTGGTGAACAGACGCTGACCACTTTCTCGCTTAATCTAATACAGACTCAAAGCGGATTTATATTGGTGTAGCCATCTGGCTCTTCCGCTCCAACCACCGTTGGGAATTTGAGAATGCTCTTCCGCTGGTAGGACCGTTGACCAAATTTCACCTAGTAACCCTAGGCAGGGGCCCATACAGGGAGCTACCATCTGGAGCCAGATGGACCCTGGTTTGTTTACGAGGTTGTTACTCTTCCCCCTCCTCCTTCCCATCACTTGAGAGATGGCACCTCGGGATTGGACCGGTATATTAATTTCAATATTTACACATTTTCATGATGAAGCGAAACTACACATGGGCTTTGTAACTACCCATAGGCAGGGCCAGTGAGAGGATTTATGGGAGCCCCTATGCAATGTTTTGCTCGGGCCTCCTCTTGAAGTATTGTTAATTATTGCTATCCACTAACAGCTATTCCAGAAAGACAGTCATTTTGAGAAAAGCTCTACTGCAGTCAAAATTTTAAAAAGTATAAAAATGTTATTTCATAGAATACTTTTTAGCATTTATTTTATGAAATATATTCTGAAATGTACACAAAGCGATTTGAAATTGAGTAATTTTAATACAGTTAACATGCATAGGGAAATATCTTGCAATTCTGTAAGTCTTCACTTTAATTACCAGCACATAATGAGAAATAAGTAGCTTTTAACTTTGTGACAGCAAGGCATCAACTCATATATTTTAATTTCGTACGTTGGCTTCATGTCCTGGGGCCAATTTTCTCCACGATTTCTCAAATACAGTATATTCTGCCACCTATTTGCGACTTTCTAAACTTAGTACTAACCTGATCTCTATACAGGGTGTAACAAAAATGTACGGCACAAAATTCAGGACACATTCCTCACACTTAGACGAAGAAACTACAGTATGTTAATGAACATGGGTCTGGAAACACTCTTGTTTCCATGTTACAACTCATTATCTCCAACTCATTAATCACGGGAAACACACAAGAACAGAACGTTAGAATCCTGGGGAGCATGCACTCTTGGTTACGTTGTTATTATCGTAGGTGCACCGCCAGTGTTTTGTTTTACATGGCCCTGTTGCCATGCGACTTACAGCATTGCTTGTTTACAGCTGTGCGACAAAACAAGCACTTCATGCACGATGGAACACCTCCTCATTCTTGTTTTAATGTCTGTCGGCTTATAAATAGCAGATTCTGTGACAGATGGATAGGTAGAGTTGGGCCAATTGCCTGGCCACCACACTCTCTGTACCTAAACCCAATGGACTTTCATTTGTGGAAGCATTTTAAAGCTCTTGTGCATCGAACCCTAGTACAAGATGTTGAGTGTCTCCGTGCCCATATTATGGAAGGCTACGAAACTATACGCAATACTCCAGAGATACATCAGCCCCTCCGATTCACTATGACGGCAGGTTGATGCATTTATCAATGCGCACGGAGGGCATATTGAACATCTCCTGTGAGCAAGAGTTGCATGAGGTATGCTGGTATGTTCTGTTCTTGTGTGTTTACCATGATTAAAAAGTTGGAGTTAATGAGGTGTAACATGGAAACAAAGCGTTTCCGGACCCATATTCATATAACATAATTTCTTTGTCTACGTGTGAGGAATGTGTCTTGCAATTTGTGCCATACATTTTTGTTACTCCCTGTATAGAAATATAATCTCTGAGAGTCTTGAAATCCCGCATTTCTTATTTGTGAAAATTTGTGTTATTGGTTCGATATATTGCATTACAGGTAATTATAACTTCTGGCTTTCTTATGTGTAAATTTGAAGTGCGTGCGGAATTTGTAAATAGTGAAATCAACAGTTTTTTTTTTCGGAACGGGCACCTGCTGGGGTAACTTTATGACACACTGGAAAAATGTTCCAAAGTGATACCAATGAGTTTCTTCTTCTTCTTGGTACGGTAGTGGGCATAGTAAACTCTTGACCCAATTGCTACTGTGAAGTGGTATGTATCATTGGGTAACCGTCGACTACCGATTGAAAGCGTAAGACCAGTAAGTAGCGGGGAATCTTAAACAAGAATATGACGCAACGCGGAGAGATACATATGAGGAAAACATAGGAATTAGAGACGAGGACACAAATGGTATTAACTCTTCTCACCGAAGCGACCCACCTTGGTGACTCGCTACACATACACATGACCGGGTCACATATATGGATATGGGAAATGATTACCCTTTCAAATCTTTAAATTAATATTGTCGAAAAATGCTACTATGCTACTAACCAGTGGAATTGTAGGCGTATGTACCAATGTGACCACATTTAAAGGAAGTGCATACCCTAAATCGTATAAAGCTCTCAACATTAAAGCACGTTGATGGTCGTATAGTGGACATTGAAATAGAATATGATTTAAGGAACCCTCCATTTGTAAACACGAACATAGAGGATCATCACGTCGTTTTATGCGGAATAAATACACAGGCTTTAATGCATGGTTAAAACGTAGACGAATGATTGTAATGATATGTCGTCGTGTGTATTTCCCTCCCTGAAACCATGGTTTGTTTAAAATCGTCGGTTGTAATCCAAAATAGTGTTTGGCCTTAATTCTGGCGTAGCTAGTCCACGTGCCTTGCCAGTCCTCCCGTATCGTCGAACTAATTATAGAACGCAGATCTGACATTGGTATGGCGATGTTGTAAGTTTTTCCCTGTCCCTTTGCTGCATCTTTGGCAAGGTTATCCGCTATTTCGTTTCCCTCAATGTGACAATGGCCGGGTACCCACATGATACTGACTTCAAAACCCTCCGTGTGTTAAGTGTACAATTGTTGCACTAATTGACATAAAAACCAGTTGTCAGCCTCTCTAACATTTTGAAGTGCTTGCACTACACTCATTGAATCAGTACAAATTAAAGCATGACGAATGGCATGTTTTTTGATATAAAAACACGTCTGACGTATGGCAAAAATTTCGGCTGTAAATATCGAGACGTCAGGGGGTAAAGTATACTGAAAGGAGATTTGTAAGTCCGGAGCACAGAAGGCTACTCCCACACGCGCAGGGTTAACCATTTTAGAACCATCTGTGTAAAAAAGGATACAGGAGATAAAAGGATTCGTTATTTCCCGAAAAATACGGGGAATGATTACAGGATGATGTTGAAACGTCTGGTAGACTTGGGGTAAGGAGTTCTGAAGAATAGGAGGTTGAAAGTACGTTGCAGCATACGGAATAGTATATATCGGTAACCGCATGACTTTTAATATATTATGGCGGTACGGTTGAAGCATGGAATATGCGGTTAGTAACGCAGGACGAGAAACGGTAGGCAATAATCGACGCGTATAATATTCCTCTAATAGTTGTAATTTAGGGACGGTAGATGATGTTGTTATCATTTTTCGTAGCAGGTACATACATGCAAGATATCTACGCCGATGCTGAAGTGACATTTCTCCGGTTTCAACTAGCAGGGCTCCTGTGGGGGTTGATTGAAGCGCACCTACAATTATACGCAAGGCAGAAAACTGGATTCTATCTAACCGAAGGAGCCTAATGCTGGGCATTGAATAAAAAAAAGGAATTGTAATCCAGTACAGAACGGATGATGTTACGATAAACCGTTAATAATGATTCTGGGTCCGCCCCCCAATTACGTCTAGTGAGAGACTTTAGAACATTAATTTTACTGGCAAGATGACTCGGAAGGTATTGCGTATGTCTCTCCCATTGCATTTTCCTGTCAATATGAATCCCTAAATATTTGACACTTGTCACCACCGGAGTGTGACCTTGACGGTATAATATAGAACTGTCGTAAATTCGTTTGTGCGTAAAAATCATCGCAGCGTTTTTTCCTACGGATGTTTCAAATCCGTATTGATGTAGCCAATCATGAGCATGAGATAAGGCGTTGTATATATCTCTTCGACATGAGGAAAACTCTTCTCGAGTGCAATATATTAGAATGTCATCCGCATATTGTAGAATGCGAGCGTGCGGTAATATGACTGTTTCTAAAGTACGGGTGTAAATTAAGTATAAAAGCCCGCTTAGAACGTCGCCCTGGGGAACACCATAAGAAGTATGTCGAGAATCAAAGACACCGGCTGGGGAGTTTAACGTAATATGACGATGGCATAGCATATTGTGTATTAAGCACATGAAGGGAAGGGGAAAATTTAGATCCCTTGGAAGTTGAATAAGAAGATATGGATCAACAGAATCATATGCGTTTTTGAGGTCAAGGAACACAGCTACTGTGTGCATTTTCTTTCCTTTTGCTAGGAGTAGATTAGTAAGGAATATATTTATGGGGTCGGATGTACCAAGATTTTTCCTAGATGCAAATTGGGTTTTTTGAAACAGGTTATAATATTCTAGGCACCATTGAAGCCGTAGGAGAAGTATATGTTGGAAATTTTTTCGGAAACAAGATTCAAGTTGAATACCACGATAACTACTCGGTAATCGAGCATCTTTCATGGGTTTAAGAATCGGGACAGTTTGAAAAACATTCCAATCCTCCGGGAAGGTCCCTGTGCATAAGATGGAATTATATAGATGAAGAATGATACTCTGAGCGTTTACTGGAAATCGAGCGATCATTTGATAAGTCACTGCATCAATCCCTGGGCTGGATGATTTTTTGTGCCGAAATGTGTGTCTTAATTCGCTACTTGTAATAGGCTGCATTAAACTGGAAAAACGTTCCAGGGAACCAGATGTACAAGATGTAGGCAAGCGAATAACTATTTCTGGTGTCCAAGTATGATACAGGTCATGGTATCCCTGCGCCAAAAGTTGGGAGGGGGATGAGATAGTACGATTATTAGAGAAATGTTTAAAATCGCCGTCCAAATACTGTTTAGGGACGTAGTACTGCATAATTGGGTAGTATATAATTTCCACGCTTCCCGTCTTTTATCATTAAATACACGTTGTATTTGCGCGGTGAGACTTTTGTATCGCAAATAAGATGTTGGAGAGCCATCATGTCGAAAAGCTTTTAAACTCGCCTTGCGCCGTCTTACCAGCTGTCCGCATTCTTGGTCCCAGCATGAGGGTAAGGCGCCACGATTATTTGGAGGACCTGTCGTTGGAATTAAAGGGTGATATATATTAAGATAGGCGTGGATATTCTCTAATAAAAAGGCATAACTGTTACTGAGCCCCTGTGTGTGCTGTGAAAGTCTATCCTCTAAAAATCGGGAGAACAACTCATAATCAAAAAATCGTACATTTCGCTTAACCTTAGATACGTTTTTTGGGATATGTCGGGTACGCGAGACATCATAGTCGATTATAATTGGATAATGATCGCTTTGATGCGTATCCTGCACGGTCTTCCATGTCATCTTATGAGATAAGTCTAAAGTAGTGACACTTAAATCCACTGCACTTTGGGGACTATTTGGTGGGGTAAGGCGCGTGGGTGATCCATCATTTAAGAGATGTAGGTGTAAGTCCTGTATAACTGCAGCGATGTGACGTCCTTTTGGATTAATGCGACCACTGCCCCACAAGGCGTGATGTGCATTAAAATCCCCCACGGTAATATGTTTAGGAAATTGTTTTATGAACCGGAAATAAGCCTGCCATTGCCGACGGGAACCTTGTATACCCGGGGGACAATAAATATGACTTACATGTAGATCTTGTACAAGGAATGTGTGACGATGAGTATGAGGAATATAGAATTGAGTAGAGAGAGCAGTGTATCGTAAGGTCTTTTTGAATAGCGTCATTATGCCACGATATCCTGGACCATCCTGACGTTCGACCAGGTAGTTGGGAATCGAGAATCTATACGAGGCACGAAGCCATGTTTCCTGTAGGAATATGATATCCGGATCATACTCCTGGATTAAAAGCAATAATTCATGCTTCTTATTTAAAATACTCCGGCAATTCCACTGGAGGAGTAACATGTAGCACGCATCTAAATTAGGCCACTGTAGGACTACTACTTACTGGGGTATTATTTTTTGTAGTAGGAGGATTGGGAAGTAACGGAACTATTTTGTCTAATAATTGTTTCACATAAAAAGCTCCATTGAGCGTTGTGCCCTAATAATTCTTGTAATTTCAGGAAATCTTCAATGATGTCATGGGACGGGTCTCGTGAAGTGCCAGGTGTTTGAGAACACTGTTTCTTCGAAATTTCCTCACCCATTGTGGCGGGTTGCAAAGCCACCCCTACACCACTACCAGATGGTTGCTTCAAGATTTCGAGATAGGCCCGTCGGTCGTAACCTATGGGATTCACCACTTTCGGCTTTGGGGACACTAGTTCTGTATATTTTCGTTTTCTCGGCGGATCCTCTCGACGCGTATTATGAGACTGTTCAAAGGTTGGAAATTGCTGCGGGAGTGTAAGAGGATTAAACGGTACATTGTAGTTAGCCGTAATAACTTCGTGGTACGATTTATTTTCGGTACACATTTGACGTTTTATGGACTTTTGTTTCTCCAATTCGGGGCAGCGTGCGGCGCCTGCCGGATGATTATCACCACAATTAGCACATTTAAACTTTAAACGGAGTCTCCTTACATGTTTCCGTAGTGTCCTTGCGCACAGTTACGCAAACTGGGGCGAGAGCCCGGCAGTGTAGTTTTACATGCCCGAATCGTTGACAGGTCAAACATCTAATGGGGGAAAATATGAATGATGTTACCTCTAAGAGCACATTAAAAATAGATACATAATCAGGTAATCGTTGTGTTTTAAAGAAAATTTTCACTGTTCCTGTAGGAAGGGATTTTAACTTATCTTTGATCATTTTTTTCCGGAAAAAACGCTGGACTCGCGAAATTGGGACAGGCGAATCAATATATTTTAGGATTTCATCGTGCGTTAAGGATGTGTCCACGCCCCTAATTAGCCCAACTCGTTGGACGTTAGAGGACGGGACAAATGCGACCAAGTGCTTTGCTGGTAATAAGGGATTTTGTAAGAAGGAGTTAGCTTCTATGGCCTTGTTAAATTGTACCTGAACACGATTGCGGCCTTTGCGTTGAATTTTCTTTATACCCACGATCTTATTTTCGAAAAAGAGCTTTCCTAATGCCATCGGATGTAAATTGCCAATATGTTGATCACCCTCACCTTGCACAAATACCGTGTACGGTCCTGTGTGATGGTCATAATATCGATTGTCATTTGACAATGGCTGTCGCTTAGCAATAATTGGAGATGTTTCAGCAGTGGAAGTTGTTGGAGTTGATACTAGCTCAACCTCCGACACTACAAGCATACTTTCAACGGACGCTACACCCTCGTATTCCACGTGTTCAAATTCGTCCGGTGGTCGCCCCATCTGACTACCATCACTTTCGGACGACATGTACAATAGTTATCCCCTATTAAGGAGGGGGTACTAACCTGATTAAACACTAACGAGACCTAACACACTAAACAAATAACAGGCCACAAACTCGAATTCCACACACACTCAAAAGCACGTACCCTACACCCGATACCACTCACTGCACAGATGCACACCGTATGGAGGTTGGGATACGAATGACCAATGAGTTCATTGCACAGAATTCAAAGTGTATTAGACATAAAAGAGAGCAGTAAATATGCATAGTGTCATATCCAAAGATATTTCACAGATAACTTTGTAATATCAATGGTAAATAATTCCCCTTCAGGACTGAAGATGTCGCGGAAGTATAACCGCCTATTTGGTGCCCGCAATTATAGAAACTACACTGTTGAAACATTGGAGGAAGCTTTAGATCAGATAAGGGAAAAGAATATTTCACTGCGTAGTGCTGCAGAAAAATACCATTATTCACAGGAACACTCTGTGGATGAAATTAAAAGAAAAACATCCGATGTCGCACGGGATACCAAAAATCTTTAGTGATGATTAAGAAAATGCATTTGCACTCGTCACAACTTATGACTTGCGATGTGTGGTGAAATCATATTTATACCGCAGAGGACGAAGGATTAATTGTTTTAAGAAATTTGATAATATTGGGTAATAATAATCTTTTCATGTCTCCCATAAGTCCAACCCCTCGTCCACGTCGTGGGAGACGGGCAACGGCACAAAGTAGGGGATCGCCTGTAGGGGCGAAGTACAGTGGGGACTTCGTGTGCCCCGGGACCGTTACGGTAGCTGTGAAGGTCCTACAGGAACCCTGAAAAGCGACGGCTAACGGGGCTCTGGTAAGCTACGATAGGCCCAGCAAGCCAGTAGTGGATGAAACCAAATGCTTTCAAAAATGGAACGAACCTCGGACATGATGGATTTAATAGACGACGACACGGCTATACACACGGACTAAGATTTGGAACTTTAAACCTAAGAACGCTGACGGGGAAGGTGGAGGAGATAGTGGATATGATGGAAAGAAGGAAATTGGATTTATTGGGATTGGCAGAAACAAAGTGGAAAGGGGATGGAAGGAGAGAACTGAGAAAAGGCTATAGACTGTACTGGAGTGGGAACGAAGAGGGAAAGAGGAATGGAGTGGGAGTAGTAGTACGAGATGGTTTAAAAGAAGAAGTGAGGAGAATAAGTGATAGAATGATGAAAGTGAAAGTAGCACTGAGGGGAGAGACCCTAGAAATAGTGCAAGTGTATGCTCCACAAGTAGGCTGCGCCTCTGAAGAGAAGGAGGAGTTTGAAGAGGAATTGCAGAAGCAGCTGGTAGGAAGAAATATGATTGTTATGGGGGATCTCAATGCCCATGTAGGAAGAGAAAGACAAGGTTATGAGAGTGTTCTAGGACCAGAGGGTTGGGGCGGAAGAAATGAGGAAGGAAAGAGACTGTTGGACTTCTGCCAGAGGAACAGCCTGCTAGTTGGGAACTCCTGGCTTAAGAAAAAAAGAGAGCCACACAATCACATGGTACAGTGATGACTTGACCAGGAAGTCGGTGGTCGACTATATACTGTATGAGAAAGAACTAAATAAGAACATCACGGACATCAAGGTTATACCATCGGAGAACCTGGATAGCGACCATCGATTTCTGGTAATGAACCTGAGAGGGAGTAAGCAGAAGAAAGGGACTGAGAACCAGGAAAGACGTATAAGGCTATGGAAACTGAAAGTAGGAGATAGAAAGGTCGAGTACCTCAAAATGGTAAAGGAAGGAATTCCAACAGATGAAGAAAGAGGGGTGGAAGAGGAATGGGCTAGATTTAAGAAGACACTAGTAGGTGCAGCAGCAGTATGTGGGAGGACAAGTAGTAAGAAGAGGTGGAAGGAAACACCATGGTGGAATGAGAAGACAAAAGATATAGTAAGGGAAAAGAATAGAGCCTTTAGGAGGTGGTATCAAAATAGGACGGTAGAGACAAGGAAAGAGTACCAGGAAAGAAAGAAGGAGGCGAAGAGAGTAGTGGCTGAGGAGAGAAGAAAGTGGATGGAAGAGTGGACAAAGATGATGAAGGAGGATAGTGAAGGTACAAAAAAGATCCTGTATGGGGTGGTAAAAAATAAGAGGCGGAAGGATCCTACGGATTATGTTAGAATGGTGAACAAAAGGGGACAAGAGGGAAGAACTGAAGAAAATGTGGAAAGAATATTTTGAAGAACTTCTGAACCCAAATGGAAAAGATGGTGAGGAGGAAGAAATCGGGGATGAGGAAGATGAACTGCAAACAGAAAAGGACTTAACATGGAAAGAAGTGGAGGGAAGGCACCGGGTGTGGACGAGTTGAGTGTGGAGATGGTGAGAGCAGCGGGAGAGGTGGGGATACAGTGGTTGTACCGAGTGATGAGGACAGCATGGAAGGAAAGGAAGACCCCAGAGGACTGGAAAAAAGGAATAATTGTCCCGATCTTCAAGAAAGGTAGTAGAACAGATTGCAGAAACTATCGGGGAATAACACTGATGAGTCATTGTGCAAAGATCTTCGAGAAAGTTTTGGAAAAGAGAATTAGGACAAGGATAGAAGGAGGGATGAGGGAAGAACAACATGGCTTCAGAGCAGGAAGGTCCACAGTGGATTTGATTTTTGCTGTAAGGCAGTTACAAGAACAGCAGTATGAGTATGGAACAGATCTACTGATGGCCTTCCTGGACATTGAGAAAGCATATGACAGTGTATGCAGAAACAAAGTATGGAAGTCCCTGGAGGATAGAGGAGTAGAGAAATGGACTATAAAGAGGATAAAGGAGATGTACAAGGGAAGCGTGAGCTGTGTGAAAGTGGGAGGAGAGAGATCAGACTGGTTGGAACAGAGAAACGGCCTGAAACAAGGAAGTGCACTGTCACCGTTACTTTTCATTGCGGTGATGGATGACATAATGACCAGAGTGGCACAAGTAATTGGGGAAGGAAAGATGAAAGCAATGGTGTTTGCAGATGATTTGATGATTTTGGGGAAACAAGGAGGAGGAGGTACAGGAACAGCTGGACGTGTTGTAACGTGTTTTTCGAGGGGTTTTTATGCAACTGGCATAAGTCAGTAGAAAGCCATTCTATATTTATTTACGCGGCAAATTGTTCAGCCAAGAGAATTTTTCATGTTAATTTATTATTATTATTAATTTATTATAATTATTATTATTACGGTATTTTCGGAGCATTTTATAAAAATTATAGCATTCAGATAGGTTTTCTATGTCTTAGAAAACGCTATCAAGCAAATTATTACGAACGACAATATCATAGAAAATTATGTGATTACGGAATTTTACGGAGTTTTCGTCAGTTAGGATATTTTGAGAGACATGAGTCACTGGAAATTCATATACAGGATTAATCTTGTCGGGAAGCATGACGCAATCCTGCGTTGCAGCTTAACGAAAAGGCGGATGTATGGAACGGAATACGACTTCACCCTACCGCCGAGTGTAATGAGCCAGAGGAGGGGAATATAGCGCGTGGGGTGCAGCCAATCAGTGGAGACCACGTAAGCTAGAAGTCGGATGAAGAGTGGGGATGCGACGTGTGGATATATCGTTCAGCGCGCCGTGGAACGAGGACTATCTGTGTAGAACTTAACGAGTACGGTTGTACGCGGGAGTCGCTCCGATGTTCCGTGGAGTGGAGGACTAACTTTTGTAAAACTTAACCAGTGTGGTTGTACGAGTGTTTGGGTCCGATGTACGGACTATAGAATTATCTAATCTACCAGAATCTCATCAAATATCGACAAAGATGTCGACGTCCAGGAGACTGTGGGAAGCTCACAGCATCATCCAGTACGAGGGAAAGGCTTCGGCCATTTCCAGTGGTAAGCGCGAATGACGCAGAAATACGCAATCTCTCATTTCTCTTTGTTTTATATTTCATATATCAGTAACTTCATAGCTTGGGAATAAGAGTAAAATCAATAATTTATCAGACTCCGTTTTCACGTAATTTTCTATCGGTAATATTAAAATCGCAACGCTCCAATTTAAATTTTAAACTTATTATTATTAATTTTGCTATACTTGTTCTATATAATAAATTCAATTCTTTTACAATGCAATCTTTGCTTTCAGTAGGTAGCATTATATATAGACCAATTCCTTCTCCTGATACAATTGTTTTTTGGGTTAATGATCAAATCATACCACGATCTGAGTGAATAGATTCTTGAAGGTGTTCTACCAGAGCTAGACGTTGTTAAATACAAATTTAGATTTCAGCATTGCGTTGAGGTCTTGGCGCCCATTAAAACAACATAGCTTAGGCAAAGGTAAACAGTTACATTTATCACCCAACAGTTAGGGGCAGCCAAACCGTTACAGTGTGGGAAGGAATAATACAAGGATATGGGATGAAATTTAGCATAAATAAGAGTGAGATGGTGATCACAACAAGGAAGAAGGAAAGAACCACAACGGGAATAACAATTGGTGGGGAACAGCTGAAGAAGTTTGAGAGTTTCAAGTATCTGGGAAGCCTGATACAAGATAATGGGAGAAACGATAGAGAAAGAAATGAGCGGGGGAGGCAGGCAGAAGCATTTCGGAGGAGTGTGAGAAGCATGTTATGGAGCAAGGATATCCCTCAGAACAGCAAAAAGATCATATATCGGACGTACTATGTCCCTATCCTGACGTATGCCTCGGAGACCTGGGTTATGAAAGGAAGGGAGAAGAGCAAAATACAGGCCACTGAGATGAGGTTCTTGAGAAGCAGTATTGGAGCTACAAAGATGGACAGAATAGGAAATGAGAGGACCAGAGAATTAATGAAGGAGGAACCATTACAGAATCGTATAGAGAAATCTAGACTTAGATGGTATGGACATGTAAAACGAATGGAGGAGAAGAGGATACCCAGGAGAGTACACGAGACGAAGTGGGAAGGAAAGAGACCGAGAGGAAGACCGAGAGACAGGTGGCTGAAGGGGGAGGAAGAAAGCGTGAAGAAGGGAGGAGAAGACTGGACAAGGGTGGAGGCTGAGAGATGGTGGGAAGACAGAAGACGTTGGCGAGGCTTGTGTTCCAAACAGACCCAGCCAGTGGCTGGAAACTGTGCAAGATGATGATGAATAATCTTTTTATTACAGGTTTTAAAGCGGCAATGAAATGTAACGCTCGTTTAAATGTAACTCAACTGATTTATTTAACACAAAATACATGAACTGTTTAAATGCGTTGTGCCGTGAACAGATCATAAAACGAACTGTTTAAAAGTTAGTTGAGGGCGCTAGTTGCGCCTATCGATCAGGATGGAGGTCGATACCGGTGGGTGCCGAACCTCACCAACACTTCCCCTCGACCAACAGCCGGAGTCATCCTGGTGCATGTGGTCTCAAGCCAAGGCTTTGAGCACATTTCTCGTGCTTGGGCCTTGACGATCCTTTTGTCAGTATGTCGGCAGGCATCTCATCCGTTGGAGTGTACTCCACCGAAACCACCTTTTTGGCCACGGCATCTCGGACGAAATGGTGCCTGATGTCGATGTGTTTCGTCAGTGAAACATAGGATTCGACGTCAGCTTCTGCGCACCTAAATTGTCGTTCTTCACTGGGACAACATCTATCGGTTTTCCGAAGTCTTTTAGGAGTTTCCGCATGTGTAGAGCTTCCTTGGTTGCTTCTGTCAAGGCCATGTATTCGGCCTCCGTCGACGACAGGGCCACAGTAGGCTGCTTCCTGGACTCCCAACTCACTGCAGCGCCGCCTAGTGAGAACGCGTATCCGGTGTACGATTTTCGATCAACCCGGCAGTTTCCCCAGTCAGCGTCCGCGTACATCACCGCTGGACCGCTGGATTTGGAGTACATCAGGCCGAGATCACGTGTGTTAGCGAGGTATCGCAAGACACGTTTTGCAGCCTTCCAGTGCTGCTGTCCATGACAGTCGTTGATCTGAGAGAGAGAACTGACTGCATGGGATATGTCCGGCCTCGTTCCCACTGACAGGTACATTAGAGCTCCTATCAACTGGCGGTAGGGGACGCTCTCCGCTTGTACGCCAGGGTTCACGTCTTCCTTCTGCAGCTTCGTACTTGGATCAATGGGAGTGCTGACAGGCCTGCACTTTGCCATTCCGAATCTCGCCAGGACCTCGTCTATGTATCCTTTCTGGCAGAGTTTCATCTGGTTGGCGCTCATCTCGAACTCCAGCCCCAGACAATACCGCACGTCCCCCAAGTCCTTGATCTCGAACTTGGTATTCAGATAGTCTCTCACCACGTCGATCTTCTTGTCGTCTCGAGCCATGATCATCATGTCGTCGACATAGATGATTATATAAATCCTGTCTTCGACCGGTCCGATGTGGTACATGCATGGATCTGCATCCGAGCGAGTCGCCTTGAGATTTTTCATCTCTTCCTCGAGACGGTGATACCAAGCGCGTCCTGCCTGTCGCAGTCCGTACACCGCTTTGTTTAGTGAGCACACTATGTCACGATTGGTCAACTTCTCCAGCATCTCATCTGCGGTCTTTCGCACAGTCTCGTCAACCGACTCGTCTTGAACGGTATGGGTAAGAACGTCCTCGAAGTGGTCCGGGGCCTCCATGTAGATTTGCTCCTCGACTTCTCCATTCAAGTACGCCGTCTTGACGTCTAGCTGTCGGATCTTTAGATTATCTTGTACAGCTAACGCCACCGCAGTCCTTATTGTGCTCAGCCTTGCGACTGGAGCGAACGTGTCGTGAAACTCTATTCCTGGTCTCTGCGTGAAACCCCTCGCTACCACGCGCGCCTTCCGCTTGCTGATAGTGCCGTCAGGGTTAAACTTATTCCGGAGAACGAATCTGCTTCCTATCACACGTTGCCCCTTGGGACGGTCGACCAGCTTCCACGTATTGTTCCGAATCAGAGAAACTGCTTCTTCTGACATTGCTTCGATCCACGCAGGTGGTCCTCTCCGGAGATAGCCTGGGTCACTGGGATTTCAGCGACGTTAGCCGCTTCCCCTGGTCGATCACCGTAGTCCTTGCGGGGTCGCCCAGATTTTCCAGTTCTAATCAAACGAGGCCGTCCGCCTCTTCTCCTAGATGATGCCGCTTGTTGCTCATCGGATTGGATCTCCGGTTCAACAAAGTAATCGTCGGCAGGAATGCCTATGAAGCCGCCGGGGAACTCCCATTCAGCAACGTCAGGTTGGTTTTCTGCCAGAACTTCGTCTCTCGACACCAGCTCGAACTCCAGTTCATGGATCGGATCCTCTGGTTCAATGCGTACTTTGTCCGGAGAGTCACGCGGGAACAGATCATCGACTGATTTCTTAGGCACGGTCATCTCACGAAAAACAACTTCTCTCGTGATCTCGATCTTTTTCGTTTCAGGAATCCAGATACGGTAAGCCTTCGACTGCTCCGAATATCCAACAAGAATTTCCTCTTTTGAGCGAGGGCTAAACTTTCCCTTGTTTGGGGTCTTGCCCAGGCAGAACACCTTGCTCCCCAAGTCCTTGAAATAGTGTGCAGTCGGAGTTCTGTCGAACCAGCGCTCAAATGGAGTTTTCCCGTTTATCTTTTTGGTTGGACATCGGTTCCTCAGATAATTTGCGGTGTTGATCGCCTCCGCCCAGAATGTCATCGGTAGGCCAGATTGCAGGAGTAAACATCGTGCTGCCTCTTCAAGGGTCCGATTTTTCCTCTCGGCCACACAATTTTGTTCAGGCGTATATGGTGTTGTGAGATGGCGCTCGATCCCCTCAGATTTCAAGAACTCGTCAAATTCCCTGTTGACATATTCACGTCCATTGTCGGACTGAACGCACTTTATTTTCAGACCGTGCTGCTTCTCGACGAAAGCCTTGTACTCTCGGAACATTTGCAACGCCTCTCACTTCGTCTTCATAAACCGTACCTCTGTCCATCTCGAATAGTCGTCCGTAAATGTGATCATGTACTTGGATCCACCGTTCGACACAACACCCACAGGGCCACAAACGTCTGTGTGAATAACATCGAGCTTACCGGTCACACGATTTGACTCTTTGGGGAAAGGTATTCGAGTCATTTTGCATTTCGTGCAAATGTCACACGTTAGATCTCCACATCTCCCTTTTAGTTGCACACCTGGAATGGATCCGCTCTTCACTGCCGTATCTAGATCACGAAAGTTGACGTGACCCATCCTTCGATGTAACAGCTGCGCCACATTCTCGTCGCGCTTGTCTTCTGACACTGCGTTTCGACATTTTTCCAGTGGGGTGCCCTGTACATAGTACAGATTGTCCTTGCGCTGTGCAACGATTTCTCCTTGTCACTCTTACCACTGGAGTAGCCGTGGTTTTTGTTTTGAGGCTTCGATTGTGGTTTACTTGAAGGACCTTTCTTCTTCACGTACATGGCGCCTTGATTTTCCATCGGTGTTGACGAGGCAACTCTGGCATCGTGTTCTTCGATTATCTTCGTACGTAGATTCTCAGGCTTCGGTAGATCGTCCCGGCTCTCGATGGCAATTCTGAAATTTTCATAACTTGCCGGCAACCTGTACAGCATCATGATGGTAAGTTGGTCTGGGTTAATAACTACGTCCATGTCAGCCAACTTGTCGACACAGTCAAAGTAGTTGTTGAGGTGCTCACGGATGTCGCCACCTTCAGTCATCTTTTGCAAGGTTAGACTCTTCAACAACGTGGCCTTGCGAGCCGGCCCCTTCGACTGAAACGTATCCTCAAGTTTCTGCCATATCTCGCTTGATGACCTGCAGTTCTTCACCAACTTGAGCTGGCTTGGTCCGATGGATAGGATTAGGGCTGACATGGCCTTTTCATCCCTAGTCGTCCACTCGGTCACTTGGGCTGCATTGTCCTCACCCGGCTCGGGTTTGACGATCTTGCGGTTGACATAACCCCACGCGTCATTCTTTATCAGAATGGCGCGCATTTGCATTTTCCAGGTGTCGTAATTATGGCGCCCTAAGGCCTCGATGCGCACTACACCGTTTGAATTCATTGTCTCACTTCAATCGTGCCGCGTATTAATGTCCGGAACACTCACGATTGTTCACAATAAATTTGCTGTGCCGCGTGTTATTGTTTGAAACACTCACAACCGGCCATACACTTTGCGTCGCGTGCTATTATCCGGAACACTCGCAAGTAGGCCTCTGGAATTTCGTGTCGTGCACGTTTGTACACAACTCGCACGTTAAGCACGTTTTCTTGCGTCATGTGTTATAGTCCAAAACACTCGCAATAAGCCAAAATTCGCGTCTCGTGTTATTGTCCAAACACTCGCGATTGGCTTTTTCACTGTTCACTCACGATGAAGCACACAATATTCGTGAAGACGGCGTTTGTTCCTTCTCGCTTTGTCGATGTCCAGAAATTTCTCGAGAGAGCAAGATGTCTGCCGATTCGACGTGTTCTTCTCTTTGTGTGTCCGCTTGATCCCGCTGTCTCCATTTTTCAGTTAATTTAAATCTGAGCCAATCGTTCTGTGTCCATAAGCTATTAGAGGTTTTAAAGCGGCAATGAAATGTAACGCTCGTTTAAATGTAACTCAACTGATTTATTTAACACAAAATACATGAACTCTTTAAATGCGTTGTGCCGTGAACAGATCATAAAACGAACTGTTTAAAAGTTAATTGAGGGCGCTAGTAGCGCCTATCGATCAGGATGGAGGTCGATACCGGTGGGTGCCGAATCTCACCAACACTTTTCATAACTTTTTAAAACATAATCTCAGAACCTGCACTATCTATTGGTCCAGTGAGGTCTTACTTTGACATGGAGGCTGTATCTCATTGTTCTCCTTGAAAAGTTGAAGTATCACAAAGTTACCCCGAACCATGGGGTAACTTTGTGGCACTTTATTTTGAAAATATTTTGTGATGCATGCGAGAAAAGGCAACCATATTTTCCTTGATTAAAGAGAAAGGTTCCAGTTTCGACTGGGTGTCACCGAAAGAGTGCAATGACAAATAGTTAGGCTTTTATTAAATAAAACCCTCAAAACTGTCACAAAGTAACCCCACTTTAGCAGGTTCAATGCTAAATTATTTCTAAACAGTTATAACTCCACAGTCCTGTATATATAGAGTTTTTTTTTGGGAGGGGGCAGAAGTGACTATCCTGCTCTTCTGGGGGTAGAATAAGGTACATTACAATACTTTTTTATTGTAATTTTCAGAATTGAAGAACTTCTTCTACCAAATGATCAGGCTGTCATATATGCCTCTAAAGTGTTCAATGACATGAGATATCGCCGGCCCCATGGTGTTGGGGTATCGCGCCTGCCTATCACCTGGAGGCCTTAGGTTCGATTCCCTGCTCCGTCAGTGATTTTAGAAACTGACGTGAGGGTTGGAACGAGGTGCACTCAGCCTCGTGAGGACAATTGAGTAGCTGTCTGACAGTGAGGCAGCGCCCCCGTCACGAAAACCAAGATTAACGGCCGAGGGGACCCGATTCACTGACCACACGTCGCCGCAATATCTGCAGGCCAAATGGCCGCACAGCGGTCGCTTGGTAAGCCTAGGCCCTTCATTGGCTGTAGTGCCAGGGATTATTTTGTTATTAACATGAGATATTATCAGCAGAGCTGTAGAAAATTCTGCATACTTACTCTGCAAAGCCTCGAAAGCTACAGGTTGTAAGTTAAAGCCAACACTAAGGCAGCTACAATATACTGAAATTAACGTGCACCACTAACGTCCCCCTATGCATTTGCCCCACTTGACTCCCCTAGTCTCGGCGGCCCTGCAGGGATCAAATGAAAAGTATAAACAGCTGCTCTGTATCAAAATGGTTGCATATCAGTGAATATAAATGTTTTTGAATCACTAAATAATGTTTTAATGTAGCAAATGGTTTCTCAATCATCATTTATTCTAATTTGTAGACTATCCTCAGTTTATCAACCCCCTATTACCATACATAATCGAGATCCCTCTGTACTTTACACCTAATTGTACTATATGTACAATACATGACCTACAGCCAAAAGTCTCCATTTGTTATCAATGCTGTTATGAGAATCCTATGTTTGGAATAATCATTTCTCATTGTTATATTTTCAGGACTCAACAACACCAAGCCGATTGTCTTCAGGAAGTGTAAAATATAGGCTACTGTAGCAGTTATTTTCTTACCGAAGAACTTTCAACTTGAAAAGAGATCATCATCTGAGTCAGTACCATTTAAAAATATTTATATTTTAGTCAGAAATGGCAGGTAATTCAAGTAGAACGTTAGCAATTGTTCGCAAAGGTTTTCCGAGTAAGTCCATTGGACCGAGAAATTTCGAGAAAATCATGGATTTCATCTGTAGAAGTGTTAAAAATCGGTTTAGACCGGAACATCCTCCCCAAATGACTTCTCGTGCCTTTGCTGCGACATATAGGGAAGATCGGAGATGTGTGAGATATGTGAGAGTAGAATGTGCTGATGAATATACTGCAATTTGGATGAAGTTGCTGTTTGAAGAGAAAAAGACATGGACAGATTACCTCACTGTCATTGATGTAACCTCACTGTCATTGATGTAAGTGCAGTAAAAGGGTTTGGCATTTCTAGTGTTCATCTTCCAAATATAGGATAGTCGGACTTGAGAACCATATCAAAATTACTTGAGTGCCAAAACCCAGGGTTGAAGACCAAGAACTGGAGACTGTTATACCGAAGTGACGCTCCATTTGACACATATTGTCTACTGATGTTTGATAACCCCTCGCTGGAGCATATGAAAATTAATATTAACACGGACTTCACTTTGAATTATTCATGTAGAAAAGTTCAATTTCATCCTTTTAGGTAGATGGTTTGCAACTCTGCCATAGACATCAGTACAGTAACATATATTTGCAGAAACCGAGCTTGTGCTAGGAACACTTTACCTTCTGGCTGATTTTCATCTCTAGGAAATTGAACTTTATGAATGTTCAACCTCCCTTTGTTATTTCTTTTACTAGAGGCATTTAGTTATCATAGTGAATGTGTCAGGTTTGTTTTATTGACAACAAGTTCACTGGTCTCCGATAGCATTCAGCAAAAATTGTTTTTAAAATTGTATTGCACTGTTTCCCTCGATATCACAAACATGCCACCATTGCACACATCTGTTTTGCTCCGGGAAGCTCCAAGAACAGCAAACATTAAACTTAACCATGTTTTCCTGTTCGCCTTCCTGGGTGACTTTTGGCCTCTCTTTCCCTGAGAATGATTGTGACCTGACCCTTATGATAGCATGAATTTCAACTTTCTTCCCATTCCTGGGCGGTAGTGAATCAGCCCTGAGACTAACCTGCTGTGGCCAAAGCAGAAGGTCACATTCGCCAACCGTTTTAATTCTCAATTTTCCTTCTTTGAGACTTGTATTCTTGTAAAATACACTACCTAACAGATGTATGTGTTTATGTTTGACTACTAGGTTTGCATTTTAGCAGTTTAAAGATAGGGATTACATGTAGATTAAGGCTTTTTGGCTGAAATATTAGTCTTTTTTTTTTTTTTAGTATTTGCTGTGTTTAAAACTAAAGTTGAGAGACAGTGTTAAGATGTAGATTAAGGCTTTCATGGCCACAATACTATTTATATTCTTTATGCTTTTGCTGTTTTGTAAACTAAAGATTAGAGACAGTCACAAGATGTAGATTAAGGCTTTCATGGCCAAAATACTACTCCTTATATTTTTTATGTATTTGCTGTTTTGTAAACTAAAGTTGAGAGACAGTGTTAAGATGCAGATTAAGGCTTTCATGGCCAAAATACTACTCCTTATATTCTTTATGTATTTGCTGTTTTGTAAAGTAAAGTTGAGAGACAGTGTTAAGATGCAGCAAGATGCAGATTAAGGGTTTCATGGCCACAATACTACTTCTTTGATTCTTTATGCATTTACTGTTTTGTAAACTTAAGTTTAGAGATAGTGATAAATGTAGATTTAAGTCTTGGATGGCCACAGTACCACTCCCTATATTCTTTTAGTAGTTTGCTGTGTTAGTAGTATAAATATGCTAGATATTTTGCCAGCCTGTTTTGTCAATAGAAGAATAATCAACATCATCGGTTATCCACTCCAGTTGCCCGCGTATGGTATATGAGTGCTCTCCACTTCTGTACGTCCATTTACCACTCTTCTCTCAGGACTGTATCCCAGTTGACTCCTTTTATTCCTATAACCTCTTTCACTTGGTCCAGCCATCTGTTCCTAGGTCTTCCTACCAGTCTTTTTGCAACCACCACTGTCTGAAGGCAATGTTTTGCTGTTCTACCATCGTCCATTCGTTTGACATAGCTCAACAATTTCAAACGAGCCCGTGTCACTCTTTCATTCAAAGATGGGTACACACGTGCTTCTTCCCTTATTCTTTCATTCCTTACTCTGTCCTTCCTTGTTTTCTGGACCGTAGGTCGCAGGAACTTGATTTCTGCGGCTTGAAGTTTGCTAACCCCTTGTTTTGTTGTTGCGCAGGTTTCTAAACCATATTTTATTATCAATAGAAGAATGTGAATTAATAATGTTTAAAGAGAGCTTTCAAGTTGTTTCTCACTGTTGTCTTATTGACCTTTTAGTTCAGTCAACAGAATATAATCCCAATTGCTCGGACAAGCGAGAGAATAAACTGAGAAATATTACATGTGATTAAAATATAGTCCATACCGGTAACAATTATACAGGGTTTGGCACAAACCTCTATGACTTGTAGAGCAGAGCGAGTACATATTGTTTTGAATAGGAACCCATTCCGTTTCAAATCAGGTGTTGAACTCATTCACTTCTGCTGAGGGAAGAAGCAAAAAATTTATTTTATCATCTACCATTACCCCCTAACAATCAATTGTGGTCCTTTCATTTCAAGCTTCTCCTTTGGGACCTGGTAAACGAATAACGATATTTTTCGCTCTTCTGCGGGCACTTTGGGGAATGATAGTTTGTACCACACGGTACGATCCCTTCCCTTATAAACATCAAGTCGCGTACCTAACTGTATATTATCCTCATCAAATACATGCTCAGATTCACTGGGAGAAGTGACTTGATACACAGCCGTACTGCTCGGTATCGCTGCCATAAACGTTCATAAACTAAATCTATATCTGAATTGTCGCTTTCACCAACAATATCATCATATTCATCATCAGCACTTACTGTGGTTAGTCTGTTCATTGCGAAACTTCAGCCAGTCCACGAGAAATCAGACCACACTGTAAACTTACGCACGCTCGCGGCTGACATTAGCATAAAAACGGACATCACTAACATTAAAACATCAGCTAGCAACAAGGACAGCAAGGGAGAGTCCATTGGAAATGTAGTGAGTGGTGGAAGGCAGAATACCCGTTAACCAAGAATTATTAACAACTCGGTTTGCCTTGGGTAAAGTATACCCACACGCACGTCCTAGCAGGTTAATAGAACTTCAACGGATGATACGAAATGTCCAACACAGGAAGGTGTTACTTTCGTTCGCCCAAATCCGCCTCCTTTTCTGAGGACTATGGTTGCACATTCAGACACAATGGGGGTTTAATTTTCCCTTGGAATTGTTTCTAATTGGGTTTGGTTGTTAGAAACATAGTCATGCGTAATAAGTGTCCTTAAGCAGAAATAGATGAGGTAACCATCTGAATTGAAACTGATGTAGAACGTTACATGTATGGACATGAGTTCCTATTCAACATACTATGTATGCACTCCCCACTCCCTTTATTCACTCCCTTCAGTGACGGATCAAGGCATTCTGGGGCCCTGGGCGATATGATGAGTTGGGGCCCACAACAATAGGGAATAAAAAAATATCAAATGAAATGGAAAATAGTTTGGTAATAATAATAAAATAAAGAATAGTTACAATATTTTTAATGCACTGCAGTACATTTTTAAATAATACGATAGAAACCTTTAAGTCCCCTTGAAGAAGATTATGCAAACTATGATATATTAAAATATTACTTTGCAACTTTTATCTCGGCGTGTCTTCTATTATTCCACTCGAATCTAAACTTGCTAAATGGTCACATGAGGTCATAGTTGCACTGAAGAAAGGAATATGAATTATAAATTAGATTGTAAAGTTTAATTAATTAATTAAATTTTAAAAATCCAAGGTCGCCCTCCCCTAGATCCGCCCCTGACTCCCTTTACAAGTCCTAGGAGTTTGTAACTGGGATTTCCAAACATCCTGTATTTATATTTCTCAGGTTATTTCTTCTCATGTGCCAGTAATCAGGATTATATTCTGTTGACCATCTGAAAAGTGCAAGCAATATCAATTGTTAATAATGTGCGACAATGAGGTTATACAATCTAGGAAAATTACTCTGTACGTCACTAGATGGCTGGCATTGTTTTTGTAATATGGAGTGGCAAAGGAAGTTTTAAAAAAGGTAAGGTAAGGAAACTATCTCTTGTAAGAAAGAGGGTGTTATAGGCTGGACGTTTGTTTTAGACGATTGCCCTTGACCTTGAAGCCAGCGGGTGAGCCTGTACACAGTCGCTCTCTCACCCTATCGCTTCACATTTGTCACCACCGATCTGATGTCATGGAATTCCGGACTTGAGCACGTGGCGACACCGATTTGCAGACAGTACAGTCGACGTCGAAGTATTGTGTGACGCGGAAGTACACGTTACGTATGTACGAACAGAACGCCATTATATTTGCCAATGACTGTACTTCAGTAGGAGTGTGAGACAGCGTTGTCAATCATCGGAGCGCTTGGGGCAGCTGATAACAACACAGGTACTGGAGTAACTCTCCTCCAGGCTTCCATTAAGATTTTTCGCTCGTCTAAAACAAACGTCCGGCCTATGCTCTCTACCCTTTGTGGATATCCTTGCATTATTTTAATGAATGGTGCTGAAATACTTAATTATTATTTTTACCCCTGGATGCAAGATTAAACAGTGTACTTCCGTCTAAGAACAAGAAAAATGCCCTTAAGTATTTACTTATCAGTGGCAAACCATTTTTCCTTTGTGTTAAATAAGCTTAGAATGTTTTTCCTTTGTCACAGGTGTGACATATTACATTTTGTCTTCTCTGCTCATATGCAGGGCAGGATTGCCAAAGTTTTGCCCCCGCCCCACTATGTGAATTTTTCGGCCTCTCTTTGATTCCTCTTTTTGCAATTTCCTTTCCTACTCAGATTTCACTAAATTTATAATTGTATAAATAGGTTTAATAAAAATGGTATTCTCAGAAAAATACTTAAATGACCTGTATTTATGAAAAATATTAGGCACATGAAATTAAATGTATCACTGCAGTAAATAAATGACTAATTTTACATTTTTCTAACCAAACTGAAAGTAAGACAAAATCTATATCTCATTGTGTATCGTGTGATACAAATAATGGAGAAATTTGATTTGCTTCACAGTATGTATACTATTTATCAGAAATTAAAGAAAAAAAAGGGCTATAAATAGGAATTTCAAGCATACGAGCAGCATTCAAATTATTTTAATACGGTATCAAATGATTTTCTCGAATCAAAATAAATAATTCAAAATGTGAATTCACTGTAACATTTGGTTAGTTTGTGAGTGTTAGTGGAAAATATCCCTTCCAAGGAATTGTGTTTTAATAATAATTTTACTTTCATATTGTTAATCAAACATTGAAATCTTATTTTTGAATTATCTTTTTATTATATTTGGAATATCCCTCATAAAATAATTACATGTAGAAGCACAAACTAAAGGATTAATAGTTATCAGTGGTGGAATATTTCCAAATATCATATGTATATGTTCGGGGGGGTTTTGGTAAGCTAAACAATTCTGTGTAAAATAGGGCAAATATCAGACAAAAGTTAAGAAGCAGAACTGTTTCAAATAAACATTCAGATGCAAATTTTTGTGTTGTTCTTAGCAAAGGAATAACTTACATCAAATGCTTAAGATTCACGTTTCATTACACAAGTTTACATGCCTGATAGCCTATGTGTCAGAAAGCAAATGTGTTCTATAAGTGTGTCAGCAGATTCTTGTGGTCATAAACAAATGATGATTGGTTCACCTTGTCTTGGGTAAACTAGATCAACTATTTCCTCTAAATAACACTGGTTACATGATTATTATTATTTTTTTTACTTGGTAGTCCCTCTGTGTGGCTAGTGCCTTTTGCCCAAAAATGAAGGAAAATGGTCCTGATTTGCTTTTGTGATCAGGATTATTTTAAATCATTTTATGTTTAAATACAAAAAAATTATGCCAGCATTATTCTGGTCGTCAAAGCCAAAACATTGCATGCTTGATTGCTTTTTCTTTTTGAATTTTACACAAAGTTTGCTGTAGATGACCAATAAAAGTTCCCAACAGCCCATAAAGCTGCATTAACATGAGCCCTCCTACACTAAAACTTATTTCAACCTTCCATTTCCATTGTAAGACAGCGTAAAAATCTTTGTTTCACGAAAATACGAAATTAGTCGGTCTTGGTAAAATAAATATTTTCATATTTCGTTTTTGCTCAATGACTTTTCTAATAAAGGGTAATTAAATTGGGCCTCCTAGGTAGGAAAAAGTGGTCATCCAGAGCTAACTTTGTGTAAAAAAAAATCCTAATAAAAGAGCATATAAAATTACAGCAAACCACTATCTACTGTAATTCAATTTTCCTTATTTTAGAGCAAAAAGGAACTAGTTAAAGAAGGCTGAGCCATAATCAAAAAGGAAACATTTCTTGCCTAGTGTAATTGGAGACTCTTAGGGATTATATTTAATTTATTACAATTCATAAACAAGTGAAATTGTTATATGTATCATTAGTTCTAGTACTAAGATCAGAGCTGTTATTACTTGTTTGTGTTCAGATTGCCAACGGACAAATTAAGAACTAGGCCTAAGCGTTATTCACAGCCGTCATGAATTTGCACTGGCACGAACAACAATAGCCAAGTTGAGCTGCAGTGATTTCTCAAACATGTAATACATCAGTTACCATTTGTGTACTGTCAATTACTGTGAAATATATTTTTCTATTGGTGGCAATAATTTTTATTTTCATAACCATTATGCACCTTATCCTTATCCAGTAATATACAGTTGTCCTTTTTAGGCTACTTTCGATTTTTGCAAAAAATGAAAGTAGACTTAAGAGATCAACACAGGGCGAAAAATTGTGTGTCTGTATGAGTGTGAATCTGTGAGTGTGTGTACTCTTGAATATTTCCCCCCTATCTATTCAAACACGGTGAAACCGAATTGAACGAAATATGGTACAGAGGTAGCACTAGCAAAGGCCACCTCAGTTTCATGTTTTATATCGCCACCATCTTGACGGAAACGTAATGGCGGCCACCCAAATGTTAAAAAATTAAATCAAATTACGACCAACCCAATCATCTGATCTCTACTACATTTTGCAACAACATACCTTTATGCGGTTAGCATCTTTTGACCAAACGACAAGGTCATCAGCCCAATAATTAGCAGATAGAGCCATGTATGTGTGAAAATCGATTCCCCCTATCAATTTTGTGCTGGAAAACAGCCCCAATTTATGGATGAGGGAGGTAGAGCCAATTAATAGAGCCCTGCGCGGATAAACAAAACGTTATCCGCCCCGCATCCGAACGGCTGTTATCCGAATCCGCACGACTTTTATCCAAATCCGCTGATATTTCAATATTATTTATAATTTATTAGATAAAGCATAAGATGTTAAACCAACACATTTTGACATTTGAGGAGAAAGTCGTTCCCCTGTACTATGTTTAAAATGAATGCTATACAGCCAGAATTGCAACCCTTTTCAGTTCGGACTGTTAATTATGCTTAATGACTTAATTTGAATGAGATTTTAGCTAAACCATCATCTTACATTTGTTATGGAAGAAATATAATGGAAAATTATGATATGCCATAAATATCCGGGTCCTAGTAATGATATTCAACAATTTCGGATGCTAGAACTACTTTTTATTTACACATAATATAAAAATATACATACCGCACTAAACCTTTTTGTTTTGTAGGCTATATACGAGTTGGTGCATTATCTTCTAGTTAATTATTTTCCAGGAATGCACGTGTGGCGCAGTAAGTTTGATGTGCCTGATTTGTGTCCTGAGTATGAATACACGTTTTTACAGGTAAAACATCCTACTATATCGTTCACCTTTTCGTTTCTATTGAAAATGTAACCAAATGTCTGCCATATCGTTGACTTGAGCTTTGATTCACACACACAAAATAATATTCCCCTTAATTCATTTTAGTAGATATTTTATCCATGTTGGTGAAATGATGTTCAAATCAAACTCCCAGTCGCGGTAACATTCATTAAGTGAGTTCTCTTTACGCTTGGAGAAAGTGTTTGGCAATCGATCGGAAATTCCAAGTCAGTCATCATCCTTCTGCCTTTTGATCCATCCATGTTCGCATAGTTGATGTCATAATTATCTCCGTTGCAATAACACAGCCCATGTGTTTCAGTGCCAAGTTGGAAATAAATCTACAGATCCTCCAGGATAGCTTAGACTGCGAAGTATCGCTGACTTGAGCAATGTTGATGATGTCACCACGATGAACTAACAAGCCCATTGACAGCATGATAGCTCGTATATTACGTGTAGTAATAATGGCAGTGAGAATTGATGAGATGTCAAGACCATTTACTACAAACATAATTATGGTAGCCTACTTAAAAAATGTACTTGAAAGCATGTGGGTAAAATAATCTCGTGTATAAGTGCAAAACGTGCCTGAATATTTCGTACGCATTATAGGAGTAGGGTACGGCGGGGCTAATTCGCCCACGGGGCTTTCCCGCTCAAAATAAGCTTGACGTTGCATTGAGCAGCCACCCTGCTCAGCTGATATCGCCCTTTGTGTTCAGTGTGACCCTCGGTCTCTGTGCTACTACATCTATCGGTTGTTTGAGAGTGACAGCTTGAGTGTTGAGTAAAACAAAGGAAGAATACTGGAAGGTACATTGTTTATGTTGTGGAATTTGTCGTCATTAAGAATTTGTGCTTGTAACTTAAGGATTAGTGTCCACAGTAGCGGCTTTTCTTTTATCGGAAGTGTGGCGCCTGGCAGTCTGAGGGTTAAGTTACATCTGGACATAGCAGGTAGCGCGTTTCCTTGGTCACAGCTATCACAAGAGGCGCTATTGTAAATTCCAGTAATTGGGGCTACTCCGCCCAGAAATATGGGGGCTACACCGCTCAGCCAAGACTTCTCTCTTGTTATAATATTACAACCAAATTATTTCAGATAGCAGATTAGTATCTGTTTCTTGTTACGTTGGAGATGTTACGGACGTATAAAAGGAAAGGGCCAGTTCGAAAATGGACGGAGGAAGATATTGGTCGAGCTATTTCAAGTGTATTACGAGGCGATTTGAGCATGAGAGGTGCAGCTGGACTTTGCAATGTGCCTTATTCAACACTTCAAGATCGTGTTCATTTGCGTAAACGACAAGGACCCTTAGAGAAAATCACAGTCGACAAACCACGGGGTCATCTCACAGCATTTAGTGTGCAAGAGGAGACGGAATGAGCTTCCCGGCTAAAATGCTTGGCAGCAAGAGGATTTGGATGCACACCAGAACAGATTCGAAGGGAAAAACGGAGCTTAAAATTTGATAAGGCCCGTAAAGGAAAGGTTGCCAAAAACATTTTCGAGACATTTGCAAGACAAATGACCGGGACCTTCAATCCGTACGACCAAAAGATTTTGACAAGGAAGAAACACCATGTGGATTTTGTGGCGTAACTTTTTATACCGCTCAGTCATCAATAAAGGGTGGTTGGATTCAATGCAAAGACTGTGAAACTTGGTATCATGACATGTATGTTGGGGCTACTGGAAGGAAAAACTTCATTTGTGTTAAATGCCGTTGAGGAAATGACATTATTACAGTGAGCGAAATAGCCCCAAGCATGGGCGTAATAGCCCCATTAAATTTGTGACTCGTCATTTTTGCATTGATTTATATTTTATTTCATCAAGCCGGTTTATTATTATAACTGTATTTTGACATCATTCGTATGTAATAAGCAATAAATAAGGTGTGCTTTGCTGTTGTTTCCATCTTAGAAAAATGAATAGTTTTTGATTTATAATGTTTACAATTTGAAATGAGCGGAATAGCCCCGCTCTACCCTATTCCTCTTTTAAGCATGAAGCTGTAGATTGGCATATCAAATATGTGATATTATCGTAAGTTCCACATAGTATTCTAAAACCTATCCGCAAATTTACTCCAAACATTATCCGCTATCCGCAAAGCCATGCAAATTACATCCGCGTGGCGAAATATTTTGCGGATATCCGCATCCGCGCAGGGCTTTACCTATTAATCAAACCACATACACCTCACTAATCTCTACTTGGTATAGAACGAAGTCTCCGATTCTTGGATGTCTCGGTTAATTTCGAGAACCACTGAATTAATTTTGGTGCGGTTTTCACCATTCTGTAAAGGATATCTCGAGAAAGGTTACTGTAGAAAATAATTGATTTATGATCAAAGGAAGCCAAGCAGTAACGATTTCAGTGAAAAAGTCGAAAAAAGAACTGGCGTCCGTGCGCTTTTTAAGCTTACGCTGGGCAGACCATTAAAAATATCAATATACTATGAGTATAAGAATTGTTCACCATTAAAAGTTCTTCAAAACCGTCCGCGAAAGCATATCTCTTATCTTCAATACATCGCCCAATATAAGTGTTTTTGCGTTTTCATTTCTTCCAACAATCACCATTCAATTACAGAGGCGACATAATTCATTCATAACTGTTCCCGAGCAAAGCTGGGGTGGGTTGCTAGTTGGTCTATAAATGCCGAAGATATGACAGTTTGAGTGTGAAGAGTGCGACGGCAGTTTCACTGAGAACAGCTCGTAACCGCGAGAATATCCCAATCTTTAGCCTCGTACCTTTCCTGATTCTAAGTGAGCATGATCTGATCATTATTGCTTGATGATTGGAACGTGTCATCCAATTAAGTACACCCCAACCAATTATCTATTTTTTTTACATAAAAGGGTGTTATTTTGCGATACATCTCTCATGTGATATTTTTTCAGGTTAGGGTGTTCAAACACCTGTTTTCCCGCTTAATGTAATTGTACACAATTTGTGTTGACCGTGTAATATTTTATAAAATTTACCCCTAATTGGGCTACCATTAACCACTTATGATTTTTATCAGCTCAAGTAGTGGGGCAATATGCTTGCTTTAAATAATACCACACAAAGACTAGGACACCAAGTTCTATGTCTTCACACACTATTTATTTATTAATTATCTTATCTATCCACATGTGAGCATTGCATTCATTGCCTGAAAAAAATACACCAACTGGCCTCCATCTTGCCTCAAATCATCACCTAACAAGCCCATCCCCATGGCAACGTCCACATGCCAAGGAACCTTTGACCTTATCTGCCAAGGCCACCTGCTCCAAACACCGGCCAACCACCATCGGAGAATCTCAAGGTAGGGCACACAAGATTCTCCATGGGGGCCGACCAACATGTGTCCATGGCTGGCAACCCGATAAAAATAAAAATAACATAAAATACCAAAAAGAGTCTCTGTAACCTACAATTGTTAGGTTACAACTGACTGAAAAGCTTTCTATAATAATGATGAGACAATGACAAAATTCTACGCCAAGTTTATCCGACAAAAAATTCAAGCTCCTGAAAGAGAAGTTAGAAAGTGAGTTTTGTGCCAAAAATTCCAAATTGTCTCAAGAGTACTTGAAAAGCACCGCAAATATATTTATTTGTTTAAAAAGTGTGTTTAAACAAAACGATAGCCTCTGGCAGAACTATCGCGACCGGCCCTCATAGCACTAGGGCTGGGCGGGTAGTCTGTACACATGGGGCGCACACAAAGAATATTCAGACAGACAGTGATGAATTAAACTCTGATTTCATAAATATCGAATTTTTGTTTAATAATTAAACTTTTTATAGGAGCCCGCATAACAGTAAAGTCGGACGAGTCCCCTAGTATTTATTAATTGCTCTCTGACTCCTTAGCAATAACACTTTCACTCTAGTTAGTTATTATTGTCTTAAGGGGCGGAACTACGAGGTCATCTGCCCCGCAGTTTCACTCTATACGAAAAATTGGGAATATATTTTTATTACCGGTACCGGTACTCCAGTCGCCCAATTCCTCTTCATATTAACGGGGTCTGATGGTGCGGTGGTCTAGCTGCTTGCCTCTCACCAAGGCAGACTGGGCTAGTTTCCCGGTTAATGCATGTGAATTATCACGTCCTGTGATCAGGCCCGGTGACAGGATTCTCAGGCAACTAAGTGGTCTGGGACCCTAAATCCCGGTACCCCCTCACTCAATTTACACCAGTATATTTAATAAATGGCCCGAGAATATTTTAAAAAGTTCCCTAAATATAATTTGTTATTGGAGCTACAGACAATTAACTTTCTAAAATATTTTAGGAGTTTACTAATACCATTTTTGGTGAACACTATCTTATAAGTTACCGGAATTTATATTTTTTTAAATATTTTACAAAAAGTTAGGGCATAGTCATTGCTTTATTTTTTAAATACAATTATATTAGTACATTATGCAACGAGCCTATAATGGCAATAATTAAGACACGAGTATGATGATAAAACGAGCATAGCGAGTTTTATAATTTCCATACGAGTGTCTTAATTATCATTACAGGCGAGTTGGATACGACTGTTTTTTTCGACGATAATTATAACTATTTTATGTTCGAACATAAATATTCATAAATATCTGTCGAGATTTCACTAGTTTTATGTACTGAACAGAGCGCATGGGACGCACAGAATACCTTGTATTTGACCATGGCCTCCAGGAATACTTCATTATGACACTCGCCGCGCAGTAAAATTTAAAATAGGGGGCAATGCTATCCTCACCTAATTGGTCACACAACTGTTTCTTGAGCTCTGATTGGTGGGAGAAACTGTATCATAATGAAAACTTTTACTATAATGAGCCTCATTATAGTACAGTTTTCTGACGTATAATCTTTACATTTCGCCAGGGTCGAACATAATAGTACATTATGCAACGAGTCTATAATGGCAATAATTAAGACACGAGTATGTTTATAAAACGAGCGTATGAGAGTTTTATAATTTCCATACGAGTGTCTTAATTACCATTATAGGCGAGTTGCATACGACTGTTTATGTTCGACGATAATTATAACTTTATATTCATGTTTTAACATAAATATTCATAAATATCTGTTGAGATTGTCACTAGAATTTTGTAATCGGGTGCTGCGCTGTGTAGGATATCTCTGATTTCCAAGCTTTCTGACCGACCGACGCATGCGCTCTGTGTGCTTCAATGCCATATGTGCAGATTGAGCACCAGTATTCAGTAAAAAGTCACCGAAATGTCACGCGCTGTGTAGAAATTGGATTTGGGGATATTAAGGCACTGTGCTATTTCTTGTCTGATATTCACCAGTTTATTTACGCGAACATATGGACGGTGCACTTTCGGTAATTTATATAGACATGTTGGATTTTGAGCGCATGCGTGAAGGTACCCTTATCTAATTTGTCAAACAACTGTTTCTTGAGTGGTGATTGGTGGGAGAAACTGTTTCTTAATGAACAATAGTGTTATAATGACCATCATTATGATACAGTTTTCAGACATATAATAGTCAGGGTCGAACATAAAAATTATTATAATACAATCCCGGTCACGAAAACCAAGAATATCGCCCGAGGGGACCCGATACGCTGACCACCCTAATATCTGTAGGCCAAATGGCTGGGCAGCGGTTGCTTGGTAGGCCTAGGCCCTTTAAGGGGTGTAGTGCCAGGTTTATTTATTTATTAGTATAATACAATTACATAAATTAAATCAAGGCAATAGAAATTATTAATATTCAATAATTTACGTGTAAAAAATTTCCACGTAACGATTTCAAGATTGTATAGCATATGCCGTCATTGTGTGCTACCTCCAGTTTTGACATTTAAGTAGCCTACAAGGTGCGGATTGGCTAGTCACTGAGCAACGCTGGGAGTGCGACACCTGGTTAATAACACACGCTCTACCTTCATTCCCGAAAACTCGGCCACACCCTGGCAGGGCGATAAGAGTTCCTAGATGTGCAGAAGCCGATTAAAATAACGTCGAACAGTGGTTCCAGAATGATACCGAGCATGACATTTCCAATGCAGAAATTATTGCTGCTGTCACATTTAATGAAAAAAATCCGAAATATGAAGACATTGACGTTGAGGACTCCACCGTACAAGCACCTAAAATATCACATAGTGAGGGACTAAAGGCTGCCGAAACCGACCTTCTGAATTTTGAACAACAAGGTGCATCGGCAATGACTTACTGTTCATTCTTCGACTTCGTGTTGAAACAGCAAAGCGCAGAGTGCAGTGCGGAAGACAACAGGACATTACGCATTTCTATATATAAAAAAAAAGTAGCCAGTTTTTGCAGTCGGCTAGTTAGTTTTCATTATAGACAGCTTTACGCCTTCATAAAGTATTTTTCTGAGGTTTGTCTCATCAGCTAATTTACTGTACCCTGTGTATTCATTAATATTCATGTTGTAAATGCTCTATGCCTTCATAAATTACGCACTTTTCCTTTGTTTAAGGGTATTTGGCAGTTTATTCTCTGTTGTATTTTCAAGCAAACAATACATACAAGTACAGTACTGCATTTTCTGAGGAAACACTCATACTTATTCTGTTTTAACCTCATTCCCGATAACTCGGCATTTTCACAAACAAGGCCAGCCTTCAATCCTCATTTCCCCCTCCCCCCCTTGTCATCCAGCCCTGCCTGTGATTCGGATTCCACGTAAAAATGAAGGTCCCGTGGCTCATGATCTCAAATTAACGGTCATGTAAAACTATAAACTTCCTTTCTTTATATTAAAAGCTGAAGGGAATTTTCTCACAAGGTAGGCTATTCGAAAAAAGTGACAGTCAGTCTGAAAGACTAGACTTTGTATCATTTTAAATGCTACAAATGCTGAAAAATAGAATGATTCTTAACATGTTAGAAAATTATCTGCATAATACTTATCTTGCTTTATAATACTTTACCTTGTTTCAAATTACTCGCGAACGGCAAGTGCAAACCAAGGGCAAAGCAAGGTCTAGCGCGCGGGGACGTGCCCCTTCCATCCAGTCTAAAAACACTTATAGTGGGCGATGTATTGAAGATAGAGATATGCTCTCGCGGATTTTTTTGTAGAACTTTTCATGCTGACCAATTCTTACGCTCATAGTATATTGATATTTTTAACTGTTTGCCCAGCGTAAGCTTAAGAAGCGCACGGACGCCAAGTTTGTTTTCGACATTTTCACTGAAATCGTTACTGCTTGGCTTCCTTTGATCATACATAAATTATTTTCTACAGAATCTTTCCTCGAGATATCCTTTACAAAATGGTGAAAACCGCATCAAAATCCATCCAGTTTTTCTCGAGATTACCCGTGACATCCAAGAATCGGGGATTTTAGTCTTATACTAACGAAGTAGAGATTGTCGGGGAACACATGCACCAAGCGGTACTAGGACGTCACACACCTCAGCGCATCTGGGTACATTTCGTCCCGTCACCGTAACGTAACGTCAGACCCCAGCGTAACGACGAAGTCAACAAGATCATTTAAAATGATAAAAAATCCGTTTGTACACATAAAAGAATTACTGTATTTTAAATATTTCCAAATGTTTTTGGTCTGATGACAAAGGAAGGTTTTATTACGAAAGTTCATGGAGATGTCAACTGACTCACGAGGAGAAGGTAATACTTAGGTGTGTGTTGAAGTGTAATAACCAGTGTCACTGTCATGTCTGTACCAGTGTGTATATTTGTAATCGAGGTTTTTGAGGCTTTCAGATGCACCAAGGTACCGGTATTTTGCCCCGAAGGGGATCTTTAACGTGTCAGGGCTCCCTCAAATGACAACCTAGGGCAGTGCAAGATCGTTAAACCACGCAGCCAGTCTATTTTAATAACAGAAAGGGCATTTTTATTATTGTTTGTGATTGATTTAGGGGCTTTGTGACACCGTGGTCATATAGCCCCGTGTATTTGCGTGTGTGTGATAACCTGTGTTATTGTGATAGTATTTCAGATGAGGAATGGGAAGGAGGCGACCATGTCCTGAAGATAGGCTATCCCGGCATTTCTCTCGAATAGAAACTACGGAAAAACCTTTTCCTAGATGGCTGAGGTGGGAATCGAACCTTTCTCTTTTCAGGTTTGCCGCAGGTTTACCCCGTTCCAGCCCTCAGACCAGGATTAAAACTTCTTGGCAGAGCTGGGAATCGAACCCGGACCTCTGGGGCGACATCCAAGAATACTAGTCACTACACCACAAAGTGTAGGTATGTTAATGGCGTTTCGGGTATGCGTTTGTAGAGTTTGCTTGTTGGGATTAATCCCGAGTTTCCATTCATTAAACTACAGGTAGGCTACTTGCATTTCGATATCATTATGAGTAGGACTTGGATTTTTAGGTGCTAAAAATCGGGAAAATATGTATTTTGTATGTATTAAAAATACCTGAAATATGTGACAAAAAAGTAAAAATATTTAATTATAATTTAGTTTATTATTGTGAATATAAACAATATGCAGTAATCACGAATGCAATTTATTCTATGTCTCACTGACTGCTGAAGCATTACAATACACAACGAGATACATCTTCACGTTGTCCATCACAAATGTCCGACGATTATCACGAAATACTTCTTCTGAAGGCGCGAAACTGCGGCAATATGTTTCTTGCCCTCGAAGTGTGTGTAACTTGAGATCGCTGTTCATCCATGATTCTTTCCCACATGGTTGGCAGTACAGAACGCCCCCATCAGAAGTAAAATTAATCTTAAATTCTGCTACATACTGCTGCAGACGATATATTGCAGTTGCTTTTACTCTAGGCATCGTAGAACTGCCTTACACTTCTCAGTGCCAGAAATAAACAGCATGTGAGTGACACTGGTTCCAGGTAGCTCTAGCTCGTGGTGCAATACGACTATGGACAAGGAAATACCCGGTTTCCACAGCGAGTGGCACGGGGCGACAAGCTAAGAATAACACAGTTGCAAGCTGACATACACTCTGCATGAATATTAGATAGCTCACAGGTCCGTCCCCTTTGAACAAAAATACAATAAACTGAAAGATCTAGCATACCGGTACTGATTTTAAAAATGTAAATATTATGTCTTTTTATGTGCTAATAAGTGAAAAGCAGGAATTTATGTATTTATAGATGAAATGCTTAAAATATGTATTTACATAAAAAAATATTTATTTACCCAAAAATCCGAGCCCTAATGATGAGCATCGTGTTGAATAGCGTTTCTTTTTATACCGTTCAATTAGTTCCCGTTTCATTCCGGAATTCGTATTTGGAATCTATTAAGATTCGTTGCTTTTTTATATTTAATTTAATTCCAGTTCATGACCCTGATTGAGTTGAAATAAATGTAGTAATGATTTTAAAGCGTACGCAACTTTTCTACTGTATGTCCAAAGACATCGGAAGGAAAGAGGAAAAATCAGTACCGGTAGTGGAGATCCATATCTAGTCAATATGTTACCATTGCACAGTGGGTCAAAATCGAAATCTAGGGGGACAAAATTACTTTTACGTTTTAATCATGAATTTAGAGTAATATAATTTGTTTAATTCATAATAAACATCAGTTAAGTCCTTTTCTTAAGCTCCGTCTATACATGCAAGAAATTGTCTATGACTAGGAGTTGGATAGAGCATTCAGTTATTTCTTCAGAACAATTTTCTACCCCTAATTTACTTTTAACAAAGTCACAAAGTTCCACTTTTGACATAATCGTCGAACCCCGTGCTTCAAACAGTTGTAAACGTGTGGGAACTGGTTGCGCGGCTTCTTCTAAAACGTAAAATAACTAAGTTGCAAAAAGATGCAAACAATCTTATAATAGGCGTAAACTACAAGACTTTATCTACATTTTAACATTAAGTAGAAAGTGATGCAGAGTGACGCGACATACTAAATATCCAAGTGAAAATATAATTTTAAAAATAATAGTTAAATATTATATAATGCAAATATAGCTAAAATTACGTAACAATTATGCCCATTAATAATTGAAACACATTACAAAGCTCATACCTTCAGCTGCATGTTCCATCTTAAAGCATCACACTAACCACAAGGACAACCAAACCACAGCCACTTACATTCACCCTCCAATTCAGACTGTTCGAACAGTGGTGACAGATTTACACTAAGATGCGTTTATATCCCAGAATAGTGAGCGGCAATTAAATGAGAATGCTGTAGAAGTAATAAATTTTGATTTTTTAATTATGAAAATAAATAATTTGGTCCTCGTAGATTTCGATTTTGACCCACCGTGCATTGGGAAGCAGATGCGTTCGATTCCATCCGGCGCGGCGCGAAGGTTGTTCTGCTTCGAGTCAGTTTGCGTTGTTCCTCCAGTCTACTAAGAGCCGAGTAATACGTTGGAGCCTCTCAGGTAATACAACCCTGAACCTAGATTTTACCTATGCATTGGGAGTTTGCTACAAAAAGCATCTCTATTCTACTCGTGTACTTAATGCATTATTAAAGGAGTTATTTAATTGAAACAGTTAGGTTATCGCTTTGTATTTTGAGGATTTTACTAGGCTATTTGAGTTGAGGTGCATACGCTTTATCAGTCCTCTCTAGGGTTAGCTCAGTTGTCCATCTCTTAACCTTTGTAAATCCAGTATCTACTGTAGGCCTATATTGTTTTCACCTTGAGTCAGGAGTAAAATACAAAATGCAAGGCCACCTTGTTTTCTAAAAGAGTTTGGTCGTATTTTTGAAGCTAGTAGCCTATAGCTAGTATAGCAACATTCAACTGAGTAGTTATTCATAAAATCAGGCGAACACGTTTGAAGAAACAACGTATTAGAACTAGCAATATTTCAGGAGTCGACAATGCTTCAATAATGGCGCACCTCACGAAAGGTAGAATGGGGATCCATTCTACATTTTCGGGAAGGGGGTTAATTAAACTTATGTTGGGCTATTTTACATTTTAAGCGAATTCTTTCACATTTTCCGACAATTTTATTGATAGGCCTACTTTGTAGACTTAGAAAAGGCTTTTGATAATGTTGATTGGACTAAATTGTTTGACATTTTGAAATCTATTGGAATAAAATACAGGGATAGGAGGGTGATATACAATCTATACAGAAATCAGACAGCAGTCATTCGAGCTGAAGGACATGAGAGAGAAGCTGGTATTCAGAAAGGTGTAAGGCAAGGCTGCAACTTATCACCCATACTTTTCAATATTTACATTGAACAAGCAATGCAGGAAATTGGAGAAAAATTTAAAGTGGGAGTGAAGATTCAAGGAGAAATAATTTCAACTCTGAGATTTGCTGATGACATCGTCATCTTGGCCGATACGCCTGAGGATTTGAATGAGTTTTTGAATGGTATGGACTCCGTCTTACGGAATGAATACATGATGAAAATTAATAAATGTAAAACATAAATACTGGAATGCAGCCGAAATAAATCAGAAACCTCTATGGACATCAAATTGGTAGGTGAAAAGCTGAAGGAAGTAGGAGACTTCTATTACTTAGGAAGCAAAATGACTAGTGATGTACGAAGCAAAGAGGATATAAAAAGTAGGTTGGCTCAGGCAAGGAAAGCATTTCTACAAAAAAAGGAATCTGTTGACATCGAATATAGATTTAGGTACCGTATTAGGAAGTCATTTTTGAAAGCCTTTGTCTGGAGCGTGGCGCTCTATGGAAGTGAAACTTGGACTATTGGAGCAGCAGAAAAGAAGAGAATTGATGCATTTGAAATGTGGTGTTACAGGAGAATGATGAAGATCAGATGGGTAGATAGGGTTACAAACGAAGAGGTATTAAGGCGAGTGGGAGAGGAGAGATGTTTCTGGCGACAGCTAATGAAGAGAAGAGATAGGTTAGTAGGACACATACTAAGACACCCAGGAATAGCAAGCTTAGTTATGGAAGGCAGGGTTGAGGACAAGAACTTTAGGGGTAGACCAAGGTTAGAATATGTTAAACAGATTGCCTCGGATGTAGGGTGTGGTAGCTATGTAGAGATGAAACGATTAGCTCAGGACAGGGAGGCATGGAGGGCTGCATCAAACCAGTCAGAAGACTGAAGACTCAAACAACAGCTATCCTGGTATAACGGAACAAGTTAGATCTGAACCTTCCGATGCGCATGAGCGTCCAGGTGCATTACGTCATCCCCCCGCCAGGATCCTTTGTCAACCAGTGAGCACATACTTCATCACGCGCTAGTTAGATGTTGCCAAGTAGTCATTATTCCCAGGACCTTGGCAGGGTACAAATGCAGTCAAGGCATGCGAAGCACGATTGAGCAGCTCTGTTCTTTGACAAGCATGGCAACAAGCTTGCTGTCAGGAGTGTGTGAAGTGGGCGCGCTGTCAGTTCATTACCACCAATACCAATGCTATGTCACTGAGAATGCTCCTATTCGATACTTTATGCTTGCATAATATAACCACGACGAGCTACGAGCAGCCCCAAACAGCTTGAGCACCAAAGAGGGGAGATCGCTTTTGCGCCTAGTGATCCCACCACTTCCCCTCCTAGACGAGACTCCGCCATGACAGGCCAGGTCTAACTTGCCACGCTATAAAACAGAGGTGGCCAAACCAGGGGGATGACAGTTAATAGGGGGCGCGTGGGTCGGAGTACGGCCCTGTACTGAATGTTCTACCAACCAATGAAGAATCAATTTTAGCACTAAGGTTCCGTAGTTGGCACTCATGAACGTTCACATCAAATCGACTGGCGGAAGCGGGAATACTCTGTTTTGATTGATTTTCCTCGTGGTGTTGTTGGTTGTTTTGATTTGTTCAATATTTTGAATATTTATTTGAATTTAATTGAGAGTCAATCATGCCACTGCAAGGGAGGAAAAATTGCCAAGCACTGGGATGTAAGAATTATAATGATAGTAAAAACAATACGGCAATTTTCATCTGCCTGGTGTTGACCATGTGTAAAACTAGTGGGCAATATGGACTAGGCCTACGAATAAAAATATATAGAGAATAAATGTGTGCATTTCGTCTCTTGTTTGTTTTCTTACCCATTCTCCTTTGCATTGCAATAAAATTTGTGGTTTAGGGCTACGAGGAGGGGTGGGTGGCAGCAGGCATGCTAGGCAAAAAGTGAGGTTATGGCAATATAGTGTGTGCATTTGGACAGTTTTCTTTATATTCATCGAATATCCCAACAATTCTGTAGAGTAGGAGAGCATTTTTAATTAGCCTAAAGGTGAATTAAGCTCTAGAATGGCATAACTGTGTCCTTCGTGACAAATCTATTGCCAACATTGATATATATCAAAATGTATTATTTTCCTATCTGGGCGTATATTTCAGCGCCTAGCGAAAGGCGCAGTTATGTTTGTGTTATTTTCATCAATAATCAATAACTCATCGCAGAACATACTGTTCAATTACGTGTAATAAAGGCTACATTAATATGGCTTTTTACTTTTTATGTTGCCAGACTTGCCAGTACAATCCATAGCCTCAGGTGGTGTTCTCTCTCGGAAATTCTATAACCAAAAGTGACGAATCTCTTATACTTACATGATCCTTGGGCCAAACAGCACTCCGGGTGCTCCGACACGCTGGCTTCACTCCAGCCAGCGCAGCGTGCTCCTGGCGCGGACGGCCTTGCAGCGATGGTGGGGGAAGACTATATGTCTGTCTCTCTCTCTCGCTCGCTGTCTCGTCTCGCTCCTTCCCCTACTGCCTGCTGTGTCGAAGGTCAAACGGTTGCGTTGTGGTGTCCGTTATATTGATAGCTGTAGTCTTACTTGACATTATTTGATCGCAGGGATTTGTAACGTTTGACTATGGCTAGCGCTGAAAAGGAGAAGTGGAAGTGCGACTTCTTTTAAGATAGAGTGGGAACAATTGTTTTTAATCTCGCACAACGGAAACGCGATGTGTGTTATATGTCAATGTGTTGTTGTTTACTTGCGAAAGCATTCACTGAAGTGGCATTTCAATCGGAAACATCAGCAGGAATTTGGGGCTCTAAAGGCCGAAGAGCATCGCGCTGTGACGTCATAACGATAACCTACGAAACAGCCTTCGGTTGATTGTCTCACAAGCAATCGTACCGAACATTGTAAATATGAAAACAAATTGAAACAAGGAAAATAACAAGTGGTTCCGTGAAGAACTATACAGCCTATTTTCATATATCCTACTCATGTTAATTGCCTCTATCAACATACAAAATTTCAGTTTGAAGGTTGTGATAGATTCGTAGATATTGAGAACCGTCTAAATATTTCAGATGGTCGCCATGTTGGATTTTTATTTTTGTACTATTACATTAAGATTATTGTGTACGTGTGGTGTTCAAACTTCAATCGCATGATTAGAACACAAGAAGTAAAAACGAGATTTTAAAATTTCGCACAGCTGCCATCTTGTGATTATGCAAACAATTGAAATAAATTGGATGCAAGTGGATTAACATTTGTATAAGCATTTAACGTGCAACGTTTCACTATACTCGGATAGTTAATTCGCGAGAAACGTCCATTTAATATTTATACTTCGCGTCGCCGCCATGTTGGATTTGTGCTCACCAGGTTACTGAAAGTCTTATAGGTGAACTTATGTTCACAGCCTCCATGAACATACAACAAGTAGTTCCGTGAAGAACTATACAGCCTATTTTCATATATCCTGCTCATGTTAATTGCCTCTATCAACATACAATATTTCAGTTTAATTGCTGTAACGAATAAATTAGGAAAAGTAGACACAGCTTATCGAAGGATTAAGAATACGTTTGGGGAAAAGAAGACTAAGTGCTGTAATATTAAGGACACAAATGGAAAGCCTCTAACAGATAGGGAAGAAAAGGTTGAGAGATGGAAAGCTTACATAGAGAGTTTGTATAAGGAAAAGGAGATTGAGAATCATGTAATGGAAAGGGAGGAGGAAATTGATGAGGATGCGAAAGGAGATTTAATATTGAGATCAGAATTTGATAGAGCTTTGGAAGACTTAAGCAGGAACAAAGCACCAGGCATAGATGATATACCGATTGAGTTGCTACGCTGCATAGGAGATGAAGGTCTGATCAGGTTATTTCACTTGGTGTGTAGGATTTATGAGACAGGTGAGGTACCCCCTGATTTCAAGAAGAATGTAATCATCCCTATACCTTAGAAAGTGGGAGCTGACAGATGTGAAGATTACCGTTCAATCAGCTTGATTACTCATGCTTCAAAGATCCTGTCTAGAATAATTTACAAGACGATTGAAAGCCAGATAGAAACGGAGTTGGGTGAAGAACAGTTTGGTTTCAGGAGAAATGTAGGAACAAGGGAAGCTGTACTAAGTCTTAGGCTGATTTTGGAAGGTAGAATAAGGAAAGATAAGAGAACATTCATGGCTTTTGTAGACTTAGAAAAGGCTTTTGATAACGTTGATTGGACTAAATTGTTTGACATTTTGAAATCGATTGGAATAAAGTACAGGGATAGGAGGGTGATATACAATCTATACAGAAACCAGACAGCAGTCATTCGAGTTGAAGGACATGAGAGAGAAGCTGGTATTCAGAAAGGTGTAAGGCAAGGCTGCAACTTATCACCCATACTTTTCAATCTTTACATTGAACAAGCAATGAAGGAAATTAGAGAAAAATGTAAAGTGGGAGTGAAGATTCAAGGAGAAATAATTTCAACTCTGAGATTTGCTGATGACATCGTCATCTTGGCCGACAAGCCTGAGGATTTGAATGAGTTTTTGAATGGTATGGACTCCGTCTTACGGAAAGAATTCATGATGAAAATTAATAAATGTAAAACAAAAATACTGGAATGCAGCCGAAATAAATCAGAAACCTCTGTGGAGATCAAATTGGCAGGTGAAAAGCTGAAGGAAGCAGGAGACTTCTGTTACTTAGGAAGCAGAATAACCAGTGATGGACGAAGCAAAGAGGATATAAAAAGTAGGTTGGCTCAGGCAAAGAAAGCATTTCTTCAAAAAAGGAATCTGCTGACATCGAATATAGATTTAGGTATTAGGAAGTCATTTTTGAAAGCCTTTGTCTGGAGCGTGGCACTCTATGGAAGTGAAACTTGGACTATTGGTGTAGCAGAAAAGAGGAGAATTGAAGCATTTGAAATGTGGTGTTACAGGAGAATGATGAAGATCAGATGGGTAGATAGGGTTACAAACAAAGAGGTATTAAGCCGAGTGGGAGAGGAGAGATGTTTCTGGCGACTGCTATTGAAGAGAAGAGATAGGTTGGTAGGACACATACTAAGACATCCAGGAATAGCAAGCTTAGTTATGGAAGGAAGGGTCGAGGACAAGAACTGTAGGGGTAGACCAAGGTTAGAATATGTTAAACAGATTGCCTCGGATGTGGGGTGTGGAAGCTATGTAGAGATGAAACGATTAGCTCAGGACAGGGAGGCATGGAGAGCTGCATCAAACCAGTCAAAAGACTGAAGACTCAAACAACAACAAACGGATTCGTAGATATTGAGAACCGTCTAAATATTTCAGATGGTCGCCAGGTTGGATTTTTATTTTTGTACTATTACATTAAGATTATTGTGTACGTGTGGTATTCAAACTTAAATCGCATGATTAGAACACAAGAAGTAAAAACGAGATTTTAAAATTACGCACAGCAGCCATCTTGTGATTATGCAAACAATTGAAATAAATTAGATGCCAGTGGATCAACATTTGTGTAAGCATTTAACGTGCAACGTTTCACGGCACTCGGATAGTTAATTCGCGAGAAACGTCAATTTAAATATTTATACTTCGCGTCGCCGCCATGTTGGATTTGTGCTCACCAGGTTACTGAAAGTCCTAGAGATGAACATATGTTCATAGTCTCTATGAACATAAAAAAAATCAGTTTGGTTGCTGTAAAAGATTCCTAGATATTGAGAACCGTCCAAATATTTCGAAAGCTCGCCATTTAGGATTGTTATATGTATAGGCCATAGTGTTATGTACCATTCAAGGACAATTATTGCCTAGGTTCATTATTCAAACTTTCACTTCGATCGCATGATTACGACACAAGAAATAAAACTTAATTTTAAAATTTCGCACAGCCGCCATCTTGAGGTTATGTAAACAATTGAATTAAATTAGATGACAGTGCATTACAATCTGCAAAATCATTTACTGTACCACATTTCACTGCGCTCAGAGAGTTAAATCAGGAGAAAAGTCTATTAAAATATTTCAAATTCGCTTGGTCGCCATATTCGTTTTGTACTTCACAGGTTTATGAAATATACATAGGTAAACTTGTATCAGTACCCTTTATCACCGTACAAAATTGCAGGCTGATATCTGTAATAGTTTCGGAGATATAGAATGTCAGTGAAATATTTCGCACAGCCGCCATTGTGAGGTTATGTAAACAATTGAACTAAATTAGACTCCAGTGCATTACAATGTGTATAAACAATTGCTGTACCAAGTTTCATAACGTTTGGATAGTTAAATCGCGAGAAAAGTCTATTTAAATGTCTCAACTTCGCTTGGCCGCCATGTTGGTTTTGTAGTCACCAGGTTTTTGAAAGTCTCATAGGTGAACTTCTAGTAGTGCCCTTTATCACCGTACACAATTTCTGGGCGATATCGGTAATAGTTTCGGAGATATTGAATGATAGTGAAATATTTCGCACAGCCGCCATGTTGGATTGGTGAGACGTAACAAAATTTGAAGGGCACGGTCGAGGTCGCCGGGAATAGCGCTATGAACTTACCGAGTTTCATTGAAATCGCTCCAGCCGTTTAGCTTTTATTAGGGACACACACACACACACCTCACACTCACACACGCACACACACACGGACAAAAGGTGATCTCATAAGCCTATTTTTTCAAAATTGAAAATAGGCTAAAAAATTAGTTTGATTGCTGTAAAAGATTCATAGATATTGAGAACCGTCTAAATATATCGGATGCTTGCCATTTTGGATTGCTTTATGTATAGGCCATAGAGTTATGTACCATTCACGGAAAATTATTGGGTAGGTTCATTATTCAAACTTTCACTTCGATCGCATGATTACGACACAAGAAATAAAAACTTAATTTTAAAATTTCGCAAAGCCGCCATTTTGAGGTTATGTAAACAATTGAACTAAATTAGATGCCAGTGCATTACAATATGTAAAATCATTTACTGTACCACATTTCACTGCGCTCAGAGAGTTAAATCACGAGAAAAGTCTATAAAAATGTTTCAAATTCGCTTGGCCGCCATGTTCGTTTTGTACTTAACAGGTTTATGAAAGTTACACAGATAAACTTGCATCAGTACCCTTTATCACCGTACAAAATTTCAGGGTGATATCTGTAATAGTTTCGAAGATATAGAATGTCAGTGAAATATTTCGCACAGCCGCCATTTTGAGGTTATGTAAAAATTGAACTAAATTATACTCCAGTGCATTACAATGTGTATAAACATTTGCTGTACCAAGTTTCATTACGTTTGGATAGTTAAATCGCGAGAAAAGTCTATTTAAAAGTCTCAACTTCGCTTGGCCGCCATGTTGGTTTTGTAGTTACCAGGTTTTTGAAAGTCTCATAGGTGAACTTCTAGTAGTGCCCTTTATCACCATACACAATTTCAGGGCGATATCGGTAATAGTTTCGGAGATACTGAATGCTGGTGAAATATTTCGCACAGCCGCCATGTTGGATTGGTGAGACACAATAAAATTTGAAGGGCACGGTCGGGGTCGGCCAGAATAGTGCTATGATCTTACAGTGTTTCATTGAAATCGCTCCATCCGTTTAGATGTTAATAGGGGACACACACACACGCGCACGGACACAAGGTGATCTCATAAGCCAATTTTTCATAAAGTGAAAATAGGCTAAAAATGTGACCAAAATTGCATAGTCATCAAATATGAGTCCTGTGTTACCTTATCAATATTTCTGAGTGTTTTAATTCTGGCCACCTCGTGGTGTAGCGGCTAGCATTCTTGGATGTTGCCCTGGAGTTCCGGGTTTGAATCCCAGCACTGCCAAGAAATTTAATTCTTGTCTGAGGGCTGGAACTGGGTACACTCAGCCTCATGAGGCAAAACTGACAAGAGGTGGGTTCGATTCCGATCTCAGCCATCTTCGAAGTACTTTTCCGTGGTTTTCCACTTCTACTCCAGGCAAATGCCGGGATGACTCCTAGATTAAGGCCACGGCCGCCTCCTTCCCTTCCTCGCCTGGATTAAAAATACACACACTAATACAGCCACCGCAATTACCCAGTTTATCGGACAAATTCCATACACACACCCAAGTACACGGAGCTACATACCACGATATCGCAACTTCATCAATCAACAACAGAATGTTTTAATGCTAAGCAGGTAATCTTCAAGTACCGGTAGCGGATTCGGTGGCGTAGTCGGTGGCATGCTGAACTGCTGTGCCCAAGATCGTGGGTTCAAACCCGGCCGAAGTCGTCGGATTTTTTAAGAGCGTTAAATCCTTCAGTATGCCTTCCTTCGGAGGGGAAGTAAAGCCGGCGGTCCCATGTCATAGATATATGGCATGTAAAAGATCCTTCCACAGACTAAACTTGTGTGAAGCTAAATTGTTAGGTTAGATTTCTCAGAACGCTCTATCAAAGTTCCAACGTTCACCACTAGAACTGCCAAGAGAGGCAGATACCAGCCTGCCGGAGTTCAATGAAAGCAGAAGCGTCATGAATTGGGCTAGGATTATGATGACCTAAAAAGTGCAAAAATGCAAAATAAAAAATGCATTTATGACCTAAAAATATGCAGAAAATGACCTATTTTTTTAAATGCCCTTTGATTTTCTATGATTTCTGTATTTTTTTGGACTTGTGTGGTAACAAAATGAATTCAAGCTATTAATATTAGCAAAACAGACATTTTGTAATACATTTTCAAGTTATGAATTTTAAAAATAATGCTTACATATTTACAAAACAGACGTTTCTCAGCCATAAAGGTCCCAATTGTTCATTCCAAAGTGTGTGAGTTGCAATGAACAACGAATATATGATGTAGATTTTCAAATGAAAATGATTGTCTATTGTCAGCCAACAAAGCTTTATACTGTTACGGCTGTGAATTTGTGTCATCGCTCGCCGCATGAGTCACAACTGCCCCATGGCTGGGTTGTGCCCTGCCTCTTGTATTGCGTGCGCCTTATGCAACAGGGCTACTAGGACAAAGGGATAGTCCAGAATATTCGTGACTGGACCAGCGATGGAAACCTCGAGAAGCCGTGAACCCTGGATGGATCTAGAAGCATTTATTGAGTCACGGGCCTGTTATATAAGTGCGACCTGTCAAGCAGTGGTGGTTGTTGTGTTCTACGAGCTAGTGTGAGCGATTATCCTGAGCGACAGAAGGGTGGTGACTTGCGAAACCCCAAGTGAAGCGGGGAAGTGAGAAACATACAGGGGACTGCCTGTGTTTTGAGTGAGTGTGCTTTCACTGAGTGTCTGAGATATTGTGGTTACGAAATCCTGTGACATTGTTTCTCCCAGCTTGTGAACAGCGTGCAGCAAGTGCTCGTAAGTAACTGTAGTCGGCGTACATTAGGAAGAAGTTGCATGTAGTTCTGTCAAGGCCACTAGGCTCATTAGCGGGAGGATTAACTTCTGTGGTTTGTTGACAAGTGAAAGGGCAAGAGCTCTCCACAAGCAAGAGACTTGAGGAAACTGGAGTAAGGTTCCTATTGCTTGTATTTGCTGATGAGTAGTGTAATTTTCTGGCCGCAATAAAGTTAATTATTTCTTTAAGCAGTAATTGGTCTTGTGCTTTGTACCCACCGTAATCCAGTTAACAAAAGTGCCACTAGGGGGGTGGCACGTAACAACTGGTGTCAGAAGTAGGATTACGAACTCAAGCACAACACCTGACGGTCCTGGTTTCAAAACCCGAGCAGGTCATTTTCTCTAATTTTCCTGTGAGTGCATGCCCTTTACAAGGCAAACAACTAAAATGGAGGCGCAATTGGCAGCATTGCTAGAAAAGTTAAATGGCATAGATGACGGCCAGAAGAATTTAACCAAGGAGCTAACTACCAAATTAGAAGACGGCCAGAAGAAGATGGAAGACGGTCAAAATAAGCTAGCAGAGAACCTGAAGGACGGCCAGAATAAGTTAGCAGAGGACCTAACCGCCAAATTTCTGGATGGCCAGAAAAATCTGGAAGAGTGTCTGCTGACGAAATTAGAGGAGAGCCAAAGGCAATTAGAACAGGGCCTATGTGAGGAAGTCGCAGCAGTGGAAAAGAAGTTGTACGCCTTACAAGTGGAAGTTGCCGAGCTGCGCCAGCGCCCCCTGATGGGGGTGAAGGAGAAGTTCAGCACTTTGCAAGTGGAAGTTGCCGAGCTGTGCCAACGACCGCTGATGGGGGTGGAGGAGAAATTCAACGCCTTACAAGTGGAAGTTGCCGAGCGGCGCCAACGCCCGCTAATGGGGGTGGAGGAGAAATTCAACGCCTTGCCAGTGGAAGTTGCCGTGCTGTGCCAACGACCGCTGATGGGGGTGGAGGAGAAATTCAACGCCTTACAAGTGGAAGTTGCCGAGCTGTGCCAACGCCCGCTGATGGGGGTGGAGGAGAAATTCAACGCCTTACAAAAGGAAGTTGCCGAGCTGCGCCAACGCCCACTGACGGGGGTGGAAGAGAAATTCAACGCTCTACGAGAGGAAGTTGCCGAGCTGCGCCAACGCCCGCCCACCGTTACACCGGGAATATCAGGAACGGGACATAGCAGAGTGACGCCCCCAACCTTCGACGGAAAGGTCCCGTGGAGCACCTACTTACGTCAGTTCGAGGCGGCCTGTTCCATAAATAACTGGAACAACACAGAAAAGGCTACAGCTCTCATTGTAGCGCTGAGAGGTGACGCCCTTAACGTCCTTCAGGCCATCCCGACTGGATCCCAGGACTACGCTTCACTGATCGCCCATATGGAGTCCCGATATGGAGATAGCCATCTTCAGCAGGCCTACCAGATGCAGCTCCGGACCCGGGTACAAAAGAACGCGGAAACCCTGCAGGAGTTCGAGATGGACATCGCACGTCTCGTAAGGCTCGCCTACCCAACAGCGCCGGCTGACTTTCTGGAGCAGATAGCGACGCAGACTTTCACCGACGGACTACGGGACTCGGACACTCAACAGGCGATGCGACTCGCGCGCAATAAGACCCTGACAGATGCGCTGAGCCACGCACTTGAGTTCGAGACGGCAAAACAGGCATCCAGAATGCACGCGCGGGTGCGTCAAGTGGACGTCGACGAACCAGTAAAAGACAACGAGAACAAGCCCCTGGCCGACGAATTAATGGAGGCGCTAAGCCGTTTCTTCGATAGTCGCGGCACCACCAGCAACGACACAGCCGGAAGGCAACCGGAGAGGCCGCCCGGAAGAGGACTACCGACCTGCTGGACCTGCGGTAAGAAAGGCCACCTGAGCAAGGACTGCGGTGATCGCCGCCGCCGAGGGTATCCGACGGGAAATCAGTCGTCTGAAAACCGCGCGACCCAGGGAAACGAGTATTAGCCATCCTTGGGGGGCAAATGTTGGCTTGTGACAGTCGTCAAGCCCCGGCAGTCCAGGTTCGTGTGACGAAGTGACGGAGGGACAATAGCAGCCTGATGGTCGACGGAGTCGTCAACGGAGAGAGCTGGCCCATGCTAATCGACACGGGAGCATCGAGGACCATCGTCAGGCCCACCGTGATCCCGAAGTGGAGAGTTCAACCCACACAAAGGAACCTCCAGCTAATATCCGCGACCGGAGAGACCGCACCGGTACATGGCGAAGCATCACTGGAGTTCCTCATTGGTCGACGGACGATAAAGCATCCAGTGCTTGTGGCTGACGTATCAAATGAAGTGATCATCGGACTGGACTTCCTGGACCAGATCAACATCATCTTGGATCTGAGTACCAACACTCTGCACTTCAGAGGTGAGGAACTTGCTTTGCAACCTGCGCACGAGTCCATCACCGCACGGCGAGTAAGGCTGAGAGAAGACGTCATCGTTCCCGCCAGGACGCAGGTCAGCGCTGCCGTAATTGTCGACGGAGCTGCTGAGGGAGTGGCGGCTGTCATCGAGCCAAAATATGAGGACATCCAGACAAAAGGATTGCTAGTTGCCAAGACTCTCATCAACACGACGTCTCGGCCGTACGTCCGCCTGTCCAACCTGAACGACTACGACATTACGGTTCATCGGGACACCAACCTAGGAGTCTGCGAGCCCGTTACCTGGATTGCCCGCATCACAGATACGACAGACGGACACCTGCAGACGGACAACCGAAGACGACGCACACTGCCATAAGAACTACAGAAGCTGTACCAAGGATCCCAGGACCATTTAGACGAGGAACAATCACGCCAACTTCAGGACCTGCTACGCGAATTCCAGGACGTCTTCTCCGTGGGGAGCAAAGACTTCGGCAGGACAAGCTTGGTTCAGCACAGAATCGACGTTGGGGACAGTGCACCGATTAGGGCCCCATTCCGACGTGTCCCGCTCGCCAAGCAAGCCGAAGTCGACCGGATGGTAGAAGAGATGAAGAGGCAAGGGGTGATCGAGCCATCACATAGTCCTTGGAGTTCTCCGGTCGTGCTAGTGAAGAAGAAGGACGGTTCCACCAGGTTCTGCGTGGATTACAGGCGGGTGAACGACGTCACGAAGAAGGAAAGCTACCCTCTACCCCGGATCGACGACACGCTGGATACCATATCAGGGTCGAGATGGTTCTCCACCTTGGATTTGAAGAGTGGCTACTGGCAGGTGGAGGTCCACCCTAAGGACCGCGAGAAAACGGCGTTCTCTGTGGGCAGCGGGCTCTGGCAGTTCACCGTCATGCCATTTGGTCTGTGCAACGTCCCTGCGACCTTCGAAAGGCTAATGGAGTCCATTCTGAGGGGACTACACTGGAAGACCTGCCTGGTCTACCTAGACGACGTCTTCGTTCTGGGAAAAAGCTTCGAGGAGCACTACAGCAACCTGAAGGAGATCTTGATGAAGTTACGGGCTGCCCAGCTGAAGTTGAGCCCCAAGAAGTGTCAGCTCTTCCAGAAGCAGGTACAGTACCTTGGGCATATCGTCTCCGAGGAGGGGGTGCGCACCGACCCAGAGAAGACCGCAGCTGTGAGGGAGTGGCCAGTTCCGAAGGACAAATCCCAACTACGAAGCTTCCTGGGACTCTGCACCTATTACCGTCGCTTCGTGAGAGGATTTGCCGACATCGCTAAACCACTGAATCGACCGACTGAGAAGGACCAACTCTTCACGTGGACAGCAGAATGCCACAGTGCCTTCGAACAACTCAAGCAGGCTCTGTGCACCGCACCTATTCTGGCCTACCCCAGACCTGGAACAAGGTTCATCGTCGATACCGATGCCAGCGATTTTGGTATAGGGGGAATAGTGTCGCAAGTAGTGGACGGCGAGGAGAGAGTAGTGGCCTACTTCAGCAAAGCCTTGTCAAAGCCCGAAAGGAACTACTGCGTCACCAGGAAAGTGCTGCTCGCCATCGTGAAGACCATTGAACACTTCCACAAGTACCTGTACGGGCAAGAATTTCTCATCAGGACCGACCATGCATCCCTGCGGTGGCTCCTGAACTTCAAGCAGCCCGAGGGTCAACTCGCGCGGTGGTTAGAGAGGCTTCAACAGTACAACTTTGAGATCCAGCACAGGAAAGGCCAACTGCACTGTAACGCCGACGCCCTGTCACGAAGACCGTGCACCGAAGACTGCACCTTCTGTACCAGAAGAGAGGAGAACACCGGGATACAGTGCCGAAGGACTACCGTGGAACTTCAAGGGAGCTGGAGCCGGGAATCTTTCACGTGGGCACAAGCAGAAGATGATGACCTGGGACTTATAGCCGAATGGAAGAGGGCCTGTGTCCCCAGACCCGGGTGGAACATTGTGAGTGACTGCAGCCCAACGTTTAAGTCCTACTGTGCGCAGTGGGACTCGCTGATTGTAAGGGATGGCCTCATCTGCCGCGCCTGGGAGAGCACCGACGGGAAGTCATCTCGGGAACAAGTCGTCGTTCCAAAGGCTATGGAGATGGAAGTCCTGAAGGAAGTCCATGGAGGATCATCTGGTGGACACCTAGGGATAAAGAAGACCCTGGAGAAGCTGAGAGAGCGGTTCTACTGGATCGGATGCCGAACTGACGTGGAGAACCACTGCGCGAGGTGCCACGATTGCGCTGCCAGCAAGGGCCCAGGACGAAGACGACGGGGTCCACTGAAGACCTACAACGTGGGCGGCCCCATGGAGAGAGTGGCCATCGATGTTGCTGGGCCATTCCTGTTAAGCGAGGCAGGGAACCGCTACATATTAGTCGTCAGCGACTACTTTACCAAATGGCCGGAGGCGTATGCGCTCCCTAACCACGAAGCCGCGATGATTGCAGAGACCCTGGTGAAGGAATTCGTCAGCCGGTACGGAGTACCCCTGGAGCTGCACTCCGACCAAGGGAGGAACTTCGAGTCGCAAGTGTTCCAGAACCTATGCCAGCTGCTGGGAATCCGGAAGACAAGGACAACGCCGCTACACCCTCAGTCCGACGGGATGGTTGAGCGATTCAATCGCACCATCGAGAACCATCTCCGAATAGTCGTCAGCGAGCACCAGAGGGATTGGGACAAACATCTTCCACTATTTCTCCTGGCCTACCACGCCGCCGTGCATGAAGCCACCGGGTGCACACCAGCCCGGGCCATGTTTGGGAGGGAGCTCCGTCTACCTGTCGATCTTGCCTTCGGCCGACCTGGGAATGATCCGATCCCGGTAAGCCAGTATTGTCAAGAACTGGTCGACCAACTGGAGGACGTGCACGCGTTCGCGAGGAGGAAACTGCGGATCGAGACCGACCGAATGAAGACCCGATACGACCAGCAGACGGATGCCGGCGGATTCCACGAGGACGACCTGGTCTGGCTCTTCAACCCATTACGGAAGAAAGGCCTGTCACCCAAACTTCAGAAGTCCTGGGAGGGCCCGTACCGAGTCGTGAAACGGATCAACGATGTCGTCTACAGGATCCAGCGGAGCCCGAGGGCGAAGATGAAGATCGTGCATCGAGATCGCCTGGCAGCCTACGGAGGGACACAGACGGACCAATGATTGATCGGGACGATCAGCCGTTTTAGGAAGGGGGTGGTGTTACGGCTGTGAGTTTGTGTCATCGCTCGCCGCATGAGTCACAACTGCCCCATGGCTGGGTTGTGCCCTGCCTCCTGTACTGCGTGCGCCTTATGCAACAGGGCTACTAGGACAAAGGGATAGTCCAGAATATTCGTGACTGGACCAGCGATGGAAACCTCGAGAAGCCGTGAACCCTGGATGGATCTAGAAGCATTTATTGAGTCACCGGCCTGCTATATAAGTGCGACCTGTCAAGCAGTGGTGGTTGTTGTGTTCTACGAGCTAGTGTGAGCGATTATCCTGAGCGACAGAAGGGTGGTGACTTGCGAAACCCCAAGTGAAGCGGGGAAGTGAGAAACATACAGGGGACTGCCTGTGTTTTGAGTGAGTGTGCTTTCACTGAGTGTCTGAGATATTGTGGTTACGAAATCCAGTGACATTGTTTCTCCCAGCTTGTGAACAGCGTGCAGCAAGTGCTCGTAAGTAACTGTAGTCGGCGTACATTAGGAAGAAGTTGCATGTAGTTCTGTCAAGGCCACTAGGCTCATTAGCGGGAGGATTAACTTCTGTGGTTTGTTGACAAGTGAAAGGGCAAGAGCTCTCCACAAGCAAGAGACTTGAGGAAACTGGAGTAAGGTTCCTATTGCTTGTATTTGCTGATGAGTAGTGTAATTTTCTGGCCGCAATAAAGTTAATTATTTCTTTAAGCAGTAATTGGTGTTGTGCTTCCTACCCACCGTAATCCAGTTAACAAAAGTGCCACTAGGGGGGTGGCACGTAACAATACATAGAAAAGCACCTTTCTACCTCCACCGACACAACAGAAGCTTACTTAATGCATACAATGTCACTTGAATTTAATTCACTCTCGTCAATGTCACAAAGGAAATGTTTCACTTGACAACATTTTAGCAATTGAACACATTGTCTGACACCTTTTATTTTTCTCCAAAACCTTCTTCATCTTCTCAGACACTGCTTGTCCCACTTTGCCACACGCGCGATCCAAATCGTTTACCACTTTCAGCACAAGTTGTAACTGCTGCACTAGCGGCACTTCCGACTTTTCCAGAGCGGTTATGGTAGTAGAAAGAAATCCATAATTTGCTTTTATGTAAGCAAGATTCCCTGCAATTTCACCATCTGCCAAAATATCTTGCGCTGCTTTGATAGCTGCGGCTTCAGTGCTGTCAAATGAATCCACGATTTGTTTCACCACTTGTACGTTCTCGCTATAATACGTGCAGGCTTCAATCCAGGTTCCCCATCTTGTCAAAACGGGAGAAGGAAGAAGTGGAATGTCTGGAGCTTCTAACTTGAAAGTTGAAACTCGAGAGGGTGCCTTCAAGAATATCTTTTTCACACATCCTATCAATTGGTCAACTTCTGGAAAATGACCGCGAACCTCATCCGCGACTCGGTGTAACGCGTGGGCCAAACAAGTTAAATGCACCATTTTAGAGTAGAGAACACGATGCGAATTAGTAGCCTTGACATGTAAGGGGCTGCATCCGTTACTAAGAGCAACATGTTGTAATGCCGAATGTCATCAGGCTACAACAATGCCAACGATTTATCAAGAACTTTGCTGATTGTTGAGTAGTTCACTTTTTATAAATGCTCACAATAGAGTAGAAAGTGTTCCCCAGGAACATCCTCGTCCAGTGTTGTTACCACCACGTTAGCTACATATCGTCCTGAAGAGTCTGTCGTCCCGTCCACCGATACCCATATTTTTTAAATTCCAACTCTTTTCCTGATTTCTTCCAAAGTTTTTTCATAGCATCGTCTAACATAGATTTTCCTTAACGTAGAGGAATCCGGTATGGATTTGCCCATGTGCTTCATTAGGAATTGTTCAATTTAGGGTTGTTTAACTTACTCAATGGGATATCGGCAAGAAGAAACACTCTACACAGTTCTTCAAAGAATGGTGAAAAGGATGAATGGCTTTCTCCAAGAAGCTTCTGTTGTAGTAATGTTCCTTCATCCTGAAGTCGTTGCAGAACACGTTTGTGTTTCTCACGCGATACATGTTTTTACAGCGGCCACTCTCACGTCACAAAGTTTACAGTAAAGTATTGTCCCGTCAGTGGTGATGACCCTTTCTCCATACTGCGAAACAAATTGTTTTGGTTTAACAGACACACTTTGCTTCAGTTTAGGCATATCGTAACTTCGCGTCTAATAGAACAGCACTTCCGGCTCGAAGAAATACCACGAACTCGATGACTCATTGCTAGCTGTAGCCTTCTACCTACGCGAGAGGCAAATGTACTTCCTTGTATGGACGAGTCCATTATACACATACTTTTGGGAATAGGGGAAGAGGGTACCGTTTCCTGGAAAATATATGTTATGCTTGTATGAAAACAAATAAAATATTCAACACGGAAATTTAGTAAAATAGAAAATTAGAATAGCTAAACATAAAAAATTATCCTTCTTTCTGGGAAATAGTATAAAAATGACCTAAAATTTCCCCCATAATGCCCTATCCCTCAAAAATGGCAAAAATGACCTAACAAATACAGTAGACTTCATTGAACTCATACTTTCATGAAACATATGAATATATATTTGAGCAACGTGTCAGTCTTACCAAAAAAAGATGAAAAATCATCAGAATCCTAGCCCTAGTCATGAAACAATCACTGACACACGATGGGGCTTCATCCTGAAAGCCTAGAAAATAGCATTCACATTTTTGTCAAGCGATAGGCTACACTTCTTTTATGCCGGTTAGTGTAGATGGCATGAATTGGCACTCAATATGAAATGTGCCACCTAGGACTGTTATTTCTAACTATCAAAGATGCTTAAAAAACAACAGAATTTCCCCTATGTAATAGACTATCCATGGATAGAGAGTTGTGGGTCAAAATGGATGAATGCGGGAACAGCAATGGTGAAAGTAGGAACGTCAGTGGTGCTTCTGTGTTCTTTTTTGTGTTTCATGTTGGCAAGTCTATACGGTGCGAAAACAGGGCTAACTCTCTTGCTTGTAGTGCAAAGAGTAATTTTCGTCTACACAGTGGTCTAACCAAGTGGTGACCAATGGTTTCATCCTGTCCTTGGCCATAGTAAAATGTGGTCTCCTTCTGAAAATGACTTTAGGGCAATGTGATGCCTGATCCATGTCTCTTTTCACGTGGTGACTAATGTTTTTCATCGGTTTATAATTAAAAAGTTGATGTTCCCACATTCACCTCTCAAAAATATCCATTTCTCCCCACAACTCAATTCGACAATATTAACCTAAATAGGGATAATTTCCTCTATAAAGTGTGAATGTGGTGTAGCCCCATAACTGGCACAGTAGGTACACGGCTAGTTAAAACAAGAATGCGTGAATGTTTGGTAAAGGTTTTTCCGTAAAATTACACCCTCTGTCTGAAAAGTTCGGTGAGTGGGCTATGTTACGAACGGATTGTTGGCTTACCTGAAACAGCCTTTACTATACTTCGAAGTAATCCCCGTGGATGGTTATGTACTTCTGAGAACGACTGAACAAGTCCTGGAAACTCCTGGCATAGTCTTCTTTAGGAATAGCCTTCAGTTTGGGTCGTCAAAACTCTAAATTGAAAGCAAGAGAGACGCGTGAATTCATGCAACCTGCCTTGCACACCTGAGAGACGGGCGGCAGTGAGAAGGGTGAATTTATGCAACCTAACGTGCACACCTGTTCGACGGGTGGTAGTGAGAAGGGTGAACGTTCCGTGGAATGGAATGGTCCTGAAAACTATCTTCACGGGTGACGAGGCCTGGTGCCTGAGTTTCGACCTCGAAGGCAAGCGTCAGAGTATGGAGAATCGGGGTCCAGGGTCGCCGAAAAGCCCTGAATGGCAAGAGGTTTTCGGACATCCAACGTAATGTGACGACCCAACTGAAGGTTATCCCTCAGGAAGACCATGCCAGGACTTGTACAAAGTACAGCCGTTCTAAGAAGTGCATAACCATCCACGGGGATTACTTCGAAGGATAGTAACGGCTGTTTCAGGTAAGCCAACAATCCGTTCGTAATATAGACCCATTCACCGAACTTTTCAGACAGAGGGCGTATAACCAAGTTATATGGACCCTACGCTGTTGTCAGAAAGCAAAGGTACTGAATTGGAAGGATCTCAATAATTTGAGGCATTCAATGTTTTACCAGTTACATCTAAATAATTCAACCAACGCGTGCATTTGTAAGTATAGAGTGGGGACCATCTTTATAGAACGGAGCTTTCCAAAGGCCGTGTGGCATACAGGTCGCAATGACTCGCCGTCACATTTGTAGTATGTTCCGATTACAAAAGCGATCCGTGAACCCTTTGATGCTGTCATAGCATTTATTACATACAGTAGTGGTTTTGTAGGGGTTCCGCACCCTCCACCTCCACACCCTCCACACAAGATGGCGGCAGCCCGATAACTCCCGAACCCGTGGTCGGATTTTGACGAATGAGGTGTCATTGAACTCGGGCTAACACTCTCTTTCCAATGGACAACATATTTCCACCCCAAAATAAAACCTACCCCTACTAGGGGGTGAAATTGTATGTTTTTAGAGAATCTCTGTTACCAATTGCAACATGTGAGAGTTTGAATGCCGATATGGATTTAAACGTTGTTCCACATAAAGTGCATATGTTCGGTGGAAAGCCACTATGAATTAGCATGCCCACTCATGGCTTTTGTAAGAGGGTGGGGGAGTGGATCCCTATGGATGGGTTATTGTTGACGGGTCATTGTTGGCGGGGTCATTGTTGTCGAGTTCTTGTGGACAAGTCCTTGTGGACAGGTCCTTGTGGACAAGTCTGTGTGGACAGGTCCTTGTGGACAAGTCCTTGTGGACGAGTTCTTGGCCCTTTGGACTGATCCCTTTAGACCGGTCCCTTTGGACTGGTCCCTATGGACTGACCCTTGCATTTTATCCAAATTATGTCAAAGGGGACCCGCCACAGGGACCCGTCAACAAGGACCCGTCCTCCGGGGCCCGTAAAAAAATGACTCCATTCAAAAAGACCCGTCCAAAGTGTACGTGCGGGGAACATACGATTACGTCAACAAAACATTTCATCTAGAGTTTTAAATTTAGCCACTATGACGCGCTCAACACAGGAAGTGCGTGGAAACATACGATTACGTCAGCGAAACATGAACTCACTTGTCTGTTGTAAGAGTATCACTTTAGTAGTGACATCAAGCAGCAAAAGACGTTTTCTTACACTCAATCCATCATTATGGTAAGCTCTTTTTTTCTTATCATCATGGAAAGCTCTTAGAATAAAATGATATATATATAGTGGTTCTGGTCACTTAAAAAAACCTACTGCACAGTGTTTGTCCTAGGGACTTGAATTTTATGTTTTGGGTAGAGGGGGGTAAAGACCTTTCATTTTCGTTAAACAAACTTTTTTGTAAAAATTCTTAGTTCCCAAAATATAGACAATTTTGGAAATTGGACTTTTTTGGAAAAACTGAAAAAATGTTAAGTTTTGTTTTACCAATTAAGGATATAAAAGCCATTGGTTTGAGTCTATATATGACTTTTTAGGATGATTAGTTTTCAAAATATCGCCTACTTTCCAAATTGAACTTTTTTTGGATTTTGTCCCAGAGACCTGGGACTTGGTTTGTGGGTAGTGGGGGTAAATACCTGTCATTCTCGTTAAACAAACTTTCTTGTAAAATTCCTAGTTTCCAAAATATAGCCCCGTTTTAAAATGAACATTTTTGGAAGAAATGACAAAAATTCCATATTTTGTTCTTACGATTAAGGATATAAAAGCCATTGGTTTGAGTCTATATATATATGACTTTATAGGATGATTAGTTTTCAAAATATGGCCTACTTTCCAAATACTGTGTTGGAAAAATTTGAAGAATATTATATTTTTTTGACTGAGAGTGGGATAGACGTAGGTGTTGGAGTTAGCATATGATTTGATATGATTTTTAGTTTAAACATATAGCCTACTTTCCCAATTAACCTTTTTTTTTTTGAAAAATGTGAAAAATATATAATGTTTTTGACTAGACGTTGAATGGAGTTGAGAGACAATCATTAACCTTAGAGTACTTTGGATTCTTGGAATTTTAGTGTGTTGTTGTTGCTTACAAACATGGCGGTAAGCATTATGCTACCATAAAAAAAGGGTTGAGATACTTGCCAAGACCAAGAGAAAAATCCTCTAAATACATTGACAACAATAACTTGTCAAATAAGCCATTACAAATAAGGTATTAACGTAAACCACCAAAAATAAGCCACCACCACAAGCCACCACCATAAGCCACCATAAACCACCACCATAACCCACCATCATAAGCCACCACCATAAGCCACCATCATAAGCCACCACCATAAGCCACCAACATAAGCCACCAACATAAGTCACCAACATATGTCATCAACATAAGCCACCACCATAAACCACCAGCATAAGCCACCAGCATAAGCCACCCCCATAAGCCACCAACATATGCCATCAACTTATGCCATCAACCTAAGACATTAACCTAAGCCATTAACATAAACCATCAACATAGACCAGCGACATAAACCATCAACATAAGCCACCACCATAAGCCAACAACATATGTCATCAACATTAGCCACCAACATAAGCTATCAACATAAGTCACCAACATATGGCATCAACATAAGCCACTAACATAAGCCACCAACATAAGCCATCAACATAAGCCACCAAAATCAGTCAACAATACATGTCATCAACATAAGCCACCCCCATAAGCCACCCGCATATGCCACCAACATTATCCTGCATAAAACGTCAACACAACATCATTCTTTCACCACAAGTGTTCAGACCTTTGTAGTAGGCGGATCGACTATACAAGTCAGTGGCTACTATGGAATATACTATAACCAATAAAGGTAAACCACGTGCCCTGTATCATGGGTACTCTTATAACTATAAGCGAGAAAATGCGAATGGCATCATATTTTGGCAGTGCTCAAAACAAAGAACAACAAAATGTCTAGGTCATCTAAAAAGTAAACATAGTGAGGTCTTAAGTGTGGGTACTCATCAATGTGGTATACCAAATGAAACACCGTTAGTGTTAACAAAACATGATCAAAAGAACAAGAAAAAGCAAGTCCAACAAAAACATAGTGTTACTCTACATAGTGACTTCCTTGTGAAAAAACATTTATCTCCTCAAAAAGTCATGTTAGGACAGTTGTCAACGTTCAATAAAAACGTAACACTATCAAAAGCAACACAGACTCTTCAAGAGGCACCTTTTGAAAAGGAAAAAAAGGAATTGGATAGTTCTAGTGATGTTGAGGATGATGATGATGATGATGATAATGATGGTGACAATGACTATAATAATTATAAAGATAATATTTATAATGATGATGATGATGATGATGATGAAAAAGAAGAGAATGAGGGTTTAATGTCTATAAAACCATTGCGGCTTCCCCAGTTTTTAAGAACAAGAGTACCTGGAGAAAGTTGTAAAAGGATCTACAACAAGCGTTGTGTTTAAAATCTATATCAAACAATGGTAAAGAGATAAAATGTTGTATTCAGTGTGTAACTATTGTAAAAAAACTAAATGAATAAAAATATTGTATGGGTATTGGCTGTTTTTTCTTAATTGCTATCCCCATGTCCCACTATTAATACAATTGTTAACCATCAACAGTCTCTGACTATGTTCAGAAAGGGAGTGGTCTTAAACAATACACTATATCTATGGTTTGTGTACCGAGTATCATAATAATACAGTGTGGCCAAGCCATGTTAAGACAATAGTTATGTCAGGTAAGGGATTCGAACCCTTGCTTCCTTATACAGAAATTTGATCTTAAGTCAAACACCTTAACCACTAGGCCAACCTGACAGTTACTAATTTAATTGGTCTTGAGGACTTGAGTGTTTACAAAACTTTTTTTCCAGTATACATTGCCTAAACCACTTGCTTGTTTTGAAATATAGATTTTGTTTTGTTTTACCATAATATTGCAGTTATGAGTCTTGTGAACTGGGTGTTCAATATAGGGTTAAAGGCATTTTAAAATCATTTTAGAAAAGCTCTTAGGTATCGTGTCATGGGTTTTAGTAATGCATTACTGTTCGTTGACTAACATTTACCGTTACACAACATTATTTTGGTGAACGTATATGATGTTGTTTGAGTCTTTAGTCCTTTGACTGGTTTGATGCAGATCTCAGTGTCTATCTGTCCCGAGCTAATCGTTTCATCTCTATATAGCTACCACATCCTACATTCAAGGCTATCTGTTTAACATATTCTAACCTTTGTCTCCCCCTACAAGCTCTTGGGTTCAATTCCTAGCTTTAACACAAAATTTTAAAAGTGGTATGAGGACTAAAACAAGTATACTCAGTCTCGGGTGGTCCAAAATAAGTAGGGTTTGATTCACACCTCAACCATACAGCACCATTTTTTTATTTTTTTTAAAATAATGATAGCCATTTGTTCATTTTCACATTTCACACATTACAATTTGTCAATTTTCCATTTGCATTTCTTTTAAATGTCAGTTTAAAGTTTTTGAATTTCATGATATGGAAACATGGATTTTCCAATTTGTAGTTTACACATTTTATTTTTATTTTGTTTATGTCAAAAGTTCATATTTGCGAAACATGATTTTTTCATTTCAAGATTTTGTAAATGGTGTTAAAGTGAGTGCTCGGCCATTGCGATCTTACAGTCTGTCTATGTGTATGCAAAACATAGAGGTCTACTATTACTACTGAAGGTAAGGCTGTTTCTACACTCTCTCTCTCTCTCTCTCTCTCTCTCTCTTTCTGTGTAGTCATACATCCACACAACCTTGCCTGTCTTTGAGAACAAACACACAACCACTCTATTTATCCCTAAAAACATCATTGACATGCACACTCATCCCAAAGAACTTTAATTATACATTTAACATTTACCATTACAAAAATAAATGGTTTCCACTATTTACAAAAAATTAACTATTTACAATTACAAAAATAGATATTTACAAAATACTAAAACAATTAAATCTACTGGTTACAAAAGCCATGTCTCTAAACAATAAAATATAGAAATCACACCTCCTCCACGTGGTTATAACCCCTTGCTAGGCTAATGCGTAGGTCATTCATCTGCACACATTTGTTATCCATCAAGGCAAAAGTGCATTTTCTCTGTTCCACAAGATACGAATTATAGTTGCTGGAATGTATCCTGCACCGTTTATGCGACATAGCTATACCGGTTCATGAAATCGCTAGGTAGTTTTCTACATATAGCTCTACATATGGCTTCCTTACAGCTAGTGTGCGATAGACAGCATTAACTGTATATCACACCCAGTCCACCTTTGTATTTGTAATCCAAGTAATAATTTGAAAAGAGACGAGTGTAATCGGTTTAAAACATTATCTCTGCTTTTTTATATGTTTATGACATGCGTATTAACCTGAAATCAAACCCTAGTCCACTTTAGTGAAAGGCTAACAGCTTAACCACTACGCCACTATGCCCTTTTTTCTTAGTTTGATTCGTTCTAGGACTTAGAGCTTGAAATCGAGTTAAACTCTCTAGTGTAAGTGGCACATGTGCGCGCCACTGCAGCAAAAAATGGTTAGCTGGTAACATTAGACAACCGGAAATGATTGTATTTCTGTTAGCCAAGCATTTCTGTCATCTGCCTACAGCGTGAGCACTGTCAGCAAGACAGCTTAGTTTAGAACAAGTGTGTGTGTGTATAGATTATTAGCCTCAGGTATTTAAAGCTTGTTGTGTGTAGTGACCATCTTGTCCCAGTAACCACTGAGCAAGTTTTAACAGTCAACCCATAAAAACTGTATAGGATAGATGGGTGAGGTTCATGTACTTGGGTGTGTGCATTAGCACCATGCACTAGCTTTACCTTACCCTCTATAGGTAGAGCGTTATCCCTTTCCTTTTTGACATTACCAATGACCACATCCACCCACAAGTTTAACACTTAAACCCTTGGCTCGTTTTCGATTAGGTTTGGTTCGGTTTGGCTGGGTTTGATTCAGCTTGGTTCAGTTTAGTTCAATGTAGTCACCATTTTGTTTCATTAGCTATCCTCTTTAACCAATCAATTAAAGATAGTCTACTCTTAATTCTTGAATCAATAAATCCGATTTTGTATACACCGTTTGTCATTTATTAACCCATGCCTGCAACCTATACTCTCTCTGTACTACAGTCTGATCTGAAAACAAGTTCCAATAGTGAAAGACTTGTCAGTCACCATACATGTTGCCTACACTAGTTCTTTCTCTGCCTAGCTATGTTTCATCACTCACGGTAAACAACTCACATGTCCGTATCCAATTATTAATTTATAAAATCTCAGGTCAATGACCTTAATATTTTGGATATTTTAGGTAAATTCATTGGTCATGGGAAAGAGTTGACCATTCTAAGTCCTATGACACCTCATATGTCGATATCCGAGTATTAGTTTATATAATCTCAGCTCAATGTCCTTGTTGTTTTGAATATTTGGGGTAAATTCGTTGGTCATGGGAAAGGGTTGGCCATCCTTAGTATTATAACACCTCACTTGACTCTCTCCCATTATTAGTTATCGAGATATTAACAACAGTGCAATTAGGCCCTTTTGACAAACATTAAATATATATTTAGAAACAGAGCGTCACCCCGAGTGCTAGGACCCCACATACAAGTCCCTAGCCTTATTGGTTCGCGAAATATTAACAAAAGTGTAGTTAGGCCCTTTGTTAAAATGTCAAAAATACATTCAAAAAAGAGAGTGTCTGCTCAAGTCCAACGACACCTCACAGGTCAAAATCCCATCATGGGTTCAGGAAATATCAACAAAAGTGTAGTTAGGCCCCTTGTCAAAATTTCAACAAATACATTTAAAAAGGGAATGTCATCCCATGTGCTACGACCCCTCATACAAGTCCCTAGCCTTATTGGTTCACGAGATATTAACAAAAGTGTACTTAGGCCCTTTTGATAAAAATCAAAAATACATTGAAATACGGGGCGTCATACCAAGTCCAACGACCCCTCATACAAGTCCCTAGCTTTATTGGTTCATGAGATATTAAAAAGCCAATGACCTATTAGTTTTGGATCATTTGGTTATTTTTAAAATAACTCATCTATAAATCATTATTTAGAAAGTCCGTCCTCTTACGAAAACCCCAAGTGCGCATGCGTAAAAACAGAAAACAAACATGTTAATTCATAGTAGCAATCGGCTCTTCACATGCGTTTCATGTGGAACAACGTTTAATTTCATCATAGCATTAGAGACCATGGGTCAGTCCATAGGGACCAGTCCAAAAGGACCGGTCTAAAGGGATCAGTCCAAAGGGCCAAGAACTCGTCCACAAGGACTTGTCCACAAGGACCTGTCCACACAGACTTGTCCACAAGGACTCGTCCACAAGGACCTGTCCACAAGGACTCGACATCAATGACCCCGCCAACAATGACCCGTCAACAATAACCCATCCATAGGGATCCACTCCCCCACCCTCTTACAAAAGCCATGAGTGGGCATGCTAATTCATAGTGGCTTTCCACCGAACATATGCACTTTATGTGGAACAACGTTTAAATCCATATCGGCATTCAAACTCTCACATGTTGCAATTGGTAACAGAGATTCTCTAAAAACATACAATTTCACCCCCTAGTAGGGGTAGGTTTTATTTTGGGGTGGAAATATGTTGTCCATTGGAAAGAGAGTGTTAGCCCGAGTTCAATGACACCTCATTCGTCAAAATCCGACCACGGGTTCGGGAGTTATCGGGCTGCCGCCATCTTGTGTGGAGGGTGTGGAGGTGGAGGGTGCGGAACCCCTACAAAACCACTACTACATACGCATCTGGCAAGATACATTAGTTGTGATAATTAAGACTTGCTGTGGAGTACTGCATTTTAGAAATTGAAAAACAGCATTTCCAGCAACTAAGCTGAAATTCATGTATGTAAATATGATTATTAAATTCGTTAAAATGTGTAGAACTAGTTGGGCGCTACGCTGCTGCTATCGCCAATGCCTTGCTCGACAGTGCCTAGGCGAGTTTTGGTTCTGTAGGGATATTTACAACATGCATTTCAATGCCGCCAATAACAGGCGATTCTCTAGATGCAACGAGTAGGCCTATAAGTCAGCAAATAAGGTTATGACTTAGGAAGATACAAAAGTTATGTTGATGATGATAATTGTTGTTTTAAGGGGCCTAACATCTAGGTTATCGGCCCCTGGTGGTTTGGGTGATCGTGAAGATGAAAATGAAATGCAAACTTAACTACTAACCTACATACTAGAACAAGAAATGGAAAAACTAAAGGAGAATAAGGCAATTCCCTCAACCCTCGAAGAATGCGGATTGAGGGACTTGGATGGAAGGTGAGCCATGAAAGGCAGATAGGAACGTGAAAGAGTAGAGGGTCCGTCCCACAGGTAAGAGACAAAAGGGGAGAATGGACCCATCTCAGCAATCCGGCGGTGTCACCAACTCCTGAACTCACCAGCCGTGAGCCCCTGAGGGTGTAGCATTAACTAGGGTGCAACAAAAGTGGTGGGGCTACATACGCCGCCTTGAGCAGAAGGCAGGAGAGAACATGAAAAGAAAAAAAGAAGGCTGACCCCTCGCAGAAGGAGGCAATCAGAAAAGATGAGACAAGGGCCAACTAAGGCGGGAAATGAAGAGACTCCCTAGGCCTCGGATACCCTAATACCGTCGGGGTCGGAAGAGAACAAGAGTTCACAGGAATGAAGTCAGAGAGGAGGCCGGCACAAGTAAGTGGAAGCAATGTCGCCAACCCACGTCCCACTAGATGTGAGCCCCTGGGGGGATACGAAAGTTAGCAATATCAATTACCTATAACAGTTTTAAAAAGCGACCTCGGTGGCGTAGTTGGTAGCATGCTGAGCTTCTATGCCAAAGGTCGCTGGCTCAAACCCGGCCGAAGTCGTCGGATTTTTTAAGAGCGTTAAAAATCCATGCCTTCTTTCGGAGGGGAAGTAAAGTCGACGGTCCCATGTCATAGATCTATGGCATGAAAAAGAACCTTCTACTAACTACACTTGTGGAAGCTAAAATTTGTAGGTTAGTTTCATAACGCTCTATTAGTTCCAACGATCACTGCCATGTGCTGACTGCGATGCCATCTACTAACCAAGTCCGCAAGCTAGGTCTCGTTGACGGTAGCATTTGGAGGCAAATGTAGGAACTAGTACTTGAAATTATTGTCTGCAGTCCTTTCTTCAATTAAAAACAGATACACACATTAATACAGCCATCACAAGTAACACCGCTTATCAGACAGATTCTACATAAACCCAATGTGTCGCAGCCCCTAAACTCAAGAACCAACCAACCAAAAATTTCTGTAGGCAAATAATAGAACATTTAAGGATATACTACACTCAGCTGGTAGGAGATTAACTTAGTGAGTGATCAGGAGTTCATCTTCTATATTCTTCGACATATCTTTTTCAGGGAGTACCTGTGCGATTCCTTTTTAAATCTGTTTTGTATTTGTCTCAGTTACGGGGATAGATTGTTGGAAGATGTTCTAGCTGAACAGGAAATGCTATAAACACTGTATCTGGTGAGAGTCTCCCCTATAGAACGGAGCCTCACAGGCGCCGTGTGATGGCTGGAGCACTATGTGTGTCAGCGTGTTGAGCAAGGCACTAGTGCGAGTGACAGCGTAGTGCCAAACTAGCTTAACACATTTACACTGTTTTAGGGGATATAGAATGTCCTATGGTTACAATGTTAAATCATGCGACATTTAAGGAACATATTCTCAGAATCTTTTCAAGGTATCTATTTGTAACTTTTCCCAGTTTGTATATACAGGGTTTGTCCTGAAAGTAGACGGACTGGATTTTTCCCGCGCAGACGGACAGACTACCCGCGGCTTCTCCGCCTGGGGTTGGTGGAGGGGGGTGTAAGGACGACTGGGAGCCAGCCACACAGTTGGCTCTCAGATGTAGTGGAGTGTAAATCGCTCGTCTCCATAACCTCAGCAAGTACACTCGTCACACTGCGTCATGATTCGTCTGTTGAAACAGTGCGCTATGCCATCAAATTGTGTGTTAGGCTCGGCAAACCCGGGAAAGAGACTCACGATATGATCAAGACGGCTTACGGTGATAACGCCATGGGCAGATTGAGTGTTTTTGACTGACACAATCTGTTTCGGGAGGGGAGAAAGGACGATGAAGACTACGCACGTTCAGGACGACCTTCGAGCACCAAAAACGGATGAAAATGTGGCAAGAGTGAAGAATTTTTTTGGACAATGACCGCAGAGTAAGGTTTTTACGTGGAGATCCTTAATCGGCTGAGAAAACGCATCGTCCGTGTCCGACCAGCGTTCGCTAACTCATGGCGGCTCCATCACGACAATGCGCCGCGCCACACAGCCTTCCACGTCCTGGCCTACCTGGCCGAACGCAACATCGCAACCCTGCCACAGCCACTCTACAGTCCCGACATTGCCCCCGCAGACTTTCTCCTCTTCTCCACCTCAAAACCACCCCAAAAGAACATCGTCACGGCTCCGTGGAAGTGTTGCAACAGACCGTGACGAGGAAGCTCTACAGCATTCCGGTTGCCGCCTTCCAGAAAGCGTACGAGAGTAGAAAATCCCGCTGACAGCGGTGTGTGGATGCAGAAGGGTCCTACTTTGAAGAATATTGAGTGTATATTTCATTTCTGTCAATATTTATTTCTTAATTGGCTCAGTCTCACTACTTTCAGGACACACTCTGTACATGTATTGGCTCTATACTGAAATGACAGTTCTGAATCAATGTAATGGTTTTGTAGCCTATTTTCATTTTATGAAAAAATAGGGTTATGAGATCACCTTTTGTCCATGTGTGTGTGTGTGTGTGTGTGTGTGTCCCCTAATACAATCTAAAAGGCTGGATCGATTTCATTGAAACTCGGTAAGGTCATAGAACTATTTTGGTCGACCCCGACCGTACCCTTCAAATTTTATTACGTCTCACCAATCCAACATGGCGGCTGTGCAAAATTTTTCACCGGCATTTCATATCTCCGAAACTACTGTATTACTGATAATCACCCTGAAATTTTTTACGGTGATAATGTGCACTACTGGAAGCTCACCTATGAACTTTCAAAAACCTGTTAACTACCAAACGAACATGGCGGCCAATCAAAGTTGAAACTTTCAAATAGACTTATCTCGCAATTTAAACATCCAAACACAATGAAACTTGGTATTGCGAATGTATAAGCACATTGCAATGTACTGCCATCTAATTCAGTTCAATTGTTTACATAATCTCAAGATGGCGGCTGTGCGAAATATTTCATTGGCATTGTATTCTCCAAAACTATTACTGATATCGCCCTAAAATTTTGTACGGTGATAAAGGGAACTACTACAAGTGTATCTATGTAATTTTCAAATCCCTCTAAAGTACAAATCGAACATGGCGGCCCAGCGAACTTGAAACATTTTAATAGATTTTTCTCGAGATTTAACCATCTGAGCGCAGTGAAATATGGTATAGTAAATATTTATACATATATTGTAATGCACTGGCATCTATTTTAGTTCAATTGTTTACATAACCTCAAGATGGCGGCTGTGCAAAATTTTAAAATTAAGTTTTCATTTCTTGTGTCGTAATCATGCGATCGAAGTGAAAGTTTGAACAATGAACCTACTAATAATTTTCTTTTAATTGTACGTAACTCTATCGCCTATCCATATAACAATCCAACATGGCGACCATCCGAAATATTTAGACGGTTCGCCATATCTACGAATCTGTTACAGCAATCAGACGGAAATTCTTATGTTCATAGAGGCTATGAGCATAAGTTCACCTATACGACTTTCAATAATCTGGTGAGCACTCCAACATGGCGGCGACATGAAGTATACATATTTAAATAGACTTTCCTTGCGATTTAACCATCCGACTCCAGTGAAACTTGCTACGATAAATGCTTATACAAATGTTAATCCACTGGCATCTAATTTATTTCAACATAACCACAAAATGGCAGCTGTGCGAAATTTTAAAATCTCGCTTTTAGCCTATTTTCATTTTATAAAAAAATAGGCTTAGAGATCACCTTTTGTCCGTGTGTGTGTGTGTGTGTGTGTCCCCTAATAACTTCTAAACGGCTCGAGCGATTTCAATGAAACTCGATAAGGCCATATCACCATTTTGGCCGACCCCGACCGTATCCTTCAAATGTTATTACGTCTCACCAATCCAACATGGCGGCTGTGCGAAATGTTTCACCGGCATTGAATATCTCCGAAACTATTACTGATATCACCCTGAAATTTTGTACGGTGATAAAGGGCACCCATAAAAGTGTATCTATGTAACTTTCAAAAACCTGTAAAGTACAAAACGAACATGGTGGCTAAGCGAAGTTGAAACATTTTAATAGACATTTCTCGCGATTTAACCATCTGATCGCAGTGAAAAGTTGTACAGTGGCTTAAATGATTATACATAATAATATACAATAATGTACAATGTAATGCACTGGCATCTAATTTATTTCAATTGTTTACATAAACTCAAGATGGCGGCTGTGTGAAATTTTAAAATTAAGTTTTTGTTTCTTGTGTCGTAATCATGCGATCGAAGTAAAAGTATGAATAATGAACCTACGCAATAATTTTCCGTTAATGGTACTGCCCCCGTAATTGAATTATGTAGAGACCACGGTGGCTATATTTGAAATTTATAAGGAGAGTTATGGCTGTCATAGTTATGACGTGAGTAGTCATGACGTAAGCACGGATGACGTAAATGTTATGCCAGCAAGCTACTTGAGCTGAGATTCTCAGTGACGTCAGCTTTTAGTCGAGAATGTTCCAAGATTTACGACGCAGTCGCAGGAAACGAGGAATTCTGCTGAGGAAGAAACTATGCTATTGGAGGAGAGGCATAAACCAATCAACGATAGTTTAAAGGAAGACGGAGATTGCTAAAACTATGGTATTTTTATTACTTTTGGAATGCAGAATTGTGGAAATCCATTTGCAGTAAAGGCATTGATTTGGAATTTTGGTGAAATTTATTTTCAGTTTTTGAATTTTGAAAATCCGTCATGTATTAACGAAGTTGGAAGTTCTAGCGATGACGCAGTACCACGCTTTGGAAGGGATGGTAACGCCCCTCGAGAAGTTAATAAAAGGGCTTGCGCAGAAGAGAGGAGCCTCTTTCGTTCTCTGATCATTCTGAGATCTCATTCTCAGAGCATCGAAGTATATTTGTGAAAGTTCTTTTCTTATACATTCATTATAGTGAGACGTCGAAGTGAACAGCAGTGAAAAGAATCGTCGTTATAACGCGTGGCGAGGCCACTATAGTAACGAGATCCATATCAAACTAGGTGAAGTTGAAACGGACCTTAGAAAGCGTCTACAAGTTTAGCTTCGAACAGTTAGCGGTCACCGATAAGCTAATTGTATTGTGCAGTGCTTCATGCAGTTATAGAGAAAAGCTGAACAATTTCGACCGATTAGTTCGAAAGATATTAGCAGTTTTATACGACTGAGAAAAGTGATTATCTCGCCACAAGAGAAGCACTTTTGTATAGCCAGAATCAACGCAAGGCTGACGCTGCGAGTGGAATAGAAAGACTTCAGATTGCTTGGTTACAGAACAATACGGTATAATGGAGCAATTGAATACGGCAGTTTGTTCTTCTGACACTACAACCGAAGAGCAGATGGAAGGCTAAGGCGCTTATTGCAATTGGGACATACTTCAACGGAGTAAGATAGCGACATGGAACTTCGCTAATTGCTATTCCACACAAGCGAACATGCGGTGAATACCATCTACACCCATGTTTCGTAATTAAAGGCTGAATACCATCGAACAGCCATAGAAACAATTTCATACTCTGAATATGAATAATTTCTTCGGAAATTTCTACAAAACTTCACGACGATTGTCTACTGGAACTTCAGGGAATTTTTCAAGAGAGGTCAGGGATATCCCGACTCACAAAGAAGATTATTGCCGGAAGGATGTCTATTCGTCTTCGAGGAGCAGAGCGATTCACGGAGAAGGAAGCAGTTCGATTCTCCGAGGGTGCTATTTCCTATTTCGAGGATGGAGCTCAACTTTAACGTGGTGAAATGGATCCATCAGCAGTCTTCTTTGGGGAATTTTCCTCTGGAACGTCAATCGGCAGATAAGGTAGTCGTGAACGTTTATGGTATTTGAGTATATTAATGATGTTTGAGCAACCATTTTTCCCATATTTTTTTTCCTCATGTTTTTGCCCTATTTTCTTGTTGAGATTCATATTCTCAGTACACCTTGTTGAGTTTTGCATTTTTCGACGATTTATTAAGACATTGTTATGTCATGGGCATAGTTAACGATTTTGAATCAGTTGAGACTGATATTTAGAATTTTCAGTAATTAATATTTTTGTAGTCACGATTTGACTGTAAGTTAATGATTTTTATGGCAGATTTAAATTCAGACAGCGTGTCATTTTTATTAAAGTAATTCTACCCCAGTTTAATTACTTTGACCAATTTTCTGTCATCATCAAGAAGGAAGAACATTTAAATGATTTAGAGCGTTAAAATCTCTTACGTTGTCGACGATCTTGGAAATACTAGTCGTTATTTGTATTGATTGCAACACAGACATTTATCGTCATTTATGAATGAACATTGCATTATAGACACTTTTGTGAAAGAGTAACTTTAATAATGAATTATTGAATGCATTAAAGTCAAGTACTTTTGTTAGGAGTTTTTCTCAATTAGAGATTTATAGAACGATGTTTGCATTCCCCAGTCTAATTGGATTCTATTCGACTACTTTGCATTTAGTCGCACTTTATTTGAAGATAGTATTTTCATACTACAATTTCTTTTAAGATGTTAATCTTAAATTTTGATAGACCAGACAGGCGTATATAAGCGTATTCACTATTAAATTTGTTTGTGATTGGCAAGTTTTGACTTCATTTCGGTTCATGAATGAAATCCACGAAGGTTAAATAGAAAAACAGTTTTGAAACAATTAATGATTATAAAAATTTTTAAGTGGAACTATGAATGTATAATCGCTAGTGCAGCGCGTGTTGAAAGTCGCTGAGATATAATGCCCTTGAATATGAAGGAGGTTCCCACAGGAATAAATGTTAAAGAATTATTTGTGGAAGTTTTGTAAGTTATGTGGAAGTTTAATACCATATAGATTGATATATGATGATTTTGGGCATATTTATAATGCAGTTTGTGCATTATCTTGTTAGCGAAGGATTTTCCGCTGGAGTAAGATTGTAATAGTTCGTTGAAAATTAATCAAGTGATTTACTGTTAGAATTAACACGAGTTTTGAAAGAATTTGAGATAAGATTTTGAATGAAGGTTGCCGTCACAAATCATTATTAAAACCTTTATTAAACCAGATTGTGACATTAACATGTATAACTAACCTTCATTGGTCGATTATATTAAACACGATTATGAAAATTATCAACCGAATGAACATGTGGTTAATGTATTTATTAAATTAATAATTTAAACAATTTAAATGTTAATATTGTAAATAATTGCTGTAAATATCTTTGAAAATAATGTGAAACGAGAGTGATGTTAAAGGCGTGCTTATAATATTTTTATTGTCTTTGACAAATATTATAAACAATTTCTAATTGTTATAAATAATTTATGTGATTTTGTTATAAACATTTAAGAGCTAATTAAACATTTGGATTGAACTTAACAAATTTAAGGAATTAACATAATGATTCAATAGGATGTGAGCAAAGTACTTGAAAGATTTGCGTAAATATAATGTGAGTTGTCTTGTAGACAGATAAAAGTTTGAGAGAGCAAGCTGTACCCTTACGTAACTTAGCACGTGAGAAGGGAATGCATTTGACCAGTATGCAACAGGTTGGAAGGTAGCTCGCAGCTGGGCCAACATCTGGTTCACAGAGAGTGAGGTCGTACACACTCCGGCCTTGCGACTATAAATACCATTCTCTTGTTTATTAAAAGGAAACCAAATGCTCTATATATGTCACACCCTTACGTCCTTTTCCAATCCAATAGTGTTATGAATATTACGTTATTTGGAGCTCTTGGGAGCTAAAATGTTTTATATCATGTTGTATGATAATTTTTGCAAGTCCTACTGAGGACGTAGTCAGATTGACTTGGGCTACTGATAGCCACGTTGATTTTGTTGTGTTAGTAAAATCATACCCTTTATTAGAAATAAAGCATTTTGTACAGTTCAAAGTTCTCGTCTTCGTTCTGGCTCATTTTTAAATGTCATGGTGGAGGTTATTGTGTGAACAGACTTTTAGTGATCCTGTTGTCAACTCAAACCCCGAGATAATTAAGAGGTAAGTAACGGTAAGTATGAACCCCCGTCTATTTTGGTGTGTTCCACAATGATTTCCTGTGAACTTCTGTGCTCTTATCTCGATAGTATCTGTCAGTGCCATTTTCATTGATGTAACTGTGCCGGTGCAATTGACTATTGGCAATCCGATTGAGGGGGCGGATATCTGACAGCCTACTATCCAGGTAAACGGGCCTATACATATAAAAATCCAAAATGGCGACCATCCGAAATATTTAGACGGTTCTTAGTATCAACGAATCTTTTACAGCAATCAAACTGAAATCTTTAATCTTCATAGAGGCTATTAACATAAGTTTACCTATAGGACATTCAATAACCTGGCGAGTACAAATCCAACATCACGTCGACGCGAAATATAAATATTTAAATGGACGTTTCTCGTGATTTAACCATCCGAGTGCAGAGAAACTTTGTTCGGTAAATTCGTATACAAATGTTAATCCACTGGCATCTAATTATTTCAATTGTTTTCATAACCACGAGATGGCAGCTGTGCGAAATTTTTGAAATCTCGTTTTTATTATTTCTTGTGTCCTAATCATGCGATTGAAGTTTGATTACCACATGTACACAATAATCTTCATGTAATAGTCTGTTAGGTAGTCAGCCCGAAGGCTGGTTGGATCCTCAAAACGTAGCACCGTTAGGTTATGTGGGTAGAAACCCACAATAGCCAAAGGCAGCGCTATGTAATAGTACATAAAAAAAATCCAACATGGCGACCATCTGAAATATTTAGACGGTTCTCAATGTCTACGAATCTATTACAAGAATCAATCTGACATTTTGTATGTTGATAGATGTAATTAACATGAGTAGGATATAAGAAAATAGGCTGTATAGTTCTTCACGTAACTACTTGTTTATGAATTCTTTTTAAAGTCCAAATATTTTAGTACGTTACCTTCCTCCAAAGTGCCTTTTCTGCACATTGATACTAACATTATTAACGTAACCACAAAGTTTCAAGTTCCTACATTCAACACAAACTGAGAAAATGTTCCTTTAGTGTTAAAAAAAGAGCTTACGGGAAATGAAATTTCATGTTGCAACACTAATGCATAAGGATTATGCATGGTATTACATAATAATTGATTAAAACTTTTTTGGTTTGAATATTGTCAAAATTTTAAAACAGCTGGAAAGTGAAAAGTAACAGATCCCAAATTCAAAATATAAAAAAATGATTTTTTTCATCAAAAATTGGATTCCGGGTCCCCTTAACCTATTTAATGATCATCATTACTTACATGAATTTCAGAGTAGTTGCTGGAAATGCTGTCCTTCATCTTCTAAACACACATTGCATCAACATAGGAAGGTTTGGGGCACTCACCGTAACTCATCCTCACTGATATTTCGTATCAGGGCAGTTATTTCTTTCTCGAGAGCCTCCCGAGTACGCGGATTGTTTCTGTTTGAGGTTCCCCCACAAGTGAAAATCGCACGGCGCTGATACTTGCGAACAAATTTACCGCGAACTTCTTCTTGAGAAAAGTTGGTGTTGTTTGAGTCTTCATTCTTTTGACTGGTTTGATGCAGATCTCCATGCCTCCCTTCTGAGCTAATCGTTTCATCTTTACATAGCTACCACACCCTACAACCGAGGCAATCTGTTTAACATATTCTAACCTTGGTTTACCCCTACAGTTCTTGTCCTCGACCCTTCCTTCCATAACTAAGCTTGCCATTCCTGGGTGTCTTAGTATGTGTACTACCAGCCTATCTCTTCTCTTCATTAGCAGTCGCCAGAAACATCTCTCCTCTCCCACTCGTCTTAATACCTCTTCGTTTGTAACCCTATCTACCCATCTGATCTTCATCATTCTCCTGTAACACCACATTTCAAACGCTTCAATTCTCCTCTTTTCTGCTGCATCAATAGTCCAAGTTTCACTTCCATAGAGCGCCACGCTTCAGACATAGGCTTTCAAAAATGACTTCCTAATACCTAAATCTATTTTCGATGTCAACAGATTCCTTTTTTGTAGAAATGCTTTCCTTTCCTGAGCCAACCTACTTTTTATATCCTCTTTGCTTCGTCCATCACTGGTTATTCTGCTTCCTAAGTAACAGAAGTCTAGTTTACACTAGGAAAATTCAATGTCTTGTTCTATACCTAACTATGATCACGGGATACGAGACAGGCTACAGTACTTCACAGTAAGTCATAATTATCACAACAAAGATACCGTATCTTGCCAGCTGCGTATGTAATAAATGCTATGACAGCATCCAGGGCTTCACGGCCCACTGTTGTAATTGGTGCATGTTATAAATCTGATGGTGAGTCATTGTGACCTGTCCTTGACACGGACTACTAGAAAGCTCCGTTCTATAGGGGGGGGGGGAGACAAATACCCGCTGACCTAAGCATAGGCTGTCCTCACATAATTATGTTCCCTTGTCAAATGAGAAGTAACCCTCCCCCCCCCCCCCCTACCGAAAAAAAACAACAAAAATTAAGAAAGTGTTGCTTTGGTAAGAGCATAAAATAATTGTAAATATGGTTGTACCCTAATCTTAACTTATTGGCTAAGTTATAAACAATATTAAGATTGAAATTAGACTAACTCGTGGTGTAGTGGCTAGCATTCTTGACTGCCGCCACGGAGGTCCAAATTCGATTCCCGGCTCTGCAAATAAACGGGGTACACTCAGCCTTTTGAGGCAAAACTGGGAATTCCACAGTACGGTACTTTTGAGAAATAAATTATCAACTCGTAAAAAACAAGTAGTTCCGTGAATAACTATACAGCCTATTTTCATATATCCTACTTATGTTAATTGCCACTATCAGCATACAAAATTTCAGTTTGATTGCTGTAATAGATTCGTAGATATTGAGAACCGACTAAATATTTCGGCCGGTCGCCATGTTGGACTTTATTTATGTAGGTCCTAGATTTATGTACTGTTACATGAAGATTATTGTGTACGTGTAACATTCAAACTTCAATCGCATGATTAGGGCACGTGAAGTAACAAGGAGATTTTAAAATTTCGCACAGCTGCCATCTTGTGGTTATGGAAACAATTGAAATAAATTAGATGCCAGTGGATTAACATTCATATAAGGATTTACTGTACCAAGTTTCACTGCACTCGGATGGTTAAATTGCGAGAAACGTCCGTGTGAATATTTATACTTCGCGTCGCCGCCATGTTGGATTTGTAATCACCAGGTTATTGAAAGTCCTATTGGTAAACTTATGTTCATAGCCCCTATGAAAATAACAACATTCAGTTTGATTGCTATAATAGATTCGTAGATATTCATAGCCGTCTAAATATATCGGATGGTCGCCATGTTGGATTGTTAAATGTATAGGCCATAGAGTCATGTACCATTAAAAAAAAATTATTGCGTAGGTTCATTATTCAAACTTCCACTTCGATCGCATAATTACAACACAAGAAATAAAAACTTAATTTTAAAATTCGCACAGCCGCCATCTTGAGGTTATGAAAACAATTGAAATAAATTAGATACCAGTGCATTACAATGTGTATAAACATTTTATGTACCAAGTTTCAATGCGTTCGGAACATTAAATCGCGAGAAAGGTCTATTTAAATTTTCAAATTCGCTTGGCCGCCATGTTCGTTTTGTAGTTAACCGGTTTTTGAAAATCTTATAGGTGAACTTCCAGCAGTGCACTTTATCTCCGTACAAAATTTCAGGGTGATACCGCTAATAGTATCAGAGATATAGAATGCCGGTGAAATATTTCGCACAGCCGCCATCTTGTGGTTATGTAAACAATTGAACCAAGTTAGATGTCGGTGCATTACAAAGTGTATAAGCATATACTGTACCAAATTTTATTGCGTTTGGATGGTTAAATCGCGAGAAACGTCTATTTAAATGTCCCAAATTCGCTTGGCCACCATGTTGTTTTTGTAGTTACCAGTTTTTCAAGAGTCACATAGGTGAACTTCTAGTAGTTCCCTTTATCACCGTAAAACATTCCAGGGTGATATCGGTAATAGTTTCGGAGATATTGAATGCTGGTTAAATATTTCGCACAGCCGCCATGTTGGATTGGTGAGACGTAAGAAAATTTGAAGGGCACGGTCGGGGTCGCCCTGAATAGTGCTATGAACTTACCGAGTTTCATTGAAATCGCTCCAGCCGTTTAGATTTTATTAGGGGGGGGGACACACACACACCTCTCTCTCACACACACACACGGACAAAAGGTGATCTCATAAGCCTATTTTTTTTTTTCAAAATTGAAAATAGGCTAAAAAGCTGTTTACCTTTCTGCTTAGTAAATTGACAAATATTTAGATATTTGCCATTCATACTCCTTAGATCATAATAGAAAATTCATTAAGTATACAATTTTATTTATGTGTTTTGTTGTATTTTACTTTTTTTTTTGTATTGCCAGTAATTGTAGGCTATATAAACTTTGAATCTTATCTAAAATAATTACACAAAGTTATATGCTCTTAAACATTGGTTGATATTTCTGGATATTTTGCGGTGACAATCCCCTGAGAATACTCAAAATTTTCCAGGATAGCCAGCTTTCCCACCACCCTGAAAAAAAATTGCATATACTCCCTGCGGTCCCATATGAGTCTAACGTTTCTAGCTTCAGGCTATTGATATCGCGCCAGGAGATGGCAGTTGGGTTTGAACTGCAGATGTCTTCCCGCTCACTGCTGTGCTTATCTATCTATGACATGTAAAAGATCCTTCACAGACTAAACTTGTGTGAAGCTAAATTTCTAGGCTACTACATTACTTACTACTTTCTTCACTTACTCATTCATTTAATCATTGCCCCAGAGGAGTTCGTCAGGCCTCGGCAGCCGGCACAGTCCATATCCTCGCCGCTAGATGGGGGCTTCATTCATTCCATTCCTGACCCGGTCGGAGACTGGAAGCAGGCTGTGGATTTTTCAACTCACTCAGCACATTCCTTCTTCCATTGGCTGCGTGTCGTGTGCTGCGATAACGACCTTTGGCATGCGGGAAGCCGATATACAGGGCGATTCTTATTAACGTTTAAAACTCTCTGTAGCGACGTAGATGGCATTGAGACAAGTAAGTTGATTTAGGACACTTAGGGTCGCAAGTGTCCCGAAATCCCTTAAAAGTGAACCTTATCTGTTAAACATGTGACTCGGGCGCGTGGGGTTTGAGGTTCAATTCCGTGCCCTATCCATCAGCATCTTTTTTCTCTCTTTGCCTTTCAAGTGGAAGCAACGCTTTTATTTTTGCGCATGTATCACCGAACTTTCTTGCTGTTAAACATTTCAACCCACAAACGGCTGAGGGTCACGTGAGAAGGCAGAACGCATTGGGAAAATCGTTGTTTGTACAGCAAGTGCGTTCGAATTTGCAGCACCATAACATAGGTGCATGTCTCCAAGCTCATGGAATGTAAAGCGGTTCATTTGACGTACTGTATTGAACTGTGTGGTTGAGAACTCTCAAACCGTTGTTATCTAGTACAGCAGTTCTTGTCGAATGACTAATTTTGCCCCATCTTATCGAATCCAGTGTACAATTCCCGAACGCTTCCGATCACATTCGTAATACAAAGCGTTCTTAATGTCAACTAACAATCTGCTTCCACCTGAAAGGAGAAGAGAAAGAACCCCACGCGCCCGAATCTCACACACAGACACGGAGCCAGAGTGATATGATATTCAACGTTTGCTTTGGATGCTTTGGTGTGCGTAAGAGTGCACGGGCCTGACCACTCGAGCTGAGCCGTCACCTGATGACGTCATATGTTTAACAGTTGTGGTTCACTTTTAAGGTATTTCTGGACACTTGCGACCCTAAGTGCCCTATATCAAATTACTTGTCTCAATGCCATCTACGTCGCTACAGAGGGTTTTAAACGTTAATAAGAATCACCCTGTATTTAGGTTTGGAATAGGCGGGCCGCGCATGCGTACTGCAAGAAACCCCGCACCCCGTCACAGCGTGTTGAACTGCCATCTCCTGGCGCGATGACAATACTGTAAATGCATACAATACGTGATCGCTGTTAATTATTGAAATAATCATTTCTCATTGTTCTAAATTATTTTCAGGACTGAATTACCAAGCTGCTCGTCTTCAGGAAGTTACTTCTAAGTACGGTACTGAAGATATCATCGTCAGTCAGCGGTATTTCATATTTTATTCAGAAATGAGCGACCTGAAGTTTTCTTCGCGTGATTTACCAAGAAAGTTAGCTGTTGTGCCCCAGGATTTTCCAAATAAGTACTTGACACTAGATCAAGCAAATGAAATCATGTCTCTCATCTCTGGCAATATTATCAATTGCTTTAAACCTGAATATTATCCCCAAGTCGATTCTTGTTTGCTCAGTAAAGAAGGAGCTTTAATTGTAGCTTGTCATGACGAACATACTGAAACTTGGTTAACGTCGCTTATTGGAGAGAAACAGACATGTACATGTCCTGACGTCAAGATCATTAATATAGAGGACATAGTCCAGTTCACCAAGTGGCGTGTACTCCTCCCTAAAGAACTGACATGATTTTAAAGGTACTAGAGCGCCAAAACCGTGGTGTGAACACCGTGGCCTGGAGAATTATAAAGAGTTCTGATTCACCTGCTAAGGATTGTTTCGGCTATTTGTGAGGTAGCGGTTCGAATCAGAGCCAGCGCATGTTTTTTCTTATCATAATGTTTCCATTTTCTTGCCATGCACGATACCACTGAGCTAGTTCGCCAGACAGGAAGTGGCGGCTGGAATGGAACATAAACATTATAGTACAGTACAGCTGGAATGGTTTTGTTCCAAAAACTGTGCTATGGTTGGCTTTTTATAAATCGTTAGAAAAACACAAAAAAAGCCTACCTATGAATTTTAGAATAATTTGCACGATCATTTTGTCGGAAAACTAAAAAAAACCATTTATAAGCGTTTTTCTCTGAATCGACGTATTTTAAAGAAAAGTTTCTTAAACAAAAAATGTAGAGGACAATGTCACCTACAATTCGTCTCATTGAGGTCATATCATACAATTTGAAATGCAGAAGCTAGGTAGCGCCAAAGTTTCCAAAAAAGTGTTTCTTCACTTTTTGTCCTAGAAAAAATAGTTTTTTCACAAAAGAGTGAATCAGAAATTTGTTCCTCTCAAAATTGTCTGCAACATTTATTTAGACGTTTCTTTCCTCCGACTTACCTTTCCAAAGTTATAGCGCAGCAAATGCAACGCTGCGCAGTCAAGGCTACTATTGTTACTGCGGAGAGAGCGGTGGGCATAATTTAGACAGTGACCGGTGTCGGACAGCTCGGTCAAACAGGACGCGGGCTGTGTTTGTTAATTAGCTCGAACAATCATATCTATTTCAATCTTTTGTGAACAAAACATTTTTTCTAGGACAAAAAGTGAAAAAACACTTTTTTGAAAACTTCGGCGCCACCTAGCGTCTGCATTTCAAAACGTATGACATGACCTCAATGAGACGAATTGTATGTGACAATGTCCTCTACATTTTTTGTTTAAAAAACTTTTCTTTAAAATACGTCGATTCAGAGAAAAACGCTTGTCAATGTTTCTTTGAGTTTTCCGACAAAATGATCGTGCAAATTATTTTAAAATTCAGAGTTGAGCTTTTTTGTGCTTTTCTAACGATTTACAAAAACCCAACCATAGCACAGTTTTTGGAACAAAAGGTTTTTTTTTTTTCTGTGCAGCTGTCCTGTACTATTAGAAAAAGTCGCAATATCTCGGCACGGTGTTGTCGATTTGCCTTGTTAAAAGTTTAACGTCGCACAGATTTTAAAACTATTTCTTTCCGGCCATAAGTGTCCTATCTCAAGTTGCTTCAGATAAGGGCTGGAACCTCTGGTTTCTGTTTGTCGACATAATTTTGCGACACCCTGTATACACTTGTTCCAAGAATTGGATTTTGATTGTAGTTTAACATGACAGTTAATTAGCAACCTTGAACCATGGGACGTGTTATTTTACTTCGAAAATCTCGCGTGCATTGATCGGGAATTTACCCAGTCCTACTTGGTGAGAGGCAGGCCGGTTGAAATTCACCGGGCGGGGTGGAGCAGCGGTCAAGCTGTTGGCGGGTTCGATTCCCGGTCAATGCATGTGAGATTTTCGAAGTGAAAGGCCATGTCCTGTGGTTCGGATTCCACGTAAACAGGAGGTCCCGTGGTTCATGATCGCGTTATTAACGGTCACGTAAAATTAAAAGCTTCCTTCCTTCCTTACTTAGATTCACCATCTTATATATAAAAGTGAAAGTCTGTATGTATGTATGTGGGTGGGTTGGTTCCGTATACAAATCTACACCGTTTCACCAATCTCAACCAAATTTTGCATACACATAGTTTAGGACCCAGAAGGAACCGCTGCCTACATGAATTTTCGATAGTCTTTCTCATTCTTCTGATTTCGGCCCTTTTGCACTCGAGCAAAGGCTAATAAATCCATAAAATATACTCATGAAGGAATGGCAAGGCAGATAGTTTCCATGGCAACATAGCTCAAGTCGAGACACGGCCGACTGGATGACAGTTGCGCTCTGCACTACCGGTATAGAAAATGAGGAGCTTTACTTGAAATCCCGTTAGTTACTCAACTGCTCACACAGCACTGTCAACCGAGTATAGCATAACAAAGACTTGACACTATCTACTAGATTTGTCAAATACCACTCAATCACTCACTCACACATTCATCACGAAATCTCAGAAACCACCCAACGGATTGGAATGAAATTTGGTATGCAGCTTCCTCAAGGGCCACAAACGCCAACTAAGAAAGGATTTTTGGATATTCAGGTTCTAAAAGGGTGTTAAGGGGGTAGATCTGCATTGCATTGAATAGCAATATCTCCCGATTGGTTTCATTGGGGGATGTGATACTCGGCATATAAACTCATCATTAAAAATAAGAAGACACGTGTCTGAGGGTTTTTCGATGTGGTGTATATTATGAGGTGAAAGGGGTGAAAAGTGGAGGTTGAAAGATTCCTAAAGGAGCCTGTGTCTCTTAAACGACATAGGCGAGGAGTTTGAAACTCAGCGGAAAAAAATCAGCATAAAAACAAGTAAATAGGTGTTTGACCGTTTTTTTTTCATAAATCCAATTTAAGGGGCCCATGGGGAGGGGTGAAATTCTGGGAAAAGAAAAACAGGAAAGAAAGTGTCCTAACCGATTGACTCACTCGCTCTTCAAACTCAGGGGAAAAACTGCTTAAAAATAAGTAAAAATGTGTTCGACAGTTTTCTTGATAAATCAAATTTAAGGGGTTCATCGGGAGGGGTGAAATTCTGGAGAAAAAAAATTGAAAGAAAATGTCCTGACTCACTCACTCATTCATCATCGCCCAGCCAAAAATATTGAAGTTGGAAACATGGCATTTTCGAGATTTGTTCGTTGTATGTCAAAACCATACACTAAGGGAGGATTTTTGAATATTCAGGTTCTAAAGGGGTCTTAAGGGGGTTAAACCTGCATTTCATTGAATAACAATATCTCACGAGTGGTTTCATTTGTGGATGTGATACTCGGCATATAAACTAATCATTAAAAATAAGCACACATGTGTCTAACGGCTTTTCGATGTGGTGTATTATTAGTATATGAGGTGAAAGGGGTGAAAACTGGGGGTTGAACGATTCCTAACGAAGCGTGTAGGCCTATCTTTTAAACGACACAGGCGAGAAATTTGAAACTCAGCGAAAAAAAATCAGGTAAAAAATAAGTAAATCGGTGTTCCACCGTTTTTTCATTAATTAATTTAAGGGGCCAATGGGTTGGGGTGAAATTCTGGGGGAAAAAAGGACAGAAAGTGTCCTAACTGACTAACTCACTCACTCATCAAACTCAGGGGAAAAAGACAGCTTAAAAAATAAGTTAATAGGCGTTCAAGCGTTTTTTATCAATCCAATTTAAGGGGCCCATGGGGAGGGGTGAAATTCTGGTAAAAATAATTGAAAGAAAATGTCCTGTCTGACTCACTCACTCATCACGCCCAGCGAAAACTATTGAAGTTATAAACATGACATTTTGGGAATATGTTCGCTGTATGTCGAAAACGTCAACTAAGGAATGATTTTTGTTTATTCTGGTTTTAAAGAGGTGTTAAGGGGGTAAATGTGCATTTCATTGAATAACGATATCTCATGAGTTGTTTCTTTGGGGATGTGATATTCGGTATATAAACTAATCATTAAAATAATCAGACATATGTCTAAGGGTTTATCGATGTGGTGTATATTATGAGGTGAAAGGGGTGAAAATTGGGGGTTGAGGGATTCTTAACGGAGCGTGTATCTCTTAAACGACATAGGCGAGATGTTTGAAATTCGGCAGGAAAAAACAGCTTAAAATATGAGTAAATAGGTGTTCGACCGTTCTTTCATAAATCCAATTTAAGGAGCCCTTGGAGAGGGGTGAAATTCTGGGGGAAAAAACAGGAAAGAAAGTGTCCTAACTCTCTCACTCATCAAACTCAGGGGGGTAGAACAGCTCAAAAATAAGTAAGTAGGTGTTCGACCGTTTTTTTCATAAATCCAATGTAAGGGGATCATGAGAGGGATGAAATTCTGAAAAATAATTGAAAGAAAATGTCCTGACTTACTCACTCACTCATCATCGCCCAGCCAAAATTATTGAAGTTAGAAACATGACATTTTGGGGCTATGCTCGTTGTATGTCGAAAACGTCCACTAAGGAAGGAATTTTGGATATTCAGGTTCTAAAGGTGTGTTAAGGGGGTAGACTTGCATTTAATTGAATAACAATATCTCCCGATTGGTTTCCTTTGGGATGGGATACTCGGCATATAAACTCATCATTAAGAATACGAAGACACATGTCTGAGGGTTTTTCGATGTGGTGTATATTATGAGGTGTATGTGTGAAAAGTGAGTGTTGAAGGATTCTTAACGGAGCAAGTATCTCTTACAAGACAGAGGCAAAAAGTATGAATCTCAGGGAGAAAAATCAGCTTGAAAAAGTAGTAAATAGGTGTTCGATCGTTTTTTCATAAATCCAATTTAAGGGGCTCATGGGGAGGGGTGAAATTCTGGGGAAAGAAGTCCACTAAGGAAGGATTTTTGGATATTCACTCATCATCCCCCAGAAAACCTATTGCAGTTAGAAACTTGAAATTTTGGGGATATGTTCGTTGTATGTGGAAAAAGTCCACTATGGATGGATTTTTGGATATTCATGTTCTGACGGGGTGTTAAGGGAGTTAAACTTGCATTTCTTTGAATAACAATATATCACGAGTTGTTTCATTTGGGGATGTGATATTCGGCATATAAACTAATCATTCAAAATAAGCAGACATATGTCTAAGGGTTTATCGATATGGTGTATATTATGAGGTGAAAGGGGAGAAAATTGGGGGTTGAAGGATTCTTAACGGAGCATGTATTGTATCTCTTATTCAACATAGGCGATTAGTTTGAAATTCAGCGGAAAAAGCAGCTTAAGGAATAAGTAAATAGGTGTTCGACTATTTCTTCATAAATCCAATTTAAGGGGCCCATGGGGAGGGGTGAAATTCGGGAAAAGAAAACAGGAAAGAAGGTGTCCTAACTGATTGACTCACTTACTCACTCATCAAACTCAGGGGGAAAAACAGCTTTAAATAAGTAAATAGGTGTTCGACCGTTTTTTTTTTCATAAATCCAATTTAAGGGGTTCATGGGGTGGGGTGAAATTCTCAAAAATAAATGAAAGAAAATGTCCTGACTGACTCACTCACTCATCATCGCCAAGCCAAAATTATTGAAGTTAGAAACATGAAATTTTGGGGATAAGTTCGTTGTATGTCGAACACGTCCACTAAGGAAAGAGTTTTGGATATTCAGGTTCTAAAGAGGTGTTAAGGGGGTAAACGTGCATTTCATTGAATAACAATATCTCACGAGTGGTTTCATTTGGGGATGTGATACTTGGCATATATACTAATCATTAAAAATAAGCAGACACATGTCTAATAGTTTTTCAATGTGGTGTATATTATGAGGAGAAAGGGATGAAAAGTGGGGGTTGAAGGATTCCTAACGGAGCGTGTATCTCTGAAACGACATAGGCGAGGAGTTTGATTTTCTCCGAGTTTCAATCAGCTTAAAAATAAATAAATGAATAAATAATTAAAATGAGTAGGTGTTCGACCGTTTCTTCATAAATCCAATTTAAGGGGCCTATGGGGAGGGGTGAAATTCTGAAAGAAAAACGTCCACTAAGGAAGGATTTTTGGATGTTCACTCTCATCGACCAACCAAAACTATTAAAGTTAGAAGAAGGGGATATGTTTGTTGTGTGTTGAAAAATCTACTAAGGAGGGATTTTTGGACATTCAGGTTCTAAAAGGGTTGTTAACGGGGTTCAACCTGCATTTCATTGAATAACAATATGACACGACTATGACGCGAGCGAAGCGAGGCTAAAGATGAGATGGTGTGTGTCTGTGTATTACTCAATCACGCAAGAACCACTGGTCCGATTTACATGAATTGACATGAAAGAAGCAGATTTACCTGGTTAACATATAGGTTACTTTTGATTTCAATAATTTGCACTATTTAAAGATGGCGACCATTTTAGTGACGTCACTACACCCTTTGGTTTCAAACTTTCATATTTCCATTTCAAATAAAAAGTGAACGCTAAGAAATAGCAAACTTTTGATGGCATATACGAGGTTTAAAATTACATTTTCTATCCGAAAGGTATCTCCAACGGTTAGCGAGTAAAACCTAAATTTGTGCTATAAAACACGGTCAACGCCGAACGGTGTAGTTGGACAAAATGTTCCATCCTTAATCTCCCTCTGCGCAGCACCTCGCCTATCCCCTGTTTTAACTGTCACCTTCACATTTTAATTTATTTATAACGCGTAGCGAAGCACGGGTACTTCAGCTAGTTTCCTATACATTTTAGAGGACTTAACTCTTTCAGGAGAAATATTTAATTATGTACTTGCCATAACTACCAACATCAGAGCTGTTCCATGATATACCATCAAATATATATTTTTCTATTGCTGGTAATATTTGTTTTTCACAACCATTATACTCCTTATCCTATAAGCAGTGAAGTTGTCTTTTAAATAATCATTCATTAGAGAGCGTTTTGTTGTAGTGTCTCCTGGAAAAGGTTAAAATAGTGGATTCAATCCATGTTCATCAACTTTAATATCAAGAGATTCAAAAGAGGGCAAATGACCTCGCTGATCAGCCCCTTAAGGCGCGGATCTAGTTTGGATTTGGGTCAGAGGATCGAAATTGTTAAGAAAAATGGTATCAATAAAAACGCAATCACAAAATAAACAAACGTACAAAACCAGACTCATTTTTTTTGCAAGCTACATGGATAGAAATTTGATGCGTTTAGCACACCAAAAATATTCGTACAAATTGCAACGGCGTGTTTTGTGACTTAAACATCGAGCTTCGAGAAAGGTATCAAGGTACGTTAGAGTTTCGTCAAGTCGAGTTGGTACCGATAAAGGGAGAAAGTCACAGCTTAAATTGCCAATGCAGTTTGGACGTTGACAAAAAATTTTGGTGCGAAAAAAGCCCTAAATTCCTATCCGTGCATTGCTGCACATTCATCGTGACATCACTATAGACATCGATTCGGTAATCAGAAGGTTTGCTAAACAAAAGAGACGAGTTGATTTTGTTATATAAATAATCGTTTTTATATAACAGGTATGAAGTTGTAAATATGTAGGCTACAGTTGAAACAGAACATAATAATGGCAATAAAGATATTTTCAGTATTGAATAAAATGAAAGAAACTGTTTTTCAGTTAAAATTCGTTAAGTTTTATTTGTCTGGTTATTGTGTTTTGAGTTTGAAAAATAATTTGGTCTTCATTTAAGGGGGGGATGACACCCATGACCCCCCCTCCCCCCCCCCTCCCCCCCCCCCCCCTGAATACGCGCCTACCCCTTAATACCTCAATAACTAACATTTGGTAGGAAGTGAATGTATAGAAGCTGAATGGTAAGCTGGAGCACAACAGAGTGAGATGGTATGAACATCTGAAAGGATGAATGATGAAAGAATGCCGAAACAAGTGATGGAGACAGATGACTGGAAAAAAGAGGACTAAGAAGACCTACTGTCCGTCCACCAGCTTAAGGTCCGTGTAAGGAAAGCAACGAGTAAGCTGGAGACAGCTGGCCTCTGCGCGAACGACAATAGTGTCAACTTACTACTGACCCGTACGATTTCACAATTGAGTCGTCAAGTTACAAAACTCGTTTAATCCACTTGTGAATAAGAATCATTTTCATGAAAAACGTTTCTCTGGGCTTTGCCTCGCGTATCTTTTGTGTTTGTTGTTTTCTACTTTTTGCCTTGTGTTTTTGGTTTTGTGTTTGCTTTCGAATTTTACTTTTTGGTTTTCTTCCTTGGTTTTGGGTTTGTTTTCTTCTTTTGATATTTTGCTTTGCCTAATGTTACTTGTTTTCAGCTTTTGCTTTTAAATTTTGCTTTTTACTTCATCTTTTTAGTGTTTGTTTTCTGCTTTTTCTGTTTTTCAATTTTGCTTTTTGCTTTGTGATTCTTTTTTGTTTGTTTTCTGCTTTTGAGATTGAATTTTGATTTTTTGCTTCGTGTTTCTTGTTTTTGATTTTGTGTTTATTTTCTGGAAAATCAAAATAAAAAAAATAAACAAAACAAAATAAAACAAAATAAAATAACACAAAAACAAAACAAAAAGAACAAAAAATAAAACAAAACAATTTAAAACAAAATAAAACAGAATAAAAAAACAAAAAATAAACAAAATAAAATAATTAAATAAATAATTTTACGACATGATCCTTATTCATAAGAGTATTAAACGAGTTTTGCAACTGGACGACTCAATTGAAACTAAACGAAAGTAGCAGTGAGTAACCATAGCTTGAATAACATCGGTGCTGAGTTGGCAATACCTGCAGCGGCAAGTCCACTCAATCAACGCAGCTGGAATGTCTCTCATCTCCCCTTCAGCGCCCTAAGACAACGCCACCTAGAGAATAAGGCCTCCGCGCTCGGAAGCACGCGCGCCAAGAGTAGTCATTCCTCCCTGCCCTTCCAAACGATGTTTCTACTCGCAAATAAAACGCTCATATTGTTGCACTGTACAACTGTAAATGAACACTGCATAGCCTGCAAGTCTTTGAGTAGCCAGTATTGCTAAATTACCCTACCTCGTAGAATTTACCTTCTTCCTTACCTTTCATAAAATACGCTTTCCAGTAATGCTTGAACTATAAAACTCCTTCTATACTGAGGGAGGAAAAAGAAATAAACAGTTTCATTATAATAACAAAAAAGGCCCATAATTATTACGATAATGATGTTTATTATGATTTTCAGAACGTTATGAACTTATTAACTTCACTTTTAAATGAAGGGAGAAAGGCAAAAATGGAAAAGAATAATTGAACAGCTGAGTCGAAAAACGATAACATTCCATTTCCAAGAGGAAAAAAGAACGATCATCTGTCGAAACTATACGTCGCATTGAAAAATTCACCAATTGCCAATTGTAGTACTAGTAGCAAGAAGTTATGTCTCAAAATGTCATAATAGGAGTGTCATCAGTTAGCGACTAATTAATGGTTAAGTATGCTGGAATATTATCCCATTTCTTTGAATATTGTCCCTTTTCCACTCACTCGTTCAATTTTTAGTATTATTTTACTGGCGTTGGATTACAGAATATTAATTTAATTAAAAGTTTTGAATTTTGCAGGTATTTACTAAAATTTTCAACAATTTGGCTACAGACAGAAATACAATACAATACAGTTTTATCTTGAAACATATTTAGCCGAGACTACATTGTACAGCAGGAACATAATTAACTCTCATCAACAATTCAACTTATGAGCCTAGTGCTCTTGTAGCTTAATAGAGAATAGAGCATTGGAAATCTTCAGATTCTTAACTATTATTTTAACAGATTTTACATTAAAATTTTATTTTGCTACTAGAAAATTTCTTCAAGGATGTAAGTGAAGGTTAAAAAATTAGTTTAAATGGGTTAAAAATTTTCAAAATATATTCAATTCACATTTTGAGAGGGTTGTTTTTGAAATTACAATAGGACTAAATTTCGTAATCTTGGGAATCAATAATAAGCTTAATGACTTTCTGATATGTATAGATGTTAAGAAATATGCTTTACCCATCTAGTACATCAGAACTATATCAATTAATGATATTATTGGCTACATTAAGGTAAAATTATGAGCAGGGCTAGGATTTAATTTATATGTACTCAAAGTGTCAAAATATGTACATTTGTATGTATATATATATTAAAAATATGTACAATCTAAAAAATGTCAAAATGTAAATATATTTTATGAAATATGGGCAAAAGACAAATTTATCCCCATAATACTAATTTTGTTACTTCTATAACCCACATAAATGCATTAAAAATACTGGATTTATAAATCAAATTATCCAATTTTCTTTTATTTTACTTACTTTTCACTAGCTTTCATTCATCGATTATTCCTATTATTCCTGCCTACCATAACAGTATACCATGAATTGTTCTAAAATTTCAAACTTGAAGCTTCTTTTCATAAGAATTGCTATCGTTACACCTACGTACTTCAGAAATCTTTCTTTTCATTATATAACTGTAAACTTGTCCTGTGCTGTCATATTTCCAGTCACTGAAAACTACAATTCTATATATTTTTATTCATAAGAGTAAAATATGTACAAATATTGGATTGAAATTTACTAAATATGTAAATTTATTTATTGTGCATGTATGTACTGAAGTCAGAAATATGGAGAAACATGTCAAATAAATTTGTTTAATTTGAAAGAGGAAAACATAATCGATGGAGGTAAGTTAATAGGATGTGAATATCTGTGTAATAGAGAAATAAGTACTGTATTTACATATAAATCCTAGCCCTGATTATGAGAAAGTTGAAGCAGAAAAGAAGTAAAGGGCCAGTAGGCAGATATGTTGATTTGGACATAGGTGATTTATCAAGATTAGTGTCAGTTGCTATGAGAAAATATGTTTGTCTTTCTGGGCACAGTGTCCTTGAGGTTTCCTTGATTTTTGTTTCTACAATAATTATTAAAACTACAGCAAAAAGTACAACTTATGCGCCGACCTTGTAACGCTCCACAAACAACGCGATTGACTACTGTTGGTCGAGCTGCCTAGCGCTGGTCAGCCAGTGCGGAGGCCTTATTATTTAGGTGGCGTTGCCTAAGACCATTAGCTGGTGGACGGACAGTAGCGTACGGTGGATGGATTTAGTGAAGAACAGTGCGAGTGAACGGAGTTCAGTGGTTGAGGGATGGTGAGAAGAAATATTTGCCATAATAGCAAATTGTGTTAATCGGTATTGATTGAATAATGAAAAACTCTTATGTTAAAATATTCGCCAAATCTATAGACTACTTAAATACACTTAATTGTCAATATTTTACATACTGTGTGTACATGCTTCAAAACTCATTGGTTTCTTCCTCAGCACATAAATATAAATTATCCTAAGCAGACTTAACTAAGAACTGGAGATCCTTACAATAGAATTAGGAATTAATTAAGAAAAACATTAAACATAATCCTTTGAAAATATATTGGAAAAATCGTATTATCATCTTTTTTGAAAATATCTATGAAAATTTTAATATAGGTAATTATAGGTGTCACTGAATAGTAATAATATTCTTCATATTTTGGTGAACCTCTTCTTCAAAATAACTATTTACTATTCAGCGGCAGACGATGACCTACAATACATATTTTCATAGAAAAAGAAAAGGAAGAAGACTTTTAATAGTTATTTTGAAGAAGAGGTTTACCAAATGAAGAATATTATTGTTCTACATTATTTATAGGATGTCAGTGGTAACAATAAATTAGCAGGAATTGTACATGTATTATAAAGAAATGAAGCCGTAGCCTCAGTCATAAATTCGTGGAACGCACTTTGTGACAGCTGTAAATCACACAGCAATAAGATAAGAAGCACTTTTGTGACATCTTATATCTGCCTCATATCGCAATAGTAACAAGAAGTTCTGTGAAGAACTAAAGAGCCTACTTTTCTTAAAATGTAAGATTCATGCCAATGATTAATCTATATGGACCTATCTAGGATAATGACGAAATTAAGTTGGGTAATATTGAAATGTCTAATTTTTTCGAAATCTTCCTGGCATAATGTAGCCTAATAGAGCACTACAGTTGGCAGCCCTGGTGACTGAATCTATTCTTGGTTCCATCTCTTAAAGTACAGAATACAAAATGTTGGTTGAAGTCCAGTGGATTGCATGGACATTACATGCAATTAGACTTAGGATCTATCAGCACACGTCAAATCATGTTGGTAACAATGTCATGTATGTGTTGCTCAGAAATAATCTGAAATATTATGATCTATTGCTGTGCCAATTTTGGATAAAACCCATTTATTAGTATAGAAGTTAAATGTATTTTAAAATTGGACCTATCAGCAGGCTTAGAAACATGTTGCCAGCACTGACGTATATTAAATACTTCAAATTAATCTAGAATGTCAGGTACTGTATGCGTGCATAGTTTAAAGCTGTCGGCTTGCATACTTTCGGATATATTGCTATTTGGATAAGATAAATAGAGAGAGCATTTATTAACAGTTGGCAGCCCTGGTGGCTCTTAAGAATACGCTGTCATATCTGTTTATGTACACATAGTACATTCGAAATTTGGTTGAAATTCAATTGATAGTATTAGAAGTTATACGCATTTAAAAATTGAAGCTATCGGCAGGCTTAGAATCATTTTGGTAACACTGTAATGCATGGGCTCCTGGAAATTAAACTGAAATGTTATCTATATGTGTACCAATTTTGGAATAGCTCCCAAGCATACCTTCCAAGATATATAACATGGAGCTCAAATTTCAATTTTGATTTTTCAGCAGTTGGTAGCACTGACATTATTTTCAGATATGGCCTTGAGATATCTTTACTCATAACAAATTTGGTTTCGATTTCTGCAGCCGTTTAGGAGTTGATAGGGGGGGGGGGGGCACACATGGACAGACATTTGCCCGGATCGATCTCATAAGTCTACTTTTTCCTGATTTTTGCAAAATGTGAAAAGTAGGCTAAAAATGTGCGCATATAAGTAGTTCATGGATATTCGTAGGATTAGGCCCTACATCTCATACATTCCCCTTACATTTGAAGCGCGTTGTGTTCAAAGGGAAGGTCGTGTGTATAGGCTACTGAGAACGTAGAGCGGTGTCTTCTCATCGTTTCTCTCGCCAGTCTCTATGCTGCAACAGTGCTCAGTAACTCGCACGCTACAGGATGACATGTTCACAGTTGTTCTGTTTGGTACAGGCAAACGTTCTGGATTTTAATATATCCTACGATATGCCTTTTATCCATTGCTAACATGTATTGCTCAATCGTATTGAGTAATGCTATTCCCTCAACCCCCATTGTCTACCTACAGCATATTTTGATCAGAATTACCGGCAGGCTACTTCTGACTCTGAAAACAATTTATAGTATTGCTTACACCATGATATTGAGAACTATCGTGTATTTTAATATTAAAATAAAGAGATTTAAACCAATGATATTCTACGTTTTTTGAGGTTTTCTACTGTGGAATTTTAGGCTACATTAAATTATTTTGAGCATGCAGTAGGGCACTCGAGGTATTGTATTGTGAAGTATGTATTTCAATATTCAATAGCACAAGATAACTTTTGCGTATTACATGTTATATCCAACCGATAATATTGTTAAAAATGTCGAGTAAAAATCTGCCATATTAACACCATAACCTCATCAAGAATTTCACACATAACTCTGCTAGATGTCCTGGCTAAAGCCACATCATTTTCCCGATCAATATAAAATCAGATGTAGCCTACACATATAAAACTACAGCCATCATCGGATTTGACACGGCATGCCACCGCTTTTATTCAAGTGAACGCGAAGTCAATTTATTCCACTAATCCAAGCCGTGTCAACGTCCTGGCCGTGTTTAAACACCGGATCCCATGAGAACTCCGCACTGCACCCTGTTGGCCAACATATGGAGGAGCGGAATGGCTCTGGCCACCCTACCGCAAGTAATCTCCGGCTGGGGGTAGCCTCTTCGGGGGCTCGAACCTGCCTTCGGGCAGAATACCAATTAAATGAAATTTAAATCCAAGCCGCCTTCCTTGCTGGTTGCTTCACCAAGCGCAGCACCGATTCGTTGCATAAAGCGAAGAGACTAGAATCTGTACAGGTAATTATTTCAATGACCACAGAGTGCTCTATTCCTAAAAGGTGTTCTGTGCAAGTCCACAGGGCATAGCATTTCACATTCAAAATCTCACATGCATTGACCAGCAATTTGCCCGAACATGGCCACTGGTGCCACGTGACCCACTTAGTCAGTAAAAAACGAGACCTCCAATCATCATCACTGCCTTAATAGAGCCACTGTACACATGGACAGACACGAACCAAGATCTGCGACACTTAGTTTACTCGATGACGGTACATGGGTACCAACATACTTCCACAACCCAGACGACTCCTGTCTATGTAAATTGTGCGGTATGCAATGCTTCCGATACCACGTGATCGGGGATCATCCATTGTGATACTTTGTGAAAGTAGGAGATGACAGTACGCAAGATAATTCAAGTTTGGAGGGAAGGAAGGAAGGAAGGAGGTTCGTACATGGTGGCCTCTCAAATCGGTCAACGATTTTCCAGGAGTTTTCCAGGAATTTTCCAGGGGTAATTCTCATTTTTCCAGACTTAAAAATAACCGTGAGTCGGGGGGGGGGGGGGGGGGGCTTTATCGGTTGCCTACTTCACGACCAAAATAAAGCAGTTGTGTTTGGTTTACTTATACATATGTTGACAAAAATTAGTGGTGATTGCGTTATTGATACGCAAGCTTGCACACAAATGATTTAATTGTTGTTTTATAAAAGCCTTTGTGACTCAAATATCAGCTTTAAAAAAAGAGAGAAAAGAATGCCGCCTGCAATTTGATTGCTGTGAAGTTGTCTATATTCAATATGTTTAACAAAAATACTATCGCGTGCTATCCCACGCAGAAACAGGTAGCCTGAGGAAATTTCTTTCGTTAACGATAGAGTGCTCACCCAAAACCACAGCGGGAGTATGATTTAAGATGGAAAGATTTTTATAATTAATTAACAGTGGCAATTTTCCAGGAGTTTTCAAATTATTCATCATTTTCCAGGAGTTTTCCAGAACCAATAAAAATCCAGGAGTTTTTCAGGATTTCCAGGTTTTCCAGGAGTAGTGGCCACCCACCATGTTCGTATTTTTACATGACCGTTAATCTTGCGATCATGAGCCACGGGATCTCCTTTTTACGTGGAATCCGAACCACAGGGCATGGTATATCACATTCAAAATCTCACATGCATTGACCAGGAATCGAACTCGGTACACCGTGGTGAGAGGCCAACAGCTTGACCGCTGTGCCACCATGCCCAACTGTAATCAACATAGGTAACATGGATATGCTTTTGGACTGGGGATTTATCTGCAATTAGCGTCAACGATTTCCCAACACATGGCAAACAGAGTGTTCGTCACCTATATGTACTAGGACCGTAGCGTTATCTATACGTAGCAATAACACAATCTCTTAGTTATCTAAGCCAAGTGGTTTTCCACATCTACTCCAGGCAAATGTCGGGATGGTCCCTAACTTAAGACAACGACCGCCTCCTTCCCATTCCTCTCTCTCTTTTAATAGTAGCCTATGTCTTACCTGCGTCTCTTTGCTAATAGGGGGGGGGGGGGCAGACGACCTCGTAGTTTCGCCTCTTAAAACAACAATATCTAACTGTGAACTGTGCCCGTGCTCTTGCATAACGCAGGAGTTAATGGAAGGCCATGAAAGGGCAGTGACAGTGGCCCGTTTCTGGGCAAAGACAATCTAATTCGAGACATTGTTGTATTTATTATTCCTTTCTAATATTGTGTATCATCCCTCTGTGTATGTTGTAGTGCTTTTGACTCGAATAATAATAATAATAATAATAATAATAAAACTAACAACTTTGCTATTAGCATTTGAATACAGTAAACCCACGGAAAACCACTTCCAAGATGGCTGATGTAGGAATTGAAACCGCCTCTTCTTAGTTTTGCCTCACAAGGCAGCAAACCAGAATTACATTTCTTGGCAGAGTCAAGAAAGAACACGGGCCTCCAGGGTGACAGCCAAGAATGCTAGTCACTACACCACAAGGTGCATGTTAATGGCGTTTCGGGTATGGATTTGTAGAGTTTGGTTGATGGGACTTTAACTACTTGCAATTTGATAGCGTTTATTTTCGTAGACTACCGTTCAAATAGTTTTTATTTCATTCCGGAATTCCGTAAGGAAGATTGTAGTTTTACGTGACCGTGAATCTTGTCATTATGAGCCACGGGATCTCCTTTTTACGTGGAATCCGAACCACAGGACATGGCATTTCACTTCGAAAATCTCACACGCATTGCCGGGGATCGAACCCAGTCCACCTTGGTGAGAGGCCAACAGCTTGACCACTGCACCACCACGCCCCCGGAAACATTTAAGATTCGTTCCTTTCAGTAAGATTTCATTAGAATTGCAATTGCAATAGCAGCTGCTCCGCGGGGCGACGCTGGGAACACAGCGATGACAGCAGCATTGCGCGTCGCAGGAGCTCATGTTACCACGGGCAGTTAAACGATGACTGAGGCTACTGGAGCTGGGTCATATCCTACTCGCGCAACTGTACCTGTCAACTAAGCAGGCTGACGTGTGACACAAGTAAACAATGAATAGTTCCAATCTCGACCACAGGCAATCAATTCGTGAAAGGGTAATACCTACCGTCACTTTGCACCAATCACTTTCAAATGTAGACTATACATCCATCCAAAATCTTGGTCAAGTTCGTTAATGGGCAAAATCGGACCAAGGGGGGTTGAAATGGGGATCTTACACAGTATAACCGGCTGACTGGTAGAAACGTTATTCTATTTCGAGAAACAAGACCGGTACGCAGAGTAACTTGCCAACTGGTAACGCTGAGGAATTGTTCCAGTCGTGTACCGTTCCAGACGGAACGTTCCGCTAACACGTACCTTGATGCTCGGTACAGTTGGGAGTGGAGATCCTGCTGTACCGTTCCACATTCTCGTACCAAGCTCCAAGTTACAGTTGCGGAACGATACCGCAAGCCAGCTCGGGCCGCGGTATGGTATACATAACGTGGAACACAGCGGTACGTGAATCATTTCAGTTCTGTTCCGGATCCCTGGTAAACTGCCCCAATACCCTTAAACAAAGGAAATGTGCGTAATTTATGCAGGCATAGAGCCTTTACAGCATGAAAATTAATGAATACACAGGGTACAGTAATTTACCTGATGACACAGACCTCAGAAAAATATTTATGAAGGCGTAAAGCTGTCTATAATGATAATTAACTAGCCGACTGCAAAAACTGGCTACTTTTTAAAGAAATGAGTAATGTCCTGTTGTCTTCCGCACTGCACTCTGCGTTTTGCTGTTTCATCACGAAGACGACGAAGGAACAGTAAGTCCATTATCGACGCACCTTGTTCAAAATTTTGAAGGGCGGTTTAGACAGCCTTTAGTCTCTCACTATGTGATATTTTAGGAGCTAGTACGGTGGAGTGCTCAAAGTCTTCGTTTTTTCGCAAGTGTATATTCACCATAGGAGCCCTATTTCTTTCCTTCATTCTTTCTTTATGTATTTTATTTCCTTATGTTTCTTTGGATAAACATCTTTCACCTTTCATTATGGTGCACCATAATACGGTTTTTTGAAGGGAATGTCTTATGAGAGTTTAGCTATCCGACCCACCTCTTTGCCTTGACTTTTTATCTATATAGGCTGAGAGCAAGATGGCGAGCGGAGTGAACGGTCAAGAGCGATGTGCGGTTAGTGAGTCGAAAATTCATAGTTTATTGTGCAGGAAGTGTAAAAAAATCTACCCGAATGGTGTCATTTGCGGGAACTGTGATCTTCGAGTGAAGAATACCGGGCAAATTACGACAAGATCGTCCGCTAAGGTTGTCGAAGTGAATAACGTTCAGAACCTGGCAGCCATGCCTGGTGTTTTTAAGTGTGGTGAGTGCAAAGCATTGAATAAGGAAATTGAAAGTCGGGACGAGGTTCTTAGGCTGTTCAAATTGGAGTTTGACAATGTAGTGGCAGAGTTAGAGCGTGTGAAACAGGAAAATAAATACATGAGTGAAGTAATAGCGAAATATGAATCGTCACATTTAAATTTAAGTTCAGTGCTTGACGTGCAGAGGGCAGCATCTGATGGGTGCTTTCAGGAAGGGTCCAACAAAATAGGTGAACGGCTACAAGCGCCGGAGAGTGTAGTTCATGTTCCTGTGGACAGGGGCGTTAACCATCTGACTGAGCAGGTAATCGGACGTACTCGGCAGGCAGAGAACATGAATGAACGGCGGTCGAAGAAGGTTCATGAAGCTGGTGATGCGGTTGTATCAAACGACCATTGCGGGCGAACAGAAGAGGGACCTGTATCGATCATTGTTGGAGACTCGATAATCAGACGGCTTCGAGTAGAAAAAGCCGACGTAATTTGTTTCCCTGGAATACGTACGGGGCAGCTCAGAAAGCAAGTGGAATCCATGGACGGAGAACGTAATGTAGCATCGATGGTCATTCATGTAGGCACAAACGATGTTAGAAGCAGTGGTACGCCAGACACAATTGGAAATGACATGACAAATTTGATCAGGACATGTAGGAGGAAATATCCTGAAACGTCCATTATTGTAAGCGGCATACTGCATAGAAGGGATGTAGATCCACGATATATTGATGGAGTGAATGGGGTACTTGACTGGGTGTGTGGAGAAGAGGGGGCGATATTTGTTAATTCAGGGGTATGGGTTCAAGACTGTGACTTGGGGTGGGATGGCCTACATTTAAATAGAAGGGGCTCTGTAAAATTAGGGCAACTCTTTGAACGAATAGTAAAGAGCTTGCAAAAAAAACAGATTAGGTATGTAAGAGGTGAGCAATCTCATTTTTGTGAAGAATATGAAGGAGGATTGAGATGCCTTCTGGTAAACTGTCGTAGTGTAGTCAGAAAAGGCATAACATTTGGAACCATGGTGGAAATATATGATCCAGATGTTATAATCGGAGTTGAGTCATGGCTAGTGGATAATGTTGTCGAAGGAGAGGTATTTCCTATGGGTTATAGGATATACAGGAGGGATAGGGGAAGCACGGGGGGTGGGGTTTTTATATTAGTTAAGGATATATTTAGGAGTCGCCTAGTTTTTACGGATGAGGAAAATGAGATTCTGGGGGTTAGGGTTGGTTTTAAAGATATGGTAGACATTTTGGGTGTATATAGAACAGGAAGGGGGGAAAGGGATGTCAATTTAGGAACAACTTTAGTAAATTATGCTATGGAGGCTGACAGGGCAGGAAGAAATATAATTGTAGGGGGTGATTTTAATATGCCAGGAGTGGACTGGGAGGGTAGGGCTGACTCTCAAGAACATTACCAATTGCTGGCCAACAAAATCATATGGGAGGGGGGCTTTGTTCAAGTTATTGAGGGATGCACTAGGGGGAACAGCTTATTGGATGTGTTTTTGATAAAGCCTGAGGATATTTGGGTCAAATCAGAGATAATTGAAGGGATATGTGACCACAAGGCTGTTTTAGTAGAGGTAAAGTTGAGCATTGAGAGGCAGGTCAAGAGGGAGACAAGATTGGCGAAACAGTACTACAAAGCTAATAAGGAAATGATTGGTAGTTACTTAGCTGGAAATTTCAATCAGTGGATAGAGAGGGGACTAGATGTAGATAGACTGTGGGCTGGTTTGAAAACAATAATTCTGGATTGTGAAAAATTACATGTGCCATTTAAAAAAGTAGGGGCGACTACTGATCCACTTTATTACAATAAGGAGGTAAGAAGATTAAAGAAGAAATGTAGATTAGAAAGCAATAAGATTAGGAAGGGGATAGGCCACCGAATAGAATTAAATAGGTTGAGGAGGGAACTGGTTAGGGCTAAGATAGTAGCAAAGAAACATTTTATGGGTAGGCTAGTTGGCGGGGGGACGACTTCCAAGGAACGGTGGAGGAATATGTATGTCTATTTCAGGAGAGTAAGAGGGGTTCAAGGCCGCATACCTGATATCGAGGGAGAAGATGGAACGCTGCTGGTGGAAGATGGGCAGAAGGCTGAGGCATTTAATAAGGTGTATGGTAAGGTGGTAGGAATTACAGGGGAGGGAAATGTGGATCAGGGAGGAGAGCAGGGTATTGAGGAGGGTAAGAAATTAAGCTATGTAAATAAGGATATCTATAATGCAATACGGGGATTAGGGTCAAGAAAATCAGCCGGGGTAGATGGGATAAATGGGGAATTGTTAAAGGTTATGGGATGGAACATTGTGCCTTATTTAAGATTTCTGTTTGACTTTTGTCTAAATAATGGGGTAGTGCCTGAGGACTGGAAACAGGCTCTGGTAGTTCCGGTATATAAAGGGAGAGGGGGAAGGGGGGATAGTGATAGCTACAGACCTGTCAGTCTAACATGTATTATATGCAAAATTTTTGAGGGAATTATGAATGAATACATAAGGGAATGCTTAGGGAGTAGTAGGTGGTTGGGAAATAAACAGCATAGTTTCAGAAAGGGATTTTCGTGTGAATCGCAGCTAGCAGGCTTTCAGCAGGATATCAGTGAGGCCTTGGATAACAGAGGTCAAGTTGACTGCATTGCAGTTGACCTATCAAAGGCTTTTGATAGGGTCAATCATGGTATTCTGTTAAGGAAAATGGAGGCTATAGGATTGGACAGGAGAGTAGTTCAATGGGTGAGATCATTTTTGGAGGGGAGAAGTCAGAGGGTAAGGGTTGGTGGTTCAGTGTCAGAACAGTCTAGGGTGGGGAGGGGGGTACCTCAGGGGAGTAAATTGGGTCCTGTACTATTTCTCATTTACATAAACGACATAGGAGTTAAAATATCATCCCAGATAAGATTATTTGCTGATGATATAGTAGTATACAGGAGGATAGATCACCCGGATGACTGCGGCATATTGCAGAGGGACTTGACGGACATACAAAGCTGGGCGGATAAAAGTGATATGATGATAAATTCAAAGAAATGTCAGGCAGTGAGATTTGTTAACAAAAGGAATCATATTGTTTTTGAATATTCAGTGGGGGAAAATAAAGTTGTATTTGGGGACGAATGTAGGTATTTAGGTGTAACTGTGGGGGGTGGGAATTTTCACTGGGGTAAGCACATAAGGGAAATAGTAAAGAAAGCATACAAGTCACTACATATGGTTATGCGAGTCTTTAAAGGCGCTGGCAGAGAGATTAGGGAAAGGGCATACATGTCCCTAGTCCGTCCTCTGCTGGAATATGCTGGGGGAGTGTGGGATCCATACCAAATGTATTTAATAAAGGAATTGGAAGGAGTGCAAAGGAAGGCCGCCAGGTATGTAATGGAGGACCACAGATCGACGAGTAGTGTGAGTAGGATGATACAGGATTTGGGATGGGAAAGTCTGGCTGATAGACGTTCAAGAGCAAGACTAGGGGGTATTTTCTTAGCTTATAAGGGGGAAATTGCATGGGAAGATATTCATGAGAGATTGGGAAAGGAAAGTTCATATATGGGCAGATACAGTCATTGTTGTAAATTGAAATTAAGTCAGTGGAAAAGTAACTGGGCCAAATATTCGTTCATTGGGAGGGGGGAAATAGAATGGAACAGTTTGCCAGGGGGCATTTTCAGCCCTTTGCCTTCTGATGTTGGTAAATTTAAGGAGTTGGTGAAAAAGCACCAGATTAAGAGGCAGTGATGAACGGTGCATAAGTTGAAGCAATGAAAGAAAGTGTAAATGTTTAGTATTTTATGTTTATTTCTGTTATTAGAATGATTATTTTTATGATTACCGGTTTCTTCTCTTAGCAACTATTACTTATTTTCTAATTAGTCCTAATTTTCTAAATTTTTTGTGGTTGTGAATTGTTTTGTGTATTTATTGTAATTTGCCACCATGGACAGTGTCCACATTTGCAAATAAACCATGTATATATGTATATGTATGAAGGGGCCAAAACAATTAGGCCTCGAAACATGTACCAATGACCAATAAGTGATCATTTATATATAATACAATAAAGGTATTGATTAGGCGGAACGTTTGCAAAATATTGCATCAATACGGAACCAGAATGAACCATTCAAATAATAAAATTCCAAGAGTAAGAAAATCAAGTTTCTAGGCAAGCCAGCATTGTCTGTTTAACAATACTGCAACTAAATAATAGTAAATATTTTCACCCATAGATTTAATAGCCTAAGTGTAATGGATCTGATGATGATCGCTGGATGATCGAAACTGGTCATCCAAGAGTATTTATTAATCTCATGTAATATTTTTCAGGATTAGGGAATAGCCCATTAAAATTGGGTACAATCGAGTTGATCGACCAAAAAACATCAAATTTCGATTTCTAAGGCAAGACCAAAATTATAAAAAGGACAACTGTCTATTACTGGATAAGGATAAGGTGCATAATGGTTATGAAAATAAAAATGATTACCACCAATATAAAAAATATATTTCACAGTATTTGACAGAACACAAATGGTACCGGTAACTGATGTATTACATGTTTGAGAAATGAGTGCCGCTCATCTTGGCTATTGTTGTTAGTGGGATTAAGGACTTGCAAACTCATGACGGCTGTGAATAACGCTTTGGCCTAGTTCTTAACTTGGACATTGGCAATCTGAACTCAAACAAGTAATAACAGCTCTGATCTTAGTACTAGAACTAATGATACATATAACAATTTCACTTGTTTATCAATTACAATAAATTAAATATAATCCCTGAAAGAGTCTCCAATTACACTAGAAAACAAATGTTCCTTTTTGATTGTGGCTCAGCCCTCTCTAACTGGTTCCTTTTGCTCTAAAATAGGGAAAATTGAATTATATAATGGTTTGCTGTATTTCTATACGATCCTTTATTAGGATTCTTTTTTACACAAAGTTAGCTCCGGATGAACAATATTTTTTTTCCTGCCTGGGAGGCCCAATTTAATTACTCTTTATTAGAAAACTCATGGAGCAAAAACGAAATATACCGTAACGTTTTTTAAATAAAAGAAGGTTAATTTTATATTTTTGTGAAACAAAGATTTTTTCACTGCCTTACAATGCGAATGGAAGGTTAAAATAAGTTGTAATGTAGGAAGGCTCATGTTAATGCGGCTTTCTGGGCTGTTGGCAACTTTTATTGGTCATCAGCAGCAAACTTCGTGTAAAATTCAAAAAGAAAAACCAACCAAGCTTGCAATGTTTTGGCTTTCACGACCAGAATAATGCTAGGTAGTGTACAGACATGGCATATTTTTATGTATTTGAACATAAAATTATTTAAAATAATCAATGTCCTGATCACAAAAGCAAATCAGGACCACTTTCCTTCATTTTTGGGCAAAAAGAACTAGCCACACAGAGTGACTACCAAGGAAAAAAAAAAGAAAAAAAAGAACATGTAAACCTGTGTTATTTACAGGAAATAGTTGATCTAGTTGACCCACGACAAGGTGAACCAATCATCATTTGTTTATGACCACAAGAATCTGCTGACACACTTCTTGAACACATTTGCTTTCTGACACACATCAGGCAAGGGAACTTGTGTAATAAAACTTCCATCATAAGCATTTGATGTAAATTATTCCTTGTTAACAGCAACACAAAAATTTGCATGAATGCTGAATGTTTATTTGAAATATTTCTGCTTCTCAACATTTGTCTGATATTTGCCCTATTTTACACAGAATTGTCTAGTTTACCAAATCCCCCCGAACATACACAGTATGAGACATGATATATGGCAATATTCCACCACTGATAACTATTAATCTTTTAGTTTGTGCTTGTACATGTAAATATTTTTAAGCAGGATGTTCCAAATATAATAAAAAGATAATTCAAAAATAAGACTTCTGTGTTTGATTTAAAATATGAAAGTAAAATTGTTATTAAAACACAATTCCTTGGAAGGTATATTTTCCACCAACACTCATAACAAACTAACCAAATGTTACAGTGAATTCACATTTTGAATTGTTTATTTTGATTCGAGAAAATTATTTGATACCGTATTACAATAATTGGAATGCTGCTCGTATGCTTGAAACTCTTAATCATAGCCCTCTTTATCTATAATTTCTGATAAATAATATACAGTATAGTGTGAAGCAAATCATATGTCTATAATATTTGTATCACACACAGAAAACTGCAGTGATACATTTAATTTCTTGTACCTAATATTTTTCATAAATACAGATCATTTAAGTATTATTTTTCTGAGAATAACATTCTTATTAAACCTACTTATGAAATTATAAATTTAGTGAAATCTGAGTAGGAAAGGAAATTGCAAGAGGAATCAAAGAGGGGCCGAAAAATTCACATAGTGTGGCAGGGGCACAACTTTGGCAATCCAGCACTGCATATGAGCAGAGAAGACAAAATGCTATATGTCACACCTGTGACAAAGGAAAAACATTCTAAGCTTATTTAACACAAAGGAAAAATGTTTTGCCACTGATAAGTAAATACTTAAGGGAATTTGTCTTGTTCTTAGATGGAAGTACACTGTTTAATTTTGCATCCAGGGGTAAAAATAATTAAGCATTTCAGCACTTTTCATTTAATGTAAGGATATCCACAAAGGGTGGAGAGTAACATCCTCCTACTTTCAAGAGTCTAATTTCCTTACCTTACCTTCTTTTTCTTAGAGCTTATACGTATTACCTCGTCCCTTTACCACACCATATTACAAAAACAATGCCAGCCATCTAGTGATGTACAGAGTAATTTTCCTAGATTTTATAACCTCATTGTCGCACTTTATTATTAATTGATACTGCTTGCACTTTTCAGTTGGTCAACACCATATGAACCTGATTACTGGCACATGGAAAGAAATAACCTGAAAAATATAAATACAGGATGTTTGGGAATCCCAGTTACAAACTTCTAGGACTTGTAAAGGGAGTGAATACTTAATACCGGTATGTTGAATAGGAACTCATGACCGTACACGTAACGTTCTACATCAGTTTCAATTCAGATGGTTGCCTCATCTACTTCAGCTTATGGACTTTTATTAGGCGTGACTATGTTTCTAACAACCAAACCCAATTTGAAACAATTCCAAGGGGAAAATAAACCTTGATTGATGTATCTGCAACCATAGTCCTCAGAAAAGGAGATGGATTTGTACGAACGAATGTAACACCTTCCAGTGTTGGGCATTTCGTATCAACCGTAGAAGTTTTATTAACCTGTTAGGATGCGTGCGTGTGGGTATTCTTTACTCAGGGCAAACTGAATTGTTAATAATAATTCTTGGTGTAATGGGTATTCTGCCTTCCACTCTCATTACTTTACCAATGGACTCTGCCTTGCTGTCCTTGTTGCTAGCTGTTGTTTTAATGTTGGTGATGCCCGTTTGCATGCTAATTTCAGTCGCGCGTGCTTGCATAAGTTTACAGTGTGGTTTAATTTCTCGTGGACTGGCGGAAGTTTCGTAATGAACAGACTAACTACAGTATGTGATTTTTTCTTTGTGGTGAATATGATGATGAAATTATTGGTGAAAGTGACAATTCAGATATAGATTTAGTTTATGAAAGTGATAATGGCAGCGATACCAAGCAGGACGGCTGTGCGTCAAGTCACTTCTTCCAGTGAATCTGAACATGTACTTGACGAGGATAATATACCGTTAGGTATTACCCTTTCACGGATTGATTGTCGGCGGTCGAGATGTGAACTATTCCGTATTTACTTGAGTCACACGTCAGCCTGCTTCGTTGACAGGAACAGTTGCACGAGTAGGATATGACTCAGCTCCAGTAGCCTCAGTCATCGTTTAACTGTCTGTGGTGACATGAGCTCTTGTGACGCGCAATGCTGCTTGACTTATGTGCAGAATGCATTCTGTCAGGCTGTGTTCCCCACTTCGTCCCGCAGGGCAGCTGCTAAAGTAAACAACAAACACTGGTACAGCCAGGCTCAGCGGCAATCAAATCTTAAATGGGTAATATGCGACTTGATGTTTATAAGGGGAAGGATGGTACCTTGTGGTACAAAGTAACTTATCATTCCCTGAAGAGCCCGTAGCAGAGCCTTAAATATAGTTATTCATTTACCAGGTACCAAAGGAGAAGCTCGAAATGCAAGACGATAAAATAAATTGCTCTTGCTTCATCCCCCAGCAGAAGCGGATGAGTTTAACATCTGAATTGAAACGGAATGAGTTCCTATTCAAAATAATATGTACTCCCTACCCTCTACAAGTCATAGTGAGAAACGACTTCATTCTTCTATTGATAATAACATATGGTTTAGAAACCTTTGCAACAACTAAACAAGTTGCAAACTGCAGAAATGAAGTTCCTGCCAACTATGGTCCAGAAAACAAGGAGGGAATATTAAGGAATGAAAGAATAAGGTGTGTACCCATCTTTGAATGAAAGAGTGACACGGGCTCGTTTGAAATGGTTTGGCCTTGTCATACAAATGGACGATGGTAGGACAGAAAACATTGGCTTCAGACAGTGGTGGTTGGAAAAAGACCGGTAGGATGACCTAGGAAGAGATGGCTGGAACAAGTGGAAGAGGATATAGGAACAAGAGGAGTCAACTGGGATAAAGTCCTAAGAGAAGAGTGGTACATGGATAGACAGAAGTGAAGAGCGCTCGTATACCCCACCTGGGCAACTGGAGTGGAAAACCGATGATGACGATTAATCTTCTATTGTCAAAACAGACAGGAAAAATGTCTGGCATATTTGTATTAGTAATACAGGAAACTACTATATTTATATTAGTAACACAGGAAACTACTAAACGAATATAAGAAGTAGTGTTGTGGCCACGAAAGCCTTAAATCTACATTTATCACTGTCTCTAAACTTCAGTTTACAAAACAGCAAAATACATAAAGAATATAAGGAGTAGTGGCCATGAAAGCCCTAATCTACATCTTATCCCTTCCTCTAAACTTTAGTTTACAAAACAGCAAAATACATAAAGAATATAAGAAGTAGTGGCCATGAAAGCCTTAAATTACATCTTACCACTTGTCTCTGAACTTCAGATTACAAAACAGCAAAATAATAAAAGAATATAAGGAGTAGTATTTGAGGCCATGAAAGCCTTAATCTACATCTTATCACTTGTCTCTTTCAACACAGCAAAATACTAAAAGAATAATAGTAATATTTCAGCCAAAAAGCCTTGATCTACATCTAATCACTATCTTTGAACTGTTAAAATGCAAACCTAGTAGTCAAACATAAACACATACATCTGTTATGTAGTGTATTTTACAAGAATACATGTCTCAAAGATGGAAAATTGTGAATTAAAATGATTGGCGAATGTGACCTGCTTTGGTCACAGCAGGTTACTCCCAGGGCTGATTCACTATCACCCAGGAATGGGAAGGAAGTTGAAATTCATACTATCTTATGGGTCAGGTTATAATCATTCACAGGGAAAGAGAAGACAGAAGTAACCCGGGAAGGTGGACAGGAAAAAATGGTTAAGTTTAATGTTTGCTGTTCCTGGAGCAAAACAGATGTGTGCAATGGCAGCATGTGCAATATAACGGGGAAACAGTGCAATACAACCTTAAAAACAATTTTTGCTGAATGCTATCAGAGATCAGTGAACTTGTCAATAAAACAAACCCGACACATTCACTACGATAACTAAATGCCTCTAGTAAAAGAAATAACAAAGGGATTAGGACTATTTGAAATTTGTAAAATCTTTCATTGCCATTACATTTGATGTATTATTTAAACCATGAAGTCTACACCATTGAAATTATATTATTCTGTAGTAAGAAATCAAAATATACACAGTTATGTCACTCATACCCCTTATAAGTTGTGAGGGAGTGTATGCCAAATCATCTTTGTAAATTACGTCTAACTTGACATGCCAATTATGATCACTTTAGTGATCTATAAGCAGTGGCGGCCGGTAATAAGGTTGCAGTGTTGCACAACGACCAGATTAATTCAAGAAAAACAATTAAAACCGTAATAATATTTTAGTAATAAAAGTTGTATGTTTCCTTTTATATGTGCGGGAATTCATAATTCTGTTCTTAATAATTCAGGAAATCTTATAGTAAGTTACTGTGAACTGACTGAGAAAGCGAAGCGCGCCAGCCGTCTAGGAGTGCTCGTCCGTTTGGTCGTTGCCAGCCCCAAGCACCGACCAGATCTCAATAGTGAAGGGTATGGCAGAGATGCTAGACCGAGTAAGTCCTATCCCAACAGTTAACACGGCTGGTCGTTGCCCGCTGACTGCAACCAGGCAGCCGAGTTGCAGGCGCGGACGGAGACATCAGAGATGCTTCGTCAACTGCCGAGACCATGTCTTGCAATGTTGCGCGTAGCCTACTTGTGACACTCGCAGTTCTCGCCCTCATATATAACCTACGTTGTTTTGTTCTCGTGAAGGTTTTCATGTAGACTAACTTATATTCCATTTCATCCGATGAAAATGTGATGTCTCTGAAATGCGGCATTCGTTATGAACGAGGTAGGCCAACATCTGTTTTACCGCACTTGCTTTTAAATGCAGCCAATGGCCATGTATTTTTCTTTTCAGGACGGGTCAGGGAAGGGGTTATGAAAAGAAATTGGCCGTGGACCTATTGAAAGGAACCGTCCTGGCATTTGCCTGGCAGTGAAAATGGGAAAACCACGAAAACCATGTACAGAGCGGCTGAGGTGAGATTCGAACTCACGCTCTCCCGTTGCCAGCGAGACACGAGGTAGCGCTTTAGCGCTCTCGGCCACCGCGCAATTGATTACAGTTTTCTCCGATATCATTTACCCTATCACCTCATGGGCGCAGGAGGAGGGGTGGGGGGCAAGGAGGGGCCGTGCCCACAAATTGAAGTTACTGCTGGTTAACTGATTTAGATGTAGGGATAATTCCACAGTTTTAATTAACTTAGTAATTTGGGATTATTTGAGAATATCTTCAGTTATAAAACAAGAAGTTCTGTGACGAACTAAAGAGCCTTCTTTCCATGCCAATGATTATTCTACAGTATATGAACCTATCTAGAATAATGACGAAATTATGTTGGTAATATCGAAATGTCTAATTAGTTTGAAATATTCCTGGTATAATGTAGCCTAATAGAGCACTACAGTTGGCAGCCCTGGTGACTGAATATATTCTTAGTTTCATCTCTTAAGGTACGGAATACAAAATTTGGTTGAAGTCCAATGGACGTTACATGCAATTAGACATTGGATCCATCAGCACTCGTAAAAGCATGTTGGCAACAATGTCATGCGTGTGCAGGTTAGAAATAATCGGAAATATTATGATATATTGTTGTGCCAATTTTGGATGTAATCCATTTGTTAGTATAGAAGTTACATGTATTTTAAAATTGGACCTATCAGCAAGCATAGAATCATGTTGGCAACACTGACTTATATTAATTACTCCAAATTAATCGAGAGTGTCAGGTGCTATACGTGTGCAATGTATAGAGCTGTTGTCTTGCATACTTTCTGATATATTTGTATTAGGGTAAAAAAATATAGACATCATTTATTAACAGTTGGCAGCCCTGATTGCTCTTAAGAATAGTTATAGTCATATCTGTTATGTTACACATAGCACATACGAAATTTGTTTGAAATCCAACTGATGGTATAGAAGTTACATGTATTTAAAAACTGGTCCTATCATTAGGCTTAGAATGTTGGAAGAACTGAAGTGTATAAGTAACTCCAAATAAATCTAAACTGTCAGGCACTATACGTGTGCATAATTTAAAGCTGTCGGCTTACATACTTTCAGATATATTGGTATTTGGATGAAGAAAATAGAGAGAGCAATTATTAACAGTTGGCAGCTCTGGTAGCTCTTAAGAATACACTCAATCATCTGTTTATGTACACATATTACATACAAAATTTGTTTGAAATCCAATTAATAGTATAGAAGTTATATGCATTTCAAAATTGGACCTATCAGAAGACTTAACATTATTTTGGCCACACTGGCATGTATGGCCTCCTGGAAATTAAACTGAAATAGTATTATCTACATGTGTGCCAATTTTGGAATAGCTCCCATGCATACCTTCCATGATATCCAACATGGAGCTCAAATTTCTAGTGCATTTTTTCAGCAGTTGGTAGCACTGACATCATTTTCAAATATGAGCTTGAGATATTCCTGTATACATCTTTACTCATAATAAATTTGGTTTCGATTGCTGCAGCCGTTTAGGAGTTGATAGGGAGGGGACACACACACAGCCAGACAGACAGAAGGACAGACAGACACACACACATTTTCCCGGATCGATCTCATAAGTCTACTTTTTCCTCATTTTTGGAAAATGTGAAAAGTAGGCTAAAAATCGGTGGACTACTTTTTACCTGTTTTTTTTAATATGAACATGATTCACAAAGAAAAGCGAACTCCTATGGACAAAAATTCTGGACAAAAAAATATTCCACCCATTTATGCCATAAAGACCATGTATCCAACGGTTTAAGAGCAGCCAAAACAATGAATGTCACGAAGCAAGTAAGAAATGAGACGAAAATTACGTCTCAATACCACGTAGTGACATGTAGGTAATGAAATATAAAATAATACATGCCCCCCTCATCCTAGAAAAAATCCTGCGTGTGCCCATGTACCACATTAAAGAAAACAGTGCAACACCCAGAACAATTATCCGCCAGCCGCCACTGTCTATAAGTATATTTTAATGAAAAGTCATTAAAAGTGTTACGGGCTAGTTCACAGTATCTTTCTAAATGTAATCTTGCTAAGATAAGGCAATTTGAAGAGTGTTACTTAACACTTCCATGGTGATTAAAACAGTATTGGACATAATTTCTTCTGTAGTTAAGGAACACAGTTTCAATAAATTTATGCATTGATGGAAACTAGACATATCCTCAATCATATTTCATAAATATCAAATTTCTCATTCGAATTGTTGATCAACTTTTAGCACAGGCTGGGCTCACAGATGAACTCATGTCATGAGAATGAAAATATCTTAGCTCAATAGGTACCATCCATCTGTTAAGTAGTCAACCTGAAGGCTGGTCGTATTCTCAAAAGAACCAGCCTAGGACTGAGGTAGTTTGTCCTTCCTTTCCTTACGGAGCCAGTGTGGCAGCACTAATCCTCTGAATAGCACCTTGCAGAACATCCACAGACATCAGCTGTGCCCTGAATACCATTATTCACTATAGCTTCCTCATTATCACAGCCATAAATAGATGAAATGGTGCAGTTGGTTGTATCTAGAGTGAGAATCTCCATGTCATTTCCTTTGATGAGAGCTGTGGATAACACTTTCACATCTGTACAGATAAGAAATTCTCTTTCACATTAATCATGGGGCCTTTCAATGGCAAGACACATACTATTTATTTTTGGTCTGAGCATTTTGCAGCTTAATGTGTCTCTCTTGCATGCACAAGATATGACACTGATGTTGATTACATAGATCTTATAGCAGCTCTTCTTTGTCTGGTGATTTGCCTCCTATGTTAACAGAGATGTTCATGTTCCTAGTGTGAGTTTTCTAAGAACACAGGTACTTACAATCACCAATGGAAAAGCAGGGTTATAGTTGTGGACATCTAAATCCCCCCCTTCCCTCTGGCTGGATTAGACTATCTGAATCTTAACTACTTGCCAATGACATGGAAATCTCTGAATAGGTTGAGATCAGGAGTAGGCAGATCCAAGTTTAATCTGGCAAGAAGATAGCACCAAGTGTGATTGTGGAGAAGAACAGACTATTAAACACATGCTGCAATAACAACTGTGTCAAATATTCTGCACAGTAGATGACCTACAGGTATAACTAGGGGTGATTTTTCGCAAATGTGATGAAGCGTGAAATGCTCATTAAGGCGTGTACTCTTGTATTTTCAGTTTGCACGACCTGTAAACCACTTTTTAATGTGTTTTGAGAAAGCGACAAAATGCAAAAATTATACCAAACTACATAAATGTGAACTCCTCTCAGCCTCTGCAAATACTGTACGTTACTGTACAGAGTTGTAAACCATCTACCTAAAAATCCAAAATTCAATTTTTCTACATAAATGATACAATTCGAAGTCATAAAAAACAGTCATTCTCTTATACTCCAGTGAGGGTTTATCAATCATCAGTAGATAACATATCTCCTCACCTATAATGTCACTATGTAACAGTTTCCAGTTCTTGGTCTTCAACCCTGGGTTTTGGTACTCAAGTACCTCTAATAGGGAACTGAAGTCCGAGCTTTCTTCCGAAGGAAGACGAACAATAGACATGATGAACCCCTTAACTGCACTTACATCGATGACAGTGAGGTGAGCATCTGTCCTTGGCTCATTCTCTTCAAACAGCAACTTCATCCAACTTGCAGTGTGTTCATCAGCACATTCTACTCTCACATGTGTCACATACATTATATCTTTCCAATATTGTCTCTTCTTAACCAAGTCACAAGAAGTCATTTTCGGAGGATGTTCTACTCTAAAGCGATTTTTAATATTGCTACAGATGAAATCCTTGATTTTCTTGAAATCTGACTCACTCAGGGTCACATGCGGAAAACCTTTGGGTACAATTGCTAATGTTCTCGGTGAAATACTTTCCATTTCTGACTAAAATATAAATATTTTTAAAAGGTACTGACTCAGATGTTCTCTTTTCAAGTTGACAGTTCTGACTGCTACAGCAGCCTATATTTCACACTTCCTGAAGACAATCAGCTTGGTGTTGTTCAGTCCTGAAAATATAACAAAGAGAAATGATTATTCCAAACATAGGATTTTCATAACAGCATTAATAACAAATGGAGGCTTTCGGCTGTAGGTTATGTATTGTACAAATAGTACATTTAGATGGAAAGTACAGCGGGCTCTTAAATATCTGTGGTAATAGAGGGTTGAAAAACTGCAGATAATCAACAAATTAGAATAAATGATGATTGAGAAGCCATTTGCTACATTAAAATGCTTTCGGGAAAATAATTCAGAAAATGGGGGAGGGGGGCGTAAATGAGTGCACTGGAAAAAATACAGTAAATCAATACCACGAAAAACAGGACTCAGGTCAGGGAAGCAAGGGATTACTAATTGCACAACCATAACATCAAAATTAGAAGGGGGATGGGTGTCTAAGATTGCTGTTGGTAAACTGTCAAAGTGTAGTAAACAAACAAATAAAACTCAGTACAGCAATGGAAGCATATGAAATTGATGTGGCGATAGGAGTGGAATCATGGCTGAGAGAAGGAGTAGGAAATAGAGAAGTATTCCCAGAAGGGTATGTAGTCTATCGTAGAGACAGAGTAAATAAGAAGGGAAGGGGTGTGTTTATTCTGGTGAAGGAAACTTACTGCTCACATGAATGGTTACCGACGAAAAGGACGAAATATTAGGGATAAAATTAGTTTGTGATAATATGAAGGAGGTGGGAATTTTAGGAATATATAGGCCTGGGGGAGAGAAAAGAGACATGGAAATATTTGAGAAAGTAATCGATTACACTCATAAAAACAATAATGACATGGTAATAATTGGGGGGGATTTAAACTTGCCAGAAGTTGATTGGAATGGAGCTGCAACAGAAGCCAATGAACAGAAACTTGCAAATAAATTAGTTTGGGAGGGAGGATTTACACAAGTAGTGCAAGCACGAACTAGGCTCTGCAACTTGCTGGATGTATTCCTGATAAAACCAGAGGAAGGATCACACAGGACAAGAAATTATATAGAAAAACTACTGTAAATTCGATGAATTTGGAGCTTACCTGAATTCAAAATTTAATTCTTGGATAAGTGAAGGGAGTAATATGGATACACTCTGGGCAAATTTTAAGGAAATCATTTGGGAGGGTGAGAAGAGATTTGTACCTGTTAAGAAGGGAAAAACAACCTCAGACCCTGTTTACTATACAATGGACATACAAAAATTAAAAAGGAAATGTAGAATGGTAAACAGACAAATCAAAGAGGGCAGGGGAAACAGAGAAACCAGAAAGCAGCTAATAAAGGAGCTCAATAGGTTGAAAAAGGAAGCAAAGGAAAATTACATGAATGGCATACTTTATGAGGGTAAAGACCACATAGGGAAATGGAAAAAGCTGTATTCATATATTAAAAATCAAAAGGGAAATTGAATCCACATTCCCACAATGGAGAGAGAAGGGGGTGAACATTTATTTGCAGATAATGAGAAAGCAAACCTATTTAGTAGGGATTTCATAGATTCAGTGGAAGATTGTCAGGAGCTGGAAACCGCTAATGAGGCTGGAGAGAGTGAAACACATAAGGACACAAGTAGCTTCACCTTTACAAATGAGGATATTTTTAGAGAAATCAAACTGCTTCAGCAAGGAAAAGCAGCAGGGTGTGATCATATTACTGGGGAATTAATAAAGGCAATGGGGTGGTACATAGTGCCTTATTTAAAGTTTCTTTTCGACTACGTCATGAACAATAGTCGAATACCAAAGGAATGGAAGGAATCTATAATAATACCATTTTATAAAGGAAAGGGAGATAGAAGTAAACCAGAGAACTACAGACCAGTAAGTCTGACCAGTGTAGTTTGTAAAATCTTGGAGAGTTTAATAGTAAAATATATTAGAGGGGTATGTGAAGATAAAAATTGGTTCCTGAGGAGCCAGTATGGATTTAGAAAGAAATTTTCTTGTGAGGCACAACTGGTGGGATTTTAGCAGGACATCAGATCGGTTGGATCTAGGGGAACAGTTGGACTGCATAGCTAGACCTTTCCAAAGCTTTTGACAGGGTGGAACATGGAGTATTATTAAAGAAACTGGAGAGAATGGGATTGGACTCAAGGGTTGTACGTTGGATAGGAACATTTCTAAATTCAAGGGTTCAGAGAGTCAGAGCAGGGAATTACGTATCACAGGAAGAGAAAGTTAAGAAGGGAATTCCACAGAGTAGTAAAATTGGTCCATTGCTTTTCCTAATATACGCAAATGATTTGGGGAAAAATATAGCATCAAAAATATGATTGTATGCATATGACATTATCGTCTATAGGGAAATAAATAACATGGAGGATTGTAAAATATTACAAAGGGACCTCGATAGTATCCAACATTGGGTTGAAGAGAACCACATGAAGGTTAACGGAGGTAAATCAACAGTCACAATATTCACAAACAAGAGATTAAAAACTGATTTCAATATACATTGGATGGGGTAATCATACCAAAAGATGACAAGTGCAAATACTTAGGTGTGAGATTTGATAGTAAATTGTACTGGAAGGGTCATGTTGGAGACATTGTTGGGAAAGCATACAGATCGTTGCATGTCATTATGAGACTACTTTAAGGATGCAACAAAGAACTAAAAGAGAAAAGTTACCTAAGTTTGGTTCGTCCAATATTGGAATATGCAAGCAGTGTATGGGATCCGCACCAGGAATACCTAATAAAAGAAATTGAGAGTGTTCAAAGGAAAGCAGCAAGCTTTGTGATAGGGGATTTTAGGAGAAGAAGCAGCATATCAGATACGTTAGAGAAGCGTGGGTGGGAAACATTAAGTAAGAGAAGGGAGAAAAACAGACTTGTAGGGTTATATAGAGCGTATACAGGAGAGGAAGCATGGGGGGAAATCCGTGAGAGGCTACAATCGGAAAGAAATTATATTGGCAGGGCAGACCACAAATTTAAAATTGGACGGCACTTTAGCAGAAGCGATTGGGGTAAATTTTCATTCATTGGGAAGAGTGTGAAGCAATGGAACAGTTTACCAAGGGGGGTGTTTGATCCCTTTCCAAAATCAGTCCAGATATTCAAGAGCAGAGTAGACAAAATCAGGGAAAAGAAAGAAGTGCTATAACTTAGTGCTGTATTCCTAGAAACATTACACGTGCGTGCTATGTGTTTCCTACAGCAGTTGTGTGAGGGGAGTTCAATCAATGTGTGAATAGTACATTAGGTTACTGTATTCTTTTAATATATTGTAGTGTTTGTAAATTATGTACCTCATTTGCCACCGAGGTTGACACCTCATTGCAAATAAAGTGATTTTGATTTGATTAAAACATTATTTAGTGGTTCAAAAACATTTAGATTCACTGATATGCAACCATTTCGTTACAGAGCAACTGTTCATGCTTTTCATTTCCCCCCTGCAGGGCCGCCGAGATGGGGGGACAAGGGGTGCAAATTCATAGGGCCCCGTAAGCAATGGGGACCCGTTGGTGGTGCAAAAAATTTCAGTTTATTCTAGCTGCCTTTGTGTTATGTAAAATGTTGGCTATAACTTACAACCTTATGGTGTTAGAAGCCATATTTTCAGTGTTGCCTTAGTAAACAAGAGTTTAGGGCTTTTCAGTCGGTCAACACAAATGTACCTAAATGAGACGGGTTATTCCCTAATTCTGAAAGAAATTACATGAGATTAATAAATACAGTACTTATATTTATTAATTACATTTATATACTTATATTTAATAATTACATTTACATTGAGGTGTTTGAAGCCATATTTTCAGTGTTGCCTTAGTAAACAAGAGTTTAGGGCTTTTCAGTCGGTCAACACGAATGTACCCAAAAGAGATGGGTTATGCCCTAATCCTGAAAGAAATTACATGAGATTAATAAATACACTAGGATGACCAGTTTCGATCGTCAAGCGATCATCATCAGATCCATTACACTTAGGCTATACAATCTATGTTTGAAATACAGATGAAAATATTTACAATATGTACAATTATTTAGTTGCAGTATTGGTACTGCAACTGTCGGTGTATGCTAAATGCAGTATATATCAGTGGCGGCCGGTAATAAGGTTGCAGTGTTGCACAACGACCAGATTAATTCATGAAAAACAATTAAAACCATAATAATATTTTTAGTAATAAAAGTTGTATGTTTCTTTTTATATGTACAGTACAGGAATTCATAATTCTGTTCTTCAATAATTCAGGAAATCTTATACCGGTAGTAAATTTCTGTGAACTGGCTGAGAAAGCGAAGCGCGCCAGCCGTGCTCGTCCGTTTGGTCGTTGCCAGGCCCAAGCACCGACCAGATCTCAATAGTGAAGTGTATGGCAGAGATGCTAGACTGGGTAAGCCCTATCCCTACAGTTAACTCGGCTGGTCGTTGCCCGCTGACTGCAACCAGGCAAGTGAGGTGCAGGCGCGGACGGAGACATCCGTCAACTGCCGAGACCATGTCTTGCAATTTTCCGCGTAGCCTACTTGTGACGCTCGCTGTTCTCGCCCTCGTATATAACCTACGTTGTTTTGTTCTCGTGAAGGTTTTCATGTAGACTAACTTATATTCCATTCCAGCCGATGAAAATGTGATGTCTCTGGAAAGCAGCATTCGTTATGAATGAGGTACATCCGTTTTACCGCGCTTTTCAGGACGGGTCAGGGAAGGGATTATGAAAGGAAATTGGCCGTGGACCTATTGAAAGGAACCGTCCCGGCATTTGCCTGGTAGTGAAAATGGGAAACCACGAAAACCACATACAGGGCGGCTGAGGTGGGATTCGAACCAACGCTCTCCCGTTGCCAGCGAGACACGAGGTAGCGCTTTAGCACTCTCGGCCACCGCGCAATTGAATACAGTTTTCTCCGACATCAAGCAGTCATTTACAGTACCCTATCACCTCATGGGCCCAGGAGGTGTGGTGGGGGTGGGGGGGGGGCGGGGGGGCGGGGGGGGGGGCAAGGAGGACCCCTGCCCACACATTGAAGTTACTGATGGTTAACTGATTTAGATGTAGGGATAATACCACAGTTTTATTTAACTTAGTAATTTGGGATTATTTGAGTATATCTTCAGTTATTAAAAATCGGTGGACTACTTTTGCCGGTTTTTTAAACATGAACATGATTCACAAAGAATAGCGAACGCCTCTGGCCAAAAATTCTGAACTAAAAAAATATTCCACTCATTCATGCTATGTATCCAACGGTTCAAGAGGAGCCAAAATAATGAATGTCACGAAGCAAGTAAGAAATGAAACGAAAATTACGTCTCAATACCACCTAGTGACATGTAGGTAATGAAATAAAAAACAAGATGTTCAGTAAAGAACATATAGCCTACTTTCTCCTAAATGTATGAGTATAGTTATAACTCGTTGTTTTTATCAAAGAGTATAATAAAATAATTTCTTGGTTGAAACCTTAGAAACTATTTACCTCTACCAAACGCCACAGCCTAGATAAAAACTGCTACCATCATTGAAGAAAGAAAGATAAGAAGTACCGTATCTCAAGAATGTTATGGATCTGGAGACATAATCGACCGGACTGGCTGCGTGGCTCAGCGGTAACGTTCTCGCTTGCTGGGCCCTAGGTTGCAAGTTCGTATCCTGGCGCAGTCAGCTGGCATTTGAGGTTGCACAAATGCGAGGAAGCCGTGTCAGTACATTTACTGGCATGTTAAAGATCCCCTTCGGGCCAAAATTCCAGCACCCCGGCGTCTCTAAAAGCAGCAGTAGTTAAAAGGGACGTAAAACCAATAACATTATTATTATTATTAGTACATAATCGACCTGCTGTGGGCAACATCCAACTTTGAGTTGAGGCATGTCTTTGCACGTCTAGTTGTGCATGGCTTTCACAACCCTATTGAATTAACAAATCTTTCCATGACCCTACAGAGACGTGTGTATACCAACTATGTGGATATTTTCGATTGCTATTTGCCTGAAATGAAAATCCACAGCCTGCTACCAGTCTCCGACCGGGTCAGGAATGGAATGAATGAAGTCCCCATCTACCGGTGAGGATATGGACTGTGCCGGCTGCCGAGGCCTGACGCACTCCTCTGGCGCAATGATTAAATGAATGACAGATGAAATGAAATGATAGTGGAGAGTGTTGCTGGAATGAAATTTTGACAGGGAAAACAGGAGTACCCGGAGAAAAACCTGTCTGCCTCCGTTTTGTCCAGCACAGATCTCACATGGAGTGACCGGGATTTGAACCACGGACCCAGCACCAACGGCTAGAATTCAGTTACTATGTGAAATCGTTTTGTTCTTTACTTCAAATAACATTTTCAAATAACGCATAAAATAGGCTGTTACAAACCCATTAAAATAAAAAGTAAAAATGTATCGTAGTATCATCTTGTCATTCTTCAAATTCGATGCGCATAGAATGCCAATGGTATAGTAATCAATGGAGTCCCACGTAGACCAGTCGTGACATCTAGTGGAGAAGTATCGAACAATATAATCCTAACAGGCTAACAGGGCGAGTGCATTCTAGCGGCCATAAGAAGAAACTTTTCAATAAAATCTGGAAGTTAATAAGTAGGTCGGCGTGCAGTTACCTTTTTGGCTGCTAGTTGTCTCGAGCAAATCTGCTGGCGAATTATGTTTTAATTAAATATATATTTTCCACCATAATATGCACAATATAACGCTTAATTTTAAAACGTCTGAGTCATTACAAAACAATAAATATATAAAATTTCAAGCAAAAAAACTTAACTCTGATGGGATTTGATCCATAGGCATATGAGCGATAGGCCAACGCTTTACCACTGAGCCAATTGTGCCAACGAACATCGTGCTATATAAAATGACTTACATAGAACTTGTTAGCAAATAATGATTCATACTAAACGATTTCATCAGTGGAGTATATTATTTATATATAAAGCATTTCATACAAAGTTTATTTATTTTGTATCAGTATGCTATGCATGCAATACTCAAATTAGTGAAATATAAGTCAGGCACAAGATATCCGCTGCCATCTTGTCTTCTTACTGAGATGGCTCAGCTTTTTAAAATCACGTCTGCACTATAGTATTACAAAATAAACTTTTAATTTCGAACGTGCCTCTTCCTTTAGAACAGTTAAAACGATTCTCGGCTCGATAATCGGAACTGGTGGGCCCCATGATATGGATTATAAAGTTTGCAAAATTCGCACGGCCGCCATCCTGAAATGGTATGGCAGATGACCTTGTAGTTTGGTCACAAGACGCGTCCTATATGAAGGTATGTTGTTACCAAATTTGGTAGAGATCGGATGATTTGGATATTCGTTATTTGATTTTACGTTTTGAACGTTTGAGTGGCCACCATTCAGTTTTGGTAAAGATGTCGGCAATATAAAACATGACACTGAGGTGCCCTTTGCTTGTTCTACCTCTGTACCAAATTTCGTTCAATTCGGTTTCACCGTGTTGGAATTGATAGGGGGGGACAGACATTCAGAGTACACACACTCACACACACACACATACACACACACACACAGACAGACACACATTTTTTGGCCCTGTAGTGATCTCATAAGTCTACTTTCATTTTTTGCAAAAATCGAAAGTAGGCTAATAATACATACCCCCCCCCCCCCCCCTCTCATCCTAAAAAAAAAATCCTGCGTGTGCCCATGTACCACAATAATGAAAATAGTGCAACACCCAGAACAATTATCCGCCAGCCGCCACTGGTATATATGATGTTAGGTGAAATGCTAAATGGCGATAGATATCCGGATTTTGTAATTTGGAGTGATTAGGCCTATATGGTTGTAAAAATCAACTATGGTTAAACTATAATATTATAGGCTAACTACTTATCTGATTGTCTTCCTTACTAGAGCTACGCGCAGTTTTCGTGTTCACTGTAACTCACGGTGCGGTCGACTGCGGTAGGTTATCTTAATGACTGGATTTTCCCTGCTTTCTTCCACTTGTCCATATGTGCTGTGCGGAGTCATTGCGATGTGTTTATGTGAGGTGTTGCCAACCTAGATAAGAAGTATGTTATTGAATGAGGTGGGTCTACAACTATTAAACACCGTGGATTAGCCCTCGCCACGCGTGGACCATAAGCCATTCAACTAAGCGCTGCCCGGTCTTATGAGGACATCCCGGCACCTTTAATACTGCCGCGAATATGGGCCTTGGTTTATTGCAGAAGAAAAGTACATCGTACACCTGATCCAGATAACATTTACCTATGAAACCCCCTAATTCCCCCCCCCCCCCCCTTTTATCTAGCTTGGCTGTGTCGCTAAATTGTGTCTTGTTTCCGACAGGCTGTGTTATTTAGTAGCGTGAAGAGGGGTGAGCCAAACGAACAATCCCAACAATCTAAATGAACACATGTTCATGGAGAGCTCACCCCTCTTCACGCTACTAAAAACACACCCTGTCGGAAACAAGACACAATTTAGCGGCACAGCCAAGCTAGATAAAAAAAGGGGGAAAAATTAGGGGTTTTTAAATAGGTAAATGTTATCTGGATCAGGTGTACGATGTACTTTTCTTCTGCAATAAACCAAAGCCCATATTCGCGGCAGTATTAATTCACCAAATTGCCGAAGCTAATGGATTCAATAGTAAATCTGTTAACAATATTATTAGAGGTTTTAAAGCGGCAATGAAATGTAACGCTCGTTTAAATGTAACTCAACTGATTTATTTAACACAAAATACATGAACTGTTTAAATGCGTTGTGCCATGAACAGATCATAAAGCGAACTGTTTAAAAGTTAGTTCAGGGCGCTAGTTGCGCCTATCGATCATGATGGAGGTCGATACCGGCAGATGCCGATCTCTCCAACTCTTCCCCTCGACCAACAGCCGGAGTCATCCTGGTGCATGTGGTCTCAAGCCAAGGCTTTGAGCACATTTCTCGTGCTTGAGCCTTGACAATCCTTTTGTCAATACGTCGGCAGGCATCTCATCCGTTGGAATGTACTCCACCGAAACCACCTTCTTGGCCACGGCATCTCGGACGAAATGGTGCCTGATGTCGATGCGCTTCGTCCGTGAATGAAACATAGGATTCGAAGTCAGCTTCTGTGCACCTACATTGTCGTTCTTCACTGGGACAACATCTATCGGTTTTCCGAAGTCTCTCCGGAGTTTCCGCATGTGTAGAGCTTCCTTGGTTGCTTCTGTCAAGGCCATGTATTCGGCCTCCGTCGACGACAGGGCCACAGTAGGCTGCTTCCTGGACTCCCAACTCACTGCAGCGCCGCCTAGTGTGAACGCGTATCCGGTGTACGATTTTCGATCAACCAGGCAGTTTCCCCAGTCAGCGTCCACGTACATCACCGCTGGACTGGTGGATTTGGAGTACATGAGGCCGAGATCACGTGTGTTAGCGAGGTATCGCAAGACACGTTTTGCAGCCTTCCAGTGCTGCTGTCCATGACAGTCGTTGAACTGAGAGAGAGAACTGACTGCATGGGATATGTCCGGCCTCGTTCCCACTGACAGGTACATTAGAGCTCCTATCAACTGTCGGTAGGGGACGCTCTCCGCTTGTACGCCAGGGTTCACGTCTTCCTTCTGCAGCTTCGTACTTGGATCAATGGGAGTGCTGACAGGCCTGCACTCTGCCATTCCGAATCTCTCCAGGACCTCGTCTATGTATCCTTTCTGGCTGAGTTTCATCTGGTTGGCGCTCATCTCGAACTCCAGCCCCAGACAATACCGCACGTCCCCCAAGTCCTTGATCTCGAACTTGGTATTCAGAAAGTCTCTCACCACGTCGATCTTCTTGTCGTCTCGAGCCATGATCATCATGTCGTCGACATAGATGATTATATAAATCCTATCTTCGACCGGTCCGATGTGGTACATGCAAGGATCTGCATCCGAGCGAGTCGCCTTGAGATTTTTCATCTCTTCCTCGAGACGGTGATACCAAGCGCGTCCTGCCTGTCGCAGTCCGTACAACGCTTTGTTTAGTGAGCACACCATGTCACGATTGGTCAACTTCTCCAGCATCTCATCTGCGGTCTTTCGCACAGTCTCGTCAACCGACTCGTCTTGAACGGTATGGGCAAGAACTTCCTCGAAGTGGTCCGGGGCTTCCATGAAGATTTGCTCCTCGACTTCTCCATTCAAGTACGCCGTCTTGACGTCTAGCTGTCGGATCTTTAGATTATCTTGTACAGCTAACGCCACCGCAGTCCTTATTGTGCTCAGCCTTGCGACTGGAGCAAACGTGTCGTGAAACTCTATTCCAAGTCTCTGCGCGAAACCCCTCGCTACCACACGCGCCTTCCGCTTGCTGATAGTGCCGTCAGGGTTAAACTTATTCCGGAGAACGAATCTGCTTCCTATCACACGTTGCCCCTTGGGACGGTCGACCAGCTTCCACGTATTGTTCCGAATCAGTGAAACTGCTTCTTCTGACATTGCTTCGATCCACGCAGGTGAGTCCTCTCCGGAGATAGCCTGGGTCACTGGGATTTCAGCGACGTTAGCTGCTTCCCCTGGTCGATCACCGTAGTTCTTGCGGGGTCGCCCAGATTTTCCAGTTCTAATCAAACGAGGCCGTCCGCCTCTTCTCCTAGATGATGCCGCTTGTTGCTCATCGGATTGGATCTCCGGTTCAACAAAGTAATCGTCGGCAGGAAAGCCTATGAAGCCATCGGGGAATTCCCATTCAGCAACATCAGGTTGGTTTTCTGCCAGAACTTCGTCTCTCGACACCAGCTCGAACTCCAGTTCATGGATCGGATCCTCTGGTTCAATGCGTACTTTATCCGGAGAGTCACGCGGGAACAGATCATCGACTGATTTCTTAGGCGCGGTCATCTCCTCACGAAAAACAACGTCTCTCGTGATCTCGATCTTCTTCGTTTCAGGAATCCAGATACGGTAAGCCTTCGACTGCTCTGAATATCCAACAAAAATTCCCTCTTTTGAGCGAGGGACAAACTTCCCCTTGTTTGGGGTCTTGTTCAGGCAGAACACCTTGCTCCCAAAGTCCTTGAAATAGTGTGCAGTCGGAGTTCTGTTGAACCAGCGCTCAAATGGAGTCTTCCCGTTTATCTTTTTGGTTGGACATCGGTTCCTCAGATAATTTGCGGTGTTGATCGCCTCCGCCCAGAATGTCATCGGTAGGCCAGATTGCAGGAGTAAACATCGTGCTGCCTCTTCAAGGGTCCGATTTTTCCTCTCGGCCACACCATTTTGTTCAGGCGTATATGGTGTTGTGAGACGGCGCTCGATCCCCTCAGATCTCAAGAACTCGTCAAATTCCCTGTTGACATATTCACGTCCATTGTCGGACTGTACGCACTTTATTTTCAGACCGTGCTGCTTCTCGACGAAAGCCTTGTACTCTCGGAACATTTGCAACGCCTCGCACTTCGTCTTCATAAACCGTACCTCTGTTCATCTCGAGTAGTCGTCCGTAAATGTGATCATGTACTTGGATCCACCATTAGACACAACACCCACAGGGCCACAAACGTCTGGGTGAATAATATCGAGCTTACCGGTCACACGATTTGACTCTTTCGGGAAAGGTATTCGAGTCATTTTGCATTTCGTGCAAATGTCACACGTTAGATCTCCACATCTCCCTTTTAGTTGCACACCTCGAATGGATCCGCTCTTCACTGCCGTATCTAGATCACGAAAGTTGACGTGACCCTTCCTTCGATGCCACAGCTGCGCCACATTCTCGTCGCGCTTGTCTTCTGACACTGCGTTTCGACATTTTTCCAGTGGGGTGCCCTGTACATAGTACGGATTGTCCTTGCGCTGTGCAACTAACCTCGTCAGTCCATTCTGGTCAAGAACTTCCGCCTTCTCTTTGCCAAAAACAACCGAGAAACCACGGTCTGTCATCTTCGAGACTGATAAGAGATTAGTGCGGATCTCAGGAACGTGCAAAATCTCATTGAGAGTAACGTTGCAAGTTTTACCGTCCACACATGTTGCAATTTTTGCAGTTCCTCGGGCCTTTATCTCTGCGGTTGCGCTGCTCGCTAAATTCAGCTTGCCAGTCTCGCCCTTGTCCATCTCTGTAAACACAGTCGCATCACCGCACAGATGAGACGTGCACCCACTGTCGACACACCACAGGTTTTCGACACTGCTCGTCGCGATCTGGCACGTATCAGGTTCCTCAACTGATAAGAGTGACGCGTCCGACAGCTGATTTTTGTTGACCTTAACATTGCAGTCCACTGCCTTATGTCCCTTGATTCCGCACTTCGAGCATTTGAACGGAAACGATTTCTCCTTGTCACTCTTACCACCGGAGTAGCCGTGGTTTTTGTTTTGAGGCTTCGACTGTGGTTTCCTTGAAGGACCTTTCTTCTTCACGTACATGGAGCCTTGATTTTCCATCGGTGTTGACGAGGCAACTCTGGCATCGTGTTCTTCGATTATCTTCGTACGTAGATTCTCAGGCTTCGGTAGATCGTCCCGGTTCTCGATGGCAATTCTGAAATTTTCAAAACTTGCCGGCAAACTGTACAGCATCATGATGGTAAGTTGGTCTGGGTTAATAACTACGTCCATGTCAGCCAACTTGTCGACACAGTCAAAGTAGTTGTTGAGGTGCTCACGGATGTCGCCACCTTCAGTCATCTTTTGCAAGGTTAGACTCTTCAACAACGTGGCCTTGCGAGCCGGCCCCTTCGACTGAAACGTATCCTCAAGTTTCTGCCATATCTCGCTTGATGACCTGCAGTTCTTCACCAACTTGAGCTGGCTTGGTCCGATGGATAGGATTAGGTCTGACATGGCCTTTTCATCCCTAGTCGTCCACTCGGTCACTTGGGCTGCATTGTCCTCACCCGGCTCAGGTTTGACGATCTTGCGGTTAACATAACCCCACGCGTCATTCTTTATCAGAATGACGCGCATTTGCATTTTCCAGGTGTCGTAATTATCGCGCCCTAAGGCCTCGATGCGCACTACACCGTTTGAATTCATTGTCTCACTTCAATCGTGCCGCGTGTTAATGTCCGGAACACTCACGATTGTTCACAATAAATTTGCTGTGCCGCGTGTTATTGTTTGAAACACTCACAACCGGCCATACACTTTGCGTCGCGTGCTATTGTCCGGAACACTCGCAAATAGGCCTACGGAATTTCGTGTCGCGCACCTTTGTACACAACTAGCACATTAAGCACGTTTTCTTGCGTCACGTGTTATAGTCCAAAACACTCGCAATAAGCCAAAATTCGCGTCGCGTGTTATTGTCCAAACACTCGCGATTGGCTTTTTCACTGTTCACTCACGATCAAGCACACAATATTCGAGAAGACGGCGTTTGTTCCTTCTCGCTTTGTCGACGTCCAGAAGTTTCTCGAGTGAGCAAGATGTCTGCCGATTCGACGCTTTCTTCTCTTTGTGTCTCCGCTTGATCTCGCTGTTTTCAGTTTTCAGTTAATTTAAATCTGAGCCAATCGTTCTGGGCCCATAACCTATTAGAGGTTTTAAAGCGGCAATGAAATGTAACGCTCGTTTAAATGTAACTCAACTGATTTATTTAACACAAAATACATGAACTGTTTAAATGCGTTGTGCCATGAACAGATCATAAAGCGAACTGTTTAAAAGTTAGTTCAGGGCGCTAGTTGCGCCTATCGATCAGGATGGAGGTCGATACCGGCAGATGCCGATCTCTCCAACAAATATAATTAACAAAATTAAGAACAAACCCGTTTCCAGATTAGCAAAAGAAGACAAAGAACCTTCCACATACGCAACGTTCACTTTTGTGAACCAATCCACATACAATGTTACTAGTGTACTAAAAAAATATAAAATAAAAACAGCATTCAGAACCAATAACAGTAATCATAATAAATTTTTCAGCTCACATATTCTCAACAAAACCAACAAATACAGCAATTCAGGTGTCTACAAGATTAAATGTAACGAGTGTAATGCCAATTACGTGGGACAAACGGGGAGAGGGTTCAACACCAGATTTTTGGAACATGTCAATGCCATCAAACAAAATAAATTTTCAGCGATGGGCAACCACATGGCAGAAACTGGGCATAAATTCACAACCATAGACAATGACTTAGAAATTTTACATCAAGAAAATAAAGGCACGCTCATGAATATTTTGGAACAAATGGAAATTGATAAAGCACAGAGATTCAACCCTTCACACATTCTTAATGAAATAATATTTGAAACCAGCATTTTATACAGAACATTAATAGACGAATTATATTGTAATAGATAAAATTCCCGCTATATTCCACTATTCATACCCATCAATTTTCATAACATACTAAAGATTGACACCTCTCATTCTACGCATTAATCAATCTCCGTAACAGCGACACACGGCGCGTCAACAAACCTCACTCATTCTCATTTCCTTAGCCTCCCATCTTCCACAACCCCTACCGCCACCTTTTCCCAAGCACGTCACTAACACTCAGCTGTAAGAGACTTCGCAAGGTGAATTCCGGTTTGTTTTCGTTCACGCCCTGCGCACAGCAGTTCTTGGCGGCGCGTGACGCGGCCACAAATTTTCTCGCCTTGACGTTTGCCAAGAGCAACAAGGGGACTAGAGTGGTCCCACGATGACGCAATGGGAACAGCGGACCGCAGCACCGGCCCAATTCAGGAGTTCTGATGCGCCTAGGCCTTAGTGATCCAATAAAAGTATCTTCTTTGGAGCGTCGAGCGGGATTGTAAATAATATTATTTCTATATTCTTTATTCTTCATGTGTTTTGTATGAGCTTGTACATGGAAAGTTTTTCCATTGTGAAGTTTTGTTGGACAGGGTGAGGAAACTAGTCCCTGTAAGTAATAGAAATAAACAGTATTGAAGGCGGAAAATCTATTATTCTTTCAAAGTTATAGTATTAAAGGTGCCGGGACGTCCTCATAAGACCGGGCAGCGCTTAGTTGAATGGCTTATGATCCACGCGTGGTGAGGGCTAATCCACGGTCTTTAATAGTTGTACACCCACCTCATTCAATAACATACTTCTTATCTAGATTGGCAACACCTCACATAAACACATCGCAATGACTCCGCACAGCACATGTGGACAAGGGGGAGAAAGCAGGGAAAATCCAGTCGTTAAGATAACAACCTACCGCAGTCGACCGCACCGTGAGTTACAGTGAACACGAAAACTGCGCGTAGCTCTAGTAAGGAAGTAGTTAGCCTATAATATTATAGTTTAACCATAGTTGATTTTTAGCCTACTTTTCACATTTTGCAAAAATGAGGAAAAAGTAGACTTATGAGATCGGGCAAATGTGTCTGTCTGTCCTTCTGTCTCTCTGTCTGGCTGGCTCCTAAACGGCTGCAACAATCGAAACAAAATTTGGTAGGAGTAAAGATCTATACCTGAATATCTCACGGCCGTATTTGAAAATGATGTCAGTGCTACCAACTGCTGAAAAATCGCAATTGAAATTTGAGCTCTATGTTGGATATCATGGAAGGTATGAATGGGAGCTATTTCAAAATTGGAACACGTATAGATAATAATATTGCAGTTTAATTTCCCGGAGGCCATACATGGCAGTGTTACCAAAATGATTATATGCCTGCTGATAGGTCCGAATTTTAAATGCATATAACTTCTACACTATCAATTGGATTTCAACCAAATTTCGTATGTGCTATGTGTACATAAACAGATATGATTGAGCATATTCTTAAGAGCCACCAGGGCTGCCAACTGTTAATAAATGCTCTCAATTTTTTTAAATCCAAATACCCATATATCAGAAAGTATGCAAGCCGACAGCTTTAAACTATGCACACACATAGTACCTGACATTCTATATTAATCTGGAGTAACTTATATACGTCAGTGCTACCAACATGATTCTAAGCCTGCCGAGAGATCAAACTTTAAATACATGTAACTTCTATACTATCATTAATTGGATTTCAATCATATTTCGTGTGTGCTATGCGTACCATAACAGATACGACTATACCGATTCTTAGGAGTAACCAGGGCTCCCAACTGTTAATAAATACTGTCTCTATTTTTGTTTCACTAATATCAATATATATGAGAAAGTATGCAAGCCAATAGCTCTAAACTTTGCACACGTATAGTACCTGGCATTCTAGATTAATTTGGAGTAACTAAGAGGCCTAACGCCAGTGCTGCCAACATGATTCTAAGCCTGCAGATAGGTCCAATTTTAAAATGCATGTAACTTCCATACTAACTAATGGATTTCATTCAAAATTGACACAACAATAGATCATATTACTTCAGATTATTTCTGACCAATACATGCATGTCATTGCTGCCAACATGATTTTTCGCGCGCTGTTAGATCCAATGTTTAACTGCATGTAACGTCCATGCTATCCATTGGACTTCAACCAAATTTTGTATTCTGTACCTAAAGACATGGAACTAAGAATATATTCAGTCACCAGGGCTGCCAACTGTAGTTCTCTATTAGGCTACATTATGCCAGTTATACAGTATTTAGAACTAATTAGAAATTTCGATATTACCAACTTAATTTCGTCATTATTCTGAATAGGTCCATATAGATTGGCATGAATCTTAAATTTTAAGAAAAGTAGGCTCTTTAGTTCGTCACGGAACTTCTTGTTACAACCATATAATCACTCCAAATTACAAACTCTGGATATCTATCACCATTTAGCATTTCACCTAACATCATATATACTGCATTTAGCATACACCGACAGTTGCAGTACCAATATTGCAACTAAATAATTGTACATATTGTAAATATTTTCACCTGTATTTTCAAACATAGATTGTAAAGCCTAAGTGTAATGGATCTGATGATGATCGCTTGACGATCAAAACTGGTCATCCTAGTGTATTTATTAATCTCATGTAATTTATTTCAGGATTAGGGAATAACCCAGCTCTTTTGGGTACATTCATGTTGTTCGACTGAAAAGCACTAAACTCTTAATTACATTTATATACTTATATTTATTAATTACATTTATATACCGGTACTTATATTTATATATTTATTAATCTCATGTAATTTATTTCAGGATTAGGGAATAACCCATCTCATTTGGGCACAATCGTGTTGACCGACTGAAAAGCAACAAACTTTTATTAACTTACAACCTGCAGCTTACTAGGTTTTGTAGAGTAAGTATGTAGAATTTTGTACAGCTCAGCAGATGATATCTCATGTTACCGAACTTTAAACTTCTTCTTCTTCAAGTGCCTCGTCCTCCAAGAACATTGGCGATCCGTAGCATGATCTGCTGCTTGTCCATTGCTGTTCTAAACAGTGACACTGTATTAAGTCCAAACCACTGGCTTAAGTTCTTTAGCCAGGATATTCGTCTGCGTCCTGGACCCCTAATGCCATCAATCTTCCCTTGGATAATTAATTGCAAGAGGTGGTATTTGTTGTTGCGCATGAAATGACCAAAGTATTCTAGTTTTCTCCTTTTGAAACTGTCAAAAGAAATGAGGGAGAAAACACTTTAGAGGCATATGTTGACAGTACGATTATTGAAAATTACAAAAAGCGTGTTGTAATGTACCTTATTCTACCCGCAGAAGAGCAGGCTACTCACTTGTGCACCCCTACCAAAACATAAGTCAGTCATAAGGCCAGAAGCCTTATATGCTATGGAGTGTCTTTCTTTAAATCAAAGGGGTCTGATGGAAGGTAGGAAATTAGCGAGAGGAGAATTTTCTGGAAGATCCTCGGTCCTGTAAAGGTAGATGAAGAATTTTGCAGGTGACATAACTCCGAGCTCTACGAACATAAGCTATAGAGAAACTATCTGATTGTGTGAGAAAAAAGAGAATCGCCTTTTATGACCATATCGCGAGATTACCTTCCACAAGATTGACCAATCGTTTGCTCATTTTCTGGCACAATAAAAAGTTTCGTACCACGTGGTTGACGGAAACTGAGAAGGATATTAACGAACTGGGAATATCCGATCCGCATGACAGACAGGCTGCGAGGCATGCTTTGAAGGAAGTCCGTGGTTTTCAGGAGAAACCTCGGAGAAAAGGTACCCCCTGGACTACTCAACGAAAGGAGTTACACCGGCCAAAAATACGTCAATACTGGGCGAAGATCAAGACCCTCCAGTTGAATAAACATGGTCCTAAATCTTCGAGAGAAGAAGAAGAAAATTCTATATATGACTCTGAGTTAAACTGTTTAGAAATAATTTAGTGTTGCATCTGCTATCAAACTAATGCAGAGTTTTGAAATGCCACTTATTTCTCATTACACACTTGTAATTAAAGTGAAGACTTACAGAATTGCAAAATAATTCCCTATGCATGTTAACTGTATTAAAATTACTCAAAAATCCCAGATTCTTTCCTGCACTTTTCGAAATATATTTCATAAAATAAATGCTAAAAAGTTTTTCTAAACTTTTTCTAAATTATGGCTGTGCATTAGCGAATTTCTCAAAATGACATTGTATTTCCGGAATAGCTATTAGTGGATAGCCCACATAAGACTTCAAAAATAGAGTTACCCAATAAACATTGAACAACAAGAACTACACTTCAGCAGTCTTCTAGGAGAAAAAGATAAAATATCAAATGAATTTACATCGACACTAGATCACTCGCAAGACATTGCTTTGATCACATGTAATGAAGTCATCCATCTTACAGTATAAGAAACAACAAAAATAACAAAGCGGCTGGGCCGGACGGAATTTACATGGAGCATCTACAAAACTTCTTACAAGACATAGCAGAACCTTTAACTGCTCTATTCAACAAATGTCTAATGATTAGGGATTGGAATTTTTCGGTGATTTCAGAGTGAAGAAAGTGGTATTTTAAAGTGGCAAATTCGGTGGTTTCAAGTGCACTTTTCGGTACTCTCAAAATCATAAATTTTAGGTGGGATTTTATAAATATCATGGATAACATGCATAACATAACACATTTCAGTTATCCTTCAAAGTATACTTCAGTAAAGAGATCAAAATTCTCTTATGACAAACGGTGACGCATATCACTTAACGTGCTAGTGTAAACTGAAAAACAAAAGTTCACAGCGTTTGGACAGGGGATCCAAATGGTTTTCAACACAGATTCTGCGAACTTAGGAAATACTAATGTCATTCTTTGCAAAACTCCAACAATGTCTGTCTTGGTCCTGTCATGCATCTGCTTCTTGATTAAAGTTTGCAGTTCTTTGTATCTCTTAACACCTCACTTTCTTCCAGTGTTCCACAGAATGGCAACTTCTTAATTTTCTTTGCAGGGTCCTCATTGATGTTCATTGGCACTATTTCTGCCGGATCAAACGCACACATTTGTAAATCCTGTTCCCAGGGTCAACAGATCTCAAGCTGATTCATTTTCCAAGAGCATGGGACCCAGCATTTACTAAAACTGAATGTATTTTCCCTCTTTTTAACACATTTCCACAACCCTCCAACTGCTCCTTAATGTTGGTACCGTACTTTCCAGAAACAGCAAGTTTAAGGGCTTGCTGAATTCTCTGTAGATGTCCATCAAGAAGGTGAACAGTTGGATGTGGCCGTCTAATAAGGGGATGAGTTCAGTGATGTCTGTGCCAAATTCTTTGAATCTCAAGTATTTCGTCATGTGAAACATTGTTGAGAAAATAAACACCAGAGTTATCAGTCCCTACTACTTCACTCATAAATTGCAAAATATCTTTCAAGTACTCTAGCAGGCACACTACAGAATGACACCAAGAAGACCACCTGGTTAATACTGGTTCAGGAAACAGTGGCACATTTTGATCTGGATACTTGCCATCTAGATATTCATGTCTGATAGGCGGACTACATGACGCCACGCATCGAGTAGGTACTAGGATGAAGGGGCAGATAACCTTGCTGTTCCGGTCCTTAACACCTCAATAACTAAGTACTGTAACTTACTAGGATGATTTCCCAGATTGTTAGAGATCACTCACTGTATGCAGAAAGTGAAGCCCGCTATCTACCGTTAAGTTTCCAATCTTTCCGTGTTTGTTGGATGCTCTCCATGCAGTCAAGTCATGGGAGAAGATTACCGCTACTACACTCGCACAAAAACAAGCGTTTGTCGGCTTCAGTGACGACGATATTTTAAACGGGCAAGGTGGTCTCACTACGATGACATTAGGGCAAAACCTGGATGAATGTCAAGATGCAGAAGAAAGTGACATCCAGTAGTTAGACTTCGATAAAGACAATCATGGTTTCAGGCATGAGGATATTGTATGGAATTTGACTGTCGGTGAGGTAAACTGAGATCCAGTACATACAGAATGCAGGAGTGATGCAACGGAAATTCCGAAAGTTCCCACAGTCATGCTAGTGTGTCTAGTCACACTTATCTCTTACATAGAAAATCAAGATGAATTTTCATTCTCATATATTGTTTTCTTCAGAATTGTACAATCTAAAATTAGAAAAAATAAACCAACTAAGAAACAAAAAATGATGACAGTCATTTTTCTTAGTTTTCAATATTGGTAAAATCCACAGTGTGTCTTACAATACTATGTTATAAAGTATTATATATTTTTTTGCGTGTTCATAAAATACATTTCAATATTTTTAACCAATAGTTTTCCCTTTGCTAGGCTTAAAAACATTACTGTAGATAATTCGCAGTTTTCAATATTTCACGGAAATTCGTGCATTAATTGCCGCGAATTATCGTAAGTGCACTGTAAAAAACAACAACTAAAATTCGCGTTTTCAAGCGAAATTCATGCATAATTCGCGAACTTCGCGTCTTCATGCGAAATTCGCGAAATTTCGCGACTTCAAAAACAATTTCTTTCGCCATTTTTATGGTTATTAAAACACATTACCATCTATGTATTACTTCATTTAATAATTCGCGAAATTCGCGATCGCGAATTTTTCCATTCCCTACTAATGATGACTTCAATACCGCATCAATAGATATCAACTATAATACGGTAGTACTTTACAAGGACAAAGGAAGGAAAGATGACCCGAACTCCTATAGGGGAATTGCTCTAGAGAGTGTAATGTTTCAACTGTTCTCCAAAGTCCTATTAGGACACATCATGCAAAAACTATATGCGAATATACCTCCCTTTTCATTATGGATTCACTCAAGGCAGATCAACACTGCACGCGGTGTAAAAAATTATGCAGGAAATAACTCTTTATCAATCGCTCATCGCAACTCCCCGATATACGGTATGTAATCTTCAAAGATTACTCCAAAGCTTTTGATAGCATCAGCAGTTCAACATTAGTAAACAAATTGGAAAGCATATTAGGCAAATCAAGTCAAGAGCTCCAAACCTTCAAGTCTATCCTTCATGTAATCCATATAGTCGTGTATGATGACAGCATAACTACATCGAATGACATCATATAAACACGAGGAGTCTTGCAAGGAGACCCGATGAGTCCGGTCTTATTCAATGTTATGACAGGGGATATCGGCAAGGCTATAAACGTCAATGTAAAACTAGTGATATACAAGGATGACATGGCCATTCTCTCCAAAAGTCATGAACATTAAAAAACGGCATTAGACGACATCATGAACTGGGCAACATTCAGCTCAATAGAAATAAATGGCTCGAAAACCAAAGCAATGAAATTCAGGAGAGGAGGCAAACTTGCAAAGGGGGATCATTTCACTTGTGGCAACTCTCACTTAGAATTCGTAACAAATTTCAAATACTTGGGGGTCACCCTCCAAACTACAGGAATTATGTTTTCATTACACATACAAGAACGAACAGCAGTTGCAACAAAAGCTATATATGACATACCCAAAATTACAACTCCTGTCAGTTTCAACAGCAATGGCACTATTTAAGATCAAAGTCATGCCGATGGCCACCTATGGAATACAACTAGTCTGGAACTACCTGACGATCGGAAATCTAAGAAAGCTGGAGAGCATTAAATCTAACTTCCTCAAAAGAGTGTTCACAATAAATAGTTATGCCTACATCCTTGCACAGGAAACTCTCTTCGTAGACGACATGAAACAATGCTTCAGTTTATCAGACACACAAACATATGCAACCCTCATTGAAGAGAGGAGCAGCAAAGCAAGACAGATCCCGGAGGGGATAACAGACACAGACGCAATGACAGACTCCTGGAAAGGACCAAACCTCCAACTCCGACACCTGTACACACGATTTGCAGTACACCGCTTTCATGGAATGGTTTGTACAGAAAACGCCTACCACATCCTAAGGATAGCTGTATCTGTAAGCTATGTAATGATCGCTGCCCGAAATATCACCTGCAGAAGTGTAAAAACAGGACTTTATCACTAATTGAACAAACTAAAGATTGGTGAAATCACGACAATGATGTTACTTACTTTTCATTCTTTCTGTACACATTGTGTTCAATAAATATAATATATAATAATTAATAATATTTCAATTGGGGCCCGAGCAAAACATTGCATAGGGGACCCCTTAAAGCCTCTCGGTGACCCTGCCTATGGGTAGTTACAAAGCCCATGTGTAGTTCCATTTCATCATGAAATGTGTAAATATTGAAATTAATATAATTATATTTTTCCATCAGTCATACTATTATTATTATTATTATTATTGTGTTAAAGCTGATAATTTACCCACATTGGAATCACTAAAAGGTTATGAAACAACTGAAATTAAAAATTATGAACAAAGTATCCCTATAACTAATTTTTATTCTACTTTTGACTTTTGCAAAAAATGAAACTGGTCTTATGAGATCTATCCACAGGCCAAAAGTTGTCAGTCTGTCCGTGTGTGTTGGGCCTATATCTGCCCCCCCCCCTATCAATTCAAACACATCAAAACCAAATTGAACAAAATTTGGTACAGAGTTAGCACTTGCAAAGGGCATTTCAGTGTCATGCTTTATATCGCCGCTATCTTGACCAAAACTGAATGGCGGCACCCAAACGTTCAAAACGTAAAATCAAATTACGAATAAACTAATCAACTGATCTCTACCAAATTTGGTAACAACATACCTTCATATGGGACGCGTCTTGTGCCCAAACTACAGGTCATCAGCCGTACCATTTCAAGATGGTGACCGTGTGAATTATTCAAGCATTATAGCCCATAACTCAGAGCTACATATTGTTTTAGATCCCTTATTGGGGGGTGGTTGGATCTAAAACGGAAGAGTTATTGTGTTAATTTATAAAGAAGTGCCAAAAAGGGGGTAGCTTCCCGTAGTCGGGCAAGCTGACCAGTGTAGAGTGTTGTTTAGTGTTGTAATCTTTCAATTCTAGCCACAAGATGGCTTCACCCAGAGAAGCCATTTGTAACTTTGAAGATACAAAATTTAAATAAAAATGAATATTCTGCCTCATAAATGGCCTTTCTTTAAAATTTAAGCAACTGACATAATTGGTACTGTAATTAAACAAATCCACCTTATCGAAACTCTTCTTATCTCCGGGCGTGTGCAGATATTCTGAAAGGACTGGCTCGTACATAGGCCTTACCAAAACCTCCTATAAATTAATAAAGATGAAGGAAGGTTTACATGCATCTAACTAAAAAGAAACTATCCAATTTAAATTTACTTTATATTCTGAAGCTGCATGCAAGAAATTGATTAATATAATAAAAAGAGTGACACACAAGAAATGCAATTAAAACTATATAATATAATAATATAATAATAATAATATTTAGGCCTTTAAAGATTTATTATTTGTTTTTCACATTACCGGTAATGCCGTCGTCTGCCCAATATGTCCATTTCATCACCACTTTGAAGCTGGTCAGCCATGCCATTATGGTTTACCGCCATGAAGGTCTTCTTCAACTTAGCACAGTTATCTTGATGGGTATTAGCCCTACTATGATTGTGGCATTACAGCCAGAACCCAATCACGTGGTACCCTCCATACTAAAACAATTCGGAGGTACCGTACGGTCTTCAAGCTTTCCGTAGAAACACCAAGCGCTCAGCTCAAGAGAGACACCCTACACAACCTGACATCTCAAAGTCCAGCGAGACAATCCCTTCCGCCGTGCACTAGGTCGCTTGCTACAACACGTCTCCCAGCCACAGCTCCTTCCAGGAAGTCTTCACAGAATTGCTATTGTCATACGCCTGTTTGTCCAGACCACTCATTGCATTTGCTCGGCCGCTTCCTCATCACCCCCTCGGGGTGAGCGAGCATACCTGCTCGAGACAATAGTGTCCATTAAGTGTTGCCTCCTGCACGTGTGACCAGAACATTAACCTGACTCCTGGTTCGGTGGTCTGAACAATATTAATAAACTTTCTTAGACAACATACGATTAGAGCTAGCTTCAGAATCTCGTCAATAGTGACCTAAAATACATTGAATAATTAATAATAAAAAGTATTCGTATATGATAATAGTAATAATAATAATAATGACACTGCGTCTACTGCAGACGTGTCCAATGCAATTGAACACGTTGCCAACACGATAACATGATATAAAGAAATAATAAACCCACTAGCCTACATTAAAACTGTCATGGGGGACTCATAAAATATAGGTTACAGAACGCCCCCTTGCTTTTCATTCATTTGGTCCTATACCATAGAATAAAAAGCAATCCTTTTAGGCATGACTTCCCTTCCCAAATCCTAACTCCTTCCTTCCACAAATATATACACAACCAACAGGGCTACTAGGATACGTACATCCTCAGATTGGAAATATTGTAAATCCCTAGCACCCTTCCGTCCTTTGTAAGGAGCTCGTACGCACAGGCCCCTAATTTCCGTGCAATTTCATACGGTCCTTCATACAAATGAAAAATTTACTCACCAATTTCTGGTCTGCGGACGAGACATGAGGCACCCTCAAAAGCACAAGGTCACCTACATCTAACTTATCTCCTGCCCGCTTCCCTTGCTGCTTCTGCCGTTTCTTACCCCCCAATCTCTGAACTAAATCCTCAGTAGTTTCCGGTCGCTGATGATCCGGCGCAATGCGTTTATTAGCTTGTCTTGCATCCAAACATAGCTTAACTGACCCATCCTTCTTAGTCACTACTACCAACGGATTGACATACTGGCTCCTACTGAATTCGATCACCTCATCGTCTAGCATCTGCGAAATGACATCATGTACTGCTTTGACATGGGCGTGAGGTATCGGGTATCTAACACCATTAAAACTAGACCTATCGGTGATCTCGAAACTATGCTCGTAAACATGTGTCCTACCAGGTTTGTCAGAGAACACCTCACTGTGGTCTCTCAAGACCTCTAACAACTGAGCCTTCTGCTCTACCTCCAACATGGTATCTTCCACAACACTTGAAAATTCACCTTCACGCTCCTCTTCCACTACCATACTACAACTTTGAATATCCTCTGATACCATGTCGCTACTAATCTCACTGACTTCTTCCTCTTCATTTAAAACCTGGACACACACTGATATACTCACAAAGGTTCCCGAGTCCACCTGATAACTCAGACTAATCGTATCAAAATTCTCACCCCACTTGAATCTCACCTTAGATTCGCCGTAATCAAGCTTACACATCTGACTGCTTAACCAATCCGCACCCAATATGATAGGATACACTAAATTCGCGACCACTAGAAAACTCTGACGACCACATTTCTCATCAATGTACATAGGTGCGACAACCTGTCTACGCACTCTCTGTGACTTAGTCCCAACAGCAGACAATATAAATATATTGGACACAGGAATCTCCTCTATGACTTCTCCTTTACTCTTAACCTCATCATAAAAGCCTGCCTTAATGCAAGAACACATGCTCCCTGAGTCCAATAAGGCATCGACGACTTGACCCCATATCTTCACCTTAATCACAGGACTGATCAACGTAGGCTCACATCTCTCCTGCATAACCTCAACCTGGTCATCTAACAATTCCTTTCTAACATCAAGGTCGTATTCTATCTTCTTCAACACATGAACTGGAATACTGGGATGGGACCCTCTATCTGACCGTCTTAAAGAGCCCTGTTCCCGTTTAAATTACTCGGCTGTGCTGGCTGTCTCTCTTCTTCACGCCCCCTATTCTCTAACTGCCTTTGTTCCCCAGGTCCCCGATTTTCTGCCTGCCTCTGTTCTCCGCGCCCCCTATTCCGAAAATTCCCTTGGTCACCCCTATCCCTATTTACAAAATTTCCTCTATCATTCCTCACAGAGTTACCTGGCCTATCAATATTCCTACGCTCATAATGCCTATTCCCTTCCTCCTGATACCCCTGATCGTAATTTCCTTCCCTTCCCTGTTCTTGCCGTTTGCCTCCCATTCTACCCAAAGTATCAAACCTTTCTAACACACGTTCCATGTCCTTAATCGTATTTACATCCTGCATGACTACGGACATCTTCACCTCATCAGAAAAATGACGGGCCATACGCCTAACAATATCACCTTCAGAAGAACTAGTGTCTAAATTCTGACTGATAAGGACATGTGTGAGGAAATACTCCGTCATGCTCACCCCCTGATTCGACTGATACCTCCCAAAAGAAATCTTGTCTCTTTCTCTTCCTTTAGTCTGTTCGTTCCAGAACTTTCCCTCAAACTTCTGCTTAAAATCTTCCAATCCCTGAAAACCTCCCCTAAAAACTTGATACCAAGATTTAGCCTCCCCCACAAAAGCTAATGATATGATTTCCTCAACAATATCCCAGTCTAAAGTCCCATCTTCTAACACTTTCGAAAACCTCTTCTGAACAACTTTAACAAACTCCATAGGGTTAAACTGCCTTCCACTAAATTTAGGTAAGTCAGATTCCCTATAGAAGTTACTATGTCCTACAGAGTGATTACAATTTTCCTTATTTGACTTGGCCTGATTCAGCTCTCTTCTTAATTTCAAATTTTCGCTCTCATTAAAGGATTTCAGTTCACTAATCTCCCTTTTTACACTCTTATCTACCATCGTTACTCTGGCTGAAGAAACCGCTAGCTCCTGTTCGAAAGACACCTGCTTATTTCTAATCTCAGTCATATCCTTCATTTCTTCCTCTACAACTATCAACCTCTCACTAACTTCTTTCTTGACAATGGCTACCTCATTACTCACCTCGCCTATCTGCTTATCAACAGTATCCATAATGCCCTGCCTCTGTAAGCTCATCTTCTCCTCAACTTGCTCGAATCTTTTATCTACCATCTCAATTCTACTAGCAATTTCCTGACGAATTTCCTTATAGCCTTTACTCATACTCTCTACAATCTTATTAATTTTGCTCTCTAAATCCGTACTTTGAATGTCTATCTTAGTACTAAATTCACTGCTTTGATTATTAATTTGAGTACTTAAATCACTACTCTGAGTATCCATTTTATTACTTAAATCACTTAGTTTACTACTGAATTTAGACATCATCTGCTCCATTAACTTGATCATCTGTGAGTTTCCCCCCAGCCCTACATTTTCCTCGTCACTATTCACTCCCATTCCTAACTCCTTGCTAGTTGCAACATCATCTTTCTCGGCCCCCTCACGTCCCTCCAACGTACCAGAAATTACATCCTTATCTGCCATTTTACTAAGAACTACTCTCGAATTTGTGGAATCTGACCGCTTATTGGTCTGCCTGTTTGACTGACTCCTGCCTCTTCTAGAATGACCAAGAGTGCTTCTGTCAACACTTCTAGATCTCAACTTTAATAAATCAGGCTCACTCTTATTATTTAGCATACCCTCCAAAATCACTGAACATATATACCCTTCCTAAAATACCCGATCAGATTTCACAAATTACCTGTGCGTACTGCCATACTATGCACCAGCCAGCCTTATTCACACTCCATAGTTGGGCGCCATTTGTAATCTTTCAATTCTAGCCACAAGATGGCTTCACCCAGAGAAGCCATTTGTAACTTTGAAGATACAAAATTTAAATAAAAATGAATATTCTGCCTCATAAATGGCCTTTCTTTAAAATTTAAGCAACTGACATAATTGGTACTGTAATTAAACAAATCCACCTTATCGAAACTCTTCTTATCTCCGGGCGTGTGCAGATATTCTGAAAGGACTGGCTCGTACATAGGCCTTACCAAAACCTCCTATAAATTAATAAAGATGAAGGAAGGTTTACATGCATCTAACTAAAAAGAAACTATCCAATTTAAATTTACTTTATATTCTGAAGCTGCATGCAAGAAATTGATTAATATAATAAAAAGAGTGACACACAAGAAATGCAATTAAAACTATATAATATAATAATATAATAATAATAATATTTAGGCCTTTAAAGATTTATTATTTGTTTTTCACATTACCGGTAATGCCGTCGTCTGCCCAATATGTCCATTTCATCACCACTTTGAAGCTGGTCAGCCATGCCATTATGGTTTACCGCCATGAAGGTCTTCTTCAACTTAGCACAGTTATCTTGATGGGTATTAGCCCTACTATGATTGTGGCATTACAGCCAGAACCCAATCACGTGGTACCCTCCATACTAAAACAATTCGGAGGTACCGTACGGTCTTCAAGCTTTCCGTAGAAACACCAAGCGCTCAGCTCAAGAGAGACACCCTACACAACCTGACATCTCAAAGTCCAGCGAGACAATCCCTTCCGCCGTGCACTAGGTCGCTTGCTACAACACGTCTCCCAGCCACAGCTCCTTCCAGGAAGTCTTCACAGAATTGCTATTGTCATACGCCTGTTTGTCCAGACCACTCATTGCATTTGCTCGGCCGCTTCCTCATCACCCCCTCGGGGTGAGCGAGCATACCTGCTCGAGACAATAGTGTCCATTAAGTGTTGCCTCCTGCACGTGTGACCAGAACATTAACCTGACTCCTGGTTCGGTGGTCTGAACAATATTAATAAACTTTCTTAGACAACATACGATTAGAGCTAGCTTCAGAATCTCGTCAATAGTGACCTAAAATACATTGAATAATTAATAATAAAAAGTATTCGTATATGATAATAGTAATAATAATAATAATGACACTGCGTCTACTGCAGACGTGTCCAATGCAATTGAACACGTTGCCAACACGATAACATGATATAAAGAAATAATAAACCCACTAGCCTACATTAAAACTGTCATGGGGGACTCATAAAATATAGGTTACAGTGTTAGGGTGCTAGGGGTTGCTCTTATAAAAGATCTAGGTGTATTTTAGGGGATGGACTTAGCGTACAGGTCAACGCGCTGGTCGTCCAGCTGGCTGGTTAGATAATCGACTTGCACGCGTCAGCTATGTGGCGCGTGCCGCTCCTGGCAGTCGGGCCACCGCGTGAAATGCAATGCTACCTGAACTGGCAAGTGCCTGGCTACTGGGTGTCACGTCTAACCGTGACGGAGAGTTCAGGAAGGGAGTTAGGGCGTAAAGAAGCGTGTAAACAGTAATGCAGGTGTAATGTACTGACCAAGTGTTTATTGGCCAGTAATATTGAATTATGAGTCCCTTTTAAGGGATGTAGTGATGTTACAATGTGAGAGTACAACTGGTGTATACAAATTGGTGGGTAAAGGTTACGAAGTATAGGATTATGACACTGCTGACTCACCTGATGATAACAGCGCTAGCCTCCGGCCGCCGAACTGTAAGACTGGTAATGGAGAGCCCCTGACCTCCTTAAGACTCCCTTTTATATTCTTCGGCGCTGTGCTGTCAGCATTGTGCTGAATAGATGTCCTAGTTAATTGTGTGTCGCTGTTTTGTGGTAGTGATGCAAGGATTGGGCCAGCTTTCCAGAATGGCTAGCTGTCCTTGCGGTGTTAGTAGATGTTGGTCTGGACTTACAAGGATTGCCAGTTAGGAGATTTAAATAGATGATGGGGGGATGGTCTCCAAGGGGTGCATACCCCTGGGGTACTGTACAAGCCTCTTCCCCTATTTAGTTCGCGTCCCCGCGAACGGGAACGGAACTTGGGGTTAGGATGTTGATGTTATAGATGTAGTCGATGTGGTTGGTTTTGAAGTCCCCTCGTATCTTCTGTAGATGTCTTCCTCGTCGTCGTCGTCGTCGTCGTGTGGTGATGTCGTGTTGATGTGTGTGCGTGAGATCAGCTCGTGTTCAGAGGGGAGGGTTATAGGATATACATATATACATAACATTGACATTGGCATAAAAATATTGCAACAGAAATCGACATTGGCATTTTGGAAGTTTGATGAAAAAAAAATACATGGTGCTGATGTTACATTGTTGTGCAGGGAGAAAAAAAACCCAGGGCCGAACGGATGATTGCGTCGTCCGCCCTATCTTAGGGAAAAAGTGCTCCCTGCAATAAGAAAGGTAGAAGAAAATAGAAAAAATGGGTGTTCCAGGGTATAATTTAAGGGAAATATTCAAAAGGCATTTATTGGTTTGGGATAAAACGGAACACCCTGACAAATGGGGAAGTTAGAAGAAAGAAAAATGAAAGAAAACAAATCACAGACATTGTGTACATGTAATCTTAAAAAATAGTATACTGTTTAATGTGATTTTGAGATGTGCATATATTGAGGTGTATGGATATCATTTGTCACCTCCGCAGACAATGTGGGGGTGCGGAGTATTCTTTGTACATTTGTAGGAGAATAATTGCCCGTGGGCGCATTAAGTTATAATCTTACATTTATCGATTACAATTATCTTATGGACTAACTTAAGCGCGCTAAATTTCTTATAATTCTAGTTCATATGGTACCTCATTGTTATCCTTTCTAACTACAATTTATGCTAATAGCTTTGCCCCCTGTGGGTGGGCGCGGCTATCATGGCGACACAACCCGTCCTGTACAGAAGGAGTCCGCGTTGTGTGGCCGTATGTCACCTCTCATGTTAGGTGAGATGTTTCCTAAATGTTGATCCGACCTGCGGTAGGGTATATCCCACAGGCATATCTCCCCCGTGGTGCGGATTTATTACCTGTAAGCAAGATGTGTGTAGAGGGGAGGAAATTGTGTGTGTGAGTGGGGGTTGTCAAGACGTGTATGGGCGTGGGCAAAATATTTACAGGGGCTATATACAATGTCGCCACCTGTTGGTAAAGAAAATAAATTAATGACATGTATGTGTATATATGGGGTGTTCACCCTTGTTATGCGGCCTGTAAAACATGGTATCATGAGCCTGGTGCTCAACCCAGGGTTGCTACCTGGTAGCGGCTACCGGTACCCAGTGGTCGGTTGTCGGCGCTGGACCGATACCTAGCGGGATGCAAGAGAATGTAACATGGTATATATATATAAGCATAACAGTAGCAATGATATATCCATAAGAAATCTAGAGAGTGCCCATATTGGCGCCACTCTCTACGCTGATAAAAATAATGTCCATACTTATGGCTGTAAATCAAGCAAATATAAGATTAATATCCCTGTCCATATGAAATTGTTTTACTCCTGTCTACCAACGTGCTAGTGTACTCCTGTCTGCCACTAACCTTATGTCTACTTATAGACTATAGATATGAAAAGTGGCTCCAAATATCGCCTTAATCTAGTGTTGTCTAACCTAATGTATTATCCTAACACCATTTATCGTACTATGTTATCGGGCTTATCCCGGTAGCGAAATGTTAGTTACCGGGTGCCGAGATATTCTATCTTAATCTATTGTATTATAATGTGTTATCTTAATGTGTTGTCGGTCTTACCCCGGTAGCGGAATTGTGGTTACCGGGTGCCGAGCGGCTTAATCTTAACATTATCTACCTTAATTATGATTAAAAATAATAAAAAAAATGGCTACTACTATTAAGCCGAATGGATGGCCTTACTCTAATGCCGAAATGTGCTGTGCCATTACCTGGCAACAGCGGTCAGTAAATTTGCTTAATCCTAGGTTGCGTGTCAAATGCAACCGTCTTACAGCTAAAATTTCGACCAGGGCGATCGCCCGGGGCAGGTTTTACCCTCCCCAGATCACCACCCGCACGAGTCCTAGAAACACCGGTTGTCTCTAGGATCGCCGGATTCCGCCCCCTTAATTCTAGTTGTCGACGTCTATTCTAGGTGATTATGAACTAGTATTAACCTAGTCACAGGCGGCTTACGTTGCCACAAAGCAAAACGTTTCGCCTGCTGTACCATCCTGCTCGTTGCCATTGTTGTCCATATGTTGTCATAGTTGGGTCTGCCCACTGTAACCCCTGTAGACAGCTCGTTGCATGTCTATTTAATGCCCTCTGACTGCCCGATGCGTCGCCATTTATGTGGGCATTGGACATCGTCCAATGGCATAATGTTATTTTCGCCTTCATTGGCAATCGTAGTCAGCTTTTCGCAGTAATATTTCTCTTCGCCTTTATCGGCCGCAGTAGTATGCTTTTCGCAATAATATTTCACTCCAGCGCACAGGAGTCTTGCTTCCCGCTGTAGAAGCCTTACTTACTTAATTTTAGCTAGAAGTCTAGTCATAATGGGGTCGTCTCTAGGGTCATCCCCTGAGTCCGGCGCGGAGTGAGCTATTTCTCCCACCAACCTCAGAAAGACTTCCCTGCAGGTCTTGGCTTCGACGACCGTGGCACATAGTGGGTGTAGCATCCCTTCTTCCTAGGGGCAGTTGAGGCGCACCTAGGATTCCAGAGCTTGCCCGGCCAGGCCGCGAGTGCCTCAACCTTACGTGGTTCGTCTGTTCGGTCGGGTCAGTGATTTGTTGAGCCAACTGGGGTAAGGGTCATCATCACCTTCCCCAGCTCTGCTCCAGTGTGGTGCCTCTTGCCTTCGGCTTATGCCGTTATCACCAATCAGAGTGTTTCAGATTCCTTTGCAAAAAAATAATATGGGCGTAACCTTTGTAAATAAGTTATTTTGTGTAAACTGTAAAATATTTCCAGTGTTGTGGGGTTGTAGAGCTTCTAAGTGCATAGACTACTTTAGGTCTACTGCTGCTACGTCAGCTTTCCAGCGATAATGCTCTTTTTACCTTAATGGAGGTGTTAGTAGGGTCTGTGGCGTCAGGTACCCTGTTATTAGGATCTGGGGGTAGTTATTCGTAGAGTGGGCTGAAAGCATGGTAGGAAGAGGTTGCGCATCTTTGGGCTCCAATAAATGGTGGCCTTGAGCCGGTAATGCTACTAGGACTGCTCCTACAATGAGTGGACTGGGGCAGGTAATTCCAGGGATTGCAAAAATATGAAAATTCCATGCAGGTTTGATAGTAATATCCCTGGTAAATGGATGGGATACTCATGCATGTATCTGGATATGAGGCATCTGCACTCATGTACGGATAGGTGTAGGGTGAGGCATAATACTAATATATTCCTGTCATGCGGGAGTATTTAATTAACAAAAAATGGTTAATATATATAACTGTGGCCTCATCTCACATTTGGAGATGCGCATTATGCTTATTTGATGTTTGCCGACCCACCCCTAATACTCAGGTAGTAGCATCGTGATCCAAGGCGTAGTAAGCCTTCTCTTTAGACGCATGAAGTCTATCAACCCCTGTGTATGCTTTGTAATGTAGTGTAGCTGTTTTGATCGTGTTCATGTGTCTGCGTTGGTCGTGTAGGATGTGGGAAGGTTATTGGAGGGGCGTAAGGTGGTACGATGGTAGCCTGTGCTCCTGTCATCCTCCCTTTGTCCATGTCTGCTCGCTATCCGCTTCTTGGGATAGTAGAGCGTCGTGACGCTGTGACGTCACGACGTAATCTGGTCTGCCATCTGTAGTGTGAATGTGGCCAGTGGTCGTAGTGCGAATGGCCATGCCCTAATCGCCTGTAATGATTTTTGAAAACTAAATCCAGAAAGGAAGTTATTGGGGGGGGAGGTCTTGTTTCCTCAGAGCCCCTGTCTGTGTTCGCTTCTAATTAGTGAGCGCGTGTGTGTGTGCCTGTGTTCCGCTACACCACGCGGACGGTTGGTCTGTTACAGGCTAAGTCGTAATGTGTATCGCGTGTATGGGCAGGAGGTGCCCGTGGCCTGTCAACGTCTTTGAGAACGTGCTCCTATGGGCCCAAGATAAGTTCCGATCTGTCACGTCTTGTCCATTGCTAAATGTTTTTGCAGTGTTAAAAAAATGTATGGTATTATGATTGTTTTGCGTTTGTAATTTCACGGCCACTGCCGATACAACAATCGTGTCTGTCACCAGCAGTATTGCAGTATGACGAGATCTGCAAGTCAGTATTTTCGTCATGTTGTGTTTACATTTGACTGCGTACGTGATTTTTCGCCAGTATGTGAGTGTTGTCACCGTTCTAGATTCCGGACGGTCCAATGTGTCAATTTGTCCTATTTAGCTGGTACTGTTGTGTGGCCCTATTCCGTAAGACCTTTGTCTTACGAAATTTCTATACTTGTGTCTGGGAAATCTATTTTCCCTGTCAGGTGTCACTGAAATTCTATGCCTGGCTTTTGGCCGAAGGAAATGTGGTATTATCTGGTTGTGTGGTTGTATGAGCTAATTTCAGTGTGATTGGAAGCCTGGATAGTTGTTTTCCCTGGTGTCCAATTTTCGCTGGGATTTGAACCCGTGCTCTATGTAACTCTCTGTGTTTTGTGTCTGCGTTGTGTTTCAGGGATTGAGGTGTCCTCAGTGTGGTTTTTGCTTGTGTCTCTCGTACCAAAAATACCGTTGGTTAGTTAGTTTTTGGTACGAGTGTAGTGTGTGATCATGGGTTCGGACCCGGCTTAGTGTAAAGGCTTGTTACGACGGTATTTGTGCCGTCCATATTATGTCCCATGTACCGTGTATTTGCAATGCGCAAATGAAAGTACGCATACCTGTGAAGAGTTTGTATGTTTTTGAATTCTCCTCGTAGTGTAATTTGTGAGTTATGAGGTGTTTGGACTCGGCTTAAATGATGCCGTATGTTCTGCTCTGAGAGCTGCTAGCATATTGCTGTCTGTAAGCGTGCAGGTTACCCATGAGACTTGTGTTATCGCTGAGTGTGTCAGTATTGAGTTACAATGTCGTGCGCGCTCGCTTGTTACTTGTTTTGATAATGCTTTGTGTCCGGCACATGTGTGTCTAATCGGCTTGCTCTCTGTGACTGTGAGTAGTGCTTTCCGCACTGTGAAAGAACCTTTCAATAACTACATTCGTGTAAAACGTACATGCAGGTCCCTGTCCATTGTTCAAAATGTCGTTATACACGAGTGTGTCCGGGCCGCTAGTCGCGTGTTTGGTGACTAGATGCCGGAGGCGATTTTGTTGTTTTTCATTTATGACATTGTTAGTGGAACTGTCCCAATCTATTTTAGCTTCCTATTTTTCTATCCTGTAATTGGATAGCTACCCAACCTTATGTTCCTGGTATTCAGAAGGTTGCGGGTTTTGAGACCGTCTTTTACCCAGAGTAATTGTTTCTGGCGCCATTCTAGGCTGTGCCTCCGGGACAGATCTGGTGAGTGTTAGGATCGTATCCCGGTGCGGTCAGTGAGGTCCGAAGGCTATTTCTTGGCCTTCTTTCCACGTCTGCTAGCGGGATCATTTCCTTTTCTTTTAGTAGTGTGCCTGTCATGTGGCAATGTAAATTGCTTGTGTGACTTCCAAAAATATGTAGGGTTTCCCAAAGTCTGGGATTTTCACCCTATGGTGTGTTTGCGTTTAGCCTGCGTGTTATTATGGAGGTGAGAAAAAAGTCATATTATAGGCAGTGTAACGTGTCACGTATGCCTATGGATGCAATATATACAGTTCAACTTGGCCAATTTTTCCTTCATCGGGCCTAATGACTGAGGTAGAGAGAAAAAAAATGAGCTATGCCCCGCTCCGTATTAAGAGAGCACTTTGAAAAGGTATAAAAAATATATTGTATCTCGTTAGCACCCTGCTTTATGCTGATTAAAGCGGGTTGCCCGATGGCGATAGTCTGTCAAAATTGTGTCGTAAACACTATGAAAAATGCTTAAAAATGGTAAGTAGTACCTGAGTGTAGTATCCACCTATTTGGTGGCGTTAGTACTACGGTAATCTAGTTACGTCTCAGGAGAATCTACCACTGTTGGAAAATAGTTTGAGATTCTTAATTCTTGCTACAATCAGGGCTTTCGCCCCCCACAAGAGAATCTATCAAACTGTGGGACCGGAACATAGAACATTTAGTCATTTCCATCTAGAAAGACCCGCTTAAGCTCTATGCTGTGATTTGATGCTTAAGCTGTGTTCGGAATATCTCTTTCCGGCCTTAAGCCGCGTGGCTCACCTGATGGGCTTCCACTTGGCTTTAGATATTAGCAACTTTACGTTATCCAAGTTGTAATATGGACCCTATGTTCTGTAACCATTGATGGCCTGAGAAAAAAAATGCTAGGTGCCCACAATAAAAATCAAGAAGGATTTAGAATTATATACTTTTGGTTTAGCCGTGTTGTACTGCATATACGTGGAGAAAAAAAATGTGCCGTTTACGTTAGTGAGTCTTTATGTGTTTATTGGCGTATTTCTCCCGTGTAAACGAACTTATGTGTGTCCCTAATATAGGTTCAAGTGATATTAGCTTATTTCTGTGTCCCTGGTGGAAGTCGTTACTCCGGTCCGAGCGTCCTTGCTCGGAAAGGTGAAGGGTTCTGCCCTGTTATGAGATTATAGGCCCCTGAAATCCACTGAGGCGCTTCTTTGCCATTTTTCGGGGGAGTTTGTAGCAAAGTAAGCCTGGGCCTACTTCCACCGTAGCGCGTGTCTGTAGGTTTGAGTGTGCCTGTTTTCGAGGGCCTAATTGCGCTCTGCGCTACCCTAGTAGAGTTTACGGGGGTGTGTGTGTTTTTGCCTGAGTGGTTTTGTGGGGTAGGTAATAACACCTTTCCTGTACCCCGTGTACCGTGTGTGAGTGCGTGGTCACAATGTGCAGGCGTGTATCGTGCATCCTGAGGGACTGAATGCAACACCCTCTTATGCATTCGCACCTGGGGTGCTAATGCCGGTGTTCGCCTCCGTTCTGGCAAACTTGCCCTTTGAACTGGCGGTAAAGGCCGCTTAATTGCCTGTGTCTGCCCTAGCAATGTGGTGGCGTGTAGCCTGACCGCTTTCTGGCCTGTGGCCACGGTAGACTCCTGCCATTGTGTTTGCCTATCTGTGTGGGTGTATGTAGGCTTTATGTACTGTAGGGCGGGCTCTACGTCCTCAGCCCATGACGTGGTTACGTCCCGTTGTCTCCCTGTCATATAATGTGTTTCTGAGAGTCCTGGCTTCAACTCCCTCTCGTTCGTCCGTTCAGAGGGGATTGACCTAGGGTCTGCTGCTCGGTTTGGCAAAATTGCCTTCCGAACCGGAGCTAAGGGATGTGTATTAGTGTAAGCTTGTCCCCGCAGTGTATTGGAGTCTAACCTGGCCGTCTTCTGGACTGTGGCCATGGTGACCTCCTTCCCATGTGTGACAGTACATGGCGAGAGGGACATCCTCGCAAATTGCCGAGTTAGCGTATCTACGCTTATGTCCTCTCTCTCGGCTGGGCTGGTGGCCCTGCCATGAACTCAAAAAATGGCCTAGTGAGCCCGGAGTTCCTTATGTCCGCCCCAAATTTGGGCGTACTGCCTGTTGAGGCTCATGGCCTGTTGGCAAATTGTTGTATCAGTGTGCTTGTGCTCTGTATAGTTTTGTGGCCGCTAGTTGGAGAAACGCTTGCTCGCGAATTAACTCCCTGTACTGAGCGTATAAAGTCGTGTAGTGCACCCTCAACCTCTCGAGGGTTGCATTATTTATTACGGGACCCTGTGTGGTGATCAATTGGTCGTGTATTCTGTGTCTCTGGGTATGGATCCTATTGAGGTGTTCATGTATGTGCCTCAAGAGCGTATGTGCGCATCTTAATCGCGCTGTCGTACCCTCTGACGGAGTGTATGGCTGTTTGCCCTGATTTTTTGTTTGGAGTGCCCGTATCTGTGTTTGCCGGCTTTGTATGTGCCTCTGGCATCTGAGTAATAATGCTAATAATATTGGCGTACCCCTACTGCCTCTATGGCTTACAATCTCTGTTGTTTCTGTATGAGGTGCCATTCTAAATGAAAAGTATGCGTCTTCTAAGAAAAAAAACTGTGCGTGTTTGTCAGTGTATTCTTATTCTCTCTGATTCCTTCTGGGGCTGGGGGGTTGGTTTGGGAGAAAAAATTCCCTGTGTAAGTAGTACGGAGCAAAAATGCTGCTCTCTGTCTGGGAAAAAAAATCACATTTTTGCTTGGCTTCCTGCGGTACGGAAGGGGTCGTTTCTACTACGAGGGCTCGTTGGTTGAGTCCTATTTTACTGTGCGTAGTAGAGGCGCCTCCACCATCTGTTTTAGATCCCTTATTGGGGGGTGGTTGGATCTAAAACGGAAGAGTTATTGTGTTAATTTATAAAGAAGTGCCAAAAAGGGGGTAGCTTCCCGTAGTCGGGCAAGCTGACCAGTGTAGAGTGTTGTTTAGTGTTAGGGTGCTAGGGGTTGCTCTTATAAAAGATCTAGGTGTATTTTAGGGGATGGACTTAGCGTACAGGTCAACGCGCTGGTCGTCCAGCTGGCTGGTTAGATAATCGACTTGCACGCGTCAGCTATATGGCGCGTGCCGCTCCTGGCAGTCGGGTCACCGCGTGAAATGCAATGCTACCTGAACTGGCAAGTGCCTGGCTACTGGGTGTCACGTCTAACCGTGACGGAGAGTTCAGGAAGGGAGTTAGGGCGTAAAGAAGCGTGTAAACAGTAATGCAGGTGTAATGTACTGACCAAGTGTTTATTGGCCAGTAATATTGAATTATGAGTCCCTTTTAAGGGATGTAGTGATGTTACAATGTGAGAGTACAACTGGTGTATACAAATTGGTGGGTAAAGGTTACAACGTATAGGATTCTGACACCGCTGACTCACCTGATGATAACAGCGCTAGCCTCCGGCCGCCGAACTGTATGACTGGTAATGGAGAGCCCCTGACCTCCTTAAGACTCCCTTTTATATTCTTCGGCGCTGTGCTGTCAGCATTGTGCTGAATAGATGTCCTAGTTAATTGTGTGTCGCTGTTTTGTGGTAGTGATGCAAGGATTGGGCCAGCTTTCCAGAATGGCTAGCTGTCCTTGCGGTGTTAGTAGATGTTGGTCTGGACTTACAAGGATTGCCAGTTAGGAGATTTAAATAGATGATGGGGGGATGGTCTCCAAGGGGTGCATACCGCTGGGGTACTGTACAATATTCCGATTATCTAACCGAGTGTGGTTTAAGCTATCTTAAATGACGTGACCTGTTGAATATTACAATTTATTATTATAATATATGGAAACTATGAGGTCAGCCAGAATACAGCTAGAAAGAGAGGTGGATGGTAAACGAAGGGTGGGAAGACCAAGAACTTGTTGGATGGACATGGTCAAGTCAGACATTGCAACCAAGGGAAGGACACTAGATGATGTCATGAATAGGGGCCGTATTTTTTGGTAATAGCGATACGCGCGAAATTATTTCATATCTCCTTTCTTGCCTATATATGACCTTGTAGGTACTTAAAGTAGCGTATTTTAGCAAAATGAACTCGCGAAACATCACGAAATCTGATTTATTGCGCGAATTGCACAAATAATCACGAAATATACTCCACTTGATACGAAAATGCTAAATATTATCGAAAAAGCTCTCCAATAAACGTTTAAATGCTTCTGAGGAATTGACCATCGTGGTTTCCTTCTCGTTTGATTGATAGTGTCAACACCAAGTGATCACTTTTGTGATATTTTCAATGTTTAGCTTGGCCCATTTGTCGGTCAAATTTTATTTATTGTTACTGAGATCCCCGAATGGTAATTATTTATTTACAATTGTTAATTGCTTGAACCATATGCATAATCTTGTTATCAATCACTTATTCATAGATATTATAGTTCTCACCTCGAGTGTTTCAGTCTCGCTATCTCAGGCGTCCTCACTCCCAGACATCTACTGGTTGATCCACTGTCTGCTGAGTAGTGTCGACTGACGTCACCCTGACTTTCGTTCGACCAATGGCAGGTCTTTGCCTCGAACTCCTGCAGGGTCTCCGCGTTCTTCTGTACCCGGGTCCGGAGCTGCATCTGATAAGCCTGCTGAAGATGGCTATCTCCATATCGGGACTCCATATGGGCGATCAGGGAAGCGTAGTCCTGGGATCCAGTCGGGATGGCCTGAAGGACGTTAAGGGCGTCACCTCTCAGCGCTACAATGAGAGCTGTAGCCTTTTCTGTGTTGTTCCAGTTATTTATGGAACAGGCCGCCTCGAACTGACGTAAGTAGGTGCTCCACGGGACCTTTCCGTCGAAGGTTGGGGGCGTCACTCTGCTATGTCCCGTTCCTGATATTCCCGGTGTAACGGTGGGCGGGCGTTGGCGCAGCTCGGCAACTTCCTCTCGTAGAGCGTTGAATTTCTCTTCCACCCGCGTCAGTGGGCGTTGGCGCAGCTCGGTAACTTCCTCTTGCAAGGCGTTGAATTTCTCCTCCACCCCCGTCAGTGGGCGTTGGCGCAGCTCGGCAACTTCCTTTTGTAAGACGTTGAATTTCTCCTCCACCCCCATCAGCGGGCGTTGGCGCAGCTCGGCAACTTCCACTTGTAAGGCGTCGAACTTCTTTTCCACTGCCGTGACTTCCTCACACAGACCCAGTTCTAATTTCTTCAGGTCCTGTGTCAACTTATTCTGACCGTCTTCCATCTTCTTCTGGCCGTCCTCTATCCTCTTCAGGTCCTCCGCTAGCTTCTTCTGGCCGTCTTCTAGTTTGGCAGTTAGGTCCTCGGCTAACTTATTTTGACCGTCTTCCAGCTTCTTCTGGCCGTCTTCTAATTTGGCAGTTAGCTCCTTGGTTAAATTCTTCTGGCCGTCCTCCATCTTGGTTTCCATGCCATTTAACTTTTCTAGCAATGCTGCCAATTTCTCCTCCATTTTAGTTGTTTGTCTTGTAAAGGGCATGCACTCACAGGAAAATTAGAGAAAAATGACCTGCTCGGGTTTTGAAACCAGGACCGTCAGGTGTTGTGCTTCATTTCGAAATCCGGCTTCTGACACCAGTTGTTACGTGCCACCCCCTAGTGGCACCTTTGTTTACTGGATTACGGTGGGTATAAAGCACAATACCAATTACTGCTTAAAAAATAATTAATTTTATTGCATCCAGAAAAATACACTACTCAACAGCAATCATTACCTTACTCCAGTTTCCTCACGTCGAGAATACTTTCCCTTTCACTTGTCAACAGACCACAGTTAATCCTCTTCGCTAATGAGTCCGCTCCCGTACGCTCGCTGGAAATAGCTGCACCCAGCCTGTCACCGTACTACACACCGTTTCACAATGTAGCACAATCACTTCTGTCGCACTGGAAATAAACACACTCGCTCAAGACACAGTTCCTCTGTAGGAGTCTCACTTCCCCGCTCCACTGGGGGTTTCGCAAGTCACCGCACTTCTGTTGCCCGGGATAAATACTCGCACTAGCTCATAAAACACAACAACAACCACTGCTTGACAGGTCGCTCTTATATAGCAGGCCGGTGACTCAATAAATGCTTCTAGATCCATCCAGGGTTCACGGCTTCTCGAGGTTTCCATCGCTGGTCCAGTCACGAATATTCTGGACTATCCCTTTGTCCTAGTAGCCCTGTTGCATAAGGCACACGCAATACAGGAGGAAGGGCACAGCCCAGCCCTGGGGCAGTTGTGACTCACGCGGCGAGTGATGACACAAACTCACAGCCGTAACAATATTTTACAAATAACCTCTGTCACTGTGATGGCTGTATTAATGTGTGCTTCGACTATGAAGGGTAGGAATGGTAAGGAGCTGGTTATGGACTTAAGTGCATTGTCAATTATATTTACTTTCAGGATGTGTGTTGTGGGAAAATCGAACACTCCTCTAGTTAGTTTTTCAAGTAAGTGTACTCCATGCCTCCCTTAGAAGCCGCTAATGCGCTCTAAGCATTGGCAGTTTGCAACCATCTCACTATTGTTAACATAGAATGCTCATTACTTGTTATTTCAAGTACATGTTTCCATGTAGGTAAGGAATTGAGCCAAACATAACATGTTTTGATTTTCTTTGCACTTGTCTGTGGGCAAACATGCCATTTATCTGGAGTACAAGTGGAAAACCACATGAGTTTGACGTTTAGAAAACTCACCTCGCCTCACCCCAACTGTTTGGAAATGTAAATAATTTGTTTTTGTCTTACTTAGGGGCTTGGAAATCATGGCCATCATTCCCATGTACTGTACTTAGAGAAAATAATAAGGGGTCATGCACACTATTATTAGCTGAGTATCTAATACAATTTTGCATAACAATGGGACCAGTATCGCATTATAAAGGCATGCCATGTGTTACCGTCCTCAAAGCCAGTAATTTAAAACAAAAGAGGTCTTTATTTTCCACCACCCCCAAACATGGGCTTACATCTAGTGGAATGTAGGTTGACGACCATGGAGCCCCAGCTGAGTCCTTCATTGCTTCCACTGACTTGTGCTAGGCTCCTGTCTATCTTCTTTCCTGTCGACCACACTTGGTCAACACTTGTTCTCTACCGACTCCGACATTATAAGGCTATCCAAGGCTTAGGGAGTCTCTTTATTTTCTGACTTAATTGACCCTTGTTTATTTTTTTTCTGATACCCTCCTTGTGTGAGGAGGCAGCCTTCTTTCTATTTTTATGTTATTTCTTGCCTTTTGCTGAAGCCACACTAAAGGTAGGGTGTATGTAGCCCCACCACTTGTGGTGCACCCTGGATATGGCTAGACACTCAGGGGCTTAGGCTGATCAGTTTGGAAGTTGGTGACCACAAGGGATTCCTGAGCTGGGTCCAGTTTTTCTCCTTTTTATCGATTACCATTGGAGCGGGACCCTCTCCTCTTATACTTTCATATCTACCTTTTATGGCTCTCCTTCCTTTCAAGTAAATCAATCCACATTCTTGAGCGTTGAGGGGCATTTTTTTATTCCTTCTGTCCTTTATCCTTTTGTCTCTCATTTCTTTTTTCTAGTTATAAGTGTGTAGTTAGTTTTAGTTATAGTCTACATTTCATTTTATATTCACCATCAGCCAAACAATTAGGGGTCGATAGGACAGCTTGGTGGTTAAGTTTATAGAACGCTTGTTTTTTTTTTTTTGAAACAACACCATGTTGAATTCCAGACTGGGTCAAGAATTTTATACTTTGTTCACTTATTTCTCATGGCTTTGAAACTGTCTGTCTGTAACGTGATCATTATTAATTTTAACTTCAGTGTACGGTGTAGGATTGGAAAGGAGGCAGCCATGGCTTCTGAATTACAACTATGTTAGCGTTTGTCTAAAGTATAAATAAAAAAGGGGTTCAAACATCATGTAGGACATAAACTATTTTTAAATTCAGATTTGTGTTTCACAGTAAGCACAATAATTCTCCGTTTAAAACAACACTTAAATTTCTTTTTCTAACATGATAGCTTATAGGCGGGCATTGCTATAGCTTACATGTAGTAGGGTCAACAGCTAAGGATTCAATTTCAATTACCTATACCTCTCATGGTATGGCTCTTAGTCAATTCGTTAAACTACAGAAAACTTTTCTATATGTTCTGTTACATTATCATTTGACCATCTCAGAGTGTAGTGTTTAACATACTTGGTTGTCTACCCTAAGGCCATGGCTTCCAACCCCGACTATACCAAAGAATTCATTTTCATTTTAAGGTTGCAATAAGGTTCATTGAGCCTTGTCAACCCTTACCTAACAACTATCTACTCATGTACGTTAACACGGTGCGAAGCATGTCCACCATCAAGCAGACGAGTAATAAGAAACTTGCTGGCAAGAGCGCCGTGTTCTTATCACCAAGACTCATTACACAAAGCCAGTGTCTCTGTGCAGATTCAACCCAGCGATAGTATGCAAGTGTGTGTTTGTTCAAAATGCATCATTAATATAACTCAACTGTCACCACAGAGGTCCGGGTTCGATTTTCTAAAGGCTGCAACAGGGTACACTCAGTCTTGTCAGGTAAAACGTTTTGGGTCATTTCATAAATCATGGGAAGGGGTTAGCCATTGTCAGTCCAAAGCAACACCCTCTCCGATAATTAGTTTTATAAAATCTCAGGTCGATAACCTTAACGTTTTGGCTCTTTTGGGTAAATTCATGGGGAATGGCAACGGGTTGGACATCCTAATTTGTACAACTGATAAAACTCTGTAGCCTTATTCGATAGCTATAAACACATTAATCCATAATTACCTAATAATAATAATAATAATAATTAGCAAGCTGTCATCATTCATACACACATTCATTAAAGCATTGTTTCCCAAAACTCTTATGCTTTTAAGTGTTTAATACCTTTTTCTCCTGTAACATTACTATTCCCTGTTTTAAGAGTGAAATAATCTATCGGGGTAAAAGCGTATGTCATCATCTATTTTTCAACTATCACACCTAATTTTAGGGTTCTTAGTTTGCAAGAGATCGATTTTTTCAATTTGGGGGTAGTTTTCACCCCCTACTTTTTTTTCATGAAAAAAAAAAAAACAGAAGATCTCAGGTTCAATTATCATTTTTACCCGTTTAACACCTTTCCCCCCACTGTAAAATCACTATTTACTGTTTTAGGGGTGAAATCATCTATCCAGATAAAAGCCTATGAAAATGAAAATCCACAGCCTGCTTCCAGTCTCCGACCGGGTCAGGAATGGAATGAATGAAGCCCCCATCTAGCGGCGAGGATATGAATTGTGCCGGCTGCCGAGGCCTGACGCACTCCTCTGGGGCAATGATTAAATGAATGACAGATGAAATGAGATGATAGTGGAGAGTGTTGCTGGAATGAAATTTTGACAGGGAAAACCGGAGTACCCGGAGAAAAACCTGTCTGCCTCCGTTTTGTCCAGCACAGATCTCACATGGAGTGACCGGGATTTGAACCACAGACCCAGCGGTGAGAGGCCGGCGTGCTGCCGCCTAAGCCACGGAGGCTTATAAAAGCCTATGTCACAACCAATTTTTTAAGCTATTACACCTAATTTTACGATTCTTAGTTTCCACAGTATCGATTTTTCAATTTGGGGGTAATTTTCACCCCCTGCTATTTTTCATCAAAAACAAAAGATCTTAGTTTCACTTATTATGTTTAGGTGTTTAACATGTTTCTTCCCATAACATGACTATTTACTCGTTTTAGGGGTGAAATGACTAATCGAGGTAAAAGCCTATGTCATCCCCTTTTTTTTTATTAGCCTACTTTCGATTTTTGCAAAAAATGAAAGTAGACTTATGAGATCAACACAGGGCGAAAAAAAAAAAAAGTGTGTCTGTCTGTGTGTGTGTGAGTCTGTGTGTGTGTCTGTGTGTGAGTGTGTGTACTCTGAATGTCTGTCCCCCCCTATCAATTCGAACACGGTGAATACGAATTGAACGAAATTTGGTACAAAGGTAGCACTAGCTAAGGACACCTCAGTGTCATGTTTTATATCGCCGCCATCTTTACTAAAACTGAATGGCGGCCACTCAAACGTTCAAAACGTAAAATCAAATAACGACTAACCAAATCATCCGATCTCTACCAAATTTGGTAACAACATACCTTCGTATAGGATGCGTCTTGTGACCAAACTACAAGGTCGTCCGCCATACCATTTCAGGATGGCGGCCGTGCGAATTATGCAAACTTTATAATCCATATCATGGGACCCACCAGTTCCGATTATCGAGCCGAGAATCGTTTTAACTGTTCTAAAGGAAGAGGCACGTTCGAAATTAAAAGTTTATTTTGTAATACTATAGTGCAGACGTGATTTTAAAAAGCTGAGCTGATTTAGTAATAAGACAAGATGGCAGCGGATATCTTGTGCCTGACTTATAATTCACTAATTTGAGTATTGCATGCAATATAGCGTACTGATATAAAATAAATAAACTTTGTATGAAATGCTTTATATATAAATAATATACTCCAGTGATGAAATCGTTTAGTATAAATCACTATTTGCTAACAAGTTCTATGTACGTCATTTTATATAGAACGATATTCGTTGACACAATTAGCTCAGTGGTAGAGCGTTAGCCTATCGCTCAAATGCCTATGGTTCAAACCCGATCAGAGCTAGTTTTTTTGCTTGAAATTTTATATGTTTATTGTTTTGTAATGACTCAGATGTTTTAAAATTAAGCGTTATATTGTGCATATTATGGTGTAAAATATATATTTAATTAAAACATAATTCGCCAGCAGATTTACTCGAGACATCTAGCTGCCAAAAAGGTAACTGCACGCCGACCAGATTTTATTGAAAAGTTTCTTCTTCTGGCCGCTAGAATGCACTCGCTCTGTTAGGATTATATTGTTAGATATTTCACCACTAGATATCACGACTAGTCTACGTGGGGCTCCATTGATTACTATACCATTTGCATTCTATGCGCATCGAATTTGAAGAATGACAAGATGATACTACGATACATTTTTACTTTCTATTTTAAAGGGTTTGTAACAGCCTATTGTGCGTTATTTGAAAATGTTAATTGAAGTAAAGAACAAAACGATTTCACATAGTATCTGAACTCTACCGTTGGTGCTAGTTCAGGATATTAATTCTTCTATTTCAGCCAAATAGCAATCGAAAATATCCACATAGTTGGTATACACACGTCTCTGTAGGGTCATGGAAAGATTTGTTAATTCAATTAGGGTTGTGAAAGTCATACGCAGCCAGACGTGTAAAGACATGCCTCAACTCAAAGTTGGATGTTGCCCGCGTCAGGCCGATTATGTAATAATAATAATAATAATAATAATAATAATGTTATTGGTTTTACGTCCCTTTTAACTACTGTTGCTTTTAGAGACGCCGGGGTGCCAGAATTTTGTCCCGAAGGGGATCTTTAATGTGCCAGTAAATCTACTAACACGGCTCCCTCGCATTTGTGCACCCTCAAATGCCAGCTGACTGCGCCAGGATACGAACCTGAAACATACGGTCCAGCAAGCGAGAACGTTACCGCTGAGCCACGCCGCCAGTCCGGTCGATTATGTCTCCAGATCCATAACATTCTTTAGATACTTCTTATCTTTCTTTCTTTCTTTCTTTCTTTCTTCAATGATGGTAGCAGTTTTTATCTAGGTTGTGGCGTTTGGTAGAGGTAAATCGTTTCTAAGGTCTTCAACAAAGAATAGTTCTATTATACTCTTTGATAATAACAACGAGTTATAACTATACTCATACATTTAGGAGAAAGTAGGCTATATGTTCTTTACTGAACATCTTGTTTTTTAAAGCTATCACGCCTAATTTTAGGGTTCTTAGTTTCCAAGATATCGAGTTTCCACTTTTGGGGGGTAGTTTCACCCCCCCCCCCCCAAAGGGGGACGTCGCCCCAAGTGCTAGGACCCCTCATACAAGTCCCTAGCATGATTGGTTCGCGAGATATTAACAAAAGTGTAGTTAGGCACTTTTGACAAAGAAATGAATCATACATTCAAAAACGAGGCGTCACCCGAAGTGCTAGGTTACTGCCTATGGCAAAATCCCATCAGGGGTTCAGAAAATATTAACAAAAGTGTAGTTAGGCCCTTTTGACAAAAGCCACCGGTGTGCATAATACAAAAAAATTCTCTTCACCCTGGGTAAGTGTAGTATTTATTTTGGGGGTTGACATACCTCGTTCATACAAAAGGAGAATTCACTACGAGTCCTACGACACCCCATATGTTTAAATCGCTTAATTGATTAGCGAGATACTAAAAAGCGAATGACCTATTCGTTTTTGTTTTTTTTATAAATATTTAAATAAACCTCATCTATAAGTAATCATTTAAAAATTCCGCTCTGTTATAAAAGCCCTCAAGTGCGCATGCATAAAGAAAACACTTCTTAACCCCCGGGTAAGGGTAGCTTTTATTTTGGAGTGGATATACCCCCGTCCATAGCAAGGGGTGGTTCACCACAAGTCCTACGACACCCTATATGCTCAAATCCGACCATGCGTTCGCGAATCATCGCCAATGTTCGCCAGAAAGTAGGCTATCATTTTGTTTTGTCCTAGACATTTGAAACTTGCTGTCAGCCTAGAGGGCATTTGGACCTTTCATTGACGTCAAGAAAACATTTTTCTCATCTTCACCGCTTCCAAAATAGCGGAAATTTCAAAAAACAACAATTAAAAAAATATATATATACCGACACACATTCATAGCAAAGAGGACGTCACGCCATTCCTAAATAACACATCGTTATAGCCTTACAAGTTCATTAAATTCGCCAAAATGTCAAAAACGCACGTTTACCTCAAATTGCGTTTCCAAATTCCACCCATTTAAAAAATAACATCACCATCAAATAGAGCGGGAAAAATAGCATTTAAACGAGCCCTCACTCAACTCTAGTCCTCGCCCACCACCAAACCTTTTCCCAACATAGCCATACGTATTCAAGCACACACGCGAATGACCTTTTAGTTTTGGTATTTAAATTAAATAAAGAGGCTATAGGAAAAGAGGGGCATTACTACGAGTGCGAGATATCAGGTTCGGGGCCGATACGGCAAGGGTTCAATAAGTTAGTGGACAGAACCCCCAAGTTAACACTACTTGTTAAAGGTCAACCACGTCTCACGCGAACACTGCAGACATATCACGTGATCGCTCGTACAGCTGCACACTTGCACGGGTATCAGATGACGTCAACACCCATTAATTTTTATCTCTATCGCATAAATAAGTCAAAAGTTATCTGCTTCAAGCGGTTACCCAAAGGTTATCTGCTTCAAGCGGTTAAAGGTCGACCTCTTCCCACGCTAACATGTGCACGTGCACATGCTCACACCGCATGGCTATCAGATGACGTCATGATGATGCAATATGTCCTCGCGATTACGCAATCTCCAAAGTATGAAAATGTATACTACTGAGGGTAGTTTGCATGTAGAATTTCGTTGTTCCTTGAAGCACTATGAAAGTCAAGGAGGTTAGATATCTAAGCTCCTTGAACACTATAGTGCTTTCTAGTCGAGAAATGAGGAACTTTGTGTTGGCGGAAACTCCCGAGATTAATTTTGCCATAATTAACATGGCCTACTGAATTCAAATGGGTTCTTTGACATGCCAACATCGTATGACAAGCGTGTTGTATTTTTGCCACCTTTCAAAAATCACTTACCACAGCCAGAAGCGAACCTGCAAGATTGGGGTTAGTAGACCGACAAGTTAACCACTCACCCACCGTGGCAAGCTCATTTCACAGTAACTGACAGAATAAATGGTAGGCCTAATTGATGTAATACTTGTTTCGGAAATGTTTTCTGCTGACCTTGGCTATGCTAGAGTTTTCTGATTAGTAGTGTTAGAGGTTAACTCCTGTGCCAATCCCAATTCACCTTGGCTGTAAATAATGCATAGGCCTAGTTCTTAACTTGACATTTTTGCATTCTGTTTGCGATGCACCCCGCTTCATGCCCGGCCTGGGGTCGCGTTTACGAGACTATGAACACCGGATATCAAATTATTGATACAAATGTAAGGTTTATTTTTCAATAGAAGGATCATACCAGTGTAAAAGCTTCAGATATTTTCTCCTTAATAAATAAGTTGGGCTAATCTCTGTTTAGACCTCGGAAGAAAATTAAAAACCACATACAGGTCGCTACATACATCACAACTTGTAACACTTTTATCACCACTGTCTGCATCACTGTACACATCTGGATGCACTTCTACGTGGTGTTCTTCAACCTCATCCTCTTACCCTCAACATCAAGCACTTCATCTTCCTTGCAGTCTGGTTCATTCAATCATAGATTTATATTCTCATAGTCATCCATTTTGCACCTATATACCAATAATTAATATAAACTCATAAAACGGAGTAGATATGCACAGGAAATGAGATTAGGCACTGTAATAATAAAACGAATGAAATCAAGAAAACGTTTCGCCACTGGTCACATGGATCACAGTTGTGATCCACAAGAATAAATTGCTTCATAACGCAACAGCCATCAGTCAATGTTACCTGGCTACTGCATGTCAGAGAGGGGATGGGGCCCGAGGAAGGTACACAGATGCTCAAAGCCAACAGTCATACCAATAGGCTGGAGCGACAAAAACTAAACGGCTGGTTCATTATTGTGATCCGCGCGACCACTGGAGTGTTAATATAAAGAAAGGAAGCTTGTAGTTTTGCATAAATAGGTAATATGGTAAATACTGCTGCCCATGTCATAGATTTATGGCATGTAAAATAACCTTCCACTAACTTCAATTGTGTGAAGCAAAATTTGTAGGTTAGATTTGATTAATGCTCTTAAGTTCCAACGTTCGTCGCCAGGCGCAGGTTGCAAATGGCATCTAGTATCCAAGTTCACAGCTATGTGTCATGGATGGTAGCACTTGGTAGAAAAAGTAGGAACTACTTGAAATTATCATCTGCAGTTCTTACTTGAATTAAAAACAGATAACACACACTAATAGTCCATCACAATCAACACCGGTTGTGTTAGGTAGTCAGCCCGAAGGCTGGTTAGATCCTCAAACAGTACCGCCGTAAGGTTATGTGAGTCGATACCCACAAAAACCCAAGGCAGCGCTATATTGAGACGTACTAGGCAATAAGAGGAGTGAGGTAGTTTGCCATCGCTTTCCTCACAGAGTCAGAACAGTAGCACTAACCCTATGAGTAGAACCTTTCACAACACAGACACTGACTGTGCCCTGAATGTCATTACTAAGCACCACCCATACCTCCGTGGCTTCCATATAATCACAGCCATGAGAGAGACTGAGACATCGGTGAAAAGCCACCTTTTACTCTAGCCTGTGTCAACAGACAAATGCAAATGTACTGCATTCATCAAGGGATGGCAAACAGGCCTCAACACCAGTTATCAGACAGATTCTACACACACCCAAAGTACACGGGGCTACATGACCCAGTGGCGATTCCTCCATGTAGGACATGAATGAGGATCATCCTACAGTCAGCTCTGAGCTGAAACTGTTTAAAAAAATTAAATTTATTGTTTTGTAAAATAGTCTTTGGGGCTACCTTGCGCGCCCTCTCGATAAGCTCTGTCTCACTGTCCCTACTTGTAACTAGTTCTACATTTCACCCCTAGATGGGTGAAGTGTGACCTTCACTGCCCGGAGTAGAAAGCTGAGGATGAAAGCCTTGCATCCTCAAAGCACGTGTTTATAGCTTTAGAAATGAATGGGAGCCCTTGAGGGGGAGGGGGCAGGTTTGGTCTATTTAATGGCGCTCTGAGAAGGTCGACTGAGATCCTCAAGTCTGGCTATTGGTTAAATTTAAACCAACACTACAGGCTTATTGGTTACGATCAGAATGGATAATCTGTTTTCAGCAATGTGCACATCGTTGGAGTGGTATTCGATTGTATTGTGTAACGTGTTCGTAATAGTGCTGTGCGACTGGATAATTAATATTAGACTAATATCTCAATTTAGCCCAGCTATAATAATTACCTTAAGTTAAGCCTATCATATTACGACCTACACATTACAAAGATCAGCGGTCACCACTGACATGACCGCGATGTCGCAACCCCTAAACTAAGGAACCAACCAACAAGATCTGTAGGGGTAGACCAAGGTTAGAATAATATGTTAAACAGATTGACTTGGTTTTAATGTTTGGTAGCTATGTAGAGATGAAACGATTAGCTCAGGACAGGCAGGCTGGAAGGGCTGCATCAAACCAGTCAAAAGACTGAAGACTCAAACAACAAGTTGACATAAACAAAATGTGCACAATTATTCAAAGCAAAGACCTGAATATACTGTGTTAACTTTGTAAAAACAAAGGACAACTGTATTACTGGATAAGGATAAGGCATAATGGCAATGAAAATAAAAATGATTACCACCAATAGAAAAATATATTCCACAGTAACTGACAGAACACAAATGGTAACTGATTTATTACCTGTTTGAGAAATCAGTGCTGCTGACCTCAGTTATGCTAGTGTTTGCTGATTAGTGGTGCTAGAGGTTAACTCCTGCAACAATGCCAATTCAACTTGGCTACAAATAATGCATAGGCCTAGTTCAAAACTAGGTCTTCGTCAATCCAAACTCAAACAAGTAATAACAGCTCTGATGTTAGTGCCAGGACTAATGATACATATAACAATTTCACTCATTTATTAAAATACACTGAGTCCCTGAAAAAATAGTCTCCAATTATACTGGGCAACAAATTTTGCCGTTATGATTGTGACCGAGTCCTCTTTATGTATAACTGGTTCCTTTTGCTCTAAAGTGAAGAAAACTGATGTTGCAGGAAAAGGAGAATACAGTATAGCACTTATCTCAGGGGAAAGAAAGAATAAGCATTTTATCACTTTTCATGTAAGTAGCCTAATCTAGAAAGAGAGGAAGGTGACAATCCCCTCTTTGAGGAGTATAATTTCCTTTACCACACTCTCCACCTTACTACAAAACCAATGTGGCATTGTTTGCCCAATTACATTCAGTCAGCCAACTTGTGACATACAGAGTAATTTTCCTAGATTTTATAACACTACTGTCACACATTATTAATTCTCATTCTTCTATTGACAAAACAGGCAAACAAAAAGTCTAGCATACAGTAAAACCCTTCAAATCAAAAATCCTGGGAAATACGAATGAGTTATTTTCGACAATTTTGAGTTTGAAAAAACGCACTCAAAAAAGAGATACTTATTTATTTAGTCATAAAACAATTATATATTCTACATTATAAGCTTATCCCATCCAGGACTGAAAAACGGAAAGATACGTTATTGCAATTCCTTAGGTTAATCACTTTTGCAAAAACAATGAAATCACACTACAAAATATCACTTAATCTTTCACTTGAAATCAGTTTTCTTCAATTGTCAAAGTGACGAAAACTTTTCCACGGAGGCAATTGTGCGCCAGCGTCGCATGAAGATGACATTATTTAATCAAATTGAGGAAAAAACTCAAAATTGAAGATGACATCGTTTGTTTTGGCTGCTGCGTGTTGTTCAACGAAGCGCAATGCGATGTCAAGAGCATAAATGCAGCTTCAGTATGTCACATTGTCTGTCGAACAAGGGTTGGTTATTATTAGGGGGCGGATTTCTATGACAAGTCATATTTTCCCCTTAACATTATATCTTATAGTCTTGTATTTTCATCACGTTTCCAAGCAAGATAATCAAAATTAAACAAGTTTTATTGGGCATATAACTGCATATTTAGGCTTTCTTAAGTTTTATGGCATATTTTGAACAAAATATCATTATAAACGCCATATTTTGGTAATTTTCATTTACTGGGTCAATTCCTGGAAACCGGGCTATTGTTTACACGGAAGCAGAGGTAATTCCGCAGTTATTCGTCATCGTTCTTATCTCTCACCTTCGCCCTTCCCTCTTCCACCTTCAACACACTGAATGACCTTGGTCACTCATTAGGGAGCTTCAGTCATTCAGTTCTTTTCAATATGCCTGAAATGAAAGTCTCAATTTGTGGGAAGTTACGAAGTTTGGTTCGCGAGTTCGGTGAAAACATATTCAGTATGGATGGAGTGATATTATTCTGTAAATTGTGTGAGGTTAAAGTCATAATTTGAATTTTATAGGTCATATTTTTTATGTTTTTAGGTCATAAATGCATACATATTTCATGCATTTTTAGGTCATAGAAATCCGCCCCCTAGTTATTATGTTATGGATATTTTTCGGCAAATCCGAACAGGCTAGAGTCCCAATTAGTTCGGATTTGCAGGGTTTCACTGTTTTTCAATTAGTGCAGAACACAGTAAAATACTAAAAGAATATGATGAGTGGTATTGTTGCCATGAAAACCTTAATCTACATCTTATCACTGTCTGTATTTTTTGTTTTAAACATAGCAAAATACTAAGAGGACATAACGAGTGGTGTTGTGGCCATGAAAGCCTTAATCTACATCTTATCACTATCTGTAAACTTTATTTTTAAACACAGCAAAATACTAAAATAATATAATGAGTGGTATTGTAGCCATGAAAAACTTAATCTACATCTTATCACTGTCTGTTAACATAAGTTTTAAACACAGCAAATACTCAATGAATATAATGAGTGGTATTGTGGCCATGATAGCCTTAATCTACATCTTATCACTATCTGTTAACTGCTAAAGTGCACATCTAGTGGTTAAACATGAACACACACTACTGTCAGGTCGTGTTTTGTACAAAGAATACAAGCCCCAAAGATGGAATGTAGAGAATTAAAATGGCTGACAAATGTTCTGAAACTTTATCATCATGGAAGTCTCTGATACTGGTTAAGATCAGGAGTATGCAGATCCAGACTAGATCTGCCAAGATGCTAAGGAAGATAGCAATGTAATGTGCGATTGTGGAGAAGAACAGACTATTAAACAAATGCTCAACTGTGTTCAATATCCTGCACCAAAGATTAACTACAACAGGCCTCGGAGAAAGCATCGATAGGGGTCAAGTTCAATTTAAATATATCTGTCCACCTAGTTAATACTCATATTACAAGATTTAAAAAACTATAATATAGTGAACAATTGCTTAAAGTTCATGTGGAAACCTTCTTCAGCAACTGATGTAAATTAAAATAACTATGCAAGCATGATTATAAACTTCTGAAATAATTGAAGGACTTCCACCAAGTAAGAAACCTCATCTGGGACTAGGGAGTACCTCTAAGAGCTAAGCAGACCAACTATAAAACCTACCTCCTGCCAATCACGACGTACGGTCTGGAGACCTGTGTCATAAATAAGAGGGAAGAAAGTCAATTACAAGCATGTAAAATGAAGTTCCTTAGATCATCCCTACAAAAAACCAGAAGAGACAGGGTCAGGAATGAATATGTAAGGAGAGACCAGGGCCGTCGCGAGAGGTGCGGTCGCACCAGGTCCCGCGCTTTACGCCATTTTTTTTTTCGTTAATGAAAAAAATAAAGATAGTGTGTTTGATTCAGTCCTTGCCAAATTAAAAAAAGTCTACAAGGTAAAATATGCTGTGTTTGTATGGAACCCCCCCATACATCCAAGTAATCAATACCCCGGGGGGTACTTTTAACTTCTCCAATGGTCTGTCTTTGATAATAAAGGGCTTGTGGCGGCCGAACGGCCACACAAAATCAGAAAAAGGAGTAGCGACAGCGCTCTCCAGCGGATAGGAACTGCTGCGGACTAGCCGTCTCACTACTTCGTTCAGCACCTGCCTCAGTAGCGTAGTGGATACCACGTTCGCCCGCCAAGCACGAGGCCCGTGTTCAATCCTCGCTACCGGTATCATGAACACGTTTCTAATTTTTCTCGAATGATTCAAGTCTCTTCTATATTGTTCTTCAACTTTAAAGTGACTTCTGTAGAAAATTATAGATTATTGTTCTCCCATATTCGATTACTGTATATAAGCAGCTTCGCCTGCCAGTCTAATCAGTTCTGTACTTAAGGTGGGGTACCCGTGCATGTGGCTTATTAGTTCAGTCTTTAGTCGCCTCAAGACGGGCCTGTGGTGCTGTTGTGATGAAAGTGCGAGTGTGTTGAATTAAAGTGACAAATATGACACCGAGTTCAAAAGGAAAAGGTGGAAAAGGGGCATCAAGAACTCCACGAAGTTAGCAGACCTATTTTGTTTTACTGCGAAAAAATGCACATGATTAAAAAATAGCATCACGGAGTATTAAGGTAAGAAAGACCTGTCTACCTCGCCCATGTTAAATCTTCAAATTGTTGGTACACTTTACTAAAAATCTGTTGGATTTAGCCAATTGAAGTGTCCCTCACATCCCCTCCGCCGCCTTTGGATGCGACCGAGACACTGCCTCCAGAATCAATTACTGGTACCCTCAACGAGGTACCTGTGCCGGGTGAACCTGGAGCATCGTCAGGGGGATCTGAACCATCGATACCCGATCGGTCCTACTTAAGTGACCCTGGCCAGTGGCCAGATCAAATGGATGCAGCTACTAGACAATATTTAATAGAAATAGGACCTCCTAAAATCCCACAGAACTATCAATTTCCAAAAAATAAGACCGGCCGCCATTTTTCACATGACGTTTTAGAGTGCGAGTTGGTTAATGGCAGAACAGTGACAAGAACTTGGTTAGTTCACTCCACCATAAATCAGGCGCATGCTGATATGATCAACGCGGAAAAGAAACACTGGAAAGATGTAGGCCTACTCACAAGAATCATCGCAGCAGTACAATACTTGGCCGAGACAAATTCTGCCTTTCGAGGGAGTTCGTGCAAAGTGTTCGAGAGAGAAAATGGGAATTTTCTAAAGTTGATGGAGATGCTTGCTATTTTTGACGGGCCGATGAGGGAACATCTTCGGCAGGTGCGTGATGACGAAACCCACGTGCATTATCTCGGTCCAGAAATACAAAACGATATAATTTCGATATTAGGTAAGTTAAAGTTAAACTAAATTTAAACATTAGGTTCTTTAAATGGAATTAGAGAAAATGTTCCTTTTATTAAGGCGCTGCTACGAAGGAAATACTACTGAATGCTGTTCGTGTCGCCAAATATTACGCGGATATCCTCAACTGTACGTCCGATGTGAGCCACAAGGAGCAAATGACCTTGGTCCTCCGCTATGTTGATATGATGGCAGAAACTCCAAGGATCGTCGAATCGTTCATTGAATTTTTGGAGGTACACGACACTACGGGAAAGGGGTTAGCTGAGGTTTTAGAGGGAGTATTGGAGGATAATGATCTTGATATCATGGACTGTAGGGGACAAGAGTATGACAATGGTGCAAATATGAAGGCCAAGAATAAGGGAGTGCAGACGCGAGTCAAAAATATTGATAAACGATCAATGTTCATGGCATGTGTTGCGCATAATCTTAACTTACATTTGGGTGACATGGTTATATGACTTTTTTTGGTATAGTTCAGCGTCTGCACACTTTGTTTGTAGCTTCCACGGCAAGGTGAGACATTTTGTGCGAATTATATCCTGGCCTCCTCACACTAAAATCTTTAGCTAGCACGAGATTGGAATGTAGAATTGTCAAGCCCATCAGGTACCAGTTAGGCAAAGTAAACGAAGCTCTAGAAAAAGTGGCAGAAACTACCAAAAATCCTGTTACCCGGTCAGAGGCCCAATCTTTGTTGCTTCATACAAGTTCGTATGAATTTGTTTTATGCCTCGTTATCTGGTACGATATTTAATTTTCTGTGAACTCAACATGTAAAACTCTCCAATCTGAGAAGACTTCGTTAGATACGGCTTTAACTGAACTTCAGGGACTAAAGTCATTTTTTCAAAATTATCGCAACACTGGCTTTAACAGTGCAATGTCCACCGCTAGAGAAAGAATGGAAAATTTGGACTATGCAAAGACATTTTCTATTCGCCGTTAAGGCAATCGCAAAAGGTTCTTTGATGAATTAAATAAAGCAAAATGATCAACCGGTGGAAACAAACCGTAGAGGAATTTCAAAAAGAAGCTGAAAATAAATTTCGGGTAAATTACTTTTTATCTGTCGTAGATACTGCACTGAGCTGCGTAGAAAATAGATTTAACGAAGTTTTTTTTTTTTTTCGGAATACTTTGGATTTCTTTTCGGTCCTCCCAAGCTTTCCAATTTGGAGGAAAAGCAATTGAAAGACCATTGTCAAACACACTCTAATTTTATAAAAGACAGGGAGATTGAAGATTTGAATGCAGAAGATCTTTTTCTGGAGCTGCAATTATTTAGGTACGCTGTTCCGTCATCCATAAAAAGTGCTTTAGTGCACTACAGTACTTAGCCCCGATAAAGGAGTCCTATCCTAATTTAACGACGGCCTATCGAATTATGCTTATAATTCCTCTAATGGTTGCGTTGGAGGAAAGGAGATTTTCCATTTTGAAACTAATCAAACACTATTTGCAATCAACGATGGCGCAGGAGCATCTGAACGGTTTGGCTACTCAGTCATTCGATTGTGAAACAAAAAAAAAAAAAAAAAAGGAAGGAAGCTTGTAGTTTAATGTGACCATTAATCTTGAGATCATGAGCCACGGGACCTCCTTTTAACGTGGAATCCGAACCACAGGACTTGGAATTTCACATCGAAAATCTCACATGCGTTGACCTGGAATCGAACCTGGTCCACCTTGGTGAGAGGCCAACAGCTTGACCACTGCGCCACCACCTCGAATGTGAAACGGCCAAAAAATTAGAAATGAACAATTTAACAAGCACTTTTGCCCTAGCAAAGGTACGCAAAGCTCCTTTTACATAAATAAAAAACCTCTAAATTCTAAACAAAAAACAGATTATTTTATTTTAGAAAAAAAAAAAAAAAGCCTGCCTTGTAAACCATGTTATTTCTCGAATAAAGGGGCCGTTATCGGTGAAAGTGGACTTATAGCACTTTTAGTAGTTTAGATTATGAAAAACTGTATAGCGGTAGAAATGTTGAAATATGTAAACGTGATTGCGTATTATTATTAATTATGTGCGTTTATGTAAGAAAGTACATCAAACACATGCTTCGTTTTCCAAATATATTATTTATGCCATAAAAATCACCTGTGTTAGCTCATTATATCAGGTTTCCATTGATATTGCTTGTTGCTTTTATCTGATCAGTTGCTTCCTGTATCCAATTTTATGTATTTCCTATTTGTTGAGGTTTGTTTAGAAACTAGAAATGTAATAAAATGAGTTTTAACTAGCCTAAAATTGTAATTACTTTTAAAACATCACTCTCCATACAACACAGCCACTTAGAGTCTAAAATTTGCATTTACTACCCCACCCCCGCGAACTCATGCCTACTAGGCCCCGCGCACCCTCGCGACAGCCCTGGGAGAGACATGCACGTGAATTTGACCACAGGGGAAAGGATGAGTGTGGTGAGATTAAAGTGGTTAAGTCATGTGAAGCAGATGCATCAGACCTAAACTCCAAGATAGTATTTTGAGATGGAGGTGCCAGGAAGAAGACCAATTAATTGGATGTCCTAGGAAGAGATGGATAGACCAGATTAAGGAAGACCTCATAAGGAGAGGAGTAACATGAGATTTTCAGAATTGTTAACATTAATTCTTAATTTTCCTTGTATATAGGAAGATATCTATGCTTATTTAGCAGCCAACTTGTGATAAAGAGCTAAGTAAAGCAGTCTTTGAGAAGGAGGTAGAACAAAAGTCGGTGCCCCCAGTTCAAATCAAGCAGGAGCCTAATACCTATCAGAAAGCTGGCGATCCGACGAACGACGAACCTAAGACGTCTGGTGGAGATTGGCCATCAATGGCACCTTTTGCAAGAATAAAGGTGGAACAGTTTCATATTGGGGATTCACCGTTATCAGTGTATGAGTAAGACAACAGACAAGACGAATCCCATATTCTTTGTGCATGGTTTTCCTTGTGTATACAAAGATATCTATGCTTATTTCGCAGCCAACTTGTGATAAAGAGCCAAGCAAAGCAGTCGTTGAGAAGGAGGTAGAACAAAAGTCCACGCCCCCAGTTCATATCAAGTAGGAGCCTAATACCGATCAGAAAGCTGGCGATCCGACGAACCTAAGACATCTGGTGGTGATTGGCCATCACTGGCACCTTTTGCAGAATAAAAATGGAACAGTTTCATATTGGGGATTCACCATTATCAGTATACGAGTAAGATAACAGACAAGACGAATCTCATATTCTTTGTGCATGGTTTTCCTTGTGTATACAAAGATATCTCTGCTTATTTCACAGCCAACTTGTGATAAAGAGCCAAGCAGTTGTTGAGTAGGAGGTAGAACAAAAGCCGGCGACTCCAGTTCAAGTCAAGCAGGAGTCTAATACCGATCAGAAAGCTGGCGATCCGACGAACAACGAACCTACGACGTCTGGTGGAGATTGGCCATCACTGGCACCTTTTGCAAGAATAAAGGTGGTACAGTTTCATATTAATTTCTATATCGTGGTGATGTAGGATTTACCAGTTTGGCCCATTTCATCCAAACTTGATACATGAAAGGAATGCCCAACCGGTGAACTTGAGCACTGGCTGCTGTGGGGCTTTCGAAATTGTTTGTACTTCAATCAAGACTGTTCCTTCAATTATATTTCAATAATCTTCAGGACTTAAGGATTTCCTTTGCATTCGACCACAGTTTAACCATAAGCAAACAGGAATATGATTGTCATGAATTCAAGCAACATCAACAACCATCAATATCAGAGAAATAAAGTTTTTTATGCAGCATTTTAATAATATTTATTAAGAGGTCAACAGCTTGACAGCTGCGCCACCACGCCCCCTAACGAACGAGTGGAAGAGTGTTGAGGAGAGAGAAGGGAGTTGTCATGGTAACATCAAGGCGGTTTAACCGAAACGTGTCTTCTTAAAATTAAATTTAATAGAATCTAACTGGCATCTTCATTCCATATTGATGAGGCTATGTTCAATTACTTCTAAAAGTTTCTTACATGCTTGCAATACAAGTTATTTGTACTTATGTTACGTCAGGCACTGAAGAAGTGTTCCACATGAACTTGAAACAATTGTTCAGAATTTTTAAAATCTTGTGATGTGAGTGTTGACTAGGTGGACAAGTATATTTATTTGAATTGAACTGTTGTAAGTCAATAAGGAACAACCTTCTAAAGACCTAACTATGGTGTTTTTGAGAGCTTATCATTCGTAAAGTTTCCGTCAAATATTATATGGTTACTGAGTAAAAATGCATGTATGTTTCTGCCACGAGAATAATACAGTGAGGACCATCTCTATAGAACGGCATTTTTCAATAGCCGTGCCGCGGACTGGTCGCTATGTCTCATCATCACATTTATAGCATGTGCCGATTACAACAGCGCGCCGTGTAGCCTAGCTGACATTGTATTTATTATATGTGCAGATAATAATACTAATATCGTATGGCCTCGGGTGCCGGGTGCAAGCTTTGTTATTTGACACCCAGAGGGTAGCTTGTATGTCAAATTTCATTGAAGCACTATGAAAGTCAAGGAGATTAGATATCTAAGCTCCTTGAACACTATAGCGCTTTCTAGTAGAGAAATGAAAAACTTTGTATTGGCGGGAACTACCAAGATTAATTTTGCCATTATGAACACGGCCTACTGAATTGAAATGGGTTCTTTGACATGCCAACATCGTATGACATGCATGTCGTAATTTTTTCCGCCTTAAAAAAAAAAACCACTTACCACGGCCAGGAGCGAACCTACAAGCTTGCGGCTAGTTGACTGACACATTAACCACTCACCCGCCGTGGTAAGCTATATGTGCAGATGGAAAGATACCTTAGTTGTGATAATTAAGACTTGCTGTGAAGTACTGTAGCCTACCTAGTATTACATGAACAGGGTTAGGTATAAAGAAAAACATCGAATTTTCCTAGTGGAAACTTATCTTCTCAAGAAGAAGTTCGCAGTAAATTTGTTCGCAAGTTTCAGCGCCGTATGATTTTTACTTGTGGAGGAAACTCAAGCGTAAGGTATACAGAAACAATCCGCATACTCTGGAGGCTAGTGAGAATGAAATAACTGCACTGATACGAAATACCAGTGTAGATGAATTATAGTTCACGCCACGGTTTTTGGCTGATCAGTCCCGGTTTCACAGTCGTACAGACGACAGGTGGTGAACCTCACACATGTGCAACTCATACGTGAGTTTTCAGTTGAGCGGAAAGCAACTCACGAATTAATTGCACATGTCTGAGGTTCGCCATCTATCCTCTGTACGACTGCGCAATCGAGGCTCACCGGCCAAAAACCGTGGCGTGAACTATACAGCGAGTTTAGCAAAACTTCCTATGTTGGTGCAATGTGTGTTTAGAAACTGAAGGACAGCATTTCCAGCAACTACTCTCAAATGATGGTTATTAAATACGTTACAAAGTGTAAATGTATTAAACTAGTTGGACACTACGCTGCTGTTAATGCCTTGCTCGACATGCGGCTAGTCACAGTATCCCGGGGCCACTAATATCTGACAGTATTTATGACCTACAGAAGAGTTTAGACCAATAGAGGAGAGCTCTTGAGTCTAATGGACTGCGCATTGGTAGAACCAAGACTGAATATATGGTATGCGACTTCCACAACAATAAACCCAGTATGACAAATATTGAACTTAAACTAGATGGTGAAACCTTACCAAGAGTAACAACATTCAAATATCTAGGTTCTGTCATTGCTGAGGAAGGCACGATAACCACTGATATAATCCATAGGGCCACGTCTGGGAGGAACAAATGGCGCGAACTAACAGGAGTTTTATGTGACCGATAATAACCACAAGAACGAAGGGGAAAGTTTATAAAACTGCCGTAAGACCAATCCTACTCTATGGTAGTGAAACATGGGCTTGTACACTATGTATAATACACGACCAAATGTACTCATCAATATAGCCAAGAAAATCCTAATCCAGGAATGAGCCATAGCCTACATTAATTGACAAGGCCTGGATAAATGTGATAATTATTAGAAATACCGAAACCACGAACTCTATGGATATATTTATCAATACTTGAGCATTTGTACCATTCATAAACTCCAATTTTCTAGAGAAGAAACTTAGCCAGTGAATAAAGTGAACCCTAACTTATCACAAACTCGCCTGTGGCAAAGTTGCAAACCATCTACTCAAAGATAACAAAGTCAACTTCCTGAAGTAAATAATACAATTTGAATCCCCTGTCAATTAATTTGATATCATTCACTGAGGCATCATTAACACTCAGTAGACAATATGTGGAATCATCATTTACATAATCGCATGTATATAACATATCCCAATCATTGGTATCGAGTCCAGGGTTTTGGCACTCTAGTAAATGGAATACAGAACAAAAATCAGTGTTTTTCTTTGGCAGAACCACACTATAGATGGTAAACCCGGGGACCTTACCTAAATCAATGGATTTGAAGGAATAAATACTACTCTGGAGCGTCTTCAACCACTCTGCAGTATGGTCATTACAGCATTCTATTATCATGGCTCCTATATCTTTATACAACGTACAGGACTTCATTTGGAGAGGATCTTCTGGTATTGAGCAATTTTGAGAATAGTTTGGGAGTTTTTCAAAAGATGTTGAGGATTGTACTAAACGGAAATAAATTTCACTCTTGATTTCCAACCATTCACTATCACTCAAGACTTGTTGTGGAAACTTAGTGGATACAACAGCTAACTTTCTACTTGAATTTTCTTCCATTTCTGCCTAAAATATAAAATCTTTGAGAAGGGACTGACTGAGATGTAGATATTCTCTTGTTCAGTTGACAGTTCTACAGTAATTAGAAACAGCTCACACCTCCGAAAGACGAGCAGCTTGGTATTCAGTCCTGGAAATATAACAAGGAGAAATGATTATTCCAAAAATTCGATTTACACAAACAACATTGGCGTCATGTGAAGGCTTTTAGCTCTAGGTCATGTATGGTACAGAGTAGACTCGTCTTTGCTGTACGCAGAGGAAAATTTTTATCTCCTTCCCCAAGAAAATTTTGAATTACTACCACTATTTGTGTTGGACTGTACTTGAGAATGGAAAGCAGACTGTCTTCTCCCTCTCCTCTGTGCAATGACCTTCACCATGGAGAATCAATTATAATTATAATTGATAATTTTGGTGCTGAACAATGACTGAGAAACACACATGGGAAATGATAAATCAGAAATTATAAATTGTGCATAATATGAAGAAAGCCCCTCTCTTTGACTTGAGGTGTAGGTGAAACAACAATCCGAGATATCCGAAAGAACAAAGACAAGATGATTAATTTTGCCAGCAATTCCGACTTGTCCAAGGGTTTATCGTACCCAAATTGTCTAACTAAATAATGCAGCAAATGGCTTCTTGACCGTTGGGTGTTTCGCCTGTCTATAAGCATTGCGTTCATATTCCCCATTCGGTTTCAAGTGCAGAGTCGATCCCTGGCATGTTCTGTATATTGGGCAATATGTATACTATGTGGGCTGCCCGAATGTGGACAGGCCTCGCCATGTGGTCAGGGAACGAGGTTGCCATACTGTTCGCTCCGACTGCACGCGCGTGGGCAAATGAGTTAGTTCATTCAACTCGCTATAATACTCATTTATTTAATAGTTATTTCAGTGATAAGCTACAGAATTACTTAGAATCTAGAATAGTTGCTACAGATGTAGCATATACAATATCTCCTTATTTTTTATGATAATAGTAATGGCTTCAAGGGAAAGCCGAGTTCGATAACTTACAAAAATCTTAGCTTACATTTTTCTATGGCAATCTACTGCTTCAGGTTTAAAAGAGGATTTTGTTCCTATATTGCGTACGAAATATTCAGGCAAGGTTTGCACTTAAACCCGAGAAATATTTACTAACATGCTTTCAACTTTTTTCTCTTTTCTTTTTTTGCTTATTAAGTATAGTATGTCGAGGAGAAGGTCTCGGCATTTCATCAACTCTCACTACCATTTGCTATACGCACCAGTTATATCGCTTACTTGTTAGTTTTCATTGTGGCATCATTAACATTCCTTATGTCAGCTAAGCTACATTGCTTCACATCTCAAGTTATGCTTTAACATTGGAGAGAGCAAGTTGTTACTCAAAGCAAAATCATGTTTAAGAAAACACACAAAAAATAAATGTGAACTGTCAGTTCAGAGATAAGAAAAGGACAGCATCAAGGTTCTTCACACGGGTAGCTAGATGACCGGTGACCCACTAAGACTGATATTACTGGAAGTTCTCGTTGTGGGTGTATCCGTAGATTCATTTCCAACTAGTCATTTTAAAATAAAGGTTCAGGTAATTAGTTATTTGAGTTTTAAGGGGCAAAACAACGAGGTCAATCAGGCCCTGAAGATTAAGGTAGGAGAGGTTCCACACCACTGATATAACTAGCAGTGTCAATATCACTATCTCCGTCATTGTCACTGCCACTCTCGGAACTATCTCTTGAAAAGCCAACAGATATCAATAAGCTGTCAATCGCTTGTTCTAAAATGCCCTCATTCTTTCAAGCATCAGCTATTACCTTCCTGGTGTGTTCCATGTCTTTTCTCTAGTCTTCAGCAGTCACCTTACTGAATGCTTCTTTGGTCAGCTTTTCTACTTCAGCCATAGTGAAGGTTCGATTCTCTCTTGCCATACAACCTTTTATTCTTGCCCGGATAAGTTCAATCACATTAAAATGGCAATGATAAGGGGTAATCTGAGGACACGATGCCCTTGTTCTTTCGCAATTTCATCAACACCGTATGTTGGAAATCGAGGTTTGAGGATGGAGATGAGTTCTCTTAACTGAGACTTCTTCATACTTTCATTAGCGTGGACCGCACGGTGTGAAAGCCATTCAATCATGATGCCCTTCCTTGCAGCATAAGTCAGTGCTTTGTCTACAATGACAGAATGGTAGGGTGCATTGTCCATAACAATTGCTGTCGGTTTATGCAAATTAGGATACAACGATCCCTTAAACCAATCTAAGAATTTCTCGTGGTTCATGATAATCGTCTGTCTTTCGAACGAAAGGACAGGATACAGTCTGGAACAAATCCTTGAGAGAAGTACCCTCACGCAAGATGATGAACTTCCCTCCTTTACCTATCGGTACAGCCATTGTGCATTGAATTGATTCGTCCGACCAGCCCTTTTTTTTAGTATGTGAAGCATTAATTCATGTCTCATCTAGCCAGACAATATCATCGAAGGTTTCATGAATAATTTCCTGTAAGAATTTACATCTCAATGCAGCAATATCACTCCTCTCTTGCAAAATTTTACGCCCGGAAAGTTTCTTATGGCGAAACTCAATATTTTTCAACACCTTACTTACAGACCAAATGCTGCCTTTAAATAGATCGGCCTGTTGTAAGGAAACTTTTAATTTGCGGAGAGTTGGATGTTCCTTCCTTTTATAGTAAGCATACACATGGTGGCGAACTGCATCTTCCTGAAAAGAGTCCAAGTTCGTCACTCGTATCTTCTTTCTAGGAGTGCTGAGTTTGACATATTTATTTTGACTTTCCTCTAGAATCTCTCCTTGCAGATCTTCACTGCTGTATTCTTATTGATGTTTATGGCATCAGAAGTTATCAAAGAAAAGAGTTTGATTGTCCGCCTTATCAATACCAATCAAATCAATCACTTTTCTTTGATTATCTTACGTCAATACGGACTATTATGGAGGAGAGTAACATTGCGAATCAGAAATTCTATCAACAACTTTACTAAAGTACCGCCGTTATCTCTCTCCTTCACGAAATAATGCCGTAAATTACATACCTATTCACAGGACTGACCTCGCAGAACGATTCCTCGCCCTGTGGTTTTCAGTTCACCCTTTCCCTTAGGCACCATACCCACCTCCGACATAGAAAAATATAATATGAAAATAGACTGTTAATGTGAATGAAAACTGAATAACGCGTGGCCTACGTTATAAGACAAGGCCTGGAAATGGGATGCCAGACAACATTGCGAGCGATGGTTCAATCTCGTTCTGCATTTTGCCGCCAAGTTCGCTTTCTAGCGCCCTTAATCACATCGTTTGCATTACGTACAATGTGATTTGTATCTCTGTATTTGGCGGTAAATATGGTGCCTTAATGAGTGTGAAAGCTTAGGTGTTTAAATTTGACTGGTGAAGTGTCTCGTATTATAGATGCACTTTTGTTAAGTGCAGTAAACTGCTGATTAACTGATATTGAGATGGGTGCTAAGTGGTCTTTATGAGCAATACGTAGTGAAAGGCAAGTTTTATTCCAGTGAAAGAATGTAAATGTGGCATGCATATGGAGTAAACACCTTAGATATAATTAACAGAATATTTTTGTATAGTAACTTAATGTGTAATTAGTAGTGTTATGGTTGTGTTTGTATTGTAGCATGCCGTATTGTAAAACTCGTTAAGTTAAAGGCAATGGACTTTCATTTCATAAATATCCTTGAATGATGACATACGGAGACAATGGGTTCTATCTGTTTCACGTGAGGGGGCTAACCCAGGGTCTTTGTGGACTCCGAAACCGTCTTCTACAATTCGTAGGAAGCATTTCAAGGATTCTGATTATAGTATAAGTTCTGCAGGGAACGCTCTTACCGAATGCATATCCATGGTGGCGACTCAAATCCGTCAACGATTTTCCAGGAGTTTTCCAGGAATTATCCAAGAGTAATTCTCACTTTTCCAGACTTAAAAATAAGTGCGAGTCCCGGGGCGGGGCATTATCGGTTGCCTACTTCAAGACCAAAGTAAAACAGTTGTGTTAGGTTTACTTATACAAATGTTGATAAAAATTAGTGGTGATTGCGTTATTGATACGCAAGCCTACACACAAATGATTTAATCGTTGTTTTAAAAAGCCTTTGTGGCTCAAATATCCGCTTAAAAAAATAAAGAGAAAAAAATGTCGCCTGCAATTTTATTGCGGTGAAGTTGTCTATACTCAATATGTTTGACAAAAATACTATCGCGTATTCTCCCACACAGAAACAGGTCGCCTGAGGATGTTTCTTTCGTTAACGATACAGTGCTCACCCAAAACCGCAGCGGGAGTATGATTTAAGATAAACAGGCGCGTAAATTTCAGATTAAAAATAAGCAAATAGTATGTAAAATTATTTTGATTAACGAAACTTCAGCACACAAGATGTTTACATATAAAATTAAATCAACAGTATCGAATGCAATATATATATATAATAATATTTAACACATATATATCTTTTTGGTACGCATATATACTATATATATGTACAAAGTACAGCGTATACAAATTCATAATCTCACTGTTGCAATACTGGCAGCTAGATACAAGCCAAGTAAGCCTGAAAAATAAATAGAAGCTTTGGTAAAATATCAAATATTAAAAATCAATGGAGATTTTGTTTCTTCGTCAAGTACTAATTTCAGAGGTTTGCGATTTGTTCGTCAATCAATGCCGCCTCTCTGTTGGCTTCCGCCAACAACTGCTTGTCTTTTAATTCTTTGGTTTCTTCGGCAACTCACTTTTTTGTTCTTTCCATCTCATTCATGGCTTGGTTTTTCTCCTTTTTACTATCCAGGTATCCAGTGGCAATTTTTCAGGAGTTTTATTTTTCTCGTCATTTTCCAGGAGTTATCCAGACCTAATAAAAATCCAGGAGTTTTCCAGGATTTCCAGGTTTTCCAGGACTAGTGGCCACCATGATATCCGACAGTTTTTGAGGACTACTCCGAACATAAACAAGTACAACAAATAGACATACATGCAAAAGAGCAAGTGTTGATAAAGAAAACCATATAAACAATAAAAGAAAATGTTTAGGAAATTTAAATATTACAGAAGGCTTATGATGAACGAATTGAGGAAAACTATGATCAACCATGTGTTAGTGTAGGAACGCAATGTTCTACAATCAAGCCAACTCATGGCAAGTCAACAAAAATAAAATTAAAATGAAGTCGCGCATGAAGAAAAATGCAGAACTGCAATTAAGTCATTGAACCGGAAGATAATTTCATTAAAACAAAATTTATCTTCACTGCAACGTCAGGTCAAATTCGATGTTCAAATATCGAAGCTCAAGTGTGAAGTGGATCGTGGGGGACTTGAAAGATAATTTTTTACTTCAAATTCGAACTTTCACGAAATGAAAGTGTAAATACAATGAAACAACAATCAAAATATGTGTATTGCTCTCTAATAAATCACCGCCCACTTACCGCCTACTAAGAGATATAAATATTTTACAACTTCCTCATCCACGAACCCTGAAAACAAACATTGGGACACAAACGGAGAGGCGAGTGTTACGTCACTTGCAAAAGTTAGGTAAACAACTGAAGAACAGTCGCTGACTCACGATAATGAGAAGGTTGGTTCATTAAACATTGAGAAGTGGCCTATAAAGTATGAACTATTGTATGACAAGAAGTTAGACTCTTTCTCGGCATTAGTAATATTGAGAAAAATAGAATTGGAATGGAACATAAGCTGGCTAATAAATTATAACACATGCTGTACTGTTCAAGGACCTGTCATCCTTCTACAGGATAATCAAGATGGGTTTTATTTGACTCCGCACAATCAAAACTTATAATTTCTTGCTTAAAAATTTATTTTAGCATGCTAACAGGGACATGTTTCGGGCAGTAGCTAGCCCTTCTTCAGGCTGTACAGATTAATCAACATTTTATACATATCAAAAACACTCTTATTATTAAAACATGCATAAATGAACATTTTCCTGTGGATATAACATTTAACTCGAATATACACAAATTCTAAAATATTAAAAAGTTTGACACATTAAAATTGTTCCTTTAAAAATTATTGATTGGATATATAAATAGTCCTGCTACATTCTTGTTCCTTTTACGTAATTCTTGTTGACGGAGGAAAGACATACTGTGACCAAAAGCATCGGATATTCTATTTTATCAGACGTCCCATGCCGCATTAGAATTGTGTCAAAGTGAAATAATTCACGACACCCATCTTGATCAAATTAGAATTGTCAATACGGACCTAAGCTATGGATATAATTCCAATTGATCATAACTTCTACGGGATACCAGCATACAGATTCAAAGTTATCCCTACAATAAGACGAGAGTTATGAAGGAAACGTATCAAGCTTTGGAGCTAACATTTCATCAACCGTGTCCTGCATACGATTTCCATTACGTGATTATGCGGAATCTTCCAAGTGATGATGTAGACGTGCTCTTCAGTCACCTGAGAAATAAGGGAGGTATCAATAACACGAGGTACGTGAGACCATGACTGGATACCATCGAGTCAACACTTCGCACAGGAATTAACGCATATTCTATAAGTGGTAATGTGAAACTAAGGGAAGATGCAGTCCCAGCTTTCGCCTTGACCAAGTTTCTGAAGCCTAAAGGGCCGCAGAAGGTGCATAACCCAGCCAGTGCTACAGAAATACCTCAGCTTCCGGCACATATTTTGCAGATTCTTAAAAGCTCTATTCATGGTAAGAATGTGGGGCATATAGCTTATAAAAACAATATGATTTACATTAAGCATATTTTAGCATTGAAGTCTCTTTGTTTTCAGTGTCTCTATCTCCCATTTCAATTGCAATACAGTAGCGGGGTTTCTTGTAGGAGTGGCAAAAGAGTTGCGAAGGTTGGTTTTAAACAAGATGTTCAGTAAAGAACATATAGCCTACTTCCTACTAAATGCATGGGTATCGTTATAACTCTTTGTCCTTTTCAAGGAGTATAATTGAATGTTGGTTGTAGTAGCTTGTTGAAATGCAACGTGCTATAGGGATATTAAACATGAATATGAGGTGCGCTTTGCTAGTGCTACCTCTGTAAAAAAATGTCATTCAAATCGGTTTCACCGTGTTTGAAGTGATATGGTGAATCGATTTGCACACACACACATGCCGCCATCTGCAAACTATTGGGCTGATGACCTTGTAGTTCAGTCAAAAGCTGCTTCCCACAAAAAGGTATGTTGTTGCAAACTTTGGTAGTGATCAAATGATTAAGTTGGTCATAATTTGATTTAAACTTTTAACATTTGGGTGGGCGTCATTCCGTTTCCGTCAAGACCGCGGCGATATAAAACATGACACTGAGGTGCCCTTTGCTAGTGCTACATCTGTACCAAATGTCGTTCAATTCGGTTTTACCATGTTTGAATTGATAGGTGGAATCGATTTGCACGCATACATGGCCGCCATCCGAAAATTATTGAGATGATGACCTTGTAGTTTTGTCAAGACATTCTTCATACATAAAGGTATAATGTTGCAAAATTTAGTAAAGATCAGCTGATTAGGTTGGTCATAATTTGATTTAAGCTTTTAAAATTTGGGTGGCCGCCATTACGTTTTCGTCAAGATGGCGGCGATATAAAACATTACACTGAGGTGCCCTTTGCTCCTGCTACCTCTGTACCAAATTTCGTTCAATTCGGTTTCACCTTGTTTGAAAAGATAGGGGGAATCGATTTGTGCACATATATGGCCGCCAAACGCAAATAATTGGGCTGATGACCTTTTAGTTTAGTCAAAAGATGCTTACCACATAAAGGTATGTTGTTGCAAAATTTAGTAGAGATCACATGATTAGGTTGGTCATAATTTGATTTAAGCTTTTAACATTTGGGTGGCCGCCATTACGTTTTCGTCAAGATGGCGGCGATATAAAACATTACACTGAGGTGCCCTTTGCTAGTGCAACCTCTGTACCAAATTTCGTTCAATTCGTTTTCACCGTGTTTGAATAGATAGGGGGAATCGATTTGTGCATATATATGGCCGCCAACCGCAAATAATTGGGCTGATGACCTTTTAGTTTGGTCAAAAGATGCTTACCACATAAAGGTATGTTGTTGCAAAATTAAGTAGAGATCAGATGATTAGGTTGGTCGTAATTTGATTTAAGCTTTTAACATTTGGGTGGCCGCCATTACGTTTTCGTCAAGATGGCGGCAACATAAAACATGACACTGAGGTGCCCTTAGCTATAGCTACCTCTGTACCAAATTTCGTTCAATTCGGTTTCACCGTGCTCGAATTGATAGGGGGGGGACAGACATTCAGAGTATACACACTCACGCACACAGTCTCACAGACACACAATTTTTGGCCCTGTGTTGATCTCATAAGTCTACTTTCATTTTTTGAAAAAAAATCAAAAGTAGGCTAAAAATATCAGCTCCAGCAAGTTCACGCCCGTCGTTAAGTTTAATACATTTTCAAGACAGAGGGAGGTTAAGGTATCCCAATGCTTCTTTTATATCTCAATTGGAAACAATTTCTCACTTTGTCACAACAGCTGTAATTTTCAAGTCTCGAAAATAGATACCCTAATGTCAAATTTCACTAATATTTTAACTGGTATGTTTTTCGAGAACAACAAAATGTGAAATGTGTATTAACAATCCGTAGTTAATTTGCAACATTTAAAATGCCACTTTTAAAGAATATTGGTGTGAACCACAAGAGCAGTAGTGGAACGTTTTTGAATCTAAGTAGTTAACCACTTACAGAAAGATTCTTAAAGTGATGTGAAATACAGCCAAGAGTGAGCCGTATTCATCATTTGGGGAAACTAATGAATAACAGGCAAGAAGTACTAAAAAAACATGTGTTAAGTGTATTTGAGTTGCATGTAATGCATAGTCAACAGGAGACAACTAGGGCGCCGAACCGTGACCCTAGTGGCGTAAAGTGTAACTTCCAGCTTTATTTTCAGGCCTTGAGCACAGATTACCCACTACTACCGATAGCCGACAGCCATGCTAATTCTTGGTCCCTAAGACTTCAGCGCTGTCTGGTGTTTGACCGCGGTACTAGTTGAGCACCGCCGTGCGGGTAGCCTACCCCACCCCTTCCCCTCGTTCCGCTAAATATTCTCGTCCTAACTGCTCTGCCCACTTCAATGTTCCGAAAATCACAATCTTCCCAATACTTATAGCACACGTTTTTAAGTGTGGAGATAATAATATGATCTACACGAAATAAATTACATTAAAAATAGCAATAAATTTTTTTTTTTTAAATAATACCAAAGTGGGATATTGTGAATTCCGGAACTCTGAAATGAGCAATCACAGCATTTAGGACATGACCTCATCAATAATTTACATGTTTACATTTCTTTCAATTGCAATTGGAGCATATTGCATTGTCAAGAATTAGGCTACTATAAGGTCTGCAGCATATTATTACTCAATTTAAAAAAATGGTCCCTTCCAATTAACCACTGCAGGCCCAATTATAACCGATTAGTTCCGAGATTACACTAGAAAGGAAAAGTACTGGGAAGGGAGAATATTCATATCTTAAAAAGCTTGATGCTGTTCGCAATAACAGGAAACTTTTAAGAGAGAATACTAAGGAAATAGGTGGTGTAACCTGATCCTCATCACACTAAAATTGTTAGTGTAATTAGTGCCAAATTCATTAGTTTCAGAAAAATAATTGGATATCACAAAATTTATATACAGTAGTTCATTTCATATTCCCTTTAAAATATATCCAGTCCACCAATTTTGAAGGGTGAAATACAGTAAGTACATGTACATAAACAAATATCATGGCACACTAATACAGTAAATTCTATGACATGCTGTGAAGGGGAAAGGAGAAATAGGACTTTCAATGAAAAACAAGAAACACACTCAATACTGCTAGTTTTATTTAAAAAGTTTGTCAACGAAGAAAAAAATAACAGGGAGAACCAAAATCAAACTTGGCAAAAATACAGTAATCAAATCTGGTCCTTTTAAAAGTATGTGTTGAGGCATGTTCTTCTTTCTTGCCAAGGTATAACGGTAGGCTACAGCACATGATAATGGACCTATTACCTCCTTGACGCCATGGCTGACACCGATGAACCGCAAATTCCTACAACACATGCAAGTTTGTATGTTGAAACAGTTAACTTAATAAATGTGTAATGTTTGAAATGGAGAACTTGAATTTGCTGTTATGTGTATGTTTGCACCTATTTTAACTATATTTTAAAAGAATATCTTATTGTAGAATCATTGTGTTTTTGATAATAATTTTAGGGCTTTTGATAACATATTCATTTAGCACCATATATTTGGAAGTGTATAGGATTTATATGATAATCTGTGTTATTGTGGTATCTGTAGTAGTGTGTAGGCTATACTTTCTGTAATTCAGATGAGGACTGGAAAGGTGGCAGCCATAGTTAGGAACATTTATTTTTAAGAATTTTTAAGAATTTTTAATAATATGTACTAAAAAGAAATTGAAATACCAACAGGAACAGTTACAACTTCCCTGTCCACTCAGCCAAGATATTCTGCAGATCTCTCCTGTGGGCCTCAACATTATTTTATTTTATTCCTTTCGTGATGGAACTCTGGTAGTACCTTATTTCAACTCCTGGGGCACCTCCCCAAGCCTGTCCCTTATAAAGCTACACACACTACTACAGTCATCACATAATCGGAGCAATTCTACCCACACCCAACTGCACAGGGCTGATGACCAAGATGTCCCAAGCCCATAAAATGAATTAACAGCAGACAAAATCAAGTCATTATGTTATTTTGTGTTGTGTTGGATTCTGACACATGTATGCGTTTGACCGAGTGCCATTTAAGCTCATGAATAGGAATGAATGAATATGACTACCCTACTTGTTTATGGATTTACAGGAGGCAGTCATGATAGGAATTACCTAGAAATTTATATTCAGTATGTGTGGGAACCCATGATAAACCACTTGCTGGGTGACTAAGCGGAGAATCAAACCCAACATTTCCCGGTTACCTCACTAGGCTGTGTGTACCCTGTTCTTACCCTCAGACTAGAATTAGATTTCTTGACATTCAGGAATCAAACATGGACCTCAGAAGTGACAACCAAGAACTATACCACCTGGTTGGTCACATTTATTTTTAAGAATAATATGTATTAAAAAGAAATTGAAATTCCTACAGGAACAGTTACAACTTTCCCTGTCCACTCTGCCAAGATATTCTGCAGATCTCTCCTGTGGGCCTCAACATTATTTTATTTGATTCCTTTCCTGATGGAACTCTGGTAGTACCTTACTTCAACTTCTGGGGCACCTCCCCATGCCAGTCCCTTATACAGCTACACACACTACTACAGTCATCACGTATTACTAATTGCACAACCACAACATCAAAATTTGAAGGGGTAGGCAGGGCCGGATTTACCGTAAGGCAAAATAGGCACGTGCCTAGGGGCGCCACAGTCCAAGGGGCGCCTTCGGTCAGGCAATCGGCAATGATCTGTACTGGAGGCGCCCCGAAGGGCACCGCCGTTAGGCGCCCTCTTTGCTACGGCTTTAAATGTGCTAAGTTAGGATTATGGCAGTATATTGCTAAAATAAATATTGAGAAATGAGCAGAGACATTTAGAAATAATATCGTGTCTTTGTCGCATGCCCTTCCACTTAGCTCTTCGTTATGCCGCTCGACGCCCTGTCGTCCCGACAAGTGTGAGAGGGGCGGGGAGGCGGGCGAGCGGAGCTGTTGTTGCGGTAGCTGGGTTTGCTTGCATTGTAGTAGCATCGAAGAGCCCCGCGCCCCACCCCCTTGCCAGTGCTGTGTGCGAGTTCGAGCTTGCGTTGTGTTGTGATCTGCAAGTAAATGTTTTAAACTATGGGCAGCAAAAAGTTGTCTGGTTACCAAAGCCGTGTCCGCAAAGCCGAGGTTACACTATCAAAATGTCGGAAAATAAATGATATGTTTAGTGCCCGTGTGAATCCTACACCTCCAACGACAAATTCGGATAACAATAACACGGTTCACGACATTGACTGCGATGGAGTTCAGCAACTTGAGGTAAGCTACCGTACACGAATTACTTTACGCAAAGTAGGCCTTTCCCAATAGGCGATTGCTTGATACACTGTTGCACAAAATGACATACGTAAAAACTCAGACTGGCCTCGAAACCGTACCGTGCCTGCAGAGTATATTAAAAGTTGTTCTTTTAAAATGTTTACTATGTTTGAAATGGATGTGACAGCTTTACCAGGAGAAGCATTTGATGGGGACCATAGAGCTGTGGTGGCAAAATTTAGATGGGGAAAATTGGAAAACCTAAAGGAGATCAGAGAAAGTAAAATAAAAGTATGGAAATTGAAAGACAAAGCTGTACAGGAAGATTTTCAGGAGAGATTGAAGCAACAAATCCCAGTTACTGAAGTGGGAAATGTAGAAGAGGAATGGTCCCACTTTAAAAAGGCATTTGCTGGTGCAGCAGAGAGTGCTTGTGGTAGGACGTCAACAAGAGTGAAAGAGAAGGAGACACCGTGGTGGAATGAGGAAGTGAGGAAAGCAGTGAAAGAAAAGAAGTCTGCGTGGAAAGAATGGAACCGAGATCAAACAGAAGAAAGCAAAAGGAAGTATCACGACAGCAAACGGAGGTGTAAGAAAGTGGTAGGAGAAGAAAAGAAGAAAAGTTGGGAAGAATTTACACGAAGAATGGAAACGGATGTAAATGGCAGTAAAAGGATGCTGTATGGGCTTCTAAGAAGTAAGAGGAAAGAAAGAGTTACTACAAAGCTGGTGAAAAAGGAAGATGGAGAGTTGTTAACACACCCAGAAGAGATAAAGGGACGATGGAAGGAGTATTTCGATAAGCTATTGAATGTGAGCAATTGTACTGGTGAGATCGAAGTGACACAGCCTGACGACTCTATAATAGAAGATGATATAACAATGCTGGAGGTGGAATTAGCAGTACAGAAAATGAAGATGGGAAAAGCAACAGGGGTGGATGAAATCAGTGTAGAAATGATAAAGGCTGCTGGACCTGTTGGTATGCAATGGCTGTATCGACTGCTAAAGTGTGTGTGGAAACGGAAATGTGTACCAGAAGACTGGGAGAAAGGGCTAATAATACCAGTGTTTAAGAAAGGGGACAAGAAAGCGTGTGATAACTATAGAGGGATCACCCTCATATCACAGATAGTAAAAATACTGGAAAGGATATTAGAAAGAAGAATGAGAAGAAAGGTGGAAGGAGAGTTGCAAGAGGAACAGTATGGCTTCAGGAGTGGAAGATCCACAGTGGACCCAATCTTTAGCTTGAAGCAGGTGATGGAAAAGAACTGGGAATATGGAGAGGATTTGATCATGACTTTCATAGATCTGGAAAAGGCATATGATAGTGTCCCCAGAGAGAAGGTATGGGAAACCATGGTTAAGAAGAGATTGGGAAGAGAAATGTTGGAAATGGTGCAAGCAATGTACAACAACTGGGTTAGCAGGGTACTGACCCCAGTTGGAAAGACAGATTGGTTTAGGAACAAGACTGGACTAAGACAGGGGAGTGTGCTGTCACCTCTTTTATTCATAATGGTAATGGATGAAATTGTAAAGGAAACAAAGGAAGCATATGGACATAAAGAAATGAAGTTACTGTTATTTGCAGATGATATTGTGGTCTGGGGAAGGAACACCGAAGAAGTGCAAAAACAACTAGATGCACTGAATGAAAATATTCAGAAGTATGGCCTGAAAATCAGTATAGAGAAAAGCAAGATCATGGTGATGACTAGAGGGGAAAGACAAGGAAAGGGCACTGTGAAAATTGGAAGTCAGAGTTTGGAAATTGTGGACACGTTCAAATACCTAGGAAGTGAATTGATGCAAACTGGTAGGTTGGACATGGAGATTGGCAGGAGGGTACAGCAGAGCAATGCATTCTATCAAAGTGTAAGAAAACTTGTTTGGGATAAGGAAGTACCAAGGAAAAGCAAGGAGGTAATGTATAAAATGTACTATGTTCCCATATTAACTTATGCAGCTGAGACTTGGACCCTGACGAGCAGGCAAGAGAGTAGAATCCAAGCCAGTGAAATGAAATTCCTAAGAAGTATGATAGGTAAGACAAGGAAAGACAGAGTGAGGAATGAAGATGTTAGGAAGGAAGTTGGGATGGGAAAACTAAATGAGAGAATTGAGAAGAATAAACTAAGGTGGTTTGGACATGTAAAGAGGATGGAGGAAAATAGAATACCAAGACAGATGCTGGAGGCCAAGTGCAACGGTAAGAGAGCAAGGGGAAGACCTAGAACAAGGTGGATCGATTCTGTGAAGAACAGCTTGAGAAAAAGAAGTCTGGACTGGGACAAGATCGTGGAAGAAGAATTGTGGAAGGAAAGAGGAAAGTGGAGAAGTGCCATAAATACCCCGACCCGGCAGGAGCTGGATAAGGGGAAATGATGATGATGATGATGATGACTATGTTTGAAATGCTCTAATTAATACGGGATTTTCCTTTTCAGCTCCAACAAGCCAAAATTGATGAAAAAAAGAATGACAATTCTAGGCCTACATGTAATTCGAATGACACCTTAGGGGGAGATAGCAACAAAAATTTTAATATGCCTCAGCAGACAAAAAAAAACGTTATGGCCAATGGTGAACCAAAATAAACGTTTCTAGGTTTTATGGCGAGCATCGGGCACAAGTCAGAGCAGCTTTTTGATGCAGCAAAGGCTAAGTTGGAAGATCTCGATTTGAAAGTGGAGGATATTCGAGGCCAATCTTACGATAACGCAAGTAATATGTCCGGCGAATATTCCGGGATGCAAGCTCGAATAGCGGCCTTGAATCCCTTAGCTCTCTATGCACCATGCTCACCCCATTCACTAAATTTGGTTGGAACTCTTGCCGCTGAATCTTGTTCAGAATGTGTAAGGTATTTTTTAACAGCTCAAGAACAGCACAACTTTTTTACTGCTTCGACCTACCGATGGAAATTGTAAAGAACTTTATTGCGCGCGTACTAAAAAAGCCCGTCAGTGACTCGGTGGTCGGCACTATATGACGCTTGTCAAGCTCTGAGGGAAGGCTGGTGTGGCGTCGTGGCAGCTCTTGCGAGTATTCGCGAATACAGAAATCAAAAGGCAAACACTCGAAGTGAAGCCAAAGGCATCTTAAGCAATATCCTACAATGATAAACTGCTTTCCTAGTTTGCATATTAAGGCTTTCACGGCCCGGATTATTATATAAATAATTCATGCTTTTGGGCTAATGCCGTGCGTATTTTGATTTTAACCATACGTTTCGGAGAAACCTTGCCTCCTTTTTCAATGGAAATAAACAATGTGGCCTAAGAAAGTATATCAATGAAATTACAATATATATATAAATTCCTCTGTTCATCACCAGAGAGCAGCTGTCAGAAATTACTGTATGGACCATGGTAGAACGGCGGACAGAGTAGTAAGTAACGAGAAGGTAAAGGGGGCGGAGTGAAAATATAGAAACTCCTCGAAGAATGAGGATGTCCAAAAGAAGGGGGGGGGGGGGGGAGGGGGAGGTGGGAGGGTTAGATGGATATAAGTAAACATAAACAAAAGGGGAAGTGTATCTGAACGATACCTAACGTCATACAGTCAACGGCGAAAAAACAGATGGAAACTCCTCCAGTGACGAACAAAGGAGATCAAATCCAGGCTCTGTAGCCATAGAGGGAAAAAGTACAATTTTAAATAGATGAAGAACAGAGAGACTGCGAGGAACTATCTCCCTAGATCCTTAATAACTGGTAGCCAAGTGTCACTTAGCTGATATCCAGTGTCTCTCTTAAAATTATTGGGATTTTTCCGAATTTCAACTGCCTCCCTTATAATTCTAGACCAGTTGTGCTTAACAAGGCCCAGCGCATGAGCATTCTTGAAACATACAACGTGCCCTGAAGACAGGGCATGTTCAGCTATAGCTGATTTGTCAGTTGATCGCCTTTGTTCGTCACTGGAGGAGTTTCCATCTGTTTTTTCGCCGTTGACTGTATGACGTTAGGTATCGTTCAGATACACTTCCCCTTTTGTTTATGTTTACTTATATACATCTAACCCTCCCCCCTCTTTTCGTTTGGACATCCTCATTCTTTGAGCAGTTTCTATATTTTCACCCCATCCCCTTTACCTTCTAGTTACTACTCTGTCCGCCGTTCTACCATGGTCCATACAGTAATTTCTGGCAGCTGCTCTCTGGTGACGAACAGAGGAATTTATATATATATATTATTTTGTAATCTCATTGATATACTTTCTTTGGCCACATTGTTTATTTCCATTGAAAAAGGAGGCAAGGTTTCTCCGAAACGTATGGTTCAAATCAAAATACACACGGCATTAGCCCAAAAGCATGAATTATTTATATGCTTTCCTAGTTGTTTTTGGAGTACCATTCTAAAAAGATTTAATACTGTCAGCCAGAAGCTCCAAAAAGTTAGCACTAATTTGAGCACTGTGGTAGAATGTTACGCTTCGTTAGCGGAATTTGTGCAAAGTTTAAGAGATAATTTCGATGTCTTTGAGAAAGAAGCCAAAGAATTAAGCGGTATTGCTCAGTATTCGTACGAACTAAAGAGAAGACCGGAATGAAAGACTAGGAATGATGAGACAAAGCAAGGAGAATATGTACCGTCAGAGGGCTCAGACAATTTTCGCGTCAATGTATTTTATGTAATTCTGGATGTACTAAGTGCTGAGCTTAAGAGGCGAAGTGAGGCTTACAAAGTCCTCCATAATAGATTTTATTTTCTACATAGAAAACCTGTTAGACCTAGATGGACCAATGATTAAAAGAATCGCTGGCGATCTCTCAGAAAAGTATGTGCTTGACTTAGAAAGTGCACTGGCTGACGAGTGCTTGCATTTAAAGGCACATTTAAAAATTGCAGATTTTAAAGGTGAGTCAGCCTCTGAGCTCAGCACTTTCCTTCATGAACAAGATTTGCACGATATGTACCCGAACGTAAACATTGCTTTACGGATACTTCTCACCATTCCAGTGACCAATTGTTCTGGAGAAAGATCATTTTCGGTACTGAATCGCGTCAAGAACTATTTGCGGTCAGTCACTAAAGAAGAAAGATTAAACTCTATTGCACTCCTAGCGATTGATAAAGATATGACGATAAACTTGAACTGGGGTGCCATAATTAATGAATTTGCAGAAAAGAAGGCAAGAAGGAAACTTTCGAAGTAGTTCTCGTTGTGCTTGAGGCAGGCCCTGTTATGTCTTCATTCATGTTTTTAATCTGCACTTTAATTTCTCTAAAAGATATTGCAGGAAGATAAGCAGTTGGCCTTATTTGTATTTTAGAGGCGCTTTGTTCAATTTAAAATGTCATTCGTACCACTGCTCTTCATGCGTTTTAAAAATAGTGTGTGTTCTACTATTTTTTTTTAAATATATTTCGTGCTAACGCAGTTCATTCAGTTACAGCAGTAAATTATGGTTTTATTTTTGAAGCTACTCTTCATTTTTGTTGTATGAATCAAGGCTAGTCATTATTTTTGGAAAGGGTATTCATAAAGTGTTTTTGTTGCATAAAAGTTGAACTGTTTCATGTAGTTTTAATCCAAGCATTTTTTAAAAATTGAATTGACTATGTTTTCCCTGCGTAAAAATTCAAGCATAAAATTATGCTGTCAGCCATAATCTGTTGATTCCTTTTTTTCCGAACCTTACTTCATGCGAGTGGCTATGCCTTATCATAAAAATGGGGGGTGGGGGTGCTCAATTGAGGAAGGGCGCTCAATCTATAGGTGCCTATAGCGTAACTTTGGGTAAATCCGGCCCTGGGGGTAGGGGTCTAAGATTGCTCTTGGTAATCTGTCAAAGTGTAGTAAACAAGCATATAAAACTCAGTACAGAATTGGAAGCATATGAAATTGATGTGGCGATAGGAGTGGAATCATGGCTGAGAGAAGGGGTAGGAAATAGAGAAGTATTCCCAGAAGGGTATGTAGTCTATCGTAGAGACCGAGGAAATAAGAAGGGAGGGAAGGGGGGGGTATTCTGGTGCAGGAAACCTACTGCTCACATGAATGATTTACCGACGAAAAGGATGAAATATTAGGATAGAATTAGTTTGTGACAATATGAAGGAGGTGGGAATTATAGGAATATATAGGCCTGGGAGAGAGAAAAGAGACATGGAAATATTTGAGAAAGTAATAGATTACACTCATAAAAAAACTCACGTATTTGAAGGAATAGGTGACCAAAAGGCTGCAATAATGGACGTTGGTCTGGTACCAAAAAGGCTTAATAGGAGGGTCACACAGGACAAGAAATTCGATGAATTTGGACCTTACCTGAAATCAAAATTTATTTCTTGGATAAGTGAAGGGAGCAATGTGGATACACTCTGGGCAAATCTTGGATTGAAGTGTCAGGTCCGGTAGTATGGAAGGTCCTGACCAGAGCCAAGGCATTCTTCGTTCATCCACGGAGTGGCAGCACTGGTCACACGAAATGAGAACTTGGCCCGTGGCACCTTCTAGTCTCTGCGATAGCATTTTAGAGGGAATCGCTCAAATCAAACGGGGGAAAAAATAGAGGAAGCTATCAGCAGTCCCCATCTGAAGGTTTATTAACATTCCCAACTTATTCTTGAGTGTTGCTGAGAGAATGCTCCTGTATGTTTCTAAATAGTTTTAATTCTTTAGAGGGGGGATGGGTTACTGCACACAACTAATTTTCTTCACCAGCCGCTACTGAGCACGAGCTGTGACTGGCTTAGACATTGGCATCCTACGTGTTGAAAAGTATTGTAAGTAACGTGTAGGAATAAAATACTACCTCGAGGTATGTCAACCATTACATTGGCATAGAGATGGGACTATCGACTACTTTTAACCATCGACTGACTAGTCATTCATTGGAAGAAACAATCGACTAGATAGTCGACTACTTTCAGTCGAATGGTTACCTGAATTCGCATTGCTCCTAAGCGTGTTGTTTCATGTATTCGACTGAAAGTAGTCGCTTCTAGGCAGCGTACAAAGCACGGCAAGCCGTTACCGTCTGAGTTGAGTCGTACCAACAGATGAAAATCAAACTTGTCCTTAACCCACCTATTTTTCCAGACGTTAGTTTGGACTACTCGACGCTCGGCAACATGCAATTGGTCAAAGTTATTTATTTATACTGTGCTTCGAAATGGTGGTTTACGTTGTGTAGAGTGCAGCCATTATTTGCAATGTTGCACATTTCATTTAATGCAAAATATGTGAGTAAATGTTCCCCGATACCGGTATTGATACAGGGCACATTACCTGTATGTACTGTGGATAAGTGAAGTAATAGACCAACTTAATTAACCTAAGAGTAAATTAAATCACTATTACTGAGAGGGAGTTCTTAAGTACCGGGAACAATTCCATAGCCAACATTGAAATAATCACACTTGATATTTTAATGCCAAAAAATAAATGTAAAATATGTCCATAGAGTCATAAACAAGTTAGGCTATGTGTTCACTAATTTAATCCTCTCTGAAGTACTAAGAACGTAGAGCTGAAATACGACTTGAACAAGAAAATTACGGCCTACAGTAAATACACACGAAAATAGAACACTTTAGAACAGCAACGAGGGCGAACTTCCAGTGGAGATGTTGGCAACAATGTAAATACAACGTTTTTTTAATGCGCGCGCTATCCATGTGCTGAAGCAATTGACTACCAGAACGTAAAACTATCCGAGCGCGTTCTACACGTTAACAGTTAAAACACAATTGGGATATGTCGTTTGCAAACGACTTGTTTATGTTACGGTGAGTAGTCGTTGAATTCATTCGACTGTTTTTTAAAAGCAGTCAAACAAGTTGATGGATTTAACATTTTTCAGTCGACTGCTGCGGTGCTGCCCATCTCTAAACAATTGACGACCAGAATCAATTTGTACGTACGGTCAAGCTGTCCTCACAGTACCCGCTGCAATAGATGTAGAGATTCACATCACCACTCTATCTTATGATGGATGTCAGTACATAAAATCAGCCATAAGGCAACGGCAGTTTAACCACCGTCAACGCTACAACTCGTCCATCCCTGCCCTCATGTCTTTGCCACTAACCCCTTCCCCCCTCCCACACTGCACGCCACTGCTCTGACACAGTTGTTAGGCCTGCTACAACAACTCTCAGCCATAACCCTGTAAACTACAGCTAAACCAAACCCAGAACCCCCTAATACACTTCATTTGCAGAGCAATAAAATCCATAAAACAACTCCGCAACAAGCTTCACAAAAACCTAAATTATAAACGAAAAGACTACTCCACAAACACCAAAATCAGTAAACCTCCCTCATTTCAGCCACACTACACCTTAAACGGACATAGAAGGCATAGTCATGACCCCTTCATGGAGTAGGCTATTGTCTAAACACGATCATGTCTCCTTCAACTTTACTGAAGACTTCATAAAATTCTATTAAAAAAATCATAAACTCATTCCACAAATCTTAAAATCAGTATACATCCCTCATTTCAGTTACTCTATTCATTAAACAAACATAGAAGGCGTAGCCATGACCCCTTCATGGAGTAGGCTATTGTCTAAATCTGACCACGCATACTACAACCTTACTCTAATTCAAAATTACGGCTAAATGATCCATCTGACTGGGAGGCAAAGGTATTGACCGGCTTGCCTGGGATGATGGGCCACAAAACCGGTATCTGGAGTTCAAACATAACCTAAATATTGAATGACAATATTGAATTGTCCAATAACTTGGACAACTGGATTTAGGCTATTTCATTGAAAGAATCAACGAACTGTATAAAACTATAGGCACCTACAGGTATACTTAACTTATTAATTAAAGCTCTACAATAAACACACAGCACAATGAATTGTAGCATGAAGTTATCCTGAAGAAGCCGTTTGATTAGAACGACTACTTAAATTCGAATGATTCCATTCGCTTGGAATTAGTCGTTTGCCAACGACTTGTTTCATTCGAATGATTTCCAAAGATGGCTTTGGGATCAGTCGTTTGCAAACGACTTGTTTATGATACGGTGAGCAGTCGTTGAATTCATTTGACTGTTTTTTAAAAGCAGTCGAATAAGTCGATTGTTTTAACTATCGAATAATTCGACTGTTTTCAGTCGACTGCTGCCCATCTCTACTTTGCATATAAGAAATGAATTATATTTATCTTGTATCTATCTATCCCACGATAATACATAATACAAGGTGAAGACTCCTTTAAAACAAATTGTTTACTGTGATACTGGAAGAAACAATACAACACAGTGGTAATAGTTCTAGCCTGCACCTATTTGTTAATAAAATTTCATGCGATTTCACTCAGATCTCTGTTATAGTGGCTTATTATATGTGCACCTTGTAACTTAATAGTACATTATGCAACGAGCCTATAATGACAATAATTAAGACACAAGTTTTATAATTTCCATACGAGTGTCTTAATTACAATTATAGACGAGTTGACACGACTGTTTATGTTCGACGATAATTATAACTATTTTATGTTCGAACATAAATATTCATAAATATCTGTCGAGATTTCACCAGTTTTATGTACTGAATAGAGCGCATGGGATGCAGAGAATGCCTTGTATTTGACCATGGCATCCTGGAATACCTCACTATGACACTCGCCACGCAGTGAAATTTAAAATAGGGGGCCATGGAAGTGAGCGCAGGTGCGATGCTATCCTCACCTAATTGGTCACACAACTGTTTCTTGAGCTCTGATTGGTGGGAGAAACTGTATCATAATGAAAACTTGTACTATAATGAGCCTCATTTTTGATGTGTCTGGCGAGTGGTTTTGTTACTGCTTCTGCAGGTATCACCCTTCTGAAAGATGTCTCATCATTTCTAATTCTATTCTTACTCTTCTGCCAGAAGAGAAATAGTTTTGCAACGCATGAATACAGTGCTGTAGCTGCTGAATTTTCTAAAAAAAATTATGGAATGATGGCAAGAAAAATAAATACAGTAAAACTCTGTTAAGAAGTTTTTCAAGGGACCATTAAAAAAAAACTTCTTAACAGGGAAACTTCTTAAAAGGGTAGTGGCCTGAAATGCATGTGAAACGCACACATTTTTGTTGTTTGTGAAGGATTCTATAATATACTGTACATAGGCCTATATAAAAGCCAGAAAAAGAGAAGCCCCAATATTAAAACCTGACTATCAGACCAGAGATTAAGAGAAATTAATTGGCATAATCCTCACAATTCACATTAATAGAATTAATTTCAATAACTGTTTGAGCACACACCATATATTCCAGCAAACTACAATTATAGACACATTTTAGAATGTAAATAAACAACAACTAAGACTGAGTTGAAAACACTTTTTTGTCCCTTTTTTCTCCATTCAAAATCAAAGATTTATCCGGAACAACCTGATAAAAAAGTCCGAATTCGTCAACATTAAAAACGTCACAATGTTTGTAATTACTGATTTTTGCCGGCAGCAGTGTTTCCTTCCACGCTTCCGTTTCCTCTGTACTTACACTCGCAGCTTCACCACTAATAGTCTTGTAAACTATGCCAGCCCGATTTTTAAAGCGATCCAGCCACCGATTCGACGCAGTAAAAGGCACTTGTAATCGAAACGCGATTTCTTCGGCTTTCTCCTTCACGATAATCCCGCTCAAAGGAATGTTTAAACTTCGCTGCTGTTTAAACCACACGAGCAGAGCTTGTTCTACGTCTTCGTATTTCCCGCTTTTAATCTTCTTGCAGCTTGCCGAAGTATTCCCGGCAGAAGCCAAGATCCCTTCTTTCTTTGCTATGATGCCGTTCAAAGTAGACGGCGGCATTCCGAGCTCCTTCGCAAGAGCAACACGTGAAAGAGTAGACGACTCTACTTTTCTTATAATGTCCACTTTATCTTTAATAGAAAGTGCCCTTCTTTTGATGCCTTTCATCTGAGAACCATTCATTTTAACAATGATTAGAAAACTTAACTTCACTGACGACGCAATTCTCGTAATCTCAATAATGTTATGCTACGTCTGGCAATGCTTGGCTAACAAGTTAGATCACACAGAACAGCGATAAAAGCCACGAATGAAAGCATGATGCTGTATATTGTAGTTAGTCTTGGGCGGGTGTCGTCATAGCGTGACGTCATTCAGCCTTGAAATGCTCGCCTGGTCAGTGACCCGCGAACACTCGGAACGGCTGTATTCTTTCATTCGGAACACCGGGCCCGGTCAGAGACCCGCGAACACTCGGAACTCTTGTATTCTTTCATTCGGAACACCGGATGTATCTTCCGCGGAGATTGGCGAGTTTTGATTCTAAGTCAGTTGTCTCTCAGTGAACGTCTTATGCTCTAAGGGAATACAAAATCTGAACTATTTAACCGGGAAAACCTCTTATGCACAAACACTATATACGGGAAAAATATACATGTATCTTATGGGACGAATCACGGGACCGAGAATATCGGACGTCTTAAGCGGAAAAACGTTTTATGCGGGAACTTCTTAACCGAGTTTTACTGTATAGCCTATTCTAAAATAACAACATACGCATAAAATGAAACCATTCTGATGAACTTAATATTCTTCAAATTCAGAGTACAAATGCGTTCACCATTTGGAGCTTCGTTCATTTGTATATTTGGACCAAAATGTAGACCCCTGAAATAAATTTTAATGTTGGATTTTGCTCCACAGTCAAGAGCACACAGCCACCCATAGGACCAGTGTGTGTTAAGATTTTAGAACCTGTAATTACAGTTCTACATCAGTAATGGCATTACTACATATTCGACCAACTGAATACTTGCCACTGCACCAGTAACTAACATGTACAAGAACTGATCTTTTTTGAATACGGTACCAATAATTTGAAATTCAAGGAAGGGGAAAATATTAAAGCTTAGACACGTCATGAACCATGACATTTTTAATCTACTGCAATGTAAAATGAATTATTAACACTCCTCAAGAACTTGAGTACACATATGCAATAGGCTCATGGTACTGTATGAATCTCTGCAAGATTTAATCAAGTTGAAAACATTACAGTAACATAGACTCTTACCTGGCCATTTCTCAGGAGAGTAGGCCTAATTGCCACATTCCTCTGCTATTTCGAGAACAGCAATTTACGATTTGTTTGTTCACAGAATTTGGTAGGCCTACCTGTGGAATAAATAACAGTGAAAGTTAATTAATATGTCAAGTAGAATATCACCTGTACACTGCGTCTAATTAAATATCAATTCAAAACTAGGCTACGGTATATTTTTCACAGGCACTAACTAAACAAGTTTTCACTTAAACTCTTAAAATAAGCGTACTTACTTGGCGTAGCAGAAGAAGAACTGTTCACTTCTCATTACCAAGAAGTGATTTGATGAAAGAAAGATGAGAAAGAACACAACATTAGTTTATTATAAAATAATAATATACGGCCAATATTATTTACACCATGCACGACATAAACAGAGCGTCCATGTTGGTCAATGCCGCCAACCCAGTAGAAATAATGTTTATTTAATGATAAGTGCCGTAATTATCGTCTGTGAGCAAGATAATTGCAAGGAATTGTCAATTAGGAATTATGTGTATATTTATTGACTAAATATAGGGATATATTTGCAATTTAATTACAACGTGTATCATGCATATGTTGGCAAGACGATATACAGCGCTCCATATGGCTGGCCGCGCAACTACACCAATGGTACCAAATAATCCCTATCTGGTTGACACCCCCTGGTAGCAAGGGTGTGTCGCCGTTACTTGCAAAGAATATAGATGTGGAACGGATGAGAAGGCACAAAATACATAACGGGCCGCAAGTGTCTACTGCGCATGCGGTGCCATGAAATCTTACTGTCGCGAGTCACTCGTGTTCTACCGGGGCGCATAATTTTTTTTTCCAGCCCGAGCCTAGCCACAGTATGTAATTCCGAGCCTCTTATTGGCTGTCACAGATTACCTACTACTACAGATGGCCAACAGCCATGCTAATTCTTGGTATCTAAGACTTCAGCGCTGTCTGGTGGTTGACTGATGTACTAGCAACATGTCGACCGGTAGCGCCACCTATGAGCAGATCTCGTAAACACTAACCCTCCCGCCCCCTCCCCTCCACCCTGCCCCTTCCCCTCGTTCCGTTAAATATTCCCGTCCTAAATGTTCTGCCCACTTCAATGTTCCGAAAATCACAATCTCCCAATACTTATGGCACGTTTTTAAGTGTGGAGATAATAATATGATCTACAGGAAATAAATCACATTCAAAATACCAATAACAGAAAAAATTAATAAAAATAATAACAAAGTGGGAAATTGTGAATTCCAGAACTTTGAAATGAACAATCACAGCATTTAGAACATAACCTCATCACTAATATACATGTTTACATTTCTTTCAGTTGCAATTGGAACATATTGCATTGGTGACAAAAATTAGGCTACTACAAGGCCTGCTGCATATTATTACTCAGCTTAAAAAATGGCCCAATTAGGCCTATAACCAATTAGTTATTAGAAAAAACTACAAAGGAAAAGTACTGGGAAGGGAGAAAATTCATATTTTAAAATGCTTGATGCTGTTAGCAATAACAGTAAAATTTTAAGAGAGAATGCTAAGGAATCAGGTGGTGTAACCAGATCCTCATCACACTAAAATTGTTAGTGTAATTAGTGCCAAATACATTCGGGGACAGAAAAAGAATTGGATATCACAAAATTTCTATACAGTAGTTCATTTCATATGCCCTTTAAAATATATCGAGTTAAAAATTTTGAAGGGTGAAATGCAGTAAGTAGGCTACATCAAAAATTAACATCACACACTAATACAGTACATTCCATGACGTGCTGTTAAGGGGAAAGGAGAAATAGGACTATCAATGAAAAACAAGAAAAACACTCAATACTGCTGGAATTCATCATGTTTTATTTAAAAAGTTGTCAATGAAGAGAAGATAACAGCAAGAGCCAAGATCAAACTTAGCAAAAATACAGTAATCAAATCTGGTCCTCCTAAAAGTATGTGTTGAGGCATGTTCCTTTCTTCTTTCTTGCCAAAGTATAACAGTAGGGACCAGCACATAATAATGGACCTAGTTTCTCCTTGATGTAATGGCTGACACCGATGAACCGCAAATTCCTACAACACATACCAGTGTGTATGTTGAAACAGTAAACTTAATAAATGTGTAACTTAATGCTTGAAACGGGGAACTTGAATTTGCTGACATGTGTATGTATACACCTACTGTAAGTTAACTACATTTTAAAAGAATCATTGTGTTTTTGATATTAATTCATTTAGGGCTTTCGATAACATATTCATTTAGCCCCATGTATTTGGAAGTGTGTATGATTTGTTGATGATGATATTTGTTGTTTTAACGAGCCTAACATCTTGGTTATCGGCCCCTAATTGTTTGGGTGATCGTGAAGATGAAAATCAAATGTAAACTATTACTGAAACTAACTACAAACTTATATAGGCTACTAGAAGAAGAAATGGAAAACAAAAGGAGAATAAGGCAAACAAAGGACAGGAGGAAAAGAAATGCCCTCAAACCCTTGAAGAATTAGGATCGAGGGACTTGGAAGGAAGGAGAGCCACAAAAGGCCCCAGAGGCAATGGAAAAAATGGGAAAAACCGGACCCAGCTCAGGAATCCCTCGGGGTCGCCATCTCCCGAACTCACCAGCCGTGAGCCCCTGAGGGTGTAGCAATATCCAGGGCGCACCAAAGGTGTTGGGGCTACATACACCCTGCCCCTTGAGGGCCTTGAGCAGAAGGCAGGAGATAACAAGAAAAGAGAAGGCTGACCCCTCGCAGGAGGAGGACATCAGAAAAGATGAGACAAGGGCCAATTAAGGCGGGAAAGGAATAGACTCCCTAGGCCTTGGATACCCTAATACCGTCGGGGTCGGAAGAGAACAAGAGTTGACCAAGTGAGGTCGACAGGAAAGAAGACAGAGAGGAGCCCGGCACAAGTAAGTGGAAGCATGCGGGACATGGGCCGATAACCTCGATGTTAGGCCCCTTAAAACAACAATTATCATCATTATTATAATCACGCATGCGGGACTCAGCTGGGGCCCCGTGGACGCCAACCCACGTCCCACTAGATGTGAGCCCCTGGGGGAGTGTATGATTTGTATGATAATCTGTGTTATTGTGGTACCTGTAGTAGTGTGTATACTTCCTGTAATTCAGGTGAGGACTGGAAAGGAGGCAGCTGTAGCCTTAAGTTGGGAACCATCCCAGCGTTAGCCTGGAGTGGAAGTGGGGAAACCTTGGAAAACCACTTCTTGGATGGCCGAGGTGAGAATCGAACCTACCTCATCTCAGTTCTGCCTCACAAAGATGAGTGTGCGCCGTTCCAACAGTCAGAACAGAATTAAATTACTTAATCAAGCTTGGAAACTAGCCCAGGACCTCAGGAGTGGCAGCAACCACACCACAAGGTGGTCTTATTACAGAATCAATTGATGAAAAAATCCCTCCATGTAAGCTTAGACATTGGCATCCTACGTGTTGAAAAATATTGTAAATAACATGTGGGAATAAAATACTACCTATAGGTATATCAACCACTACATTGGCATACAATAAATCAATTATATTTGTCTTGTATCAATCTCACTGTTACAGAATATCATCGACAGAACCTAACACTTATTAACTTACCAAGAGTATAAAATAAAAATTGGCAGATAAGGGTGGGGTTATCGGGCCAATGGTTCCATGGTTTTATTGGATTTTCACGCTGGACTTAGTTCCACAGGACAAGAACACAATGTATATAGTTACACATTGGTAAGACTATAATATGATCCTAGGCCATTAAACCTATTAGATCATGGGGATGAATGTTAAGTTTAATAACCTGTAATTACAGTCCTACATCAGTATTGCCATTACTACCGTACCAATTCGACCAACTGAACACCCAGCCCAAACAATGCATTCCTACCATAACATAAACCGTACAGCTTATTTTCCTGTGTATCTGCAAAAATAAATACAAAGTGCCCATAGCATGAATATGGAAGGAAACACATCTACACATTTGTTTGTTCTTGGCTTATTAGAGGAGGACAGGTGCATTTGAATGGTATTTGGGTCGCAGAACATTACACGAGTCGACTACTTTAGCACCATGACTTAGCAAAAGTATATTCACGTTGGACTTCGTTCCACAGGACAAGAACACATTAACTTAATGTATATAGTTACACATTGGTAAGACTATATGATCCTAGGCCATTAAACCTATTAGACCATGGGGGTGAATGTTAAGTTTTAATAACCTGTAATTACAGTCCTACATCAGTATTGCCATTACTACCAATTCGACCAACTGAACACCCAGCCCAAACACTGCATTCCTACCATAACATAAACCGTACAGCTTATTTTCCTGTGTATCTACAAAAATAAATACAAAGTGCCTATAGCATGAATATGCAAGGAAACACATCTACACATTTGTTTGTTCTTGGCTTATTAGAGGAGGACAGGTGCATTTGAATGGTATTTGGGTCGCAGAACATTACAGTTCTACATCAGTAATGGCATTACTACCTATTCTACCAATTGAATAGGTACTTGCCACAGCACCAGTAGCTATCATGTACAAGAACTGATCTTTTTTGAATACGGTACCAATAATAATTTGAAATTCAAGGAAGGGGAAAATATTAAAGCTTCGACACGTTGTCAAGAATCATGACATTTTTAATCTACCGCAATGTAAAATGAATTATTAACACACCTCAAGAACTTGAGTACACATATGCAATAGGCTCATGGTACTGGACGTATCTCTGCAAGATGTAATCAAGTTGAAAATATTACGGAAACATAGACTCTTACCTGGTCATTTCTAAGGAGAGTAGGCCTAATTGCCACATTCCTCTGCTATTTCGAGAACAGCAATTTACGATTTGTTTGTTCCCAGAATTTGGTAGGCCTACCTGTGGGATAAATAATAGTGAAAGTTAATTAATATGTCAAGTGGAATGTCACCTGTACACTGCGTCTAATATAAATTCAAAACTAGGCTACGGTATATTTTGCACACGCAGAAACACGTTTTTACTTAAATTCTTAAAATAAGCGTACTTACTTGGCATAGCAGAAGAAGAACTGTTCACTTCTCATTACCACGAAGACAATTTGATATAAGAAAGATGAGATAGAACACAACATTAGCTTATTTAGCTTATTTGTATACGGCCAATATTATTACATATAACACATAAATAGAGCCGCCATGGCGTGGTCAGTGCCGCCAACCCAGTAGAAATAATGTTTATTTAATGATAAGTGCCGTAATTATCGTCTGTGAGCAAGATAATTGCAAGGAAATGTCAATTAGGAATTATGTGTATATTTATTGACTAAATATAGTGATATGTTTGCAATTTAATTACAACATTGTATCATGCAAATGTTGGCAACACGATATACAGCGCTCCATACGACTGGCACATGCTACTACACCGATGGTGCCAAATGATCCCTATCTGGTTGACACCCCCTGGCCTTGAGTGTAACGTAGGCCAGGGAATAAAGTCACAAATATATGTTACTAATTACTTTTAACTACTGCTGTTCTACTCTACAGTCGTCGGCCAATACTCGTATCAGAGTGTATGTTTCTTTCCTGCATTACTAATTTGTATTCACCCGATGGTGATGTCGCTGGTGACTCAACAGACCAATTCTGGCATAGAACATATGGCCGCACACAATGCAGATGATGGAAGGTGGAGGACATGGCAATATCTGGCACAGCTTTCTGCTCTGACAACATTATTATTACAAAACTACTTTCCATGATTTCGGATTTAGGGCCAGTTGTACGAACTCGGGTTATACCTCGGCTAAAGTTATCTCCGTAGTTAGCGCAGAATTGAGTTGTACGACATTGGTATAAGAGATAATCCGGGTATAAACGACGGCATAGCTAACCGGGCATGGAATGGCGAGCTATCTGCTTATACCGAGTGTATATATATGGCGGACGGGAGGGACCGCTACAACATCTGAAGTTAAATCATCGCAAACTCTTAATTTCAGTGAGCTATTCATAAATGTACATGAGAACGTATAATTTTAATAGCAGCACAATAATTACATACACATTTTTACCGACAAAATACCCAAGCAATCCAGCGGCATTACAAATGTGAGCATCATATGCATTGTCTTCGGCCCCAAACGCCATGTCGCAGTGGTCCAATGGTTAGCGCGCCAGATTCACGACAAAAGAACGTAAATTTTGTGGATTGAACCCCCACCAGTTCCAACTTTTTTTGCTTATTAGTTTTTGTTTCTATGCTATGCTTGGTGTTTCTGCATTATCTTTTATATGTAGCCTACCAGTAATCACTTGGGTGTGATCCTAGGTTCAACATGGTAATTAATAATAACTCCGCATCAGTCGAGAGCATCATGCTGGAGATGCCAGGAATTAATGTAGAAAGTGATGCAGAGGCTCACTTATTAGAAGAAAAAAAAAAAACGAAGTTAAATCATCGCAAACTCTTAATTCGAGTGAACTATTCATATATGTACATTAACATGTATAATCTTAATAGCAGCACAGTAATTACATACATATTATTACAGGAAATAACGAAAGCATGTCACGGACATTACGTACGTAAGCTTCATATGCGCAGTCTTCAGGAATTTACGTTAGGTAGCGGTGGTCCAGTGGCTATATTGTTCTGTGGGCTAGCATGCTATTCTCGCGAGTATAAATTTACATTTTTTGCGGATCGAATCTCACCAGATCCAACATTTTTTGCTGATTATTTTTAGCCTACTTTCGATTTTTGCAAAAAATGAAAGTAGACTTATGAGATCACTACAGGGCGAAAAAAATGTGTGTCTGTCTGTGTGTGTGTATGTGTGTGAGTCTGTGTGTGTGTGTGCGTGTGTTTGTGTGTGTGTGAGTGTGTGTACTCTGAATGTCTGTCCCCCCCTATCAATTCGAACACGGTGAGCGCAAATTGAACGAAATTTGGTACAAAGGTAACACTAGCAAAGGACACCTCAGTGTCATGTTTTATATCGCCGCCATCTTGACGGAAACGTAATGGCGGCCACACAAATGTTCAAAGCTTAAATCTAATTACGACTAACCTAATCATCCGATCTCTACCAAATTTTGCATCAACATACCATTATGGAGGGAGCATCCTTTGACCAAACTAATAGGTCATTAGCCTAATATTTTGCGGATGGCGGCCATATTTTTGTGAAAATCGATTCCCCCTATTAATTCGAACACGGTGAAACCGAATGGAACGAAATTTGGTACAGAGGTAGCACTAGAAAAGGCCACCTCAGTGTCATGTTTTATATCACCGCCATCTTGACGGAAACTTAATCGCGGCCACCCAAATGTTAAAGGCTAAAATGAAATTACGACCAACCTAATAATCTAGTCTCTACCAAATTTTGCAACAACAAATCTTTATGTGGGAAGCATATTCTGACCAAACTGCTAGATCATCAGCCCAATAGTTTGCAGATGGTGGCCAAGTATGTGTGCAAATCGATTCCCCCTATCAATTCAAACACGGTGAAACCGAATTGAACGAAATTTGGTACAGAGGTAGCACTAGCAAAAGGCACCTCAGTGTCATGTTTTATATTGCTGCCATCTTGACGGAAACGGAATGACGGCCACCCAATTGTTAAAAGCTTAAATCAAATTTCGACCATCCTAATAATTTGATCTCTACCGGATTTTGCAACAACATGCCTTTTTGTGGAAAGCATCTTATGACTGACTACAAGGTCATCAGCCAAATAGTTTGCAAATAGCGGCCATGTATGTGTGCAAATCCATTCCCCAGATCAATTCAAACACGGTGAAACCGAATTGAATGAATTTTTTTACAGAGGTAGCACTAGCAAAGAGCACCTCATATTCATGTTCAATATCCCTATAGCACGTTGTATTTCAACAAGCTACTACAACCAACATTCAATTATACTCCTTGAAAAGGACAAAGAGTTATAACAATACCCATGCATTTAGGAGAAAGTAGGCTATATGTTCTTTACTGAACATCTTGTTTTGTTTTTATGTTATGCTTGGTGTTTCAGTATTATCTTATATATGTACCGGTAATCATTTGGGGTGATCCTAGGTTCAACAGGGTATTAATAATAACTTTGCGTCAGCCAAGATCCTAGGATACCGTACTCATAATTATTCAAGAGAGCATTCATGCTGATGCGGAGGATCCATTAATAGAAATACTATTTCTGCAAAGGAGAAAAGCAAAGAAGATCAGACAGAGGCCGGCTCATTTTCTGAACTGTGATGAAAATTAATTCTTTATACGGTTCAGACCGGAAAAATACACTGTTTTGAGGTTATTAGATCAAATTATCGATGGACAGGAACATATGATTGACAGGTAAAATGTATGATAGTAACATGTAGTAGCCTATCCTGCACCTACCGGTACTTAATTCTTGGATATGCTATATTAGTTTGCATTATATTTATGTATAGCCTAGGATTTATACTATTACTTGTAACCAATGCATGGATTTATTACGGTATGTTTGTCCACGGCCGTGGTTTGTTATTCTCACGGCCTCTCATGGAGTGACAATTTTAATGGGTATGGCAGTGGTAAATTCGATATTCATCTGTTTCCAAAGAAGTTCAAATTTCGTGTCAATATGTCCACAAAGTTAGCTCCGTTTGTTACCAACTTAGCTAGTCTCTCAGACAAACATGGTATAGCTAGCCCCGGAATAGAATCTTGTCGTACAACCCACCCTTGAAAATATACCAAGGAAGACGCTAGCCCAGGTATAGCTATTCTGATGGATAACCCCAGTGGCGTTTTCTCCAATACCACGGGGTAAGCACCGCTTACCTAGCATATTCTCATAAGAATAAAGTATATAATATCACTTTCTAACGCGCAAGCATCTGCAAAAACGCCACTTTGAATGACGTTCCTCGTTCTCTACCGCAGTTCTCCACGATCAGCCAGTACTACTTTGGAGTGAAAGAAGAAAGAGTGCGGCTGGTCGCTATGACAACGGCTTGTTTACCTCCAGGAGCCTTCTGGCCCGGAACACTGCTATGGCCGATGGAGTGGTACACCAACAACGCCAGGTCGTCCTTGATTGGCTAAGACAGGGGGTGTGGCGTTCCATAGCCACAGGGCTGTCGTTGAGAAAAGTGAAAGCGGGTAGCAAGGTCTGCTTCAATTCGGGTGGCTTACCCTAGCGAGCCTGGACACCAGCACTGCTTAAAATTATTTGGCGCGCCTCTCCAGTCCCCACCCACCATCTGACCATCAGACCCGACCTTTGCTGGGCGCGGTAGTTAAAATTCTTCTTCGTCCGGTTAACTCACAACTCTATGTTTTTGAGTGCAATTAGCAAAATTTAGTATATCGTAACTACTGTTGATATTATTGTGTTGGAGTGTACAGTGCGTTGGAATCTTCAGAGTGACCCATCAACCCGAAAAGTTGCTCAGATTATCATTCAAATTATATTCAAAGAGTAGGTGTAAAGGATACATAATTTTAAATGTATGTACATCCGTATAATTTGAATGGTATTTTAAAGACCTATCACATTATTTTAAAAAATATTTGGTTATTACGAAGCCTCCGTGGCTTAGGCGGCAGCACGCCGGCCTCTCACCGCTGGGTCCGTGGTTCAAATCCCGGTCACTCCATGTGAGATCTGTGCTGGACAAAACGGAGGCAGACAGGTTTTCCTCCGGGTACTCCGGTTTTCCCTGTCAAAATTTCATTCCAGCAACACTCGCCACTATCATTTCATCTGTCATTCATTTAATCATTGCCCCAGAGGAGTGCGTCAGGCCTCGGCAGCCGGCACAGTTCATATCCTCGCCGCTAGATGGGGGCTTCATTCATTCCATTCCTGACCCGGTCGGAGACTGGAAGCAGGCTGTGGATTTTCATTTGGTTATTACGGTAGGTAGGGTCTATCAAGTTCTCATTTGAACAAAATTAATTAATGCCACTATTTACTGTACCTTGGCGGATCATTTGTAGTGAAGTTCAATTCTTCTCTCCCTCTTAGTGAATTCATCAATTACATGGTCGTGAAAATCAGTGTTCCCCTGAAGGCTGCACAATAACACCTTTTCAATGGAAAGAAGCGCGAGATGTGAACGTCCTTCTTGATGCATTGAGTTTCGGGTGAAGGTTTTTGTACATTTCATGGTAGAAAACATTCTTTCCACTGATGCACTAGACGCCGGAATTGTTAGTACTAGTTTACAAAAAGAAGGAAGCTTTACGTGACCATTAATCATGCGATCATGAGCCACGGGACCTCCTTTTTACGTGGAATCCGAAGCACAGGACATGGAATTTCACTTCGAAATCTCACATGCATTGACCGGGAATCGAACCCGGTCCACCATGGTGAGAGGCCAACAGCTTGACCACTGCGCCACCACGCCCCCCGTAGTACTAGTTTGCATAGGTTATAGGCCTACGCCCCAATTAAGTCATTCAAACTAATGAAGCCGTGAAAGCCTACATCAGTACAATTTGAGTGATATTTGCAAATAAATATTAACTGAACATGCAATCCAATGACATAAGAATATCTATTAGTCTACTAATAGCATGTTTATTATTTTAATGTTCACTTAGGTCTCATAGTCCAATAGAAAATAATAATAATAATGTTATTGGTTTTACGTCCCTGTTAACTACTGAGGCTTTTAGAGACGCCGGGATGCCGGAATTTTGACCCGAAGGGAATCTTTAACGTGCCAGTAAATATACTGACACGGCTCCCTCGCATTTGCGCACCCTCAAATGCCGACTGACTGCGACGGCATTCGATCCTGCTATCTTAAGCTCAGCAAGCTAGAACGTTACCGCTGAGCCATGCATAATAGAAAATTTACGGGTAATAACCTAAAAGTTTAGCTCCTTAGGCCAAGAAATGCGAACAACAAAAACACAAATTGCAACACTGTTCAATCGTCAAATGATACAAGACAAGAGAAACCCGCCAACCCTATTGATGAATAATTTTCTCCGCAATTAATGTACATGGATTGGCATGCCTCAAGTTGAAAAGGGAAAAATGAGCTGTGCTGTATTACAATTCTTTCTATTTTTATTTTTTTAAATGTGAAAGACTAATAATTATGTGTGTAAAGTAATTGTTGCTACTTCAGATATCAACCTCAACATTGACAAGGGCATAGCTGGAACGGGGTGCTGAAGTTGCTTTATGGTTTAAGCCTATATTTTGAGTCTTCTTCACAGCTTACCCTCGAAAAAATTCCACGCCACGCCACTGGATAACCCGAGTTCGTACAACTGGGCCTTAAAAAAACATCAATTTTTGTACTGGTAAGAAGCAACAACAGAGTACTGCTTACTGATTATAGGAAATAGTATTTTACACCCTTTACCAGGTACGGAGATGACGCAAGCATGGGTACAAATATTTTAATTTTGATTCCTCTCAAAATAAAAATTTAAAATGTATGATTTTGAATTTACATTTAGATTAATGAAGATCCAAAACCTATAGACCCTCCCCCTACCCAATGAATTAAAAATCATGATTTCTAAATTTGATAGACCCTCCTCCTCCCCAATAAGTTAAATATCATGATTTCTAATTTTTTTTAAATGCTAATGAAAATACTCAGCACTTAAAAGGTTTATTCGAAGAATTCATTGCAGGTTCCGTGTTGACGTTAAGAAATGACAATAACAAAAAATACAAAGTTTCCGCCTAATCAACACAATTTGATGAATTTTAACCTGTTGGCTTGGCTTGCCTAGAGTTTATTCGATGAAGAATTCATTGCAGGTTCCGTGTTGACGTTTAGAAATGACAATAACAAAAAATACAAAGTTTCCGCCTAATCTACACAATTTGATGAATTTCAACCTCTTGGCTTGGCTTGCGTAGAGTTTATTCGAAGAAGAATTCATTGCAGGTTCCATGTTGACGTTTAGAAATGACAATAACAAAAAATACAAAGTTTCCGCCTAATCAACACATTTTATTCTAATTTCTGGATTAGCTGTGGTTTTGCAACCCTGATTACTGTACATAATCGAGAATCTTATACTGTCAATTTATACTTTTCAGTCAGTCTACATGCATTTTGCATAATTAGGAAAAACTTGCAGTTTAATTACGTAACCGTGACCTCCTTTTCATGTGGAATCCGAACCACAGGACATGGCATTTCACTTAGAAAATCTCACATGTATTGACCGGGCATCGAACCCGGTATACCTTGGTGAGAATAGTGTTTCTCACTATATTCTTTGCCTTCAAAGAATTGAACAGATGGCTGCAGTTCTGCAGAGCTAAGAGAGTGCTTTGAGATTTTGTTGCTATTCTCGGAAATTCTGCATCTGTGACGCAAACGCAGTTGGCAAATTTATGCACTTATAAAAAGTTTGGTTGCGAATCTGCATTTATAGAGTTATAAATCAGCAACTCAGAACGAATTCCACAGACAGTTGACCTTAGTGAGGGTTACAATATCCTTCACGTGAGAAGTTCGCAATCGACACATGCCATGGCTCTGTTACTCTGGGAGAATGCTTTTGCATACTGTTGTAACGGTCTCGCTTAGCCCTCACGTTGAGTGATAAATGTAACTGTTTACCTTTACTTAAGCTATGTTGTTTTAATGGGCGCCAAGACCTCAACGCAATGTTGAAATCTAAATTTGTATTTAACAACGTCTAACTCTGGTAGAACACCTTCAAGAATCTATTCACTCAGATCGTGGTATGATTTGATCATTAACCCAACAAACAATTGTATCAGGAGAAGGAATTGGTCTATATATAATGCTACCTACTGAAAGCAAAGATTGCATTGTAAAAGAAATGAATTTATTATATAAAACAAGTATTGCAAAATTAATAATAATAATAAGTTTAAAATTTAAATTGGAGCGTTGCGATTTTAATATTACCGATAGAAAATTACGTGAAAACGGAGTCTGATAAATTATTGATTTTACTCTTATTCCCAAGCTATGAAGTTACTGAAATATTGAATATAAAACAAAGAGAAACGAGAGATTGCGTATTTCTGCGTCATTCGCGCTTACCACTGGAAATGGCCGAAGCCTTTCCCTCGTACTGGATGATGCTGTGAGCTTCCCACAGTCTCCTGGACGTCGTCATCTTCGTCGATGTTTGATGATATACTGGTAGATTTGAAGATTTATGGTCCGAACCTCGGAACCAACACGTACAACCACAACGGTTAAGTTTCACAAAGATCGTCCTCCACTGCACGGAACATCGGAGCGACTCCCGCGTGCAACCATACTCGGCAAGTTCTACACAGATTGTTCCCGCTCCACGGCGCGCCAAACTATATATGCACTCGACGGTCTCCCTCTCCAGTCCCGACTTCCAGCTTACGTGGTCTCCACTGATTGGCTGCTCCCCACGTGCTACTTCCCCTTCTCTGGCTCATTACACACGGCGCGCGGATGATGAAGTCGATTTCCGTTCCAACTATCCGCCTTTTCTTGACGCTGCGACCCAAGCTTGCGTAATACTTCTTGACAAGAATCAGCCTGTATCTGAATTTCCAGTGAGTCATGTCTCTCATAATATCCTAACTGACGAAACTCCGTAAAATTCCGTAATCACATAATTTTCTATGATATTGTCGTTCGTAATAATTTGCTTGATAGTGTTTTCTAAGACATAGAAAACCTATCTGTATGCTTATAATTTTTTATAAAATGCTCCGAAAAATATCTTAATAATAATTATAATAAATTAATAATAATAATAAATTAACATGTAAAATTCTCTTTGCTGAACAATTTGCCGAGTAAATAAATATAGAATGGCTTCCTACTGACTTATGCCAGTTGCATAAAAACCCCTCGAAAAACACGTTACACTGTGAGCTGATTTTGTTAGGTTTCCTGTCACTCCAACGTGAACAGATAACACATCAAAGCTGTTGCTTCCTAACCCAAAATACAGGGTTATTATGTGTGTGCGCCAGTAAATACGGCAAGCTAAGCCGGCTGTGACTAGCGCAGATCGTGGCTGTGACTAGCGCAGACCGTGGCTGCGCATACCCGGTTCAGCCGGTGGTTTGGCGCCCACTTTCACACTTTTACCAAACATGTTCAATAATGTGTACTTACAGTGCTCATAGCCGATGCTGAAAATGTCCTCCCTCTCTTGTAACACACACCTGACATCTTCTGATGAAAGAATGACTGTCAACTCTTTTATTATTTATGGAGCCAGTTTCCTTGAATCGTTTAGCGAGCTAATTGTACTGGCATTGGGCACAGGTCTTCATGGAAACTTGTTTAGAAATTTTTGTTTCGTTTCTGAACAAGATTTTCTGCGTTTCATATATGAATTATGGACATATACACGTTCGTGCAATGTGAATTGGTGTCTAGGTATGACCAACAATCACAGTAATCACAATAGTCACTAAACGTGCAACACTAACGTCTAAGCTTTGCAAATACACGTCCACATGAATGACAAAATACGTGTGAACTAACGATATGAGTCAGCGGAGCGGGTTATTGCACTGGCTGAACCAGGTGCGCGCGGCCGCGATCTGTGCCAGTCACAGCCAGCTTAGCTTGCATTGTTTACTGGCGCGCACACACATAATAACACTGTAGGTCCTTGGAATAATATCTTCCCACCATGTATTTATAGAATGGTGTTAGGGAGAGAATCTTCCCATCCCTTTCATTTCAAGCAGTTCCACATGCATCCACAAGCTAGCTGCAGAGAAATATTGAAAACCCATTAATTTGATGTATACTGTAATCAGAAACCAAAGGTGGGAAGCATATATCCCAGTGGTCTCCACAGTGCACGTGTTCGCCAGTTCGGTTGTGTTGAGTGAATGCAATGCATTGTTTTACAGAAGAAGGTGTCTTTATTGAAGATAGGAGATTTGTAAACGTTGGTATATAATTGAAATATAATGTTAATGATGGTTTTGGTCGCTTGAGTAAATATATTTCAGCTAGAAAGGAAATAATTATCCTGTTCAGGGTGTTTGCCATAGAATACAAGATTTTTAAAATTAATTTTCTTCGTTTTTAGTAAATACTATTTTGAAATTATTGAATTATATTAGACTTTGAATATTCCAAAATCACTTTTATATTTTCTGTGCAGTTTTCGGCAAAGATGTTAGAGGTCACTGACCTTGTGTTGCGTGGGAGTTACGATTTTTTAGGTAGATTTCATTAGAAAGCTAACTATTGCAATAGGTACCATGTTTCGACTCCCAGGAAATTTTGACATATCTTCGCGTTTCACATCCCATAGACCCCAAAACCACCGTCAGTTCAAAGGTTTATATATAATTTATGTATATATATATATACAGAGAGTTTAGTTTGGATGTATCGGAGACCCTCGCTAGCCGGATCGCCCGCGGCACGAGCCTGTCTCCCGCCACGCACTTTGCTGTTATGCGGCGCCTGCACGGCACTGAGTCATTGAGTATAGGAATTTGTACATACCTAGTTCACAGCTGGTGCTGAAAATGTTTGCCATTCACTGCTACACATCGCTGGCACCTTTTTATGAAACTGGCATGAACTCTCTGAAGTTCCTCAGCACCGATTGACTGTATTTCAGCAGTAATATAGTCTTTAAGCTCATTTATAGTGGAGGGTTTCTCGCATGCACTCTATTTTTAAGCGTCCCCCACAAATAAAAGTCACATGGTGATAAGTCTGGGCTTCGGGGGGGCCACACGTTCCGACTTATAATCCTAGTACCAAAAATGCAACGCAATTCTGTCATGGATGCTTCGTCAGTGTGAGCAGTGGCAGAATCTTGTTGAAAATAAGTTGACAATCGCTCTCCGTAAGTCAATTCGTCAAAAAAATAGTCAAGGATCACATTGAGGTACAAATTTAAGTACAAATTCCTATACCCAATGACTCAATGCCGCGCGGGCGCCGCATAACAGCAAAGTGCCTGGCGGGAGACAGGCTCGCGCCGCAGGCGAGCGAGGGTCTCCGATACATCCAAACTAAACTCTCTGTATATATATATATATATGTACATATATCACTTTCTTGTGGACACGATAACTACCGCAATTTTGCACCAATCACTTAAATCTTTTACATAATATGTATCCCTATAAAATCTCGGTCGAGTTCAATAATGGGCACAATCGGTCGAAGGGGTTGAAAATGGGGGGCTTTTTTCGAAAAAGTGAAATATCCCTATAACTCTCTTAATATTTGAAATATCGAATCCATTCAAAGTTCATACTATGTGTCGGATAAGGACCAAAAATTTATGTTTGAAAAGTTTTTTGATAGCACCAACCATTGACCAAAGGAGTGGGAAAAGTGGGTTTTTCGGGAAACATTAATCATATCTCTCTTAATAGGCACAATATCAAAACCGTACAAAATGGACAATATTCCCTTAATAATTACTTAAAACTTTTGTCTGAAAGAATTTTTGATATGACCCACCTTTACGCCAAGGGATGAACAAAATGATTTCGGAATTAGAAGAAAATGCTTAAGCCATCAGAGGTTACCATGACAACGCTTCTAAATTGATGAGGGATGAGCTATCAGAGGTTGGCATGACAACTCCACTTCACGAGATCACATTCAGTTTTCTATTTGACTCTGAGGGAAGCGGCTTCGGTGACGTAACCGGTAGCATACTGAACTTCTATGCCCAAGTTCGCGGGTTCAAAGCCATCCGAAGTCGTCAGATTTTCTAAGAACACTAAGAATCCCTCAGTATGCTTTCCTTAGGAGGGGAAGTTCCAATGTTCATTGTGAGTTGATGGTTGTGGTGGCATCTAGTTGCCAAGTTCACAGCTAGGTGTCGTTGACGGTAGTGTTTGGCACCAAAATTGGGAACTACTACTTGAAATTGACCGTCTGCAGTCCTTACCTGAATTACAGACTAATACAGCCATCACAAATAACACCGTTTATCAGACAGATTCTACACACACCCAAAGTACACAGGGTTACATGACTGCGTTGTCGCAGCCCCTAAACTGAGGAACCAACCAACATCTCTGCGGGAGATAAAATTTTGCGTGAAGAAGTTAGACTGTTAGAACGTTACACATCAGTGTCATAACCTTGGACAGTGTGACCACAAGTGTAGAAATGAATCCCAAATGACAAGAAGGTTACCGTCCCCATTAGACAATAAAATGTTAAAAAAATGCATAGAAAGACGAAAACAAAGTTAATTAAGCTCCAATTGTAAAATACTTTCTGGCAATAAATGAGGACTGATCCTTCTATGAAACCCTGCATATTTTGCCTATTATAGCCTATCCCCTAGTTTGCCCGGTGAAATCTACCTCCGCCTTCCGGCGTGCCGAGAGGAATTTTTAAATTATAGAGCGCGATGTGTGATATGATATGTATATACAATATCCTGTTAAATAAACCTCATTATTGAGTGATTAGCACAGTACTGTATCTTCATAATTTGGAGGTGGGAAATTATTACCCCATTGCTCATTTAAGAAAAAATAGTGTCGGTATGGGCAGTGGGATAATAATTTCCCACCCCAGATTTCATAAAATAGAATCCACACCTATAAAATTGTTGCATATTCCTACTCATCTATCACCCCCAATTACAAACTTAAAAAAAAAAGGCAAAGCCAACTCCATACAGGCCATGGGAGTAGTGGAAGGTAGAGGCTTCCACTTGTTGTGACTTCGGCACTGGATGGGATGGACTTGTCAGCTCCATGCCCGGCCGTCTTTGCTCCCAGGAATTACCCTGGTACTCAATTGCGGTGTAGGCTGAGTGAACCCCAGGGCTATTTGCATTTCCGAAAGTGGTAATCTTGTTTCTAAAATCCACTACCTGGGTGGGGATCGAACCCACTCCCTTCCAGTTAGAAGCTCAGCGCCTATACCGACTGCGCTACGCAGCCCTTACCCCCAATTACAAATGTGGAAGAAAAATAATAATTATACTCTCAGTCTTTTGCCCTATAAAGTCTCCTACTTGCTTTATCTTTTCACCTGCCAATTGGATGTCAATAAGTTTTCTGATCTCTTTCAGCTGCATTTCATTAACTTATTTCTGTTTCACAGTTATCGATTATCATGAATTCTTTCCTCAAGACGGAGTCCATACCATTTAATAACTCATTCAAATCCTCTGGTGGATCGGGTAAGATGACGATGTTATCAGCAAATCTCAACAGTTGGCTATATTTCTCCTTGGAACTCCTACTTAAAAGTTCTCTCTAATTATTAAACCAAAATTTGGTTTCACCCTTACACTATATCTAGAGTCCTGCGTGGAGAAACAAAATGTTATCCACATCCGCCCCGCATATGCACGGTTGTTATCCGAATCTACTGGCATTACAATAATATTTTTATATAGATAACGCATAAAGCATTAAAGCAGCACATTTAGACATTTGAGTAGAAAGTCGTTCCTCTAGGCTTGTATGTCATGTGCTAAGTATAAAATGAATGTTACACAGCCAGAATTGCAACGCTTTTCAGTTCGGAGTGTTAATTATGCTTATTGACATAATTTGAATGAGATTGCCATGAAAAAACATAACCGAAAAATATGGTATGTCATAAACATCCGGGTCCTAGTAGTGATATTAAACAAATTCTGATTGTAAATTATTCTAAAAACTATCCACAAATTTACACCAAACATTATCTGCAGCTTATCCACTATCCGCACAGCTATGCGAACTACAGGGTCTTTATTTTTGCTTGGCATGGCGATTCCGCTCGACCTTCACCGGCTGCTACAGGTTGGAGCGCGCGGTCGCCGGCCGTATTCCCACGCACTTGCTGCGTTAGACGTGTGAGCTCCGGGCTAATTGGGTGTTTTATAAAGCTACTGTGTACTGTATATTGTATTGTATAGTGTTTTATTGTGATTGTGTATAGTGCTGTAATGCCTTATGTGAAATATTCGTTACGTGAACGTGTATATCTGCAGGAAATCGTGCACTAGACCAAGACGAAAGTTTCGAGTGTAATTTCCAGGGAGACCCATTCCTATAAATTGGACAATAAAACAACTGGCTAAGAGATTCAAACCTACAGGTTCACTAAACAATAAAAATAGACGTCATTATTTCCTTAGTGAAGCTAAATTAACCGGAGTAACCGGAAACTTCATAAGGAGATGCCGATTATGTTTGGCAGCGGATGGGGAACTTTTTCAGCATCTACTGTAAACATGGTGAGTAAAAATGCATGACACTGATTTTAAGCTCCGTACTCAGCCGCACGATCGCTGGTAACTGAACAGTCACTGGCGGAGCGCATGAGCGAGAATGTCCTTGCCATGCAAATATAAAGACCCTGTATATCCCCATGGCGAAAAATTTTGCAGATATCCACATCTGCGTAGGTCTTTAATTGTATCAGAGGAAATGGGCTTCTTCTTTCCCAGAAGAGACGCATGACCTACTATAGTAAAAGTCCGTAAAATACTCAACTGTGCACGCATCACAGATGCAAAATTTTAGGGAATACTAACAATATCCCATAGCTCTGTCTTAGCTCTCGGTAGACTGCACCACTGGAACTGTCTGGACGAAAATTACTTATGTACTAAAGTTGGGCGAGATAAAGCCATTGGTCTGGACAAAACCATTAGTCACTACTTGATTAGAAGACTGTCTGGATGAAACCATTGGTCGCTACTTGATTAGAGGTTAGAAGACAGTCTGGACGAAACCATTGGTCGCTACTTACCCCAGGTTCGGTTTGTGTTTGTATATAATGCCTTATTCCACATTCAGTATCAAAATACACGCACTCCCGACTTGTTTATGAACTTGCCAGGGAAACGTTTCTTGCTGAAGACTTAAGATCTCGATTGCAGTTGCCTTCTACTGGACAAGAACAGGAATTCCTAAGGATGAGACAAAGAAAGCGAGCGGAAATCGACATAGAATTCCAAGGGACTGATGCCATGTCTCAGAGAAATTGGACTGAACCGAACAATGAAATGAGTGGTGCTCTGAGTAGACTTGCTGTGCACGGCTTCCATCATAAGCTGTGCGTGCGGCGTGGCTTTCATGGACCTTCTGAGCAGTGTGTGTGCATATTATGTGCTAAACAGTGTGGTCGATATCATTTTAGTAAATGGTCAAAGAGAGCACTGTCCTTTTTGGAGTACTCGAAAATGTAATGCCATTTTTCCGCAGTTCCTTTATTATTATGATATCGATCACAGACCAAGGATCATGTAATGTGGGGCGCGCACTGTTCGGTGGGTTGGTGGGATCTGGGTCTCGAGCGCGGTTTGAGGTGGAGGCCGGTGGAAACCATGCACCGCTGGTCTATTTAATTAACTTCTCATCGGACAGTGTTTGTGATATTAGCCTATGATGTATTTATTCCAAATGCACTTTCGTGTGCAATTATACTATTAATTGTTCCACATTCATCACTTTCGAACTAAGTGACAAAACCAGCACCAAACAATAACACTGCTGTAAAAATGCAATTACACCTTCTAGCAATAAACTGTTCAACTCCTGTATCTTAGTCACATTACCGCTAGGATTTATAAGTACAGGGTCATTTTAAATCCCCCAGGGCGCGATGCTAGGTTGGTAAACGTGACATTGGTAGGCACAGACTTATCTCCCCAATTAAAACGCGTGCTGAGGCCGGCATTGTTGCAATAAGCTGTCAGTATCTCCAGTGTCGTAACGTTGTGAAGTGCTAGTTAAGCCAGCGAGCAGATGTCGGTGCGAGAGCTTGCCGAGCCTAGATTGGTATCGGAGGGGAGACATAAATTCATGACCCGTTATTTAAATATTTCGTTATTACACAGTAATTTATTTAAACTCATCTCCATCTATTATGTTAGCCTCTATTCAAATTAAATAAATCTATTTTCCATATTTAGTGATTTTTAATGCAATATTTGTATATACGGTATTTTATTCTTAGGAGTAAAAATGTAATTAATTGTTCAGAAGAGGTACTTTTCCGTTTTCACAGCATTTACAAGGCAAATTATTGGAAATGTACAGGGTCATTATGTGTGCGCGCGCCAGTAAACACGGCAAGCTAAGCCGGCTGTGACTAGCGCAGATCGCGGCCGCGCGCGCCCGGTTCAGCCGGCAGTTGGTGGCTCCGATGACTCATATCGATAGTTCACACGTGTTTTGTCATTCATGTGGACGTGTATTTACAAAGCTTAGACGTTAGTGTTGCACGTTTAGTGAGTATTGTGATTACTGTGATTGTTGGTCATGCTTAGACACCAATTCACATTGCGTGAACATGTGTATATCCATAATTCGTATACGAAAAGCAGAAAATCTTGTTCTGAAACGAGACGAAAATTTCGAATCAAGTTTCCAGGAAGACCTGTGCCTAATGCCAGTACAATTAGGAGGCTTGCTAAACGATTCAAGAAAATACGTTCTGTTAATAATCAAAGAGTTGACAGACATTCTTTCATCAGAAGATGTCAGGTGTGTGATACAAGAGAGGGAGGACATTTTGAGCATCGCCTATGAGCACTGGAAGTACACATTATTGAACATGTTTTGTAAAAGTGTAAAAGTGCACCCCGACCACCGGCTGAACAGGGTGTGCGCAGCCGTGATCTGCGCTAGTCACAGCCGGCTTAGTTTGCCGTGTTCACTGGCGCGCACACACTTAAGGACCCTGGATTATTTATGATTTAAATACCTTTCTGGGAATCATTAGAAGTTCATTTCAATTTGAATTGTCACAGCTGCACCGGATATATTTCTTTTATTACGTTCATTTGACGACCGCCGCCATGACACATTGATGTCCTACACTACATTGTACTTGTTGCCAACATGTCCTATACAATATACACCACACGACACGTTAATAACTAAATAAAAGGCAAAACCATTGGCCTGGATAAAGATTATTGATGCGTGACTACCCCCAGTGTGCATGACAAAAACCAGAGGTGGTCACGCTACCTAACAATTATTGGTCTAGTCGAAAACCATTAGTCTGCCAGATGCGATATAGTACCGAATGTGTGGGGTTGGCAATACGATATGTGACGCTAAAAATGGCTGAATCAGCTAGAATTTTGCCTATATAAGTCGTGTTCATATTTGGGATGGCTGGGTGGGTCTCGTACAGCGGAGGAGTAAACATCTATTACTTCATCATCTCCAGATATTTCCCCGACTATTAATTCACGTAATTTGGTTAATTTTAGTACTTAAAAGAATTTTGGACCAAAAAGTACCTCTTTTGAATTTTTACCAAAATGTATAGAATTGTAGTTTTCATTGACAGAAACAATGGCATCACAGGACAAGTTTACAGTTATGTACCATAAATTGTTTTTGAGCAAAGAAAGATTTCCAAAGTAGCCTATGTGGCTGTAACAATAGCAAGCATCCCTTTGAGGCAGGTACCAGTGCTTATAAAGATAGACCTGGACCCTGAGATGCACATCTAGCTGATCAGTGGGAGTCGTTTGATTTTTCGGATTCCGTTTAGAAGTGGTGTTTGAGGTGGTAACACTTCGGGAGTGATGAACCAAGTACAATACTACTTAAACTAGCCGAAATACTTTGTGTAATGATGAATAATAATTGTGGAAACGATGTCCTAATAGATGTTTCATTAATTCTGCAGATTACACCATCCTCCCTTTTCATCACTTTTAACAACATAGCTTATTGAAAATATATCATTTATGATTAAAATACCTTTCTGGGAGTCCTAGCAAGTGCATTTGTTTCAATTCCCACTGCCTACACCGGGAATATAATTGCTTTTTACGTAAAGCAAGCATTTTTGGTCGTGTTCATTTGAACATCGTCCACCATTTTACATTGACATCTGTCACTACGTCATACCCACGTGACATGCCAACATGAATAATGAAATAAAAGGCAAAACCATTGGCCTGGATCAAGATTATTGATGCGTGACTACCCCCACTGTGCGTGCCAAAACCCAGGGGTGTTACCTGTTAGACAACGCAGCCCGCAGGCCCGCGCTACCCAACCTCCATTGGTCTGACCGAAAATATTGGTCTAGGCGAAACCATTGGTCTGCCGGATGCAATATAGTACCGAATGCGTGGGGTTGGCATTATGGACTCATTCACAAAGATGGCAGTCAGAGCTCTAATTTCAACTATATGAGTCGTGCTACTATTAGGGTGGGTCGGCGGGTCTATGACAGCGGAGGAGTGAACATCTAATACTAAACCTTCCCCAGATATTCTCCTGACTATTAATTCAGGTAATTTCAGTTTTGAAATTTTATACAAAGGATGGCGTAATCTGCAGCACCACTGATGTTTTCTCCTCCGCTGTCTATAACCCGCCCGCCACCCCCTTTTTATAACTTGACTTATATAGTGAAATTCCAGATGTGTCGGCAATTGTGGGCTTGATTTACAGGATAAATAAAATGTTGCCAACCCCACACATAGGCCTATGGTAGCGTGTGGCATTTGTTTTATGCTGCGATTGCTCCATTAGTTCCCTTGGTTGTGTTCCTATATTAAAAAGGCTTTATATACAAAAACGAACCTAACCTGGGCCTGACGTCCCACCCCCTTGCTTGAGGTACAAGCAGTAATTTTCAGCCAATAGTATCACGCTCCGCTTCGTAAGCCAGTAGGTAGGCCTACTTGCGGAGCTCGTTACCCATGATCTGTGTCATGTATTTTGTGTACCATACATTGGCTACAGTGGAATCACGTCTCGGTAACAGATGAACACACCTAATGCACCTCTTTCAGTAGCAGTTGAGCAACGACAAGCCATGACAAATGCCATCGTTATACAAACAATTAATAACGACTATTTACGTAATTTAGCACATATATCCTGTGTAGTAGTGATCATGGACAGTAATTTCAATTAATTACCCCCGGAATATCAAATAAGGTATGAAAATTACATATATTAGCTAAGTGTAGGATCCTGGTTCATCCATGGTGGCCACTCAAATCGGGCAACGATTTTTCAGGAGTTTTCCAGGAGTAATTCTAATTTTTCCAGACTTAAAAATAAGCGCGAGTCCGTTCCCTACTTCAAGACCAACGTAAAGAAGTTGTGTTTGGTCTACTTATACAGATGTTGACAAAAATTAGTGGTGATTCCGTTATTGATACGCAAGCCTAAACACAAATGATTTAATTGTCGTTTTAAAAAAAGCCTTTGTGACTCAAATATCCACTTTAAAAAAAAAAGAGAAAAGAATGCCGCCAGCAAATTTTGTTGCAGTCAAGTTGTCTATACTCAATATATTTTACAAAAAATACTATCGCGTGTTCTCCCACACAGAAACAGGTAGCCAGGGGCAGATGACCTCGTAGTTCCGCCCCTTAAAACTACAATAACTAACTAAACAGGTAGCCTGAGGAAATTTCTTTTGTTAATGATAGAGTGCTCACCCAAAACCGCAGCGGGAGTAATATTTTAAGATAAAACACGGCGCGGAAATTTCCGGTTAAAAATAAACAGGGTTTGCAGAGCGCCCGCTAGATGGCCCTTGCTACCCCATCCGCGATATCATGATGTCCAGGACTAAGAGCGGACTGGAAATTTTAGCAGTGGATGGAAAGATTTTTATAATTAATTATCAGTGGCCATTATCCAGGAGTTTTCAAATTTTTCGTCATTTTCCAGGAGTTTTCCAGACCTATTAAAAATCCAGGAGTTTTCCAGGTTTTCCAGGAGTAGTGGCCACCATGTTCGTCACTCCCAAAGAATTACCGGTACCTTTATGGTTACGTATTCTGCTTTGCTTTTACTCAAATCACATTCCATTTGATACAAGAACTGTCTGCGTTATTGTGACACGCTATTGCTAAATATTACGCTATTTACTTGTAGTGTGTTTACAACCGTTAGTGAGATGTGACGAATCAATATCATTGCTTATTCCGAAATTGATGTATTGAATAAAAATAAAGTTTGCAATTCAATTTCTTGTTCCCCTTTGTCCTTTAGATTCTATTTCAATGAAATTGTTACTTAGCCATGGGTAGCAGCAGTGGCGGCCGGTAATAAGGTTGCAGTGTTGCACAACGACCAGATTAATTCATGAAAAACAATTAACACCGTAATAATATTTTTAGTAATAAAAGTTGTACAAGCTCCTTTTATATGTATAGGAATTCATAATTCTGTTCTTTAATAATTTAGGAAATCTTATAGTATAGTAAGTTACTGTGAACTGACTGAGAAAGCGAAGCACACCAACTGTCTGGGAGCGCTTGTTCGTATGGTCGTTGCCAGGCCCAAGCACCGACCAGATCTCAACAGTGAAGGGTATGGCAGAGATGCTAGACCGGGTAAGCCCTATCCCAACAGTTAACGCGGCTAGTCGTTGCCTGCTGACAGCAACAAGGTAGCCGAGGCGTGGCCGGAGACATCCGAGATGCTCCATTTACTGCCGAAACCATGTCTTGCAATGTTGCGCGTACTTGTGACACTCGCAGTTCTCGCCCTCGTATATAACATACGTTGTTTTGTTCTCGTGAAGGTTTTCATATAGACTAACTTATATTCCATTTAATCCGATGAAAATGTTCCCTGAACTGCGGCATTTGTTACGAATGATACATCTGTTTTACCGAGCAATTGAATACAGTTTTCTCCGATATTAAGCAGTCTTTCACCCTATCAACTCATGGGCACCCGCAGGAGGGGATGAGGGGGGGGGGGGGTTGCAAGGAGGGGACATGTCCTCCCCCCCCCCCCCCCCCTCAAATCCTGAGAATATTTTGTTTGTTCATTGTCACACCAGTTTATTTCATAAATTAAAATTACTGATGGTTAACTGTTTTAGAAGTAGGGATAATTCCACAGTTTTATTTAACTTAGTGATTAGGGATTATTTGAGAATATCTTCATCGGCAGACAGGATTAACATTACCATTTTATTGAACTGCTTGATTTTCATTTTTGTTATTTTTATTTTTGGTGATACAAACACATTTTGCCTGTTAAAAAAAAAAATAGAAAAGAACATTATGACGATGATTCACAAAGAAAAGCGAACTCCTATGGACAAAAACTCTGAACTAGAAAAAAATCCTCCCATTCAAGCCATAAAGGTTATGCACCCAACGGTTTAAGAGCAGCCAAATAATGAATATCATGAAGCAAGTAAGAAATGAAACGAAAATTGGGTGGGGGAGTGTACATCTCAATATCACCTAGTGGCATGTCGGTAATGAAATGAAAAAAATATTATTCCCCCTCCCTAGAAAAAATTCCTGTGGGTGCCCATCTACCACCTCCCTCCCCACCCCTAATAAAAATAGTGCAACACCCAGAACAATTATCTGCCAGCCGCCACTGGGTAGCAGTGAGAAGGGGATGGCGAGTAGGCAATCGTGGTCCATAAGTGAGGTTATGGATGGTTCATAATGAAAGCAGTGGGCATTTTGATGATGATATATGAACTTGGCAGTATTTGTACACTTGTACATCGGAATATATCAATATTTAATTGATATAAGACTAATTAAGATGCTAGAGCATAGAAAGAACTATTTTTAGCAAATATGTTACCAACATTGAAGAAATTGATTGTCATGCTTCTTTCTAAGCCAGCAAGTATATGATAAAGTACCGTATTTCATTGGAGACACATACATATTACAATGGTTTCCATTTTCGCAATCAATACCGTTGGTTTACGTGCGATATACCTAGTACACACTCATATGGCATTTCTCTCCTTGTGTTGGCAGAAGCGCCAGAACACAACATGGCCTGAGGCGGGCTTCTAGGCACGTTTATAACCCAGAGCGACGAATCTATTTTTCTTGTTCTGACAGTATGTTAAAAGAATTGGTATAAACTAAAGATCTCAATGAAATGCCTCAAAATACCTATAACACCATATCTCGTGGCTTAGAATGATAGGGAAGCTGTGTGCATCCAAGCCAACGATAATGAAACTATGTTGTTGTTGCAAAGAACATGAAGAAAACATGCATTTTGAGGACAAATATATTTTGAGGTTCTACTGTAATTACAACTTTACCGTATGCCTACTATCAGGGACAATGCTATCAATGTTACGCAACAACGCAAACCAACACAAAGGAGAGGGATCTACAATCCCTCGAATTATCAATTCCAATATCCCGTACCTTCAATGTAGTACCGTACGAATACGATTTTCCGCTCCCCTCCACGGGAAAGAAATATGTCTTCAAATATGATGATAATGGAACAAACAACAATCTCATCCAGGATCAAGATGCACAGCCAAGTAACCAGCAAACGACACCTTCAGACAAAGACTATGCCAAAGAATATGGGACTATGTCGTCCGAAGATACAAAATTTAAAACTGTGTAGCATTGGCGCTGATTGGTTGATGCAACTTGGTGGGGTACGGTACTTCCCCGAACATCCATGACCAAAACGTTCATACGAGTGTATTATTTCTTTAATAGAAGGATTATACCAAGGAAAAAGCTTCAGATATTTTCTTCTTATCAAACAAATTGCCAACCTCCGTTTCTGCCTCAGAAAATAGCATATATTCCTCTTCCTTTCTACCATGTGCAACTCCGGAACAGCGTCACCAACGCAGGTAGGAGGGTAAGGATGCAAAATAGATTCTCGTTACCAGTTGGCAAAGCTGCTTGAAAGACCTCACCCTTTCAATTGTTGTAATGTTGCCAAAATTACTGTATTGGCATACTTGCATTATTATTGTCATCCTGTTAAGACCCGAAAATACATGAAGTGTTATGCTTGGTTAATGTCAAACACAACTAAGAACAATGAATGTTATTCTTTATCAATAGAGTCATCAAGCACACTTTATAGTAAAAAAAAAAAAAAAAATCAACCCCTGACACTATACAGCCCATGACGGGCTAAGGCCGACCAAGCGACCGCTGCCCAGCCAATCACCCTGCAGATATTGGGGTGACGCGTGATCAGCGTTAATCTTGGTTTTCGTGATCGAGGCGCTGTCTCACCGTCAGACAGCTACTCAATTGTCCTCACGAGGCTGGGTGTACCCCGTTCTAACCCTCACGTCAGTTTTTAAAATCCCTGACGGAGCCGGGGGTCGAACCAGGGGCCTCCGGGTGAGAGGCAGGCGCGCTACCCCAACACCACGGGGCCGGCACACTTTATAGTAGGCCTATTTATATAAAAAGAATGAACAATACTGTTATGATTTGGGGCACATGACCTCGCTGTTCCGCCCCTTAAAGACTCAAAAACTAACTGTTTTGATTTACAACTTACACTATAATTAAGGTCAAGGGTTTTTGAAGCATTACCAAATTGGTTTATAACTTCGTCAGTGTATAGTACCGGTATGGCTCTGTGAATAGATAACAATACTAGACCGTTGAGTCTGTTTTCGGAAGTAGAATTTCTGAAGTAGGCCTATGTATAAAACCTACTCAAACTCCGCTCGGCGATAGCTACAGCGGGGGTGGGGGCTGACTATCCTGGAAAATTGTGAGTATTCTCCGGAGATTGTCATCGCAAAATACCCAGAAATAGGAACCAATATCTTAGAGCATATAATTTTGTGTAATTATTTTAGATAAGAGTTAATTGTAAAAGTCAAGTCTATATAGCCTACAATTACTGGCAATGCAAAGAAGTTGTAAAATACAACACAACACACAAATAAAAAGTTCTACTTAATGAATTTTCTATTGTGACCTATGGAGTATGAATGGCAAATATATACTGTTACGTGCCACCCCCTAGTGGCACTTTTGTTGACTGGATTACGGTGGGGGTACAAAGCACAACACCAATTACTGCTTAAAGAAATAATTAACTTTATTGTGGCCAGAAAATTACACTAATCAGCAAATACAAGCAATTAGGAGCCTTCTCCAGTTTCCTCAAGTCTCTTCCTTATGCGCTCTTGGCCCCTTTCACTTGTCAACAAACCACAGAAGTTAATCCTGCCGCTAATGAGCCTAGTGGCCTTGACAGAACTACATGCAACTTCTTTCTAATGTGCGCCTACTACAGTACTTACGAGCACTTGCTGCGCGCTGTTCACCAGCTGGGAGAAACAATGTCACTGGATTTCGACACCACAATATCTGACACTCAGTGAAAGCACACTTACTCAGAACACGGCAGTCCCCTGTATGTTCCTCACTTCGCCGCTACACTAGGGGTTTCGCAAGTCACCACACTTCTGTCGCTCAGAATAAACGCTCACACTAGCTCGTAAAACACAACAACACAACTGCTTCACGGGTCACTCTTATATAGCCGGCCGGTGACTCAATAAATGCTTCTAGATCCATCCAGAGTCCACGGCTTCTCGAGGTTTCCAGCGCTGGTCCAGTCACGAATGTTCTGGACTATCCCTTTCACTTCGCAGTCCGTTGCGTAACGCGCATGCAATACACCGAGGGAGAGCAGTCCAGCCCTGGGGCAGTTTTGACTCATGCGGCGAGCGATGACACAAACTCACAGCCGTAACACCACCCCCTTCCTAAAAAGGCTGATCGTCCCGATCAATCATTGGTCCGTCTGTGTCCCTCCGTAGGCTGCCAGGCGATCTCGATGCACGATCTTCATCTTCGCCCTCGGGCTCCGCTGGATCCTGTAGACGACATCGTTGATTCGTTTCACGACTCGGTACGGGCCCTCCCAGGACTTCTGCAGTTTGGGTGTCAGGCCTTTCTTCCGTAATGGGTTGAAGAGCCAGACCAGGTCGTTCTCGTGGAATCCTCCGGCATCCGTCTGCTGGTCGTATCGGGTCTTCATTCGGTCGGTCTCGATCCGCAGTTTCCTCCTCGCGAACGCGTGCACGTCCTCCAGTTGGTCGACCAGTTCTTGACAATACTGGCTTACCGGAATCGGATCATTCCCAGGTCGGCCGAAGGCAAGATCGACAGGTAGACGGAGCTCCCTCCCAAACATGGCCCGGGCTGGTGTGCACCCGGTGGCTTCATGCACGGCGGCGCGGTAGGCCAGGAGAAATAGTGGAAGATGCTTGTCCCAATCCCTCTGGTGCTCGCTGACGACTATTCGGCGATGGTTCTCGACGGTGCGATTGAATCGCTCTACCATCCCGTCGGACTGAGGGTGTAGCGGCGTTGTCATTGTCTTCCGGATCCCCAGCAGCTGGCATAGGTTCTGGAACACCTGCGACTCGAAGTTCCTCCCTTGGTCGGAGTGCAGCTCCAGGGGTACTCCGTACCGGCTGACGAATTCCTTCACCAGGGTCTCTGCGATCGTCGCGGCTTCTTGGTTAGGGAGCGCATACGCCTCCGGCCATTTGGTAAAGTAGTCGCTGACGACTAATATGTAGCGGTTCCCTGCCTCGCTTAATGGGAATGGCCCAGCATCATCGATGGCCACTCTCTCCATGGGGCCGCCGACGTTGTGTGTCTTCAGTGGACCCCGCCGTCTTCGTCCTGGGCCCTTGCTGGCTGCGCAATCGTGGCACCTCGCGCAGTGGTTCTCCACGTCGGTTCGGCATCCGATCCAGTAGAACCGCTCTCTCAGCTTCTCCAGGGTCTTCTTTATCCCTAGGTGTCCACCAGAATATTTGACAATTTATTAAGCAGAAAGGAAAAAAGTTTTTTTTTTTTTCACAAATTGATAATGTATATTTCAAAGGTACCGCACTGAGGAATTCTCAGTTTTGCCTCGAGGCTCAGTGTACCCCGCTGCAGCCCTCAGACAGAATTAAAATTTCTTGACAGAACTGGGAATCGAATTCGGACCTCAGGGGTGGCAGCCAAGAATGCTAGCCACTACACCACGAGGTAGTCTAATTTCAATCTTAATATTGTTTATAACTTAACTTAGCCAATAAGTTAAGATTAGGGTACAAACAAATTTACAATTATTTTATGCTCTTACCAAAGCAACACTTTCTTAATTTTTATTGGCATTTTTCGGGGGGGGGGGCTACAGCCCCCACAGCCCCCCCCCTCCCCCTTATATAGACCCCTGATTACACGTCGCATATCTACGAGGGCGGATCTCAAAGTCTTTGTCCCTATTTATTTATCCAAATGAAAAATACATACCGGTACAGGTAATTACAAATATACATTGTAACCGTTTCCCAGATGTCACGGTGGCCTGGCAATCACAGCGTGATGTCCAAGAAACTATACAGTTCCACGATTAAATAAAAATGGGGCACCTGAAATATTTGTCCGGAAAAAGCTAGCTAAAACATAATACTAGCACTGGCATGAGACCTAGTGTCTCGGATTGTTAAATGGGATAGGTGAGAAAGGTTTACAAAAATAAATAGGATCGTATTATTCAATCAGGATCAAGCAACTATCTGCAGGAATAATTTGAAATTTTCTAAATTGTCTTCTTTTTATTGAGGAGCAGACAGACACACACAATATGTAGAAAAATAAAATATCACTCCTACGATCTCTAATATTAGAGTTATTGTGGGATCTTTTATCCAAAAGTCCTGACCTTATCAGTAGATTGTCCTAATAATAAATTACTTCACTGCACTTCCCAAAGTTTATGAAATAAATTGTTAACAAAGATCTCCTCTAGAAACATTATTGCTAAATTCAAAAATCACTAGCTTTCTCGATGAAGAAAAACAAATATATACAAATTTAGACTCTTTCATGATATTCTCATACCATAATTACATCTCTGTCAATGACCTCTGAATCCTTTTAAATATCCTACATTGCAGAAGTGGGTTACTAATAAATTGTTCATCCATGAATGAAATTCATTAGATTCATCAATTATTTGCCTGATTATTAATTATTATCATTAGAAAAATTATTTAAATTATGATTAAATTAGCTGAATATTTTATATCAGATTGTCTGTGACTTCATTAAATTCTTCGGATTAAAAATAATCATCTCCTTGGCGAAGACCAGTGTGTATTTCAAAAGGTTGAGAAATTTCTCTGCCAATCTTAACCTTTGATTAAGTATCAATGAGAATTTGTTGAATTATTGTCCTGGTTTTCTTATCAACTTTGAAATCTTCCAGAATGCTGAAGAGAGTTGGTCTGCCAACGGAGTCGTAGGCCTTTTTGATATCAACGAAGGTAACCACGGTGTTTTTACAAGACCGCATTTGCAAGATTGTCTTCAGGTTCCAAATTTGTTCCGTGCAAGAGCGCCCCTTAGGGAAACCTGCTTGATATTCTCCTATCTGTGCGTCTACTTGAGGTTCAAGTCAATTCAAGAGAGCTTTTGAAGGAATTTTGTATGCTACTTGGAGGAGGGAAAGGCCTCTGCAGTTGTTCGGGTCCATCTTATCACCCTTCTTGTGAAGCGAGTGTATAAGTGCACATTTCTATTCTGTAGGGGTTTGTTCGATCTTCCAAATATCGGATATTATACTGTGTATTCTGTGAATAAGGTTGTCGTCAGCCAGATTTCATAACTCTGCAATGATTCCATCTTCCCCGGCACTTTATCATTTTTCAATTATTGTCTCCTGGAAGGAACGCTGCAAGGAATCTGGATTGGATTCAGATTGTTCAAAATGAAACTTACTGTTTGATGCTGTGTGGAAGTGTGTATTTCTTCCAGTTTTTGGGCTGGTTTTTTAGATGCTTGAAAGGTTATTTTGTAAAACTTGACTGTTTTTATTGATTCTTCAATTTGAATTGCCCTTATAGTTCTCGCACAAGAGAACACGTAAATATTGTTGTGTTCTGATGGGACATAGTCTAATGTGACTTGTTGACATGTGATGGAAAATTTGTGTATCCAGATAAAATCTTTTTGTTTACATATTGTTATAAATCTTGAAACGTCAAATGGTTGCAATAATGTTTCACTGTAGTGGTTCTTTCTCTCAATCGTCAATATAAATTGAGTGCATTAACCTGTGAAACCTGAAATGAATGGCGTGCTTGATTTAGTGAGCAGCGATATATTATTGTGAAATTCTAAAAGTTTTAAAAATGACCTACTCGGGCTTTAAGAAGAATTCTGATGCACTTACGACTGCCCTTGAATGACCAGCCCATTCATACAGTAATAGAACAGCAAAAAAGAGATTATCATTATCTGAGTTGGGCGTTAAATTCACCTAACAGAATCTTGACGTGTTGTGTTGGAATTTGGTTGGTGAATTCTTCTAACTGTTCCTAGAAGGTATCCGATGCTTTAGAATCTTTCTTATTATAGTCGTTTGTGGGGGCGTGTGCCTTGATAAGAGTATACGCTTTGTTGATTTCAGTGCTAGAGAGGACATGCATTCCCATATAGATTTAAAGTCAATGAGTGAGTCTACAATTGATTTGTGGGTGGAAAAGCTGTACCAAATTGCTTGGGTCCCGTTCTAATTTTTATAGAGGGCTTCCCTTTGTATATTCGATAATAGTCGGTGTCAAAGTGGTTTTCATCAATGAATCTAGTTTCTTGAATTGCAAGGATTTTGATATTAAATTTATCCATTGTGTTTACAAGCTGTTTAATTTTACCAGCTTTTAGATGAGTGTTCGAGTTGAGTGTGCCAATGAAGTACTTATGCTTCGTTCCTAGAAGATTCGAGAAGCTCTGATCCGTCTCAACATGGCGCTCCTCGTCCCCCGGAATCCGACTACTAGGAGTAATCAGTCTATTGACTGAAGCCCGGGTAGTGGAATTACCTTCTGTTTTCATCATGTTTGATTCAAGTTGAAGTTAAGTATGGGTTGATCATCAGTAAGAAGATCATTAGGTTACGAATTGATTGTTGAGATCAAGATGTTCTTACAGCCGCACCACTGGTGAACAGACGCTGACCACTTTCTCGCTTAATCTAATACAGACTCAAAGCGGATTTATATTGGTGTAGCCATCTGGCTCTTCCGCTCCAACCACCGTTGGGAATTTGAGAATGCTCTGCCGCTGGTAGGACCGTTGACCAAATTTCACCTAGTAACCCTAGGCAGGGGCCCATACAGGGTGCTACCATCCGGAGCCAGATGGACCCTGGTTTGTTTACGAGGTTGTTACTCTTCCCCCTCCTCCTTCCCATCACTTGAGAGATGGCACCCCGGGATTGGACCGGTATATTAATTTCAATATTCACACATTTTCATGATGAAGCGAAACTACACATGGGCTTTGTAACTACCCATAGGCAGGGCCAGTGAGAGGATTTATGGGAGCCCCTATGCAATGTTTTGCTCGGGCCACCTCTTGAAGTATTGTTAATTATTGCTATCCACTAACAGCTATTCCAGAAAGACAGTCATTTTGAGAAAAGCTCTACTGCAGTCAAAATTTTAAAAAGTATAAAAATTATATTTCATAGAAAACTTTTTAGCATTTATTTTATGAAATATATTCTGAAATGTGCACAAAGGGATTTAAAATTGAGTAATTTTAATACAGTTAACATGCATAGGGAAATATCTTGCAATTCTGTAAGTCTTCACTTTAATTACCAGCACATAATGAGAAATAAGTAGCTTTTAACTTTGTGACAGCAAGGCATCAACTCATATATTTTAATTTCGTACGTTGGCTTCATGTCCTGGGGCCAATTTTCTCCACGATTTCTCAAATACAGTATATTCTGCCACCTATTAGCGACTTTCTAAACTTGGTACTGTCCCCGTTTACCCGGATAGTAGGCTGTCAGATATCCGCCCCCTCAATCGGATTGCCAACAATCAATCGCACCAGCTCAGCTACATCAATGAAAATGGCACTGACAGATACTACCGAGGTTTGAACACAGAAGTTACCAAGAAAAATTATTGTGGAACACACCAAAATAGACGGGGTTTAATACTTACTTTTACTTACCTCTTATAAATATCTCGGGGATTGGGTTGACAACAGGATCCTTAAAGTATGCTCTCACAATAACCTTCACCATGACATTTAAAAATGAACCAGACCGAAGACGAGAACTTTGAACTGTACAAAAGCTTTATTTTCAAATAAAGAGTATGATTTTCACAACTCAACAAAATAAACGTGGCTATCAGTAGCCTATGTCAATCTGACTACGTCCTCGTAAAGGACTTGCAAATTTATCAAACAATATGTTAGCTCCCATGAGCTCAAAATAACGTAACATTTTAAAACACATTTGGATTGGATGAGGAAGTCAGGGTACGACATATATAGAGCATTTGGTTTCTTTTAATAAACATTGCACTTGTATTAATAGGCACAAGGCCGGAGTATCGACCTCACCCGCTTACAACCAGATGTCTGGCCGGCTGGTCTACTCCTCAACCTGGCGCATACCTGTCAAATGGGGCTCCCTACTCACACCACACTGTGTAAGAATTCAGCTCCTTTTAAATCTTTAAATGTCTACAAGACAACTCATACATATTGACGCAAATCTTTCAAATGCTTAACTCACATCCCACTGGATTATTTTAACTATCCTTAAACTTGTTAAGTTATCATCCAAATGTTTAAAAAGCATAGTTTAGAGTATAAAACACACTCTTAAATGTTCATAACAAAATCACAAAAATTATTTATAACAATTAGAAATTGTTTATAATATTGTCGAAGATAATTACAAAAATTTTAAACACGCCTTTAACATTACTTTCGTTCCACATTATTGTCAAAGCTATTTACATTTATTATTTACAATATCAACATTTAAATTATTTAAATTATTAATTTAAGAAATACATTGAACCACATGTTTTATCCGGTTGGTAAATTCATAATCGTGTTTAATATAATCGACCAATGAAGGTTAGTTATACATGTAAATGTCACAATCTGGTTTAATAAAGGTTGTAATAATTTTAATTATTTGTGACGGTAATCTTCATTCAAAATCTTATCTCAAATTCTTTCAAAACTCTTGTTAATTATAACAGTAAATTCACTTGATTAATTTTCAACGAACTATGACAATACACTCTAGCGGAAAATACTTCGCTTACAAAATAATGCACAAACTGCATTCAAAATAGCCCAAAATTCATCATATATTAAAATATACGGCATCAAAATCTTCCACAGCATTTACAAAAAACTCCCCTAATACAATCTTTATCATTATTAATTACTGTGGGAATCTCCTTCATTTATTTAAGGGCATTATACACCAGCGACTTTCAACATGTCCGCTGCACTATCGATTATACATTCATAGTTCCACTTAAAAATTCTTATATCATTAATTGTTTCAAAACTGTTGTCATTTAAACTTCGTGGATTTCATTCATGAATCGAAATGAAATAAAAATTTGCCAATCACAAACAAATTTAATAGTGAATACGCTTATATACGCCTGTCTGGTCTATCAAAATTTAAGATTAACATCTTCAAAGAATTGTAGTATAAAAATACTATCATCAAACAAAGTGCGACTAACTGCAAAATAGTCGAACAGAATCCACTTAGACTGGGGAATGCAAACATCATTATATAAATCTCTATATGAGAAAAAACCTAACACAAGTTTCACGAATTTAATGCATTCAATAATTCATAATTAATGTTCATCTTTCACAAAATTGCCTAAGATGCAATGGTCGTTCATGATTGACGATAAATGTCTGTGTTGCAATCAATTCAAATAACGACTAGTATTTCCAAGATCGTCGACAACGTACTGGATTTTAACGCTCTAAAATCATTTAAATGTTCTTCCTTCTTGATGATGACAGAAAATTGGTCAAAGTAATTAAACTGGGGTAGAATTACTTTAATAAAGTGACACGCTGTCTGAATTTAAATCTGCCATAAAAATCATTAACTTACAGTCAAATCGAGACTACAAAAATAAGCAAATTACTGAAAAATCTAAATATCAGTCTCAACTGATTCAAAATCGTTTAACTATGCCCATGACATAACAATGTCTTAATAAAACGTCGAAAAAGGCATAACTCATCAAGGTGTACTGAGAATAGGAATCTCAAACAAGAATATCGGGCAAAAATACATGAGGACAAAAATATGGGAAAAATGGTTGCTCAAATATTGCTAAGAAACTCAAATACAATAAACGTTCACGACTACCTTATCTGCCGATTGACGTTCCAGAGAAAAATTCCCCAAAGAAGACTGTTGATGGATCCATTTCACCAAGTTAAAGCTGAGCTCCATCCTCGAAACCAGAAACAGCACCATCGGAGAATCGAACTGCTTCACGAAGACGAACGACATCCTTCCGGCAATAATCTTCTTTGTGAGTCGGGACAACCCTGACCTCTCTTGAAAAATCCCTGAAGTTCCAGTTGAAAATCGCCATGAAGTTTTTGTATAAATTTCCGAAGAAATATTCATATTCAGAAAGTATGAAATCATTTCTATTGCTGTTTGATAGTATTCAGCCTTTAATCACGAAACATGGGTGTAGATGGTTATTTACCGCATGTTCGCTTGTGTAGAATAGCAATTAGCGAAGTTCCATGTTGCTATCTTACTCCGTTGAAATATGTCCCAATTGCATTAAGTCCTTTAGCCTTCCATCTGCTCTTCGGTTGTAGTATTAGAAGAACAAACTGCCTTATTAAATTGCTCCATTATACTGCAGTGTTGTGTCACAAAAGCAATCTGAAGTCTCCCTATTTCACTAGCCCTGTCAGCCGTAGCGTAGAGTCTGGCTATACAAAGTGTTTCTCCTGTGGCGAGAAAATCACTTTTGTCAGTCGTCTAATATTGTCAATAACTTCCAAAATACTTCCTCGAAATTGTTCAGCTTTTCTACAGTCCTTACTGTAGCAATGCACAAGAGAATTAGCTTATAGGCGACCGCTAACTGTTCACAGCTAATCTAGTAGAAGTGTTATAAGGGTCGTTTCAACTTCACCTAGATTTACTTCACAGTAAACCTGCACTGCTTGTAAGTTCAACTCTCGTTTAATGCAGTGGCCTCGCCACGCGTTACAAAGACGACTTTTTCACTCCTAAATTCACTCGACGTTTCACTGAAATGACTATTTGAGATCTGACGATTGAATATCAGACGATTGATAATCTGAGAGAATGAGACTCCTCTCTTCTGCGCAAGGCCTTTTATGAACTTCATGAGGGGCGTATCTATCCCTTCCATCGCGTGTTACTGCGTCATCGCTAGAAGTTCCAACTTCGTCAATACATGACGGATTTTCAAAATTCAAAAACTGAAAATAAATTTCACCAAAATTCCAGATCAATGCCTCTACTGCAAATGGATTTCCACAATTCTGCATTCCAAAAAGTAATAAAAATACCATAGTTTTAGCAATCTCCGTCTTCCTTCAGACTATCGTTCATTGGTTTGAGCCTCCCCTCCAATAGCATAATTTCTTCCTCAGCAGAATTCCACGTTTCCTGCGACTGCGTCGTACATCTCGGATCCTTCTCGAATAAATGCTGACGTCACTGAGAATCTCAGCTCAAGTAGCCTGCTGGCATAACGTCTGCGTCATCCGTGCTTACGTCATGACTACCCACGTCATAACTATGACAGCCGTAACTTTCGCTATAATTTCCAAAATAGCCACCGTGGTCTCTATATAATTCAATTACGGGGGCATTCTCCTCTCACCACGTTTTAAAAACAGTTGCAAATTGTTTTTAAACTCAGTGTTACAAGTACTTCAACTCTCTTGAACACGAAATTGAATTATTACTGGCTTACTCTAGGATAGTATCTTTTTAAATTTCCAGCATTGAACTTGCCGTAAATGACGTTATTCTCATCATCGTAGAGTTCATAGCAGTTGTTTCCATAGGCGTTCGTAATCCTAAACGGCCCCATGAATACATTTCCAAATTTGGGGTATATTTTCTTGCTCATATCAGCCTTGACAGGTCTGCGTAATAATACAAGATTTCCAACTTGTAAGGGTGCACCAAAACGTTTTCCAGCTACTCTTTTCAATCGTTTCTCTGCTGCTTTCTGGAGTTGTTCCTTCGCCTTGTCAATCCTCTGCTGCCTTCCTAAGTCGGGATCTCTAGGAATGTGGTTGAAAAGATTATCCCACGGCCTTTCTGGGTTTCTTCCAAGATGAAGTCGCATTGACACTTCTCCTGTGCTCTCCTGCACTGTAGAGTTCAGACATTCCTCTATAAGGGGTACAAATCTCACCCAACCAGAATGATCATTTGGACAGAAAATTCGACAGAATTTCGAAAATTCAGCCATATATCTTTCTGAGGAATTCGATTCTGGGTAACGCACGCTTGAAAATAAGTGCTTAATGCCAAGCCTTTCCATATCCGCTGCAAATTCCACGCATGTAAACTGCGTTCCATGATCTGACAGTAGATATTCTGGTATACCAGCTTTAGGAAATACAGCATTTTCCAGTCTGCTTACTACGTTCCTTGTGTTAGCTTTCTGCATGGGACTCATTGTAACAAATTTTGAGAAAACATCCACGGTAACCAACAGGTACTGGTTACCCTGATATCCCTTCGGACAGGGGCCAAATATGTCCGTCGCCATAAGTTCGTTTGGCTTAGAAGGAATCATAGCCTTCGGTTTTCCTTTTAATAAAGCAGAAGCATACTTTGCTCTTTGACATTTGTCACATGATCTAATGACCCTGGCAATGCTGGAACGCATGTTAGTCCAGATAAATCTCTCTTTAAGAGTATTAAGAGTCTTATCTAAACCGGCATGTCCAGTTGCGTGATGAGCTACCCACACTAAATTGACAACAAGTTTAGGTGGCACGACTATTCGGAGTTTTGTATGCGCAGAGTCAGCATACTTGCATACGATGTCTCCACTCAAGACAAAGTGTCGTGAATTTCTGCGTGTAGCTGCATAGTCAACATCAGTATTGTCCATGTAACCCTTAAGGAACCTGTACATTTTCCTTATTGGAGCGTGTCTCTTCTGTGACACACCGATTCGGGCTAATCTCCTAACGGTTTCTTGATCTTCTTGCTCCAATTGTACATGGTGTATCTGCACATTTTTAATAGGGTTACGTGATAGAGCATCAGCCAGTAAGTTATCTTTCCCAGGCTGGTGGACGATAGTGGCATTAAACTGTTGGGTGAACAAAGCCCAACGTGTCAATCTATCACTCGACATGTCAGTTTGCAGCATAAACTGTAGTGCTTTATGGTCAGTAATAATGATGACCTTATGTCCCAGCAGTATTTTCTTCCAGGCTTGCAATGCTGTTACAAAAGCTAACGCTTCAAGCTCCGTCGTGAAGTAATTTTCCTCGTGTTTCTTCAACTTCCGACTAGTGAACGCAATGTAGTGCTTGTTGCCTGCCTCGTCTTTCTGGTATAAGACTGCACTAATGCCTACTCTTGATGCATCAGACTCAATATAGAACACCTTCTCAAAGTCTGGGTACTCCAGTTTCACATTATTTCTGAGCATCTCTTTTGCTTTCTCAAAAGCCTCGTCTGCAGCGGTACTCCATTTCCATCTGTTATTTTTCTTGAGTAAGTCATACAGAGGAGCCAAAATTTCCGAGTATCTTGGACAGTGGCTGCTAATAAATTGGCATGCTCCTACAAATTCTCTGACTTGTTTCACCTTAGTTGGCTTTGGAAATCTCGTGATCGCATCTACTTTTTTCATGTTTGGATGATATCCATCTTTATCAATAGTATGCCCCAAGTAATTTATTTCCTGCTTCAAGAATTGACATTTTCCAAAATTCACCTTGATATTGGCCTCCCGTAAATTCTCGAACAACTTTCTCAAGTGCACTAAATGTTCTGCGGCGCTGGGTGAAGATACGATTAAATCGTCGATGTAGCAGATTACATTTTCTTTCACTTCGTCAGTGAGCTTACTATCAAGTGCTCGAATAAGTGCTGGTCCACTGTTAACCATACCAAAAGGCATTCGGACAAAGACCCATGACGTCTGGTCAAATAGGAATCCAGTGTACTGCATACTATCTTCTAGCTGAACTTGATAAAATGAAGACGTCAAGTCAAGAACGCTGAAACATGCTCTCCCTTTGAATTTTCGAAGCAGATCTCTAATCTTGGGTGGTCGGTCATTTTCTGGAAGAATCTTCAAGTTAATGGTCCTGGCATCGAGACAAAGACGTATCTGACCATTACTTTTCTTCACTACTGTGATGGGGTTTATATAAGACGACGCCTGTTTTTTAATAATCCCGTCTACCTCCATTTTTCTGATTAACCCTCGTACTTCTTGATAGTATTTCTCAGGAATGGGGTATATTCTCTTCTGGTAAGGGGTTTCATCTGTCAGCCTTATCTTGTATTTATAATCCTTAATCAATCCAGGCTTTTCATCGAAAATATCTTGGAATTCCTTTATCAGATCCTCAAATTCCCCCTGAATTTCTTCAAATCCTTCAGTTTTTCTACTGGGTATTTCTGCTAAATTTTCCACTTCATTAACTATAGTATTCAAAATTTCTTCCCTAAGGTCTATTTCCAGACTGTTTTTCACGTCCTGTTTTTCTATCTCTTCTGTGATTATGTACCCATCATTAAAGCTAATACTTCTGTTCTTCATGTCAATAATAGCTCCGACCTTCGATATAAAATCGATTCCAAGCACCATATCAAAATTGATCTTGCTCACCACAATGAAGATCTGTTCATAATTCCTTCCATTGATCTCAAAGTTCAATAACACTTGAATCTTGCATTTCACTGCCTTATCTTGGAATATCCCTCTCACTTTGACGGTAGAAACAGGTAGAACTGTCATGTTCTCTCCTCTTAGCAGACTTTGATAACATTCCTCTGAAATGATGGAGATAATTGCACCAGTATCCATCAGGGCTTTATACTGTTGGCCATCTATCCGTACAGAAATAATAGGTAAGGCACATGGTCTTTCCTCTTTAACGATACCCCTCTCTTCTAGCAAATCTTCATCAGTCACTTCATATATCTCATTAATCGTAATCAGGTGTGGTGTGGCAATGTATTTACAAGTTCTCACTGACGTTGAGAAATCGGCGTTTTTTTTTGTGTTACCGACCTCAAAATTCTGTTGGCTCGTAGAAGGCCCAGGATCGATTACAACATCCTGCCTTTTCTTTTGGTTGTCGGCTTCTTTTTCCCGTAATTCTTTTAGGTATTGCTGGCTTTCCTTCTCTCTTTCCTGATACTGATCGGGTGTCATAACCTGACCTTGAGGATTCTGATTTCTGTTTTGGCTCTGGTTATTCCTATTATAATTCCGGTTATAACCATTATTGTTGTAATATCTGCCTCTTCCATTGTAATTTCCTCGGTTATAGTTCCAGCCTCTTCTCTGTTGATACGGTCGGTTACCTTGCGATCTGTTATTTCGAAACTGATTATTCCTGTGAGGACCTACATTGTCAGTTTTCTCCTCATCTGGCTTGTCAGTTTGTTGGACTTGGTCCATATATACAGTATTTATTTCTTTAAACTCCTGCCTTTGACCTTTCTGTACCACGTTAGGCATTGGACTTGTGTAGTCTAACCTCCTCAGTAATTCATCCATGCTGGTTAAATCCCTGATGTTGGACGAAATTATTAGTCTTCTCACCTCAACTGGCAGCATACGAGAAATCGCATCAATAAGTTGCTCCGTTGACAATGGGGGTTGTAAGAATCTCAAGCGGGATAATTGACTCGTAAAGAAATCAGCGTACCGCGTTGGAAGAGTACCGGAGTATTTTCTTGAATACACCTCCGCTCTTAACGAATTCTGCGCTTCTATGGACCAAAATCGTTTGATTAATGCCTCTGCAAACTCGTCAAAGTTACTGAATGTGTATCTAAATGCGCGAAACCATTCGAGGGGTCCTCCAATCAAATATCTCTCCACTATCTTCATCTCTCTCTCTCTGGGAATGTGAGCTTCGATGAAATAATCTTTGAGGTTCCTTACATATTCGATAGGTGTCAAACTATCCGTGTTACTGAATTTTTGCGGTTTATCTTCAAAATTCCTGATGACCGTTACGTTCCTCGGATATGAATCCGGGTAGTTTTTCCCACTATCTCGATAGTTCCACTCAGGTTCCATATTCCTCTCGTCATCTTCCTCCCTGAATCTGGATATACGTTCTTCAGGAGTCACGTCTCTCTCTTCTGGATCTAGGTTATATCTTCTGGCATAATTCCTACTGGTTTCGCAAGCCAAGCCTACTGTATCCTTGTCAGTGATTTCCGTTAATACTTTCTTGATTAACTCTTCTTTGTAGGTCTCCATTAAATTAGCCTCTCCTAACTTCAAATTCTGCAGTTTACTCGTCGTTTCATTCACATCAGAGACAACTTTATGAACCTGTTCCTCTAATGCAGATTTTAATGTTTGCACATCCCGACCTAGTTGTGTTCTATCTTCAACTTGTCTTTCGGATAGCGAATCCATCCTGACGCTTAAATCTTTCCTAATCTGTACTACTTCATTGTTAATATCAATTTGAGTACTGGCAAGTTTCCTTTCAATACGATCCTGAATTTGGGTTACATGTTCCCCACTTGACCTATTCCACTCTTCTTTCCATATTGCTACATTTTCCGTTAACATTTCTGCTATGTCTAATTCAATATCCTCTTTCAATACTTTATTATGGTCTAATACTTGGGTTCTCTGTCCCCGTTTACCCGGATAGTAGGCTGTCAGATATCCGCCCCCTCAATCGGATTGCCAACAATCAATCGCACCAGCTCAGCTACATCAATGAAAATGGCACTGACAGATACTACCGAGGTTTGAACACAGAATTTACCAAGAAAAATTATTGTGGAACACACCAAAATAGACGGGGTTTCATACTTACTTTTACTTACCTCTTATAAATATCTCGGGGATTGGGTTGACAACAGGATCCTTAAAGTATGCTCTCACAATAACCTTCACCATGACATTTAAAAATGAACCAGAACGAAGACGAGAACTTTGAACTGTACAAAAGCTTTATTTTCAAAATAAAGAGTATGATTTTAACAACTCAACAAAATAAACGTGGCTATCAGTAGCCTATGTCAATCTGACTACGTCCTCCTAAAGGACTTGCAAATTTATCAAACAATATGTTAGCTCCCATGAGCTCAAAATAACGTAACATTTTAAAACACATTTGGATTGGATGAGGAAGTCAGGGTACGACATATATAGAGCATTTGGTTTCTTTTAATAAACATAACACTTGTATTAATAGGCACAAGGCCAGAGTATCGACCTCACCCGCTTATAACCAGATGTCTGGCCGGCTGGTCTACCCTTCAACCTGGCTCACACCTGTCAAATGGGGCTCCCTACTCACACCACACTGTGTAAGAATTCAGCTCCTTTTAAAGCTTTAAATGTCTACAAGACAACTCATACATATTGACGCAAATCTTTCAAATGCTTAACTCACATCCCACTGAATTATTTTAACAATCCTTAAACTTGTTAAGTTATCATCCAAATGTTTAAAAAGCATAGTTTAGAGTGTAAAACACACTCTTAAATGTTTATAACAAAATCACATAAATTATTTATAACAATTAGAAATTGTTTATAATATTGACGAAGATAATTACCAAAATTTTAAACACGCCTTTAACATTACTTTCGTTCCACATTATTGTCAAAGATATTTACATTTATTATTTACAATATCAACATTTAAATTATTTAAATTATTAATTTAAGAAATACATTGAACCACATGTTTTATCCGGTTGGTAAATTCATAATCGTGTTTAATATAATCGACCAATGAAGGTTAGTTATACATGTAAATGTCACAATCTGGTTTAATAAAGGTTGTAATAATTTTAATTATTTGTGACGGTAATCTTCATTCAAAATCTTATCTCAAATTCTTTCAAAACTCTTGTTAATTATAACAGTAAATTCACTTGATTAATTTTCAACGAACTATGGCAATACACTCTAGCGGAAAATACTTCGCTTACAAAATAATGCACAAACTGCATTCAAAATAGCCCAAAATTCATCATATATTAATCTATATGGCATTAAAACTTCCACCGAACTTACAAAACTTCCCCTAACACAATCTTTATCATTATTAATTACTGTGGGAATCTCCTTCATTTATTTAAGGGCATTATACATCAGCGACTTTCAACATGTCCACTGCACTATCGATTATACATTCATAGTTCCACTTAAAAATTCTTATATCATTAATTGTTTCAAAACTGTTATCATTTAAACTTCGTGGATTTCATTCATGAATCGAAATGAAATAAAAATTTGCCAATCACAAACAAATTTAATAGTGAATACGCTTATATACGCCTGTCTGGTCTATCAAAATTTAAGATTAACATCTTCAAAGAATTGTAGTATAAAAATACTATCATCAAACAAAGTGCGACTAACTGCAAAATAGTCGAATAGAATCCAATTAGACTGGGGAATGCAAACATCATTATATAAATCTCTATATGAGAAAAAACCTAACACAAGTTTCACGAATTTAATGCATTCAATAATTCATAATTAATGTTCATCTTTCACAAAATTGCCTGTGATGCAATGGTCGTTCATGACTGACGATAAATGTCTGTGTTGCAATCAATTCAAATAACGACTAGTATTTCCAAGATCGTCGACAACGTACTGGATTTTAACGCTCTAAAATCATTTAAATGTTCTTCCTTCTTGATGATGACAGAAAATTGTTCAAAGTAATTAAACTGGGGTAGAATTACTTTAATAAAGTGACACGCTGTCTGAATTTAAATCTGCCATAAAAATCATTAACTTACAGTCAAATCGTGACTACAAAAATAAGCAAATTACTGAAAAATCTAAATATCAGTCTCAACTGATTCAAAATCATTTAACTATGCCCATGACATAACAATGTCTTAATAAAACGTCGAAAAAGGCATAACTCATCAAGGTGTACTGAGAATAGGAATCTCAAACAAGAATATCGGGCAAAATATACATGAGGACAATAATATGGGAAAAATGGTTGCTCAAATATTGCTAAGAAACTCAAATACAATAAACGTTCACGACTACCTTATCTGCCGATTGACGTTCCAGAGGAAAATTCCCCAAAGAAGACTGTTGATGGATCCATTTCACCAAGTTAAAGCTGAGCTCCATCCTCGAAACCAGAAACAGCACCATCGAAGAATCGAACTGCTTCACGAAGACGAACGACATCCTTCCGGCAATAATCTTCTTTGTGAGTCGGGACAACCCTGACCTCTCTTGAAAAATCCCTGAAGTTCCAGTTGAAAATCGCCATGAAGTTTTTTGTATAAATTTCCGAAGAAATATTCATATTCAGAAAGTATGAAATCATTTCTATTGCTGTTTGATAGTATTCAGCCTTTACTCACGAAACATGGGTGTAGATGGTTATTTACCACATGTTCGCTTGTATGGAATAGCAATTAGCGAAGTTCCATGCTGCTATCTTACTCCGTTGAAATATGTCCCAATTGCATTAAGTCCTTTAGCCTTCCATCTTCTCTTCAGTAATAGTATTAGAAGAACAAACTGCCATATTAGACTGCTCCATAATACTGTAGCGTTGTGTCACAAAAGCAATCTGAAGTCTCCCTATTTCACTAGCCCTGTCAGCCGTAGCGTAGAGTCTGGCTATACAAAGTGTTTCTCCTGTGGCGAGAAAATCACTTTTGTCAGTCGTCTAAAATTGTCAATAACTTCCAAAATACTTCCTCGAAATTGTTCAGCTTTTCTACAGTCCTTACTGTAGCAATGCACAAGAGAATTAGCTTATAGGCGACCGCTAACTGTTCACAGCTAATCTTGTAGAAGCGTTATAAGGGTCGTTTCAACTTCACCTAGATTTACTTCACCGTAAACCTGCACTGCTTGTAAGTTCGACTCTCGTTTAATGCAGTGGCTTCGCCACGCGTTACAAAGACGACTTTTTCACTAATAATCACACTCGACGTTTCACTGAAATGACTATTTGAGATCTGACGATTGAATATCAGACGATTTATAATCTGAGAATGAGACTCCTCTCTTCTGCGCAAGGCCTTTTATGAACTTCATGAGGGGCGTATCTATCCCTTCCATCGCGTGTTACTGCGTCATCGCTAGAAGTTCCAACTTCGTTAATACATGACGGATTTTCAAAATTCAAAAACTGAAAATTAATTTCACCAAAATTCCAGATCAATGCCTCTACTGCAAATGGATTTCCACAATTCTGCATTCCAAAAAGTAATAAAAATACCATAGTTTTAGCAATCTCCGTCTTCCTTCAGACTATCGTTCATTGGTTTGAGCCTCCCCTCCAATAGCATAATTTCTTCCTCAGCAGAATTCCACGTTTCTTGCGACTGCGTCGTACATCTCGGATCCTTCTCGAATAAATGCTGACGTCACTGAGAATCTCAGCTCAAGTAGCCTGCTGGCATAACGTCTGCGTCATCCGTGCTTACGTCATGACTACCCACGTCATAACTATGACAGCCATAACTTTCGCTATAATTTCCAAAATAGCCACCGTGGTCTCTATATAATTCAATTACGGGGGCATTCTCCTCTCACCACGTTTTAAAAACAGTTGCAAATTGTTTTTAAACTCAGTGTTGCAAGTATCTCAACTCTCTTGAACACGAAATTGAATTATTACTGGCTTACTCTAGGATAGTATCTTTTTAAATTTCCAGCATTGAACTTGCCGTAAATGACATTATTCTCATCATCGTAGAGTTCATAGCAGTTGTTTCCATAGGCGTTCGTAATCCTAAACGGCCCCATGAATACATTTCCAAATTTGGGGTATATTTTCTTGCTCATATCAGCCTTGACAGGTCTGCGTAATAATACAAGATTTCCAACTTGTAAGGGTGCACCAAAACGTTTTCCAGCTACTCTTTTCAATCGTTTCTCCGCTGCTTTCTGGAGTTGTTCCTTCGCCTTGTCAATCCTCTGCTGCCTTCCTAAGTCGGGATCTCTAGGAATGTGGTTGAAAAGATTATCCCACGGCCTTTCTGGGTTTCTTCCAAGATGAAGTCGCATTGGCACTTCTCCTGTGCTCTCCTGCACTGTAGAGTTCAGACATTCCTCTATATGGGGTACAAATCTCACCCAACCAGAATGATCATTTGGACAGAAAATTCGACAGAATTTCGAAAATTCAGCCATATATCTTTCTGAGGAATTCGATTCTGGGTAACGCACGCTTGAAAATAAGTGCTTAATGCCAAGCCTTTCCATATCCGCTGCAAATTCCACGGACGTAAACTGCGTTCCATGATCTGACAGTAGATATTCTGGTATACCAGCTTTAGGAAATACAGCATTTTCCAGTCTGTTTACTACGTTCCTTGTGTTAGCTTTCTGCATGGGACTCATTGTAACAAATTTTGAGAAAACATCCACGGTAACCAACAGGTACTGGTTACCCTGATATCCCTTCGGACAGGGGCCAAATATATCCGTCGCCATTAGTTCGTTTGGCTTAGAAGGAATCATAGCCTTCGGTTTTCCTTTTAATAAAGCAGAAGCATACTTTGCTCTTTGACATTTGTCACATGATCTAATGACCTTGGCAATGCTGGAACGCATGTTAGTCCAGATAAATCTCTCTTGAAGAGTATTAAGAGTCTTATCTAAACCGGCATGTCCAGTTGCGTGATGAGCTACCCACACTAAATTGACAACAAGTTTAGGTGGCACGACTATTCGGAGTTTTGTATGCGCAGAGTCAGCATACTTGCATACGATGTCTCCACTCAAGACAAAGTGTCGTGAATTTCTCCGTGTAACGGCATAGTCAACATCAGTATTGTCCATGTAACCCTTGAGGAACCTGTACATTTTCCTTATTGGAGCGTGTCTCTTCTGTGACACACCGATTCGGGCTAACCTCCTAACGGTTTCTTGATCTTCTTGCTCCAATTGTACATGGTGTATCTGCACATTTTTAATAGGGTTACGTGATAGAGCATCAGCCAGTAAGTTATCTTTCCCAGGCTGGTGGACGATAGTGGCATTAAACTGTTGGGTGAACAAAGCCCAACGTGTCAATCTATCACTCGACATGTCAGTTTTCAGCATAAACTGAAGTGCTTTATGGTCAGTAATAATGATGACCTTATGTCCCAGCAGTATTTTCTTCCAGGCTTGCAATGCTGTTACAAAAGCTAACGCTTCAAGCTCCGTCGTGAAGTAATTTTCCTCGTGTTTCTTCAACTTCCGACTAGTGAACGCAATGTAGTGCTTGTTGCCTGCCTCGTCTTTCTGGTATAAGACTGCACTACTGCCTACTCTTGATGCATCAGACTCAATATAGAACACCTTCTCAAAGTCTGGGTACTCCAGTTTCACATTATTTCTGAGCATCTCTTTTGCTTTCTCAAAAGCCTCGTCTGCAGCGGTACTCCATTTCCATCTGTTATTCTTTTTGAGTAAGTCATACAGAGGAGCCATAATTTCCGAGTATCTTGGACAGTGGCTGCTAATAAATTGGCATGCTCCTACAAATTCTCTGACTTGTTTCACCTTAGTTGGCTTTGGAAATCTCGTGATCGCATCTACTTTTTTCATGTTTGGATGATATCCATCTTTATCAATAGTATGCCCCAAGTAATTTATTTCCTGCTTCAAGAATTGACATTTTCCAAAATTCACCTTGATATTGGCCTCCCGTAAATTCTCGAACAACTTTCTCAAGTGCACTAAATGTTCTGCGGCGCTGGGTGAAGATACGATTAAATCGTCAATGTAGCAGATTACATTTTCTTTCACTTCGTCAGTGAGCTTACTATCAAGTGCTCGAATAAGTGCTGGTCCACTGTTAACCATTCCAAAAGGCATTCGGACAAAGACCCAAGACGTCTGGTCAAATAGGAATCCAGTGTACTGCATACTATCTTCTTCTAGCTGAACTTGATAAAATGAAGACGTCAAGTCAAGAACGCTGAAACATGCTCTCCCTTTGAATTTTCGAAGCAGATCTCTAATCTTGGGTGGTCGGTCATTTTCTGGAAGAATCTTCAAGTTAATGGTCCTGGCATCGAGACAAAGACGTATCTGACCATTACTTTTCTTCACTACTGTGATGGGGTTTATATAAGACGACGCCTGTTTTTTAATAATCCCGTCTACCTCCATTTTTCTGATTAACCCTCGTACTTCTTGATAGTATTTCTCAGGAATGGGGTATATTCTCTTCTGGTAAGGGGTTTCATCTGTCAGCCTTATCTTGTATTTATAATCCTTAATCAATCCAGGCTTTTCATCGAAAATATCTTGGAATTCCTTTATCAGATCCTCAAATTCCCCCTGAATTTCTTCAAATCCTTCAGTTTTTCTACTGGGTATTTCTGCTAAATTTTCCACTTCATTAACTATAGTATTCAAAATTTTTTCCCTAAGGTCTATTTCCAGACTGTTTTTCACGTCCTGATTTTCTATCTCTTCTGTGATTATGTACCCATCATTAAAGCTAATACTTCTGTTCTTCATGTCAATAATAGCTCCGACCTTCGATATAAAATCGATTCCAAGCACCATATCAAAATTTATCTTGCTCACCACAATGAAGATCTGTTCATAATTCCTTCCATTGATCTCAAAGTTCAATAACACTTGAATCTTGCACTTCACTGCCTTATCTTGGAATATCCCTCTCACTTTGACGGTAGAAACAGGTAGAACTGTCATGTTCTCTCCTCTTAGCAGACTTTGATAACATTCCTGTGAAATGATGGAGATAATTGCACCAGTATCCATCAGGGCTTTATACTGTTGTCCATCTATCCGTACAGAAATAATAGGTAAGGCACATGGTCTTTCCTCTTTAACTATACCCCTCTCTTCTAGCAAATCTTCATCAGTCACTTCATATATCTCATTAATCGTAATCAGGTGTGGTGTGGCAATGTATTTACAGGTTCTCACTGACGTTGAGAAATCGGCGTTTTTTTTTTGTGTTACCGACCTCAAAATTCTGTTGGCTCGTAGAAGGCCCAGGATCGATTACAACATCCTGCCTTTTCTTTTGGTTGTCGGCTTCTTTTCCCGTAATTCTTTCAGGTATTGCTGGCTTTCCTTCTCTCTTTCCTGATACTGATCGGGTGTCATAACCTGACCTTGAGGATTCTGATTTCTGTTTTGGCTCTGGTTATTCCTGTTATAATTTCGGTTATAACCATTATTGTTGTAATATCTGCCTCTTCCATTGTAATTTCCTCGGTTATAGCTCCAGCCTCTTCTCTGTTGATACGGTCGGTAACCTTGCGATCTGTTATCTCGAAACTGATTATTCCTGTGAGACCTACATTGTCAGTTTTCTCCTCATCTGGCTTGTCAGTTTGTTGGACTTGGTCCATATATACAGTATTTACTTCTTTAAAGTCATGCCTTTGACCTTTCTGCACCACGTTAGTCATTGGACTTGTGTAGTCTAACCTCCTCAGTAATTCATCCATGCTGGTTAAATCCCTGATGTTGGACGAAATTATTAGTCTTCTCACCTCAACTGGCAGCATACGAGAAATCGCATCAATAAGTTGCTCCGTTGACAATGGGGGTTGTAAAAATCTCAAGCGGGATAATTGACTCGTAAAGAAATCAGCGTACCGCGTTGGAAGAGTACCGGAGTATTTTCTTGAATACACCTCCGCTCTTAACGAATTCTGCGCTTCTATGGACCAAAATCGTTTGATTAATGCCTCTGCAAACTCGTCAAAGTTACTGAATGTGTATCTAAATGCGCGAAACCATTCGAGGGGTCCTCCAATCAAATATCTCTCCACTATCTTCATCTCTCTCTCTCTGGGAATGTGAGCTTCGATGAAATAATCTTTGAGGTTCCTTACATATTCGATAGGTGTCAAACTATCCGTGTTACTGAATTTTTGCGGTTTATCTTCAAAATTCCTGATGACCGTTACGTTCCTCGGATATGAATCCGGGTAGTTTTTCCCACTATCACGATAGTTCCACTCAGGTTCCATATTCCTCTCGTCATCTTCCTCCCTGAATCTGGATATACGTTCTTCAGGAGTCACGTCTCTCTCTTCTGGATCTAGGTTATATCTTCTGGTATAATTCCTACTAGTTTCGCAAGCCAAGCCTTGTGTATCCTTGTCAGTGATTTCCGTTAAGACTTTCTTGATTAACTCTTCTTTGTAGGTCTCCATTAAATTAGCCTCTCCTAACTTCAAATTCTGCAGTTTACTCGTCGTTTCATTCACATCAGAGACAACTTTATGAATCTGTTCCTCTAATGCAGATTTTAATGTTTGCACATACCGACCTAGTTGTGTTCTATCTTCAACTTGTCTTTCGGATAGCGAATCCATCCTGACGCTTAAATCTTTCCTAATCTGTACTACTTCATTGTTAATATCAATTTGAGTACTGGCAAGTTTCCTTTCAATACGATCCTGAATTTGGGTTACATGTTCCCCACTTGACCTAGTCCACTCGTCTTTCCATATTGCTACATTTGCCGTTAACATTTCTGCTATGTCTATTTCGATATCCTCTTTCAATACTTTATTATGGTCTAATACTTGGGTTCTCATGACCTCTACATCAAACTTTAAACCTTCTAAAGACGCTGTCGTTCTAACTGACTCATCAACTAGCCTAGTCGTTAATGCACTTATATTACGTGTACAAAGAGTTTTCGAATTTTCTATCTCTTCCCTGACTTTATTTACATCAGTTTGTACTTTAGCAACGTCTACGAAAACTGTGTTGACCTCTACTTGAATTTTATTTATGTCACTTTGCATCTCGTTTACATCCGAATGAATGTTATTAATATCAACCTGAACATTGGACACATCAGTTCTAACATTTTGGATTCCTCTTTGGACTTCCTCAACCTTGTCTTGGACAGTCGCAACATCATTTTTGACAACAACTACCTCAGCCCTAGCACAAGAAATATCACTACGGACATTAGCAACATCTAAATTCAAAATTGTAAGATCTTTATGCACATTAGCAACATCAATTTTAACATCAGCAACATTTTTATGCATATTAGACACATCTATTTTAACATTGGACATGTCTGAGCGCATGTCAGTTACAGTATTTTCAATTCCTTGGGTATTAATCTGTAAACGCGACATATTATCCTCTAAGTTAGCAGAACTGGTCTGAAGAACTTTCATATTCTCCTCCATTCGACTAGTATTCCTAGCTTCCATCTCCTTCATGCTTTCACTCATGCTAGCTTTCAAATTACTAGCATTCTCCTCCATCATCTGCTTCATACTACTATTCATGTTAGCAGACATCTCCGCTAACATCATCTTCAAACTTTCATCTGCCATTACAATATTATTCAAAAATAGACTGCTGTAGGGACATACATCAAAAGAGCAAAATAACAACATTTGAGCAACACTTTTCACCATATATAAATTTGATCAATTTTCTGGCTTAAATCTAACTTATAACTACCTTATAATTAACTTTCGAAGACACTTCATGTTGAAACAAACTCAAGCACATGTTCAAATTTCCCTGGCCCATTTTAAAATATCCTATCACAAATAATTTACATTTACAATCCAAATAATTTAATTTTATCTTTAATATGACTAAAATGTCATAAGCCGGTCAAATAAAATAAGATTCCAGATCATAGGCGATTTTCCTAAGTTTCCAGCCTATTTAACCTTTCTCAAGTCGTATACGATCTGATCTTTTCTGAGTGTAATTTTCCTAATACAATGCAACATTTAATTCCTATATAATCACACTCTTAAATTCTACAATTGGCCAAGACATCTAACAAAGAATCAACCTCTTTATTTGAGTCTAATCGATCCACACGTTTTAGGTTTGCCAATCCTACTGGCGTTCAACCTGGTGATCCAGTTATGTTGAATCGAGCCCCAACGTTTTAGGTGCGCCAATCCTTCTGTCCCCGTTTACCCGGATAGTAGGCTGTCAGATATCCGCCCCCTCAATCGGATTGCCAACAATCAATCGCACCAGCTCAGCTACATCAATGAAAATGGCACTGACAGATACTACCGAGGTTTGAACACAGAAGTTACCAAGAAAAATTATTGTGGAACACACCAAAATAGACGGGGTTTCATACTTACTTTTACTTACCTCTTATAAATATCTCGGGGATTGGGTTGACAACAGGATCCTTAAAGTATGCTCTCACAATAACCTTCACCATGACATTTAAAAATGAACCAGAACGAAGACGAGAACTTTGAACTGTACAATAGCTTTATTTTCAAAATAAAGAGTATGATTCTAACAACTCAACAAAATAAACGTGGCTATCAGTAGCCTATGTCAATCTGACTACGTCCTCCTAAAGGACTTGCAAATTTATCAAACAATATGTTAGCTCCCATGAGCTCAAAATAACGTAACATTTTAAAACACATTTGGATTGGATGAGGAAGTCAGGGTACGACATATATAGAGCATTTGGTTTCTTTTAATAAACATAACACTTGTATTAATAGGCACAAGGCCAGAGTATCGACCTCACCCGCTTATAACCAGATGTCTGGCCGGCTGGTCTACCCTTCAACCTGGCTCACACCTGCCAAATGGGGCTCCCTACTCACACCACACTGTGTAAGAATTCAGCTCCTTTTAAAGCTTTAAATGTCTACAAGACAACTCATAAATATTGACGCAAATCTTTCAAATGCTTAACTCACATCCCACTGAATTATTTTAACAATCCTTAAACTTGTTACGTTATCATCCAAATGTTTAAAAGGCATAGTTTAGAGTGTAAAACACACTCTTAAATGTTTATAACAAAATCACATAAATTATTTATAACAATTAGAAATTGTTTATAATATTGACGAAGATAATTACCAAAATTTTAAACACGCCTTTAACATTACTTTCGTTCCACAATAATTTTTCTTGGTAACTTCTGTGTTCAAACCTCGGTAGTATCTGTCAGTGCCATTTTCATTGATGTAGCTGAGCTGGTGCGATTGATTGTTGGCAATCCGATTGAGGGGGCGGATATCTGACAGCCTACTATCCGGGTAAACGGGGACAGAAGGAATTATTGTGGAACACACCAAAGTAGACGGGGTTTCATACTTACTTCTACTTACCTCTTATAAATATCTCGGGGATTGGGTTGACAACAGGATCCTTAAAGTATGCTCTCACAATAACCTTCACCATGACATTTAAAAATGAACCAGACCGAAGACGAGAACTTTGAACTGTACAAGAGCTTTATTTTCAAATAAAGAGGATGATTTTTACAACTCAACAAAATAAACGTGGCTATCAGTAGCCTATGTCAACCTGACTACGTCCTCCTAAAGGACTTGCAAATTATCAAACAATATGTTAGCTCCCATGAGCTCAAAATAACGTAACATTTTAAAATACATTTGGATTGGATGAGGAAGTCAGGGTACGACATATATAGAGCATTTGGTTTCTTTTAATAAACATAACACTTTTATTAATAGGCACAAGGCCGGAGTATCGACCTCGCCCGCTTATAACCAGATGTCTGGCCGGCTGGTCTACTCTTTAACCTGGCTCACACCTGTCAAATGGGGCGCACTCGTCACGCCACACTTGCGTAAGAATTCAGCTCCTTTTAAAGCTTTAAATGTCTACAAGACAACTCATACATATTGACGCAAATCTTTCAAATGCTTAACTCACATCCCACTGGATTATTTTAACTATCCTTAAACTTGTTAAGTTATCATCCAAATGTTTAATAAGCATAGTTTAGAGTATCAAACACACTCTTAAATGTTTATAACAAAATCACATAAATTATTTATAACAATAAGAAATTGTTTATAATATTGTCGAAAATAATTACAAAAATTTTAAACACGCCTTTAACATTACTGTCGTTCCACATTATTGTCAAAGATATTTACATTTATTATTTACAATATCAACATTTAAATTATTTAAATTAATAATTTAAGAAATACATTGAACCACATGTTTTATCCGGTTGGTGAATTCATAATCGTGTTTAATATAATCGACCAATGAAGGTTAGTTATACATGTAAATGTCACAATCTGGTTTAATAAAGGTTGTAATAATTTTAATTATTTGTGACGGTAATCTTCATTCAAAATCTTATCTCAAATTCTTTCACAACTCTTGTTAATTATAACAGTAAATTCACTTGATTAATTTTCAACGAACTATGACAATACACTCTAGCGGAAAATACTTCGCTTACAAAATAATGCACAAACTGCATTCAAAATAGCCCAAAATTCATCATATATTAAAATATACGGCATCAAAATCTTCCACAGCATTTACAAAAACCTCCCCTAACACAATCTTTATCATCATTAATTACTGTGGGAATCTCCTTCATTTATTTAAGGGCATTATACATCAGCGACTTTCAACATGTCCGCTGCACTATCGATTATACATTCATAGTTCCACTTAAAAATTCTTATATCAATAATTGTTTCAAAACTGTTGTCATTTAAACTTCGTGGATTTCATTCATGAATCGAAATGAAATAAAAATTTGCCAATCACAAACAAATTTAATAGTGAATACGCTTATATACGCCTGTCTGGTCTATCAAAATTTAAGATTAACATCTTCAAAGAATTGTAGTATAAAAGTACTATCATCAACAAAGTGCGACTAACTGCAAAATAGTCGAATAGAATCCACTTAGACTGGGGAATGCAAACATCATTATATAAATCTCTATATGAGAAAAAACCTAACACAAGTTTCACGAATTTAATGCATTCTATAATTCATAATTAATGTTCATCTTTCACAAAATTGCCTAAGATGCAATGGTCGTTGATAATCGACGATAACTGTCTGTGTTGTAATCAATTCAAATACCGACTAGTATTTCCAAGATCGTCGACAACGTACTGGATTTTAACGCTCTAAAATCATTTAAATGTTCTTCCTTCTTGATGATGACAGAAAATTGTTCAAAGTAATTAAACTGGGGTAGAATTACTTTAATAAAGTGACACGCTGTCTGAATTTAAATCTGCCATAAAAATCATTAACTTACAGTCAAATCGTGACTACAAAAATAAGCAAATTACTGAAAGATCTAAATATCAGTCTCAACTGATCCAAAATCATTTAACTATGCCCATGACATAACAATGTCTTAATAAAACGTCGAAAAAGGTATAACTCATCAAGGTGTACTGAGAATAAGAATCTCAAACAAGAATATCGGGCAAAAATACATGAGGACAAAAATATGGAAAAAATGGTTGCTCAAATATTGCTAAGAAACTCAAATACAATAAACGTTCACGACTACCTTATCTGCCGATTGACGTTCCAGAGGAAAATTCCCCAAAGAAGACTGTTGATGGATCCATTTCACCAAGTTAAAGCTGAGCTCCATCCTCGAAACCAGAAACAGCACCATCGGAGAATCGAACTGCTTCACGAAGACGAACGACATCCTTCCGGCAATAATCTTCTTTGTGAGTCGGGACAACCCTGACCTCTCTTGAAAAATCCCTGAAGTTCCAGATGAAAATCGTCATGAAGTTTTTGTATAAATTTCCGAAGAAATATTCATATTCAGAAAGTATGAAATCATTTCTATTGCTGTTTGATAGTATTCAGCCTTTAATCACGAAACATGGGTGTAGATGGTTATTTACCACATGTTCGCTTGTATGGAATAGCAATTAGCGAAGTTCCATGTTGCTATCTTACTCCGTTGAAATATGTCCCAATTGCATAAAGTCCTTTAGCCTTCCATCTTCTCTTCGGTAATATTATTAGAAGAACAAACTGCCATATTAGACTGCTCCGTAATACTGTAGCGTTGTGTCACAAAAGCAATCTGAAGTCTCCCTATTTCACTAGCCCTGTCAGCCGTAGCGTAGAGTCTGGCTATACAAAGTGTTTCTCCTGTGGCGAGAAAATCACTTTTGTCAGTCGTCTAATATTGTCAATAACTTCCAAAATACTTCCTCGAAATTGTTCAACTTTTCTACAGTCCTTACTGTAGCAATGCACAAGAGAATTAGCTTATAGGCGACCGCTAACTGTTCACAGCTAATCTTGTAGAAGCGTTATAAGGGTCGTTTCAACATCACCTAGATTTACTTCACAGTAAACCTGCAATGCTTGTATGTTCGACTCTCGTTTAATGCAGTGGCTTCGCCACGCGTTACAAAGACGACTTTTTCACTACTAATCTCACTCGACGTTTCACTGAAATGACTATTTGAAATCTGACGATTGAATATCAGACGATTTATAATCTGAGAATGAGGCTCCTCTCTTCTGCGCAAGGCCTTTTATGAACTTCATGAGGGGCGTATCTATCCCTTCCATCGCGTGTTACTGCGTCATCGCTAGAAGTTCCAACTTCGTCAATACATGACGGATTTTCAAAATTCAAAAACTGAAAATAAGTTTCACCAAAATTCCAGATCAATGCCTCTACTGCAAATGGATTTCCACAATTCTGCATTCCAAAAAGTAATAAAAATACCATAGTTTCAGCAATCTCCGTCTTCCTTCAGACTATCGTTCATTGGTTTGAGCCTCCCCTCCAATAGCATAATTTCTTCCTCAGCAGAATTCCACGTTTCCTGCGACTGCGTCGTACATCTCGGATCCTTCTCGAATAAATGCTGACGTCACTGAGAATCTCAGCTCAAGTAGCCTGCTGGCATAACGTCTGCGTCATCCGTGCTTACGTCATGACTACCCACGTCATAACTATGACAGCCATAACTTTCGCTATAATTTCCAAAATAGCCACCGTGGTCTCTATATAATTCAATTACGGGGGCATTCTCCTCTCACCACGTTTTAAAAACAGTTGCAAATTGTTTTTAAACTCAGTGTTACAAGTACTTCAACTCTCTTGAACACGAAATTGAATTATTACTGGCTTACTCTAGGATAGTATCTTTTTAAATTTCCAGCATTGAACTTGCCGTAAATGACGTTATTCTCATCATCGTAGAGTTCATAGCAGTTGTTTCCATAGGCGTTCGTAATCCTAAACGGCCCCATGAATACATTTCCAAATTTGGGGTATATTTTCTTGCTCATATCAGCCTTGACAGGTCTGCGTAATAATACAAGATTTCCAACTTGTAAGGGTGCACCAAAACGTTTTCCAGCTACTCTTTTCAATCGTTTCTCTGCTGCTTTCTGGAGTTGTTCCTTCGCCTTGTCAATCCTCTGCTGCCTTCCTAAGTCGGGATCTCTAGGAATGTGGTTGAAAAGATTATCCCACGGCCTTTCTGGGTTTCTTCCAAGATGAAGTCGCATTGACACTTCTCCTGTACTCTCCTGCACTGTAGAGTTCAGACATTCCTCTATAAGGGGTACAAATCTCACCCAACCAGAATGATCATTTGGACAGAAAATTCGACAGAATTTCGAAAATTCAGCCATATATCTTTCTGAGGAATTCGATTCTGGGTAACGCACGCTTGAAAATAAGTGCTTAATGCCAAGCCTTTCCATATCCGCTGCAAATTCCACGGATGTAAACTGCGTTCCATGATCTGACAGTAGATATTCTGGTATACCAGCTTTAGGAAATACAGCATTTTCCAGTCTGCTTACTACGTTCCTTGTGTTAGCTTTCTGCATGGGACTCATTGTAACAAATTTTGAGAAAACATCCACGGTAACCAACAGGTACTGGTTACCCTGATATCCCTTCGGACAGGGGCCAAATATATCCGTCGCCATTAGTTCGTTTGGCTTAGAAGGAATCATAGCCTTCGGTTTTCCTTTTAACAAAGCAGAAGCATACTTTGCTCTTTGACATTTGTCACAAGATCTAATGACCTTGGCAATGCTGGAACGCATGTTAGTCCAGATAAATCTCTCTTTAAGAGTATTAAGAGTCTTATCTAAACCGGCATGTCCAGTTGCGTGATGAGCTACCCAAACTAAATTGACAACAAGTTTAGGTGGCACGACTATTCGGAGTTTTGTATGCGCAGAGTCAGCATACTTGCATACGATGTCTCCACTCAAGACAAAGTGTCGTGAATTTCTCCGTGTAACTGCATAGTCAACATCAGTATTGTCCATGTAACCCTTGAGGAACCTGTACATTTTCCTTATTGGAGCGTGTCTCTTCTGTGACACACCGATTCGGGCTAATCTCCTAACGGTTTCTTGATCTTCTTGCTCCAATTGTACATGGTGTATCTGCACATTTTTAATAGGGTTACGTGATAGAGCATCAGCCAGTAAGTTATCTTTCCCAGGCTGGTGGACGATAGTGGCGTTAAACTGTTGGGTGAACAAAGCCCAACGTGTCAATCTATCACTCGACATGTCAGTTTGCAGCATAAACTGTAGTGCTTTATGGTCAGTAATAATGATGACCTTATGTCCCAGCAGAATTTTCTTCCAGGCTTGCAATGCTGTTACAAAAGCTAACGCTTCAAGCTCCGTCGTGAAGTAATTTTCCTCGTGTTTCTTCAACTTCCGACTAGTGAACGCAATGTAGTGCTTATTGCCTGCCTCGTCTTTCTGGTATAAGACTGCACTAATGCCTACTCTTGATGCATCAGACTCAATATAGAACACCTTCTCAAAGTCTGGGTACTCCAGTTTCACATTATTTCTGAGCATCTCTTTTGCTTTCTCAAAAGCCTCGTCTGCAGCGGTACTCCATTTCCATCTGTTATTTTTCTTGAGTAAGTCATACAGAGGAGCCATAATTTCCGAGTATCTTGGACAGTGGCTGCTAATAAATTGGCATGCTCCTACAAATTCTCTGACTTGTTTCACCTTAGTTGGCTTTGGAAATCTCGTGATCGCATCTACTTTTTTCATGTTTGGATGATATCCATCTTTATCAATAGTATGCCCCAAGTAATTTATTTCCTGCTTCAAGAATTGACATTTTCCAAAATTCACCTTGATATTGGCCTCCCGTAAATTCTCGAACAACTTTCTCAAGTGCACTAAATGTTCTGCGGCGCTGGGTGAAGATACGATTAAATCGTCGATGTAGCAGATTACATTTTCTTTCACTTCGTCAGTGAGCTTACTATCAAGTGCTCGAATAAGTGCTGGTCCACTATTAACCATACCAAAAGGCATTCGGACAAAGACCCATGACGTCTGGTCAAATAGGAATCCAGTGTACTGCATACTATCTTCTTATAGCTGAACTTGATAAAATGAAGACGTCAAGTCAAGAACGCTGAAACATGCTCTCCCTTTGAATTTTCGAAGCAGATCTCTAATCTTGGGTATTAATCTGTAAACGCGACATATTATCCTCTAAGTTAACAGAACTGGTCTGAATAACCTTCAAACTTTCATCCATGCTAGCTTTCAAATTACTAGCATTCTCCTCCATTCGACTAGTATTCCTAGCTTCCATCTCCTTCATACTCTCACTCATGCTAGCTTTCAAGTTAGCAGACAAATTACTAGCATTCTCCTCCATTCTTGCTTTCAAATTAGCAGACAAATTACTAGCATTCTCCTCCATCATCTGCTTCATACTACTATCCATGCTTGTTTTCAAGTTAGCAGACATCTCCGCTAACATCATCTTCAAACTTTCATCTGCCATTACAATATTATTCAAAAATTAGACTGCTGTAGGGACATACATCAAAAGAGCAAAATAACAACATTTGAGCAACACTCTTCACCATATATAAATTTGATCAATTTTCTGGCTTAAATCTAACTTATAACTACCTTATAATTAACTTTCGAAGACACTTCATGTTGAAACAAACTCAAGCACATGTTCAAATTCCCCTGGCTCATTTTAAAATATCCTATCACAAATAATTTTACATTTACAATCCAAATAATTTAATTTTATCTTTAATATGACTAAAATGTCATAAGCCGGTCAAATAAAATAAGATTCCAGATCATAAGCGATTTTCCTAAGTTTCCAGCCCATTTAACCTTTCTCAAGTTGTATAAGATCTGATCTTTTCTGAGTGTAATTTTCCTACTACAATGCAACATTTAATTCCTATATAATCACACTCTTAAATTCTACAATTGGCCAAGACATCTAACAAAGAATCAACCTCTTTATTTGAGTCTAATCGATCCACACGTTTTAGGTTTGCCAATCCTACTGGCGTTCAACCTGGTGATCCAGTTATGTTGAATCGAGCCCCAACGTTTTAGGTGCGCCAATCCTTCTGTCCCCGTTTACCCGGATAGTAGGCTGTCAGATATCCGCCCCCCCCACAATCGGATTGCCAACAATCAATCGCTCCAGCTCAGCTACATCAATGAAAATGGCACTGACAGATACTACCGAGGTTTGAACACAGAAGTTACCAAGAAAAATTATTGTGGAACACACCAAAGTAGACGGGGTTTCATACTTACTTCTACTTACCTCTTATAAATATCTCGGGGATTGGGTTGACAACAGGATCTTTAAAGTATGCTCTCACAATAACCTTCACCATGACATTTAAAAATGAACCAGACCGAAGACGAGAACTTTGAACTGTACAAGAGCTTTATTTTCAAATAAAGAGTATGATTTTTACAACTCAACAAAATAAACGTGGCTATCAGTAGCCTATGTCAACCTGACTACGTCCTCCTAAAGGACTTGCAAATTATCAAACAATATGTTAGCTCCCATGAGCTCAAAATAACGTAACATTTTAAAATACATTTGGATTGGATGAGGAAGTCAGGGTACGACATATATAGAGCATTTGGTTTCTTTTAATAAACATAACACTTTTATTAATAGGCACAAGGCCGGAGTATCGACCTCGCCCGCTTATAACCAGATGTCTGGCCGGCTGGTCTACTCTTTAACTTGGCTCACACCTGTCAAATGGGGCGCACTCGTCACGCCACACTTGCGTAAGAATTCAGCTCCTTTTAAAGCTTTAAATGTCTACAAGACAACTCATACATATTGACGCAAATCTTTCAAATGCTTAACTCACATCCCACTGGATTATTTTAACTATCCTTAAACTTGTTAAGTTATCATCCAAATGTTTAATAAGCATAGTTTAGAGTATCAAACACACTCTTAAATGTTTATAACAAAATCACATAAATTATTTATAACAATAAGAAATTGTTTATAATATTGTCGAAAATAATTACAAAAATTTTAAACACGCCTTTAACATTACTGTCGTTCCACATTATTGTCAAAGATATTTACATTTATTATTTACAATATCAACATTTAAATTATTTAAATTAATAATTTCAGAAATACATTGAACCACATGTTTTATCCGGTTGGTGAATTCATAATCGTGTTTAATATAATCGACCAATGAAGGTTAGTTATACATGTAAATGTCACAATCTGGTTTAATAAAGGTTGTAATAATTTTAATTATTTGTGACGGTAATCTTCATTCAAAATCTTATCTCAAATTCTTTCACAACTCTTGTTAATTATAACAGTAAATTCACTTGATTAATTTTCAACGAACTATGACAATACACTCTAGCGGAAAATACTTCGCTTACAAAATAATGCACAAACTGCATTCAAAATAGCCCAAAATTCATCATATATTAAAATATACGGCATCAAAATCTTCCACAGCATTTACAAAAACCTCCCCTAACACAATCTTTATCATCATTAATTACTGTGGGAATCTCCTTCATTTATTTAAGGGCATTATACATCAGCGACTTTCAACATGTCCGCTGCACTATCGATTATACATTCATAGTTCCACTTAAAAATTCTTATATCAATAATTGTTTCAAAACTGTTGTCATTTAAACTTCGTGGATTTCATTCATGAATCGAAATGAAATAAAAATTTGCCAATCACAAACAAATTTAATAGTGAATACGCTTATATACGCCTGTCTGGTCTATCAAAATTTAAGATTAACATCTTCAAAGAATTGTAGTATAAAAATACTATCATCAACAAAGTGCGACTAACTGCAAAATAGTCGAATAGAATCCACTTAGACTGGGGAATGCAAACATCATTATATAAATCTCTATATGAGAAAAAACCTAACACAAGTTTCACGAATTTAATGCATTCAATAATTCATAATTAATGTTCATCTTTCACAAAATTGCCTAAGATGCAATGGTCGTTGATAATCGACGATAACTGTCTGTGTTGTAATCAATTCAAATACCGACTAGTATTTCCAAGATCGTCGACAACGTACTGGATTTTAACGCTCTAAAATCATTTAAATGTTCTTCCTTCTTGATGATGACAGAAAATTGGTCAAAGTAATTAAACTGGGGTAGAATTACTTTAATAAAGTGACACGCTGTCTGAATTTAAATCTGCCATAAAAATCATTAACTTACAGTCAAATCGTGACTACAAAAATAAGCAAATTACTGAAAGATCTAAATATCAGTCTCAACTGATCCAAAATCATTTAACTATGCCCATGACATAACAATGTCTTAATAAAACGTCGAAAAAGGTATAACTCATCAAGGTGTACTGAGAATAAGAATCTCAAACAAGAATATCGGGCAAAAATACATGAGGACAAAAATATGGAAAAAATGGTTGCTCAAATATTGCTAAGAAACTCAAATACAATAAACGTTCACGACTACCTTATCTGCCGATTGACGTTCCAGAGGAAAATTCCCCAAAGAAAACTGTTGATGGATCCATTTCACCAAGTTAAAGCTGAGCTCCATCCTCGAAACCAGAAACAGCACCATCGGAGAATCGAACTGCTTCACGAAGACGAACGACATCCTTCCGGCAATAATCTTCTTTGTGAGTCGGGACAACCCTGACCTCTCTTGAAAAATCCCTGAAGTTCCAGATGAAAATCGCCATGAAGTTTTTGTATAAATTTCCGAAGAAATATTCATATTCAGAAAGTATGAAACCCCGTCTACTTTGGTGTGTTCCACAATAATTTTTCTTGGTAACTTCTGTGTTCAAACCTCGGTAGTATCTGTCAGTGCCATTTTCATTGATGTAGCTGAGCTGGTGCGATTGATTGTTGGCAATCCGATTGTGGGGGGCGGATATCTGACAGCCTACTATCCGGGTAAACGGGGACAGAAGGATGTGTCTCGTTACTGGGTTGCTGACTGATGGCGCTCCTAATGAGCATGATGCTCTCTCGTCACTGGGTTGCTGAACGCTGGAAAATTCAGGATCGTATTGAAAGGAAACTTGCCAGTACTCAAATTGATATTAACAATGAAGTAGTACAGATTAGGAAAGATTTAAGCGTCAGGATGGATTCGCTATCCGAAAGACAAGTTGAAGATAGAACACAACTAGGTCAGGATGTGCAAACATTAAAATCTGCATTAGAGGAACAGATTCATAAAGTTGTCTCTGATGTGAATGAAACGACGAGTAAATTACAGAATTGGAAGTTAGGAGAGGCTAATTTAATGGAGACCTACAAAGAAGAGTTAATCAAGAAAGTCTTAACGGAAATCACTGACAAGGATACAGTAGGCTTGGCTTGCGAAACCAGTAGGAATTATGCCAGAAGATATAACCTAGATCCAGAAGAGAGAGACGTGACTCCTGAAGAACGTATATCCAGATTCAGGGAGGAAGATGACGAGAGGAATATGGAACCTGAGTGGAACTATCGTGATAGTGGGAAAAACTACCCGGATTCATATCCGAGGAACGTAACGGTCATCAGGAATTTTGAAGATAAACCGCAAAAATTCAGTAACACGGATAGTTTGACACCTATCGAATATGTAAGGAACCTCAAAGATTATTTCATCGAAGCTCACATTCCCAGAGAGAGAGAGATGAAGATAGTGGAGAGATATTTGATTGGAGGACCCCTCGAATGGTTTCGCGCATTTAGATACACATTCAGTAACTTTGACGAGTTTGCAGAGGCATTAATCAAACGATTTTGGTCCATAGAAGCGCAGAATTCGTTAAGAGCGGAGGTGTATTCAAGAAAATACTCCGGTACTCTTCCAACGCGGTACGCTGATTTCTTTACGAGTCAATTATCCCGCTTGAGATTCTTACAACCCCCATTGTCCACGGAGCAACTTATTGATGCGATTTCTCGTATGCTGCCAGTTGAGGTGAGAAGACTAATAATTTCGTCCAACATCAGGGATTTAACCAGCATGGATGAATTACTGAGGAGGTTAGACTACACAAGTCCAATGCCTAACGTGGTACAGAAAGGTCAAAGGCATGACTTTAAAGAAATAAATACTGTATATATGGACCAAGTCCAACAAACTGACAAGCCAGATGAGGAGAAAACTGACAATGTAGGTCCTCACAGGAATAATCAGTTTCGAAATAACAGATCGCAAGGTTACCGACCGTATCAACAGAGAAGAGGCTGGAACTATAACCGAGGAAATTACAATGGAAGAGGCAGATATTATAACAATAATGGTTATAACAGGAATTATAATAGAAATAACCAGAGCCAAAACAGAAATCAGAATCCTCAAGGTCAGGTTATGACACCCGATCAGTATCAGGAAAGAGAGAGGGAAAGCCAGCAATACCTGAAAGAATTACGGGAAAAAGAAGCCAACAACCAAAAGAAAAGGCAGGATGTTGTAATCGATCCTGGGCCTTCTACGAGCCAACAGAATTTTGAGGTCGGTAACACAAAAAAAAACGCCGATTTCTCAACGTCAGTGAGAACCTGTAAATACATTGCCACACCACACCTGATTACGATTAATGAGATATATGAAGTGACTGATGAAGATTTACTAGAAGAAAGGGGTATAGTTAAAGAGGAAAGACCATGTGCCTTACCTATTATTTCTGTACGGGTAGATGGCCAACAGTATAAAGCCCTGATGGATACTGGTGCAATTATCTCCATAATTTCAGAGGAATGTTATCAAAGTCTGCTAAGAGGAGAGAACATGACAGTTCTACCTGTTTCTACCGTCAAAGTGAGAGGGATATTCCAAGATAAGGCAGTGAAGTGCAACATTCAAGTGTTATTGAACTTTGAGATCAATGGAAGGAATTATGAACAGATCTTCATTGTGGTGAGCAGGATCAATTTTGATATGGTGCTTGGAATCGATTTTATATCGAAGGTCGGATCTATTATTGACATGAAGAACAGAAGTATTAGCTTTAATGATGGGTACATAATCACAGAAGAGATAGAAGAACAGGAGCATGGGGTCTGGTGGTGGTATTACTCTAATGGAGCTCCAAAATTATCACAATATCATCCTTCTGTCCCCGTTTACCCGGATAGTAGGCTGTCAGATATCCGCCCCCCACAATCGGATTGCCAACAATCAATCGCACCCGGCTAGCTCAGTCGGTAGAGCACGAGACTCTTAATCTCGGGGTCGTGGGTTCGTGCCCCACGTTGGGCGCCAATCCTACTGGCGTTCAACCTGGTGATCCAGTTATGTTGAATCGAGCCCCACGTTGGGCGCCAATCCTTCTGTCCCCGTTTACCCGGATAGTAGGCTGTCAGATATCCGCCCCCTCAATCGGATTGCCAACAATCAATCGCACCAGCTCAGCTACATCAATGAAAATGGCACTGACAGATACTACCGAGGTTTGAACACAGAAGTTACCAAGAAAAATTATTGTGGAACACACCAAAATAGACGGGGTTTCATACTTACTTTTACTTACCTCTTATAAATATCTCGGGGATTGGGTTGACAACAGGATCCTTAAAGTATGCTCTCACAATAACCTTCACCATGACATTTAAAAATGAACCAGACCGAAGACGAGAACTTTGAACTGTACAAAAGCTTTATTTTCAAATAAAGAGTATGATTTTCACAACTCAACAAAATAAACGTGGCTATCAGTAGCCTATGTCAATCTGACTACGTCCTCCTACAGGACTTGCAAATTTATCAAACAATATGTTAGCTCCCATGAGCTCAAAATAACGTAACATTTTAAAACACATTTGGATTGGATGAGGAAGTCAGGGTACGACATATATAGAGCATTTGGTTTCTTTTAATAAACATTGCACTTGTATTAATAGGCACAAGGCCGGAGTATCGACCTCACCCGCTTACAACCAGATGTCTGGCCGGCTGGTCTACTCCTCAACCTGGCGCATACCTGTCAAATGGGGCTCCCTACTCACACCACACTGTGTAAGAATTCAGCTCCTTTTAAATCTTTAAATGTCTACAAGACAACTCATACATATTGACGCAAATCTTTCAAATGCTTAACTCACATCCCACTGGATTATTTTAACTATCCTTAAACTTGTTAAGTTATCATCCAAATGTTTAAAAAGCATAGTTTAGAGTATAAAACACACTCCTAAATGTTTATAACAAAATCACAAAAATTATTTATAACAATTAGAAATTGTTTATAATATTGTCGAAGATAATTACAAAAATTTTAAACACGCCTTTAACATTACTTTCGTTCCACATTATTGTCAAAGCTATTTACATTTATTATTTACAATATCAACATTTAAATTATTTAAATTATTAATTTAAGAAATACATTGAACCACATGTTTTATCCGGTTGGTAAATTCATAATCGTGTTTAATATAATCGACCAATGAAGGTTAGTTATACATGTAAATGTCACAATCTGGTTTAATAAAGGTTGTAATAATTTTAATTATTTGTGACGGTAATCTTCATTCAAAATCTTATCTCAAATTCTTTCAAAACTCTTGTTAATTATAACAGTAAATTCACTTGATTAATTTTCAACGAACTATGACAATACACTCTAGCGGAAAATACTTCGCTTACAAAATAATGCACAAACTGCATTCAAAATAGCCCAAAATTCATCATATATTAAAATATACGGCATCAAAATCTTCCACAGCATTTACAAAAAACTCCCCTAATACAATCTTTATCATTATTAATTACTGTGGGAATCTCCTTCATTTATTTAAGGGCATTATACACCAGCGACTTTCAACATGTCCGCTGCACTATCGATTATACATTCATAGTTCCACTTAAAAATTCTTATATCATTAATTGTTTCAAAACTGTTGTCATTTAAACTTCGTGGATTTCATTCATGAATCGAAATGAAATAAAAATTTGCCAATCACAAACAAATTTAATAGTGAATACGCTTATATACGCCTGTCTGGTCTATCAAAATTTAAGATTAACATCTTCAAAGAATTGTAGTATAAAAATACTATCATCAAACAAAGTGCGACTAACTGCAAAATAGTCGAACAGAATCCACTTAGACTGGGGAATGCAAACATCATTATATAAATCTCTATATGAGAAAAAACCTAACACAAGTTTCACGAATTTAATGCATTCAATAATTCATAATTAATGTTCATCTTTCACAAAATTGCCTAAGATGCAATGGTCGTTCATGATTGACGATAAATGTCTGTGTTGCAATCAATTCAAATAACGACTAGTATTTCCAAGATCGTCGACAACGTACTGGATTTTAACGCTCTAAAATCATTTAAATGTTCTTCCTTCTTGATGATGACAGAAAATTGGTCAAAGTAATTAAACTGGGGTAGAATTACTTTAATAAAGTGACACGCTGTCTGAATTTAAATCTGCCATAAAAATCATTAACTTACAGTCAAATCGAGACTACAAAAATAAGCAAATTACTGAAAAATCTAAATATCAGTCTCAACTGATTCAAAATCGTTTAACTATGCCCATGACATAACAATGTCTTAATAAAACGTCGAAAAAGGCATAACTCATCAAGGTGTACTGAGAATAGGAATCTCAAACAAGAATATCGGGCAAAAATACATGAGGACAAAAATATGGGAAAAATGGTTGCTCAAATATTGCTAAGAAACTCAAATACAATAAACGTTCACGACTACCTTATCTGCCGATTGACGTTCCAGAGGAAAATTCCCCAAAGAAGACTGTTGATGGATCCATTTCACCAAGTTAAAGCTGAGCTCCATCCTCGAAACCAGAAACAGCACCATCGGAGAATCGAACTGCTTCACGAAGACGAACGACATCCTTCCGGCAATAATCTTCTTTGTGAGTCGGGACAACCCTGACCTCTCTTGAAAAATCCCTGAAGTTCCAGTTGAAAATCGCCATGAAGTTTTTGTATAAATTTCCGAAGAAATATTCATATTCAGAAAGTATGAAATCATTTCTATTGCTGTTTGATAGTATTCAGCCTTTAATCACGAAACATGGGTGTAGATGGTTATTTACCGCATGTTCGCTTGTGTGGAATAGCAATTAGCGAAGTTCCATGTTGCTATCTTACTCCGTTGAAATATGTCCCAATTGCATTAAGTCCTTTAGCCTTCCATCTGCTCTTCGGTTGTAGTATTAGAAGAACAAACTGCCTTATTAAATTGCTCCATTATACTGCAGTGTTGTGTCACAAAAGCAATCTGAAGTCTCCCTATTTCACTAGCCCTGTCAGCCGTAGCGTAGAGTCTGGCTATACAAAGTGTTTCTCCTGTGGCGAGAAAATCACTTTTGTCAGTCGTCTAATATTGTCAATAACTTCCAAAATACTTCCTCGAAATTGTTCAGCTTTTCTACAGTCCTTACTGTAGCAATGCACAAGAGAATTAGCTTATAGGCGACCGCTAACTGTTCACAGCTAATCTTGTAGAAGTGTTATAAGGGTCGTTTCAACTTCACCTAGATTTACTTCACAGTAAACCTGCACTGTTTGTAAGTTCGACTCTCGTTTAATGCAGTGGCTTCGCCACGCGTTACAAAGACGACTTTTTCACTCCTAAATTCACTCGACGTTTCACTGAAATGACTATTTGAGATCTGACGATTGAATATCAGACGATTGATAATCTGAGAGAATGAGACTCCTCTCTTCTGCGCAAGGCCTTTTATGAACTTCATGAGGGGCGTATCTATCCCTTCCATCGCGTGTTACTGCGTCATCGCTAGAAGTTCCAACTTCGTCAATACATGACGGATTTTCAAAATTCAAAAACTGAAAATAAATTTCACCAAAATTCCAGATCAATGCCTCTACTGCAAATGGATTTCCACAATTCTGCATTCCAAAAAGTAATAAAAATACCATAGTTTTAGCAATCTCCGTCTTCCTTCAGACTATCGTTCATTGGTTTGAGCCTCCCCTCCAATAGCATAATTTCTTCCTCAGCAGAATTCCACGTTTCCTGCGACTGCGTCGTATATCTCGGATCCTTCTCGAATAAATGCTGACGTCACTGAGAATCTCAGCTCAAGTAGCCTGCTGGCATAACGTATGCGTCATCCGTGCTTACGTCATGACTACCCACGTCATAACTATGACAGCCATAACTTTCGCTATAATTTCCAAAATAGCCACCGTGGTCTCTATATATTTCAATTACGGGGGCAGTACTAACCTTGTCTCTATACAGGGTGTAACAAAAATGTACGGCACAAAATTCAGGACACATTCCTCACACTTAGACGAAGAAACTACAGTATGTTAATGAACATGGGTCTGGAAACACTCTGTTTTCATGTTACAACTCATTATCTCCAACTCATTAATCACGGGAAACACACAAGAACAGAACGTTAGAATCCAGGGGAGCATGCACTCTTGGTTACGTTGTAATTATCGTAGGTGCACCGCCAGTGTTTTGTTTTACATGGCCTTGTTGCCATGCGACTTACAGCATTGCTTGTTTACAGCTGTGCGACAAAACAAGCACTTCATGCACGATGGAACACCTCCTCATTCTTGTTTTAATGTCTGTCGGCTTCTAAATAGCAGATTCTGTGACAGATGGATAGGTAGAGTTGGACCAATTGCCTGGCCACCACACTCTCTGTACCTAAACCCAATGGACTTTCATTTGTGGAAGCATTTTAAAGCTCTTGTGCATCGAACCCTAGTACAAGATGTTGAGTGTCTCTGTGCCCATATTATGGAAGGCTACGAAACTATATGCAATACTCCAGCCCATCCGATTCACTATGACGGCAAGTTGATGCATTTATCAATACGCACGGAGGGCATATTGAACATCTCCTGTGAGCAAGAGTTGCATGTGGTATGCTGGTACGTTCTGTTCTTGTGTGTTTCCCATGATTAAAAAGTTGGAGATAATGAGGTGTAAAGGCTAGTCCACACCAAAGTTAATGAACAATGTTCATGAACAATGTTAATGAACAATGTTAATGAAAACATTTCTCAACATGTTTACTAAACATTTGTTAACAAACTTCTTCTACATTATGTCCACACCAAATAAACTTTTGTTAACAAACATCTTCAACATTAAATAAACTCTTTGTGAGGTTATAATGGATAGGGTCAGGAAGAAGAAAGTAATTACAGCGGCATCTTTTATTATTTTAGTGAGTACAAAATTAGAGAAAAGCGCAGACGCAAGGTGTGGAAAAGAAAAATATTGGAAAGGCGTTTAGAATTTAGTTAATTAATATTCACATGTGCTTCCTGGTATTTCATAATTCCGCGCAATATACGAGTCACTTGCGATTCGATAGTCGATTTTTAGAGAAGTAAAAGATCATCGTATTCCGCGCTACGAATTTACAACCTTAATTGCGTCTTTGCGCATGCGCGAACCAAAATGTTAACGAAAACACGAAAAGTTAATGAAAAGTTTCATTCACAAAAGTTAAAGAGATTTTGTTCATGAACATGCTCGAAAAGTTAATGAACACGCTATTTTGTTTATGAACAGTCAAAAATGTTCATGAACATTGTTCATTAACAAAGTTAACGAAAACATCTTGGTGTGGACGTAACTTAACATGGAAACAAAGCGTTTCCGGACCCATGTTCATATAACATAATTTCTTTGTCCACGTGTGAGAAATGTGTCTTGCAATTTGTGCCATACATTTTTGTTACACCCTGTATAGAGAGTCTTGAAATCCCGCATTTCTTATTTCTTGTGAAAATTTGTGTTGTAGTGGATTATTGGTTCGATATATTGCATTACAGGTAATTATAACTTCTTTTAATACTAATTGGCTTTCGTATGTGTAAATTTGAAGTGCATGCAGAATTTGTAAATAGTGAAATCAACAGTTTTTTTTCGGAGCGGGCACCTGCTGTGGTAACTTTATGACACACTGGTAAAATGTTCCAAAGTGATACCAATGAGTTCATAGCACAGAATTCAAAGTGTGTTAGACATAAAAGAGAGCAGTAAATATGCATAGTGTCAAATCCAAAGATATTTCACAGATAAGTTTGTAATATCAATGGTAAATAATTCCCTCTCAGGACTGAAGATGTCGCGGAAGTATAACCGCCTAGTTGGTGCCCGCAATTATAGGAACTACACTGTTGAAACATTGGAGGAAGCTTTAGATCAGATAAGGGAAAAGAATATTTCACTGCGTAGTGCTGCAGAAAAATACCATTATTCACAGGAACACTCTGTGGATGAAATTAAAAGAAAAACATCCGATGTCGCACGGGATACCAAAAATCTTTAGCGATGATTAAGAAAATGCATTTGCACTCGCTATGGCCACATTTGGATTTTCCGTCACAACATATGACTTGCGATGTGTGGTGAAATCATATTTAGACCGCAGAGGACGAAGGATTAATTGTTTTAAGAAATTTGATAATATTGGGTAATAATAATCTTTTCATAACTTTTTAAAACATAAGCTCAGAACCTGAACTATCTATTGGTTCAGTGAGGTCTTACTTTATGACATGGAGGCTGTATGTCATTGTTCTCCTTGAAAAGTTGAAGTATCACAAAGTTACCCCGAACCATGGGGTAACTTTGTGGCACTTTATTTTGAAAATATTTTGTGATGCATGCGAGAAAAGGCAACCATATTTTCCTTGATTAAAGAGAAAGGTTCCAGTTTCGACTGGGTGTCACCGAAAGAGTGCAATGACAAATAGTTAGGCTTTTATTAAATAAAACCCTCAAAACTATCACAAAGTAACCCCACTTTAGCAGGTTCAATGCTAAATTATTTCTAAACAGTTATAACTCCTCAGTCCTGTATATAGAGTTTTTTTTTGGGAGGGGGCAGAAGTGACTATCCTGCTCTTCTGGGGGTAGAATAAGGTACATTACAATACTTTTTTATTGTAATTTTCAGAATTGAAGAACCTCTTCTACCAAATGATCAGGCTGTCATATATGCCTCTAAAGTGTTCAATGACATGAGATATCGCCGGCCCCATGGTGTTGGGGTATCGCGCCTGCCTATCACCTGGAGGCCTTAGGTTCGATTCCCTGCTCCGTCAGTGATTTTAGAAACTGACGTGAGGGTTGGAACGAGGTGCACTCAGCCTCGTGAGGACAATTGAGTAGCTGTCTGACAGTGAGGCAGCGCCCCGGTCACAAAAACCTAGATTAACGGCCGAGGGGACCCGATGCACTGACCACACGTCGCCGCAATACCTGCAGGCCAAATGGCTGCACAGCGGTCGCTTGGTAAGCCTAGGACCTTCATTGGCTGTAGTGCCAGGGGTTATTTTGTTATTAACGTGAGATATTATCAGCAGAGCTGTAGAAAATTCTGCATACTTACTCTGCAAAGCCTCGAAAGGTACAGGTTGTAAGTTAAAGGCAGCTACAATATACTGAAATTAACGTGCACCACTAACGTCCCCCTATGCATTTGCCCCCCCTTGACTCCCCTAGTCTTGGCGGCCCTGCAGGGATCAAATGAAAAGTATAAACAGCTGCTCTGTATCAAAATGGTTGCATATCAGTGAATATAAATGTTTTTGAATCACTAAATAATGTTTTAATGTAGCAAATGGTTTCTCAATCATCATTTATTCTAATTTGTAGACTATCCTCAGTTTATCAACCCCCTATTACCACACATAATCGAGATCCCACTGTACTTTACACCTAATTGTACTATAAGTACAATACATGACCTACAGCTAAAAGTCTCCATTTGTTATCAATGCTGTTATGAGAATCCTATGTTTGGAATAATCATTTCTCATTGTTATATTTTCAGGACTCAACAACACCAAGCCGATTGTCTTCAGGAAGTGTGAAATATAGGCTACTGTAGCAGTTATTTTCTTACCGAAGAACTGTCAACTTGAAAAGAGATCATCATCATCTGAGTCAGTACCATTTAAAAATATTAATATTTTAGTCAGAAATGGCAGGCAATTCAAGTAGAACGTTAGCAATTGTTCGCAAAGGTTTTCCGAGTAAGTCCATTGGACCGAGAGCTTTAGAGAAAATCATGAATTCCATCTGTAGAAGTGTTAAAAATCGGTTTAGACCGGAACATCCTCCCCAAATGACTTCTCGTGCCTTTGCTGCGACATATAGGGAAGATCGGAGATGTGTGAGATATGTGAGAGTAGAATGTGCTGATGAATATACTGCAATTTGGATGAAGTTGCTGTTTGAAGAGAAAAAGACATGGGCAGATTACCTCACTGTCATTGATGTAACCTCACTGTCATTGATGTAAGTGCAGTAAAAGGGTTTGGCATCTCTAGTGTTCATCTTCCAAATATAGGATAGTCGGACTTGAGAACCATATCAAAATTACTTGAGTGCCAAAACCCAGGGTTGAAGACCAAGAACTGGAGACTGTTATACCGAAGTGACTCTCCATTTGACACATATTGTCTACTGATGTTTGATAAACCCTCGTTGGAGCATATGAAAATTAATATTAACACGGCTTTCAAGTTGTTTCTCACTGTTGTCTTATTGACCTTTTAGTTCATTCAACAGAATATAATCCCAATTGCTCGGACAAGCGAGAGAATAAACTGAGAAATATTACATGTGATTAAAATATAGTCCATACCGGTAACAATTATACAGGGTTTGGCACAAACCTCTATGACCTGAAGAGCAGAGCGAGTACATATTGTTTTTAATAGGAACCCATTCCGTTTCAAATCAGGTGTTGAACTCATCCACTTCTGCTGAGGGAAGAAGCAAAAAATGTATTTTATCATCTACCATTGCCCCCTAACAATCAATTGTGGTCCTTTCATTTCAAGCTTCTCCTTTGGGACCTGGTAAACGAATAACAATATTTTGCGCTCTGCTGCGGGCACTTTGGGAAATGATACTTTGTACCACACGGTACGATCCTTTCCCTTATAAACATCAAGTCGCGTACCTAACTGTATATTATCCTCATCAACTACATGCTCAGATTTACTGGGAGAAGTGACTTGATGCACAGCCGTACTGCTCGGTATCGCTGCCATAAACGTTCATAAACTAAATCTATATCTGAATTGTCACTTTCACCAACAATTTCATCATCATATTCATCATCTGTGGTTAGTCTGTTCATTGCGAAACTTCAGCCAGTCCACGAGAAATCAGACCACACTGTAAACTTACGCACGCTCGCGCCTGACATTAGCATACAAACGGACATCACTAACATTAAAACATCAGCTAGCAACAAGGACAGCAAGGGAGAGTCCATTGGAAATGTAGTGAGTGGTGGAAGGCAGAATACCCGTTAACCAAGAATTATTAACAACTCGGTTTGCCTTGGGTAAAGTATACCCACACGCACGTCCTAACAGGTTAATAAAACTTCAACGGATGATACGAAATGTCCAACACAGGAAGGTGTTACTTTCGTTCGCACAAATCCGCCTCCTTTTCTGAGGACTATGGTTGCATATACAGACACAATGGGGGTTTAATTTTCCCTTGGAATTGTTTCTAATTGGGTTTGTCTCGCGTAATAAGTGTCCTTAAGCAGAAATAGATGAGGTAACCATCTGAATTGAAACTGATGTAGAACGTTACGTGTACGGACATGAGTTCCTATTCAACATACTATGTATGATGCACTCCCCACTCCCTTTATTCACTCCCTTCAGTGACGGATCCAGGCATTGCGGTGCCCTGAGCGATATGATGAGTTGGGGCCCACAACAATAGGGAATAAAATAATATCAAATGAAATGGAAAATAGTTTGGTAATAATAATAAAATAAAGAATAGTTACAATATTTTTAATGCACTGCAGTACATTTTTAAATAATATAAAAGTAACCTTTAAGTCCCCTTGAAGAAGATTATGTAAACTATGAAATATTAAAATATTACTTTGCAACTTTTATCTCGGCGTGTCTTCTATAATTCCACTCGAATCTAAACTTGCTAAACGGTCACAGGAGGTCATAGTTGCACTGAATTATAAATTAGATTGAAAAGTTTAATTAATTAATTAAATTTTAAAAATCCAAGGTCGCCCTCCCCTAGATCCGCCCCTGACTCCCTTTACAAGTCCTAGGAGTTTGTAACTGGGATTTCCAAACATCCTGTATTTATATTTCTCAGGTTATTTCTTCGCATGTGCCAGTAATCAGGATTATATTCTGTTGACCATCTGAAAAGTGCAAGCAATATCAATTGTTAATAATGTGCGACAATGAGGTTATACAATCTAGGAAAATTACTCTGTACGTCACTAGATGGCTGGCATTGTTTTTGTAATATGGAGTGGTAAAGGATGTTTTAAAAAAGGTAAGGTAAGGAAACTAGCTCTTGTAAGAAAGAGGGTGCTACTCTCTACCCTTTGTGGATATCCTTGCATTATTTTAATGAATGGTGCTGAAATACTTAATTATTATTTTTACCCCTGGATGCAAGATTAAACAGTGTACTTCCGTCTAAGAACAAGAAAAATGCCCTTAAGTATTTACTTATCAGTGGCAAACCATTTTTCCTTTGTGTTAAATAAGCTTAGAATGTTTTTCCTTTGTCACAGGTGTGACATATTGCATTTTGTCTTCTCGGCTCATATGCAGGGCAGGATTGCCAAAGTTTTGCCCCCGCCCCACTATGTGAATTTTTTGGCCTCTCTTTGATTCCTCTTTTTGCAATTTCCTTTCCTACTCAGATTTCACTAAATTTATAATTGTATAAATAGGTTTAATAAAAATGGTATTCTCAGAAAAATACTTAAATGATCTGTATTTATGAAAAATATTAGGCACATGAAATTAAATGTATCACTGCAGTAAATAAATGACTAATTTTACATTTTTCTAACCAAACTGAAAGTAAGACAAAATCTATATCTCATTGTGTATCGTGTGATACAAATAATGGAGAAATTTGATTTGCTTCACAGTATGTATACTATTTATCAGAAATTGAAGAGAAAAAAAAGGGCTATAAATAGGAATTTCAAGCATACTAGCAGCATTCAAATTATTTTAATATGGTATCAAATGATTTTCTCGAATCAAAATAAATAATTCAAAATGTGAATTCACTGTAACATTTGGTTAGTTTGTGAGTGTTAGTGGAAAATATCCCTTCCAAGGAATTTTGTTTTAATAATAATTTTACTTTCATATTGTTAATCAAACATTGAAGTCTTATTTTTGAATTATCTTTTTATTATATTTGGAATATCCCTCATAAAATAATTACATGTAGAAGCACAAACTAAAGGATTAATAGTTATCAGTGGAGGAATATTTCCAAATATCATATGTATATGTTCGGGGGGATTTGGTAAGCTAAACGATTCTGTGTAAAATAGGGCAAATATCAAACAAAAGTTAAGAAGCAGAAATGTTTCAAATAAACATTCAGATGCAAATTTTTGTGATGCTCTTAGCAAAGGAATAACTTACATCAAATGCTTAAGTTTCACGTTTCATTACACAAGTTTACATGCCTGATAGCCTATGTGTCAGAAAGCAAATGTGCTCTATAAGTGTGTCAGCAGATTCTTGTGGTCATAAACAAATGATGATTGGTTCACCTTGTCTTGGGTCAACTAGATCAACTATTTCCTGTAAATAACACTGGTTACATGATTATTTTATTTTAACTTGGTAGTCCCTCTGTGTGGCTAGTGCCTTTTGCCCAAAAATGAAGGAAAATGGTCCTGATTTGCTTTTGTGATCAGGATTATTTTAAATCATTTTATGTTTAAATACAAAGAATTATGCCAGCATTATTCTGGTCGTCAAAGCCAAAACATTGCATGCTTGATTGCTTTTTCTTTTTGAATTTTACACAAAGTTTGTTGTAGATGACCAATAAAAGTTCCCAACAGCCCATAAAGCTGCATTAACATGAGCCCTCCTACACTAAAACTTATTTCAACCTTCCATTTGCATTGTAAGACAGCGTAAAAATCTTTGTTTCACGAAAATACGAAATTAGTCGGTCTTGGTAAAATAAATATTTATCATATTTCGTTTTTGCTCAATGACTTTTCTAATAAAGGGTAATTAAATTGGGTCTCCTAGGTAGGAAAAAGTGGTCATCCGGAGCTAACTTTGTGTAAATTACAGCAAACCATTATCTACTGTAATTCAATTTTCCTTATTTTAGAGCAAAAAGGAACTAGTTAAAGAAGGCTGAGCCATAATCAAAAAGGAAACATTTCTTGCCTAGTGTAATTGGAGACTCTTAGGGATTATATTTAATTTATTACAATTCATAAACAAGTGAAATTGTTATATGTATCATTAGTTCTAGTACTAAGATCAGAGCTGTTATTACTTGTTTGTGTTCAGATTGCCAACGGACAAATTAAGAACCAGGCCTTAGCGTTATTCACAGCCGTCATGAATTTGCACTGGCACGAACAACAATAGCCAAGTTGAGCTGCAGTGATTTCTCAAACATGTAATACATCAGTTACCATTTTGTGTTCTGTCAATTACTGTGAAATATATTTTTCTATTGGTGGCAATAACTTTTATTTTCATAACCATTATGCACCTTATCCTTATCCAGTAATATACAGTTGTCCTTTTTAGGCTACTTTCGATTTTTGCAAAAAATGAAAGTAGACTTATGAGATCAGCACAGGGCGAAAAATTGTGTGTCTGGCTGAGTGTGAATCTGCGAGTGTGTGTACTCTTGATTTTTTTCCCCCCTATCTATTCAAACACGGTGAAACCGAATTGAACGAAATATGGTACAGAGGTAGCACTAGCAAAGGCCACCTCAGTTTCATGTTTTATATCGCCACCATCTTGACAGAAACGTAATGGCTGCCACCCAAATGTTAAAAAATTATATCAAATTACGACCAACCCAATCATCTGATCTCTACTACATTTTGCAACAACATACCTTTATGTGGTTAGCATCTTTTGACCAAACAAGGTCATCAGCACAATAGTTAGCAGATAGAGCCATGTATGTGTGAAAATCGATTCACTTGCAAAGGGCAACTCAGTGTCATGTTTTATATCGTCGCCATCTTGATGGAGACGTAATGGCGGCCACAGAAATGTTAAAAGCTTAATTAAATCATCTGATCTCTACCAAATTTTGCACCAACATACCTTTATGTGAGAAGCGTTCTTTGACCAAGCTACAAGGTCATCAGTCCAATAGTTTGCATATGGCGGCCATGTATGTGTGCAAATCGATTTCCCCTATCAATTCAAACACGGTAAAACCGAATTGGACGAAATTTGGTACAGAGGTAGCACTAGCAAGGGGCATCTCATATTCATGTTTAATATCCGTATAGTACCCTGTAATTCAACAAGCTACTACAACCAACATTCAATTATACTACTTGAAAAGGACAAGAGTTATAACAATACCCATACATTTAGGAGAAAGTAGGCTATATGTTCTTTACTGAACATCTTGTTATAATTGTGTTGTTTGAAGCCATTTTCAGTGTTGCCTTAGTAATCGAAATTGTATGTGTTTTAGTCGGTCAACACGATTGTATTGAGTTATTCCCTAATCCTGGAAAAAAACCAACATGAGATCAATAAATACACTTAGATGACCAGTTCGATCGTCAAGTGATCAACATCAGTTCCATTACACTTAGGCTATTAAATCTATGTCTAAAAGTTTGGATGAAAGTATTTACATATATTTAGTTGCAGTATTGTTGAACAGACAATGCTGGCTTGCCTAGAAACTGGATTTTCTTACTCTTGGAAGTCAAATCCCTGCAGTAGGCGACCCCACCCTTCTCTCTAATTTTTTAAAATGGTAATTAGCTCAGTGGTAGAGCACCTACATACAAACCTGGATGTCATGGGTTCGAGCCCTACAGGGTTTGGACATTTTAGGTACATTTCATGAGAAAACTACCTATCGCTATGGGCACCATGTTGTTCTTTATGGAAACTATATTCCGAAAATTGTCTAACATGGTGAATATACACTAGCGAAAAATGTCACTGGATAATATTGCAGCCAATGTTAGTTACTTAAAACCATGATTTTGTGCTGGAAAGCAGCCCCAATTTATGGATGTGGGAGGTAGAGCCTATTAATCAAACCACATACACCTCACTAATCTCTACTTGGTATAGAACGAAGTCTCCGATTCTTGGATGTCTCGGTTAATCTCGAGAACCACTGAATTAATTTTGATGCGGTTTTCACCATTCTGTAAAGGATATCTCGAGAAAGGTTACTGTAGAAAATAATTTATTTTTGATCAAAGGAAGCCAAGCAGTAACGATTTCAGTGAAAAAGTCGAAAAAAGAACTGGCGTCCGAGCGCATTTTAAGCTTACGCTGAGCAGACCGTTAAAAATATCAATATACTATGAGTATAAGAATTGTTCACCATTAAAAGTTCTACAAAACCGTCCGCGAGAGCATACCTCTTATCTTCAATACATCGCCCAATATAAGTGTTTTTGCGTTTTCATTTCTTCCAACAATCACCATTCAATTACAGAGGCGACATAATTAATTCATAACTGTTCCCGAGCAAAGCTGGGGTGGGTTGCTAGTTAGTCTATAAATGCCGAAGATATGACAGTTTGAGTGTGAAGAGTGCGACGGTAGTTTCACTGAGAACAGCTCATAACCGCGAGAATATCCCAATCTTTAGCCTCGTACCTTTTCTGATTCTAAGTGAGCATGATCTGATCATTATTGCTTGATGATTGGTACGTGTCATCCAATTAAGTACACCCCAAACATTTATTTTTTACATAAAAGGGTGTTATTTTGCGATACATCTCTCATGTGATATTTTTCAGGTTAGGGTGTTCAAACACCTGTTTTCCCGCTTGATGTAATTGTGCACAATTTGTGTTGACCGTGTAATATTTTATAAAATTTACCCCTAGTTGGGCTACCATTAACCACTTATGATTTTTATCAGCTCAAGTAGTGGGGCAATATGCTGTAACGTGTTTTTCGAGGGTTTTTTATGCAACTGGCATAAGTCAGTAGGAAGCCATTCTATATTTATTTACGCGGCAAATTGTTCAGCCAAGAGAATTTTTCATGTTAATTTATTATTATTATTAATTTATTATAATTATTATTAAGGTATTTTTGGAGCATTTTATAAAAATTGTTAGCATTCAGATAGGTTTTCTATGTATTAGAAAACGCTATCAAGCAAATTATTACGAACGACAATATCATAGAAAATTATGTGATGGCGGAATTTTACGGAGTTTTCGTCAGTTAGGGTATATCGAGAGACGTGACTCACTGGGAATTCAAGTACGTACATGCTTAATCTTGTCGGAAAGCATGACGCAATCCTGGGTCGCAGCGTCCAGGAAAGGCGAATAGATGGAACGTAAATCGACTTCATCATCGCCGCGCCGTGTGTAATGACCCGGAGGAGGGGAAGATCGCGTGGTGGGTCAGCCAATCAGTGGAGACCACGTAAGCTAGAAGTCGGCTGAAGAGTGGGGGAGCCGACGTGTGGATATATCGTTCGACGCGCCGTGGAACAAGAACAATCTGTGTTGTTCTTGCCGAGTGTGGTTATACGCGGGAGTCGCTCCGATGTTCCGTGGAACGAAGACTATCTGTGTAGAACTTAACGAGTACGTTTGCACGCGGGAGTCGCTCCGATGTTCCGTGGATTGGAGGACTAACTTTTGTAAAACTTAACCAGTGCGGTTGTACGAGTGTTTGGGTCCGATGTACGGACCATAGAATTATCTAATCTACGAGAATCTCATCAAATATCGACGGAGATGTCGACGTCCAGGAGACTGTGGGAAGCTCACAGCATCATCCAGTACGAGGGAAAGGCTTCGGCAATTTCCAGTGGTAAGCGCGGATGACGCAGAAATACGCAATCGCTCATTTCTCTTTGTTTTATATTTCATATTTCAGTAACTTCATAGCTTGGGAATAAGAGTAAAATCAATAATTTATCAGACTCCGTTTTCACGTAATTTTCTATCGGTAATATTAAAATCACAACGCTCCTATTTAAATTTTATACTTATTATTATTATTAATTTTGCTATTCTTGTTTTATATAATAAATTCATTTCTTTTACAATGCAATCTTTGCTTTCAGTAGGTAGCATTAGATATAGACCAATTCCTTCTCCTGATACAATTGTTGCCGGCCCCGTGGTGTAGGGGTAGCGCGCCTGCCTCTCACCCGGAGGCCCCGGGTTCGATCCCCGGCTCCGTCAGGGATTTTAAAACTGACGTGAGGGTTGGAACGGGGTGCACTCAGCCTCGTGAGGACAATTGAGTAGCTGTCTGACAGTGAGACAGCGCCCCGATCACGAAAACCAAGATTAACGGCCGAGGGGACCCGACGCGCTGATCACGCGTCACCCCAATATCTGCAGGCCGAATGGCTGGGCAGCGGTCGCTTGGTCGGCCTTAGCCCGTCATGGGCTGGATAGTGCCAGGGGTTGATTTTTGTTTTGTTTGATTTTGATACAATCGTGGTATGATCAAATCATACCACGATCTGAGTGAATAGAGTCTTGAAGGTGTTCTGCCAGAGCTAGACGTTGTTAAATACAAATTTAGATTTCAACATTGCATTGAGGTCTTGGCGCCCATTAAAACAACATAGCTTAGGCAAAGGGTGGGCTAGCAAAACTGCTACATTTGTACGCTCAACGTGGAGCAAAGTGAATACCGTTTCACTTGTCATCCCAGCCTAAGCAAAACTGCTACAATTGTCGCTACCAACATGGGGCATTAAATAAACGTTACAATGCTTGCTTTAAATAATACCACACAAAGACTAACTAGGACACCAAATTCTATGTCTTCACACACTATTTATTAATTAATTATCTTATCTATCCACATGTGAGCATTGCATTCATTGCCTGAAAAAAATACACCAACTGGCCTCCATCTTGCCTCAAATCATCATCTAACAAGCCCATCCCCATGGCAACGTCCACATGCCAAGGAACCTTTGACCTCATCTGCCAAGGCCACCTGCTCCAAACACCGGCCAACCACCATCGGAGAATCTCAAGGTAGGGCACACAAGATTCTCCATGGGGGCCGACCAACATGTGTCCATGGCTGTCAACCCGATAAAAATAAAAATAACATAAAATACCAAAAAGAGTCTCTGTAACCTACAATTGTAAGGTTACAACGGACTGAAAAGCTTTCTATAATAGTGATGAGACAATGACAAAATTCTACGCCAAGTTCATCCGACAAAAAACTCAAGCTCCTGAAAGAGAAGTTAGAAAGTGAGTTTTGTGCCAAAAATTCCAAATTGTCTCAATAGTACTTGAAAAATCTTGCATTTCTTGAAAAGCACCGCAAATATATTTATTTGTTTAAACAAAACGATAGCCTCTGGCAGAACTATCGCGACCGGCCCTCATAGCACTAGGGCCGGGCGGGTAGTCTGTACACATGGGGCGCACACAAAGAATATTCAGACAGACAGTGATGAATTAAACTCTGATTTCATTAATATCGACATTTTTTTAAAATAATTAAACTTTTTATAGGAGCCCGCATAACAGTAAAGTCGGACGTGTCCCCTAGTATTTATTAATTACTCTCTGGCTCCTTAGCAATAACACTTTCACTCTAGTTAGTTATTATTGTCTTAAGGGGCGGAACTACGAGGTCATCTGCCCCGCAGTTTCACTCTATACGAAAAATTGGGAATATATTTTTATTACCGGTACTCCAGTCGCCCATTTCCTCTTCATATTAACGGGGTCTGATGGTGCGGTGGTCTAGCTGCTTGCCTCTCACCAAGGCAGATTGGGCTAGTTTCCCGGTTAATGCATGTGAATTATCACGTCCTGTGATCAGGCCCGGTGACAGGATTCTCAGGCAACTAAGTGGTCTGGGACCCTAAATCCCGGTACCCCCTCACTCCATTTACACCAGTATACTTAATAAATGGCCCGAGAATATTTTAAGAAGTTCCCTAAATATAATTTGTTATTAGAGCGACAGACAATTAACTTTCGAAAATATTTTTAGGAGTTTACTAATACCATTTTTGGTGAACACTATCTTATAAGTTACCGGATTTTATATTTTTTTAAATATTTTACAAGAAGTTAGGGCATAATCATTGCTTTATTTTTTAAATACAATTATATTAGTACATTATGCAAAGAATCTATAATGGCAATAATTAAGACACGAGTATGATGATAAAACGAGCGTAGCGAGTTTTATAATTTCCATACGAGTGTCTTAATTATCATTACAGGCGAGTTGCATACGACTGTTTTTTTTCGGCGATAATTATAACTATTTTATGTTCGAACATAAATATCCATAAATATCTGTCGAGATTTCACCAGTTTTATGTACTGAACAGAGCGCATGGGACGCACAGAATACCTTGTATTTGACCATGGCCTCCTGGAATACTTCACTATGACACTCGCCACGCAGTAAAATTTAAAATAGGGGGCAATGCTATCCTCACCTAATTGGTCACACAACTGTTTCTTGAGCTCTGATTGGTGGGAGAAACTGTATCATAATGAAAACTTTTACTATAATGAGCTTCATTATAGTACAGTTTTCTGACGTATAATATTTACATTTCGCCAGGGTCGAACATAATAGTACATTATGCAACGAGTCTATAATGGCAATAATTAAGACACGAGTATGTTTATAAAACGAGCGTATGCGAGTTTTATAATTTTCATTCGAGTGTCTTAATTACCATTATAGGCGAGTTGCATACGACTGTTTATGTTCGACGATAATTATAACTTTATTATATGTTTTAACATAAATATTCATAAATATCTGTTGAGATTGTCACTAGAATTTTGTGATCGGGTGCTGCGCTGTGTAGGATATCTCTGATTTCCAAGCTTTCTGACCGACCGACGCATGCGCTCTGTGTGCTTCAATGCCATATGTGCAGATTGAGCACCAGTATTCAGTAAAAAGTCACCGAAATGTCACGCGCTGTGTAGAAATTGGTTTTGGGGATATTAAGGCACTGTGCTATTTCTTGTCTGATATTCACCAGTTTATTTACGCGAACATATGGACGGTGCACTTTCGGTAATTTATATAGTGCACCCTTCAATAAAGCATGGTTTTGTCGAGAGTCGTCTACGGGGTCGTGTTCAGTCCTGACTGCGTTACACAGCAAAGTTCGCTTAAAACAACATGCTCTAATGAAAGAAAGGTTCATGACAGAGGCTATACTAGAAATAAAATGAATAATAAGTAGAATAAAAGAAATTTAATGACTGAAAGGTATGTGCATAATAATAAATAAAAACAAATCCTCCCTGACTTTCACCCACTTAATAAATAGTAATAATAACACTGAGCGGTAGGAACTCGCTCGTCACAACAAGACAATGTGAATGAAGCTTCTCATAAATAAAAAAAAGTCATAACATAAGCGTTTGAGCGGTAAGAACTCACTCGTCACAACATGTGGATACAAGTCCATTATTTTCTGGTCAAGAAGTTATATAACGTGTGGTGTACTGCTCGTTAATTAGAAACTGAGTACTGATGCGAGTCCGTTTACAATTGAAACAGTCATGTTGCTTACGGAGTGCATCTTTTAAATCACACTACGGCTATGGGACCCACCCTTAATTAATACACCATAATTAATACTGAAAACTAAACTATCCGAACAAAGTGAATCACTAAACAATACTATGTTAGAACAAAGTGAGTCTATAAACAAATTGTCTGAGCAGAGTGAATCACTAAAAACTAAACTATCCGAACAATGTGAATCACTAAAGACACAATGAAATAACTGTAGGATTGAACAAAATGAATATCAGGTGGAACAAGCTAGATTACTAAAAAAAGAAATCAATGACACTATAAATTCGCAGTTAGAGGCGCAGAATGTTAAAAACACGAACCAATTAGCTTCGTTAACCGCAGAGATGAAGGATCACACTAATCAACAGATGGTATTGCTGGCCCTAGATGTTAGTAAAAACAATTAGATCAGATTAAGAAAATGGAAATTATATTTGATCAAAAACTTAGCATTCTGGATGAAACGGTGTTAGGTAAATTAGAGCAAATTGAACTAGCATGCACTATGAGTACGAGCGAGGTCAAGATAGCTTAGGATAAGTTGGAAGGACGTTTTAAGGAAATGGAAAAAAGCGGCAAGGTCATTCAACAACAATTATCAGCGGTAGATGAAAATATATCCGGCATAATTAAAGATATGGACCGTCTCGAAATAAAATCAGCGGAGCAATGGAAAAGCCTAGAAGCGGATCAGGATCAATTAAAGAATACCATCGACGAAAATAGCGCGAGATTGAAAGAATGGAAAGGCCAGATAGAAAGCAATCAGGATGACACTAAAAAACAGATTGAGGAGAAAGTAAGCACAATTAAGGAGCAAATAAGAAAAGATTGGCGAAAAATGAATATCGATTCTAAAGAGGAATGATCAACCATCCTTAAGACGGTAGGCGAAAATCATACTCGTATTCAAGCATTAGAGCAAGAAATTAAGAGTAAACTTAAAGAACAAACAGACAGGATCATTAAAGCTGAACTGAGGTCGATAGAACAATCCTCGATATTTAAAACGGGAACAATGAAAGACAAGCAGGACGACTCAAATAGCCCGGAGGGTACGAGCACAGCAGGTAGTCAAACTCAGACAGAGAGCCCATTAACGACAAACACGGAGGGGTTTCGCAAGAACATTGAAAGGAGTTCCACGCCACAGGACGGTCATCAGCCCACACAACGTATCCAAGTAATTCGCTCGAACGATTATAAACCGCAGAAATACACGGAGAATTCAGGGGTGACACCTAAAGACTTTATTAAAGAAATTGAAGATCATTACAATGATACTGGGGTACCTGAAGCACGTAGGCTAAGGATGATGGAGAGATTTTTTATTAGGAAATGTCCTTACATGGTTTTTAAGCTTCAAATATACATTTGGAACTATGGCAGATTTCAAAATCGCGTTTCTGCGCAAGTACTGGTCGCCGGCATTACAACAGAGTTTAAGAATGGAGCTTTACTCTAGGAAATACCAAACTACCCAGCAAACGAAATACTCAGATTTCTTTAACATGCAAATGCTAAACTTTCGCGACCTTGATTACCCTTTAAATGAAGCGGATCTGGTGATGACTATAGCGCGGCAATTACCAGTCAACGTGCAACAAGTACTAGTCGCAGCGAACGTTAGTACGGCCTTACATGCAGAACAGATATTACGCCAGATAGATGAGACTACATCTCATAATCATTATAGAGGAGGAAGACAACTGGAGTTAGTCCATACGACAGAGGTCATAAAACCAAAACAGGCAAACACGAAAACGCAGGGTACAAATACCAGCACATCCACACCTAGGCGGAACCAGGAAGAGATAGGAAACAGACCGTACCAGCGTAACGAGAATAATTACAACAATAGGTCATATCAAGGCAACAATAGATATCAACAGAGAGGGTATCAGCAATGGCGTGAAAATCGAAGAAATGAGAGGCCTTATGGAAGATACGGTGATTACAAGGGGAATCAAAGATGGAAAGGAAGGAGAGATCAAAATCAAGGAGAGGCACGTAATTATCGAAATGACTGGGATGATAGGCACGCTCAATCACAAAATTACCTAGAGGAATTACACGCTAGTCAAGGTGGAGAGCAAGGACGATGGGAGAAAGCCATTGGGAACATGAAGAATCCAGACACACATACTGAGGAAGCTGGAAGTTTACTGAGACAAGAGGAATGTCAGGGGCGTGGGCGACAAAATGATGACGGGAGTCGCAACGGAGCTAAACAAAATTCTAAATTTGTATAAAGGAGACAGTCTACAAACGCAACAGTCGGAAGTTGAAGATGGATGGATAGTAGCGAACATACAAGAATGGATTGCTTTGCCAGAAGATTGCCTGGAGGAGACGGTGAAACCACGGAACGATGAAATTGGGCAGTTACCCGTTATTTACGCGAGGATTGGTGAAATTAATATAAGATGTTTATTGGATACGGGGTCGCAGATCAGTCTGGTATCGGAGGCCTTGGTTCGAGAGTTGGGACGGAGTCAGAATATTCCTGTGATTCCCGTACCACAACTCAAAGTGAGGGGTGTTATTCCTGAACGCACCGTCACTTGTAAACGTCAGGCATACTTAGAACTGAACATATTGAACACACTTTTGGGCAAACATTCATTATCATGGCAAAGATGAATTTCAATATAATTCTTGGTGCAAATTTCATTTGTGACTATCAAGCAGTGATAGATTTGCACAAGAATACAGTCAGTTTTAGAGAGTATGATGAACTGAAGAACGTGGGATTGCATATGGATGAAATCACTACCGGAAGAGATGTAAATTCTTGGGCATTGGAAGCAATATCGGAAGAGACAGAAGAGGAGATACGAAAGACAGAAGATAACATCATAGAAGGAGCTGTTGTGGAACTAGATGAGGAAAGTGAATCCCAGGAGATATGGTCTTTATTAACAGAAGGAGATGACAGTGATGCACAATTTGAAGAGTTACTACAGGAGCGGCTCAATGACATTCAACTTGGGGGTGAACATAGAAAACAATTGGAAGAGATTTTAAGGAAGCACAAAGCAGTATTTGATACAGTACCTGGGAAAATATTAAATTTCAAATATTCAATGCAAGTCGAGGATTGGTCACCTTTCAAAAGTAGATTGTACCCAATTCCGGAAAAATATCGTGGTCAAGTCAAGGTCATTATAGATGATATGTTACAAGCTGGAGTGATAAGGAAGACACCTACACCTTATCTAAATGCGATTTTGGCAGTCACAAAACCAAATGGATCTATTAGACTTTGTTTAGATGCCAGAAATCTCAACATGAGACTCATTTTTCCTGAGTATGACAGAGCACCAATTATCAGAGACGTACTAAAAGGCTTTAAGAACAAGAGCATTTATTCATCAGTTGACTTGACGTCCAGTTTCCACCATATTGAATTGGATGAGAAGTCACAGCTTCTAACTGGCTTCTTATTCGATAACCAAACGTTCTGTTTCGTCCGAATGCCCTTCGGAGTCAAAACAGCGGGCTGTGCTTTAATCCGAGCCCTGGATCGGAATCTAACCGAGGAAGTTAAGGAGATGACGGTGCGCTACATTGATGACATTCTGCTGGCATCCGACAACATTGAAATTCACATGGAAAATTTAGATAAAGTATTAGGCAACCTTAATGCATCAAATTTCAAAGTAAACCTGAAGAAATCGCATTTCTTCAAGAGCGAGATCATGTATTTGGGTCACATCATTGACAAGGAGGGAGTGAAGCCAAACCCAGCTAAGATCGAAGCGATAAAGAATTTCCCTACACCAACGAGAGTCAAGCACATTCGGGCTTTCTTAGGCGTAACGGGATTCTTTAAAGAAAACTGTCCAGGTTACACGGAGACTGTAGCTCCAATGCAGGAAATGCTAAAAAAGAATAATAAATGGTTGTGGAATGCGGAATGCGAGAAGGCGTTCCAAGCAACAAAACAGCTACTGGAAAACTGCATTAAGTTAGGATATCCAGATTTCAAGCACAAATTTATAATCCAAGCGGATGCTTCACTAATTGGTATAGGTGCCATGCTCTACCAAGAAGATCCAGCTAACATAAAACATATTTGGCATTTGTCAGCCGAAAATTGCGTAAGCACGAGCGCAATTATACTGTAACGGAACTAGAGCTGTTGGCCATCCTTCATGCGCTACAACAATGGAAACGAATAATTTATGGCTACCCCATTGTTGTCAGGACCGATCACAAGGCACTAACATTCTTGTTTAAGACGTCGATGGCAAGCGAACGTGTGACACGTTGGTCTATATATATTCAGCAGTTTAGCATTGAGATTGAACATTGCTCAGGGAAGATGAACGTGATTCCGGATGCACTCAGCAGGAACCCAGAGCCTGATGTTGAAGAAACAGCGATGGTACAACACTTGGAGTTAACACCGAAGGACCGGGAATTCTTGGAGGAGTTACGAGAGATACAGCGAGAACAGTAAGCGGAACCATGGATGATGCTATTAATTCAATACTTCAGAAAGCAGCTACCTACAGGAACACCTGCATTTCGAGAAGCGAAAGCCAAAGAAGGAAGATATGTTTATGTCAACAATTTGCTGCACAAATGGGTAGATAATGACCACACAAAGTTACGCATACTAGTACCTGCATCTTTACAGCGAGGATTGACATGGCATACTCACGAAAGTTACGGACACGTCGGAGTAGACAAGTGCGAAGCGACAATAGGAGAGACATTTACAAGGCCACGTATGAGAACAACTATATGTGACGTCATTACGACTTGTGATCCTTGTCAGAGGACAAAGCCCAATAACTATTTAATGAGGCAGTATCCTAGACCATTGCTACCTCAGAAACCCTGCGAGCTACTGGCCCTGGACTGTTTCGGCCCAATCCCGAAAGGTAGACGAGGTTGCCGTCACTTGCTAGTGTGCATTGATGTGTTTTCTACGTTTGTCGTATTATGCCCCATTCAGAAAACTACATCGAAACAAGTACTCAGTCATATTCGAAATAGAGTTATTCCAATCCTTGGAAAACCAGAATTTATATTGTCAGACCATGGCAGCTATTTTACAAGCGCCGAATTCAAGAAAGGTATGGAGGACATGGGTATAAAACACGTTTTAAGCAGTATCCGACATGCCCAAGCTAATCCAAGTGAGAGAGCAATAAAATGTGTAACATCATACTTGAGAATCTTCATTCCCAAAGAACATCATAAGTGGGTGGATAAAATTAAGTATGTAGAGACATGTATGAATTCTACCAGGCACGAGTCAACAAGACAGATCCCTATGGTCTTACACAAAAACGAGTATCCAGTGAGAACGTGGAAAAGCATCATTAACTGTCTACAAGATCCCATGATAGCACCTGACCTGCGGATAGAGAGAACGAGAGCCTACATGAGAAAACAAGCAGATCGCAGATTACGGCGATTGAGAAATAAGAGATTTCACCGTTTTCCTCTCTCTTACTTATTCCTGAGCTGTGAAAGTAGCCGAAGACATTCCAGTGTTGAGCAAATGATTGGTTGCTTGCCACTGGACAATGACCCTAAGACAGGTCTGACACGAGCACCATTAAGGTTGAAAGTCGCTTCCTCGCGCCGTGGCCACAGGGCACCTGAATTCCTGACTGTTTAGACGGCGAGTAGGGCGTGCAGGTATGCGGAAAGATGCCGTCTCGTCTGTCTGTCTCTTTCTCTCTCTTGTTCTCTCCTCTTCCTTTCTGCTCCTGCTTAGCACCTCGCCCGTAGCTGCTCTCGGGTACCTCGCCTGCATACTTAACACCCCTCCTATGGCCTCTTTAAGAGGCGATTTCACGCCCGCCATGTTCCAAAGCTCTATTGATCTGTTACAAGTAGGGGGCGTATTTATATAATATACTGAAGGTACATTATTCTACAAATGTTTCTGGGATTAGGTTATAATATATTTTTCCCCCAAGAAGAATGTTCAGATAACAGTTCTGTAAAATTCACAAATCTTGAGTTCAAATATCATGAATGGATGCGGCGGCTTCGGTGGCGTAGTCGGTAGCATGCTGAACTGCTGTGCTCAAGATCGCGGGTTCAAACCCGGCCGAAGTCGTCGGATTTTTTAAGAGCATTAACTCCTTCAGTATGCCTTCCTTCGGAGGGAAAGTAAATCAGGCGGGCCCATGTCATAGATGTATGGCACGTTAAAGAACCTACCACTGCAATTGTTGTTGTGTAGCAAAATTTGTAGGTTATGTTTGGATAGTACACAACGCTCTATCAAAGTTCCAACATTCGCCGCTAGTGTTAGTGACATAGCATCTGGTAGCCAAAGTTGGAACTACTTGAAATTCAACTTGTCCTCGGGCGTTCAATCAAAATGCCCACCTTATGGCCATTGGCTGCGATTCATACATCATTATCAATATTATGAATGGCCGAATCGTTAACATTATTCACTATTACCTGTTCCGTAATGTTGTGGATACTCTGTTATTTCATGTGCTTTCACGTGTATTTTGTTACAGTACCCTTGCTATCAAACAACTTCATTCTTCAATCTAGAGTACGAAAATCCCGCTAACATTAAATAGCACAAATATTAAAATTTCTTGTATTTTGTATTAGACCTCATCATACATAACACAAAAACAGTGGTGTCATGTTAGGAGCAACTGTAGACAGAAGGATGCGGTGCCAGGGGTTAGTCGGGGGAAATAAACCCAAGAACTGAATCATTGTTGTACATTTATAGGCCTATGGTACATTGAAGTTACCACTTACAACTGAGACAGGTGTATTATGTTGGTCTCTAACGCTGCCAATTGTTACGGAGTGCTCATGACGCTACTGCCAAGGTGCATAAGGGATGCATTACGATTTCCATGGTTCCACATTTTCAAAAACAAAAACCAGGACACCCCCGGTCTTTTTACTGGACATACTTCTAATAACGTAACATAGAAATACAAGTACACTTAAGCACTATAGATTATAATCTGAATGAAAATATTACGTCCGTTAGTTTCCTTTATTAGCTATATGTCATTGTTCTATTAGACTGTGGTGTGTGTGTGTGTGTCTGGTGAGGGTGCATGTGAGTGGGCCTGGTGACAGACTGTTTTAGTGGTAGTATTTGTTTGTTGGTGAAACTTCAGTATTTTTTTCGTTAGTAGAATTTTGGTATTTAATTGTTAGTAGAAGGTTAGTATTTTGTAGTAGAATTGCTCTTTACTTATTCTGAAAGGGAGTAGCAGCCTTCCAGAATAAATCAATTCTTTACTAGTCTAATAGACGGTTAAGATATTGATATTATAAGCCAACTAATGGCTACACTGCGTTCTGCTGCACGGCTGAAAGCAACGGGAAACTACAGCCGTAATGCTATTCCCGAGGATATGCACCTCTCTATGCATAATTACATGTGATGATGGCCTCCTCCCTTGTAAAATTCCAATCCGGAGGTAAACTAGTCCCCCGTTCGGATCTCCGGGTGGGGACTACTCGAGAGGGGGTTAACATCACAGAAGTGACAAAGAGGAAATCTGACATTCTACGGATCGGAGCGTGGAATGTTAGAAGTCTGCAAGGAAGTGGAAAGTTAGAAAACTTAGAAAGGGAAATGGATAGGTTGAGGTTGGATTTGGTTGGGATTAGTGAAATGCGCTGGCAGGAAGAGCAGGACTTTTGGTCAGGAGACTATAGGGTCCTTAGCACTAAATCAAACAATGGCCAAGCAGGGGTTGGTCTCATATTGAGTAGGAAACTTGGACAGCGGGTGGAATATTATGAGCAATACAGTGAACGGATTATTGTAGCAAAAATCAATACTAAACCTACGTGCACCACAGTGGTACAAGTCTATATGCCTACCAGTCAAGCTGATGATGAGGATGTTGAAAAGGTCTACGAAGAAATAGATGACATTCTGAGGTATATCAAAGGTGATGAAAATGTTATAGTAATGGGAGATTGGAATGCTGTGGTAGGAAAAGGGAGAGAAGGGAAGATAGTAGGAGATTTCGGATTAGGTGAAAGAAATGATCGAGGAAGCAGGCTGATGGAATTCTGCACCGAACATGAGCTGGTCATAGCTAACACCTTATTCAATAACCACAATAGAAGAATATACACATGGATGAGACCAGGAGATACAGGGCGTTACCAAATCGACTTCATTATGGTCAAGCAGAGGTTTCGAAACCAGATTTTGGATTGTAAAACATATCCTGGTGCTGACATAAACTCTGACCACAATCTGGTTGTAATGAAATGCAGATTAAAGTTGAAGAAACTGAAGAAAAGTCAAAAGCCAAAAAGGTGGGCAATAGACAGACTGAAAGTATAGGATGTAAACGAAAGATTCAAGAAGAGTATAAAGGAAGGACTAATCAAAACCCCTAAACAAACTTCAATTGCAGACGAATGGGCACTTTTGAAGAATGAAATAACAAAATCCGCAGAAGAAAACATTGGTAGGAAAGAAAGAATAGGTAGAAAACCGTGGATCACTCAGGATATACTAGAATTGATGGATGAAAGGCGGAAACACAAGAATCTAAGAGATGAAAAGGGGAAAGCAGAATACAGACGTCTGAGAAATGAGGTTAACAAGAAGTGCAAGGAAGCGAAAGAAGAATGGTTGAAAGAGAAATGTGCAGGTATAGAAAATTGTCTGAAATTAGGAAGAGTAGACACAGCTTATCGAAGGATTAAGAATACTTTTGGGGAAAAGAAGACTAAGTGCTGTAATATTAGGGACACAAATGGAAAGCCTCTAACAGATAGGGAAGAAAAGGTTGAGAGATGGAAAGCTTACATAGAGTGCTTGTATAAGGGAAAGGAGATCGAGAATCATGTAATGGAAAGGGAGGAGGAAATTGATGAGGATGCAAAAGGAGATTTAATATTGAGATCAGAATTTGACAGAGCATTAGAGGACTTAGGCAGGAACAAAGCACCAGGCATAGATGATATACCGATTGAGTTGCTACGCTGCATAGGAGATGAAGGTCTGATCAGGTTATTTCACTTGGTGTGTAGGATTTATGAGACAGGTGAGGTACCCCCTGATTTCAAGAAGAATGTTATCATCCCTATACCAAAGAAAGTGGGAGCTGACAGATGTGAAGATTACCGTACAATCAGCTTGATTACTCATGCTTCAAAGATCCTGTCTAGAATAATTTACAAGAGGATTGAAAGCCAGATAGAAACGGAGTTGGGTGAAGACCAGTTTGGTTTCAGGAGAAATGTAGGAACAAGGGAAGCTGTACTAAGTCTTAGGCTGATTTTGGAAGGTAGAATAAGGAAAGATAAGAGAACGTTCATGGCATTTGTAGACTTAGAAAAGGCTTTTGATAACGTTGATTGGACTAAATTGTTTGACATTTTGAAATCTATTGGAATAAAGTACAGGGATAGGAGGGTGATATACAATCTATACAGAAACCAGACAGCAGTCATTCGAGCTGAAGGACATGAGAGAGAAGCTGGTATTCAGAAAGGTGTAAGGCAAGGCTGCAACTTATCACCCATACTTTTCAATCTTTACATTGAACAAGCAATGAAGGAAATTGGAGAAAAATTTAAAGTGGGAGTGAAGATTCAAGGAGAAATAATTTCTACTCTGCGATTTGCTGATGACATCGTCATCTTGGCCGACAAGCCTGAGGATTTGAATGAGTTTTTGAATGGTATGGATTCCGTCTTACGGAAGGAATTCATGATGAAAATTAATAAATGTAAAACAAAAATACTGGAATGCAGCCGAAATAAATCAGAAACCTCTATGGAGATCAAATTGGCCGGTGAAAAGCTGAAGGAAGTAGGAGACTTCTGTTACTTAGGAAGCAGAATAACCAGTGATGGACGAAGCATAGAGGATATAAAAGGTAGGTTGGCTCAGGCAAGGAAAGCCTTTCTACAAAAAAGGAATCTGTTGACATCGAATATAGATTTAGGTATTAGGAAGTCATTTTTGAAAGCCTTTGTCTGGAGCGTGGCGCTCTATGGAAGTGAAACTTGGACTATTGGTGCAGCAGAAAAGAGGAGAATTGAAGCATTTGAAATGTGGTGTTACAGGAGAATGATGAAGATCAGATGGGTAGATAGGGTTACAAACGAAGAGGTATTAAGGCGAGTGGGAGAGGAGAGATGTTTCTGGCGACTGCTAATGAAGAGAAGAGATAGGTTGGTAGGACACATACTAAGACACCCAGGAATAGCAAGCTTAGTTATGGAAGGAAGGGTCGAGGATAAGAACTGTAGGGGTAGACCAAGGTTAGAATATGTTAAACAGATTGCCTCGGATGTAGGGTGTGGTAGCTATGTAGAAATGAAACGATTAGCTCAGGACAGGGAGGCATGGAGGGCTGCATCAAACCAGTCAAAAGACTGAAGACTCAAACAACAACCGTGATCTAGAAATCAACCAGCTCGTTTTGGTGAAACGACCCGCTACATCGGATCCAGAGAAGAAGATCTTCAGCAAATTCTGTGAAAAGTTCATAGGACCCTATTCTATTTTAAGAAACCTAGGAAATAATGCATACAGAGTGAAAGAGTTAAGCACAGGAACAATGTCGGTCTACAATGCAGCCAATTTAAAAAAAAGTATCGAAGAAGTGAGCCATGGGAGCGCCGAAATAATGATGCAGTTTGAATATATGGACGTCCTATATCAACCAAGTGGACGGGGGGCAGTTGAGTACGGCACGTGAAGAAGGAAGTGGAGATGGTGTTGACAAACATTAACGAGACGGGCAGAGTGTTGCCTAAGGCATCAGCGCGTCACGCAAGCAGCTGAAAGGGTGAGGTCCAAGCAGGAAATAAAACGAGTAAATGCCATTCAAGACAGGAGCGGCTAGACCAAGTAATAGAAAAGGGGTGATTCTGAAATAAAACAAATTGGCCTACGGAAGTCTTTTAAAAATTATCGACTTTATCCTAAGTTCGAAATTTTGTGAGTGGAGGAGTTGTGAACCCTTTATCCTCTGATGGATAAATGATTCGATGTTTTATTTCTACAATTAATTAATATTTCCACCAGCGTCATGAAATAGCCAGACGAAGATGAGGAAACTTCAAGCATTTGTTGGAGACAGTGGGAACATACCTGCAGCAGTTTGACAAAAGGCTAAATACTTTAGCATTGTGAAGAGAAAGACCCTAGCAATGTTTCAGAAGGACAGATGGTGGCTACCTCAAAATAGAAGGGACGCGTGATGAGACACGCTTATGGTATGTTCATTGTACTATTCGCGCCTAGAAAAAATAAAATGCAGTAACGTGAGTGGCTGATGATACTACTGGACACTCCTACGAGGCCGAGGTCTGATAAAAACCGCGAAGTTATTGAAAAAGTGGAACCAATGAGAGATGAATGCTCACGAACGCGCCAAGTCTAGCTTGGGCACGCGGCAGCTAGCATTAACGCGGGAGATCGGCTAGACAACATCTCTACGATCGATTCTAGGATTAATGGGCATATTCTTGACCTGCGCAATTTTACGAGTTCAGTGATATTTGTTTCATTCCTGTACCACTATTATTTTGAGAAATTTTTATATAATTTCCCTCTCTATCGATACCTAGGGCCAGTTCATTTATAAGTGGCGTGAAGAGCCAAGACATTACTGTTACATTTGTGCGTCTGAGGACGTAGGTTACTATTACATTTGTGCGTCTGAGGACGTAGGTGATTATTACATTTGTGCGTCTGAGGACGTAGGTGGTTATTATTATATTTTGTGCGTCTGAGGACGTAGGTTATCATTACATTTTGCGCGTCTGAGGACGTAGGCACTTGTACTTTGCGTGTCATGAGGACACAGATTTTTATTAATATAAATGTGTTAAATTCAGTGTGATAGATAGTCACAGTACTATTTTGTAGGGACAGTATCATCGACAATTCGCCAACAGACTGTTCTGGGGAATTAAGTACCTAAAACGGCGAATTTAGTAAACAGATATCGAGTGGAAATTAATCTATAACTTTTTGCATCAGCACGAGAGATGACATCGCTTATCCTGGAAGAAGTTTGGAACTGTCAACACTCCATCGAGATGTTTGAGACGAGCTAAGCAGCATTAAGTAGGGAAATGGCTGCAGATGTTCGTTGACGGTGACTGGCAGAGGATGAGTACTGAATAATATTCTTATTATCTGACAAATTAACTTATGGTATATGGGACATATTTTGTTTTGTAAATATCTTGCTTGTGTTGATTAAAGTAGTGTATTTAGTTTTGGTCTGACACACCTTTTGCATGGAAACAGCTCGCACCTATTTTAACAGTCGTAAGTTCTTGTTTGTTTATTTTAATTAACGTGGCTATGTGGACGACCGTGTTCGCATATGTTTACGTAATGCGGTTAAGAAGCGTCCCTCGGAGATATGTTGTGTTTCAGAAGTAGGACTGAATTAGTATAATCATGCAGTAGATTGGAGGGTAAATTAACCTTTGTAATGTTTATTATTGATCAGATTCAGTGAGTTTATTGCCGTTGGAGCAATGTGAATTGTGGCGAGGAGCAGTCAGCTCTCTCGTAGGTTTTAATATTTTTTAAATAGTTTGTGAGTATCTGATTCAACCGACCTGTGTGAAAAATGTTATGTCATTCCCAGCAGTGTGTGTGTGTGTGTATTTTATTGGTCATTACAAGCGGGAATTTCAGCGTAGACTGATTTCTGTCAGCTTGGTGCCAAGTCCATATGGTTACCTTGCGAGGACATATGTGGCTATATCGATTAAGGTCTTACCATATGTTTATGTGGTTGAGATTTGTTGCTGTTGATTCTACGAGATAACGGTCAGTTGGTCATGTTATTTTTACACGCTGGGGCTGGACGATGACCAGAGTTGAGGAAGGGGGAAGTTGTTTCACAAGGCGGGCTGAAAGGATTGCATCGAGGTCATTAGGGGAGTGCTTGTTGGCTCCGTATATTTACTTGAAATACAGAATCAGAACTGATCAATGGTAAAAATTGTTTAAATAAATGGGAGTTGCCTACGTATCACTATAATATCCGAAGCGTTAGCTTAACGTGCATTTTTGTTCATATAAAGTAATCTCAGCCGGTGAGGCTTTTGCTGTTGTTGGTTTAATTCCATGTTTATGTTCCGTATTAGTGACCCGTGCAGTCACGTGCGATGCTGTCTTTTCCTTGTTTGTGTATTGAGCAATTGGCCGTGTTGGCAGCTCATTTGTCAGATGCGTCATCGCGTTGAAGGAGGGTCTCGAGGGAGATTCCTGTAAATATTAGATTTTAGATGGTGTGTCAGCATTAATTTTTAAGGGTTTTATTAGTGTTGTGTCCCATATCCGTAAACGTTGATTTACGAGATGATTGTTCGTAAGCATCGTGGCTGTTACCCGATGTAAACGAACAGTCATCCAAGTACTCATTCCTCGTAGTTAGTCATTACGCGTACATAAAATCCAATGCAAGTTAGTGGAGCTTGGATCCATATTTTTTTAATAAGGGGGAGATCCGTCTGACTCCTCAACGTTGATAGATATTTCTGTCATGGGAAGATTCTGGGAGGAAATTTATTATTGTTGTTGTCTATATTCATTTTATTTGCACTAATAGTCATTAAATTGTGTTATTTTTTACGTCTTGTCACTTCCTTTCTTATTATAGTTTTAATCCTATGACCCTTACCTCAGTAGAGCATGTTGTCTGGCGAACGTAAACATCACACTATGAACTGAGCGCGACCCCTTGATCAAGATTTCTTGCATATAAACACTGCAATACTAAAGGGTTCAATAGTGAGGGACTAAAGGCTGCCGAAACCGACCTTCTGAATTTTGAACAACAAGGTGCGTCGGTAATGACTTACTGTTCATTCTACGTCTTCGTGTTGAAACAGCAAAACGCAGAGTGCAGTGCGGAAGACAACAGGACATTACGCATTTCTATAAAAAAAAAAGTAGCCAGTTTTTGCAGTCGGCTAGTTAGTTTTCATTATAGACAGCTTTACGCCTTCATAAAGTATTTTTCTGAGGTTTGTCTCATCAGCTAAATTACTGTACCCTGTGTATTCATTAATATTCATGTTGTAAAGGCTCTATGCCTTCATAAATTACGCACTTTTCCTTTGTTTAAGGGTATTTGGCAGTTTATTCTCTGTTGCATTCTCAAGCAAACAATACATACAAATGCAGTACTGCATTTTCTGAGGAAACACTCGTACTTACTCTGTTTTAATTCCATTCCCGATAACTCGGCATTTTCACAAACTCGGCCAGCCTTCGGTCCTCATCACCCTCGCACCCCTTGTCATCCAGCCCTGCCTGTGATTCGGATTCCACGTAAAATGATCTCGAAATTAACGGTCATGTAAAACTATAAACTTCCTTTCTTTATATTAAAAGCTGAAGAGAATTTTCTCACACGGTAGGCTATTCGAAAAAAGTGTCAGTCAGTCTGAAAGACTAAACTTTGTATCATTTTAAATGCTACAAATGCTGAAAAATAGAAAGACACTTAACATGTTAGAAAATTATCTGCATAATACTTATCTTGCTTTATAATACTTTTCCTTGTTTCAAATTACTCGCGAACGGCAAGTGCGAACCAATGGCAAAGCAAGGTCTAGCGCGCGAGGACGTGCCCCTTCCATCCAGTCTAAAAAACTCTTATAGTGGGCGATGTATTGAAGATAGAGATATGCTCTCGCGGACTTCTTTTTGTAGAACTTTTCATGCTGACCAAGTCTTACGCTCATAGTATATTCATATGTTTAACGGTTTGCCCAGCGTAAGCTTAAGAAGCGCACGGACGCCAAGTTTGTTTTCGACTTTTTCACTGAAATCGTTACTGCTTGGCTTCCTTCGATCATACATAAATTATTTTCTACAGAATCTTTCCTCGAGATATCCTTTACAGAATGGTGAAAACCGCATCAAAATCCATCCAGTGGTTCTCGAGATTACCCGTGACATCCAAGAATCGGGGATTTTTGTCTTATACTAACGAAGTAGAGATTGTCGGGGAACACATGCACCAAGCGGTACTATGACGTCACACACCTCGGTGCATCTGGGTACATTTCGTCCCGTCACCGTAACGTAACGCAATACCCCAGCGTAACGATGAAGTCGACAAGATCATTTAAAATGATTTTAAAAAATCCGTTTGTACACATAAATGAATTACTGTATTTTAAATATTTCCAAATGTTTTCATTCTGATGTCAAAGGAAGGTTTTATTACGAAAGATCATGGGGATGTCAACTGACTCATGTGGATAAGGTAATGTACTTAGGTGTGTGTTGAAGTGTGAAAACCTGTGTCACTGTCATGTCTGTACCAGTGTGTATATTTGTAATCGAGGTTTTTGAGGCTTTCAGAAGCACCAAGGTACTGGTATTTTGCCCCGAAGGGGATCTTTAACGTGCCAGGGCTCCCTCAAATGACAACCTTGGGTAGAGCAAGCACGTTAAACCACGCAGCCAGTCTATTTTAATAACAGAAAATGCATTTTTATTATTGTTTGTGATTGATTTAGGGGCTTTGCGACACTGTGGTCATATAGCCCCGTGTGTTTGGGTGTGTGTGATAACCTGTGTTATTGTGATAGTAATTCATATGAGGAATGGGAAGAAGGCGACCGTGTCCTGAAGATAGGCCATCCCGACATTTCTCTCGGAATAGAAACTACGGAAAAACCTTTTCCTAGAGGTGGGAATCGAACCTTTCTCTTTTCAGGTTTGCCGCAGGTTTACCCCGTTCCAGCCCTCAGACCAGGATTAAAATTTCTTGGCAGAGCTGAGAATCGAACCCGGACCTCTGGGGCGACATCCAAGAATACTAGTCACTACACCACAAAATGTATGTATGTTAATGGCGTTTCGGGTATGCGTTTGTAGAGTTTGCTTGTAGGGATTAATCCAGAGTTTCCATTTATTAAACTACCGGTACTTGCATTTCGATATCATTATGGGCATCGTGTTGAATAGCGTTTCTTTTTATACCGTTCAATTAGTTCCCGTTTCATTCCGGAATTCGTATTTGGAATCTATTAAGTTTCGTTGCTTTTTATATTTAATTTTAATTCCAGATCATGACCCTGATTGAGTTGAAATAAATGTAGTAATGATTTTAAAGCGTACGCGACTTTTCTACTGTATGTCCAAAGACATCGGAAGGAAAGAGGAAAAATCAGTAGTGGAGATCCGTATATAGTCAATATGTTACCATTGGGAAGCAGATGCGTTCGATTCCACCCGGCGTGGCGCGAAGGTTGTTCCTCTTCGAGTCAGTCTGCGCTTTTCCTCCAGTCTACTAAGGACCGACTGATACGTTGGAGCCTTTCAGGTAATACAACCGTGAAATTAGATTTTACCTATGCATTAGGAGTTTGCTACAAAAAGCATCTCTATTCTGCTCGTGTACTTAATGCATTATTAAAGGAGTTATTTAATTGAAACAGTTACGTAGGTTATCGCTTTGTATTTTGAGGATTTTACTAGGCTATTTGAGTTGAGGTGCATACGCTTTATACACATTATCAGTCCTGTCTAGGGTTAGCTAAGTTGTCCATCTCTTAACCTTTGAAAATCCAGTATCTACTGTAGGCCTATATTGTTTTCACCTTGAGTCAGGAGTAAAATAAAAAATGCAACGCTACCCTGTTTTCTAAAAGTGTTCGTTCGTATTTTTGAAGCTAGTATAGCAGTTCTTAATTAGAAAAATTCAACTGAGTAGTTATTCATTAAATCAGGCGAACACGTTTGAAGAAACAACGTATTAAAACTTGCAATATTTCAGGAGTAGACAATTCTTCAATAATGGCGCACCTCACGAAAGGTAGAATGAGGATCCATTCTGCATCTTAGGGAAGGGGGTTAATTAATTTTATGTTGGGCTATTTTACATTTTAAGCGAATTCTTTCATATTTTCAGACAATTTTATTGATACTTTGATAATTGTAATGCTTTACCTTAAGTAGGTCTATAACTTACAGGCCAAGAAAACTGACCTGTTCCTATGGGGCCCATTTTACGCAAGTCAAAAGGTAGACTTACCGTTTGATTTTCGTAAGACGTAACGTCGGTAAGAGTTGTTTATAGTTGCAGAAATTATCCTATTCTGCTATGATTTAAAATACTCTCGGATACTGTATTAAATTGCTTTAGTGGTTCTGTTCTTGTCCATCGGGAAAATTTTATAGTACCGGTATTTAAGTGCTGATTGAAATATATTAAGCAACGTTCATGTGTGTTCATTAAAGGCTTCCTCGGTGGGTCTATGGATCACGGGTTCGATTCCCGGTCACAGAGGTCGGATTTTTTGAAAGGCGATAAAATCCATGGTACTGAGTCGTACGACATCGGCCGTTAAAGATCTCGCGTATCACGTTTGAAGATGTCAAGACAATATTGATTCTCGGCCACAGGTTGTCCAGTAGAGTTCTGATTGTCACTAACAGGTGGCAACAGCTGTGGCCATAAAATTATAGTTGGAATCATCTTGGCCGCACCTTGCCACGGTGGGTGAGTGGTTAACGTGTCGGACTTCCAAACCCAAGCGTGCAGGTTCTCTCCTGGCCGTATGTATGTCTACCCCTTATCATTCCCGTTTTTCCAACGGGGTCGGGGATGAGATGCGATGGAAGGCTTTGTGGCGATGGTTTTTACGGCCGGATGCCCTTCCTGACGTCAACCTCAGGAGAGGAGTTATTGAGAGATGAAATGAATGATGGTGAATGAAACTGGGCAAGGATGTGGAAGAAATCGGCCGTGGCCTGTCAGAAGGTACCGTCCCAGCATTTGCCTGGTGTTGAAAATGGGAAACCACGGAAAACCATTTCAAGGACGGCCGACGGTGGGGCTCGAACCCACGCGTCTACCGAGTCAGCAGAGAGCTTGGCCCCATGAACTAATGCTGCGCTTTAGCCAGCGTAGCCACTACTGTCGGTAGGTTCTCTCCTGGCCGTGATAAGTGATTTTTGAAAGGCGACAAAAATCTCGACATGCATCTCATACGATGTTGGCATGTTAAAGAACCCATTTGAACTCACTAGGCCGTGTTCATAATGGCCAAATTAATCTCTGTATTTTCCGACAACACAAAGTTCCGCCATTCTCTACTAGAAAGCGCTATAGTGTCAACGAGCTTAGATATCTAACCTCCTTGACTTTCATAGCGTTCCAAGGAACGACGAAATTCGACATGCAACCTGCCCTCTGGGTGTCAAATAACTAAGCTTGTACCCTGCACCCGAGGCCATACGATATTATCTTGGCCGCAATTTATTATTCCTCGTCCGTGCAACCATCTCAATTTCTCTTATCACCGCAAACAAGCTATTTTTTAAATATTTTTGACAGTATAGCAAGAAAATATGTATTTAAGGTGAAATTAAGAGAACACTTTGCGGTATTCCAATTCTACTATTGATTGTGATGTCATCGTTACTTTCGACTTGATGATGATGATAATTGTTGTTTTGAGGGGCCTAACATCTAGGTTATCGGCCCTCTTTCGACTTAAAGTTTGTGCTATGCTAGAGCTATCTAGCGCTCTGAAGAAAAATCACTCGAACCGTCAATCACATGCAGCCATTCAATTGATATATCACGACTATATATCATACGTAGTATAAAACCAAGTCCCCGATTCTTGGATGTTACGGGTAAACTCGAGAACCACTGCATGGATTTTGATGCGGTTTTCATCATTCTGTAAAGGATATCTCGAGGAAGATTTCTGTAGAAAAGAATGTATTTATGATCAAAGGAAGCCGAGCAGTAACGATTTCAGAAGAAAAGCCGAAAAAAAAAAAAAAAAAAAAAAAAAACCGGCGTGCGAGCGCTTTTAAGCTTAAGCTGGACCAACCGTTAAAAATATCTAAATACTATGAGTGTAAGATTTGTTCAGCATGAAAAGTTCTACAAAAAAGTCCGCGAGAGCATATGTCTATCTTCAATACATCGCCCACTATAAGTATATTTAAGTTTTAATTTCTTCCAACCGTGTCCATTCAACTACTGAGGCGACAGTTTACGAGCTAGCTAAGGGCGAGTCGATCATCCCTGTTACAGCCTAGCTAGCGGGCGAACCTATTGCCCCAGATACAGCCAGCAGCAATCCGTTGAGTTAAGAGTTCTGCTAAGGGTAGTTGTGTTTGGAGTTTCCCCGGAAGTGCAACTCGGGTTTTCTTCATTTCGCCTGTGAAACGCAGTCAAGATTGGACGGAAGGGGGATTTGTGTTTCATGCACCTCGCCATTCTTAAATTACGTCTGACAAGAATTTGTTGCACAAGCATCTCCAGTCAGTGATTTTAACCCATCATGCCGATACGTAAAACGGATATTGGTCGTTGTTCATTGACATTGCAAATAAAAAGCGCTTATCACGTAATACATTCATAACTGTTCCTGGGCGAAGCCGGTTCGGGTTGCTAGTTTAAGATAAAGATTGATTGGCCACGTTCTCGCCTGCTGTGCCGATGGTTGCAGGATCGAATCCTGGTGCAGCCAGTTGGCATTTGAGGGTGCGCAAATGCGATCTAGTGGATATACTGGCACGTTAAAGATCCCCTTCGGGGCAAAATTCTGGCGTCCCTAAAGGCCCAGTTAAAGGGAACGTAAAACCAAGATCATTATTGTACATTTTATTATTATTAAGATAGATTTTCTCCTCTGGTATGGCTATGTTTTACGAGCTGCTGAAACAATAGTTGCACACACTTGATTGGCATTGCGAATAGATGGGAAGAAACCAATAAGTCGACCGAGACAGCGTTGGCTTGACACCCTACATGACGATCTAAACATTGCCAGACTTCATCCTGACATGGCACACAATCGTGCAATATGGCGACAGATAACCAAAAAGAAGACCCTCCTAATTTGTGGGACAAACGCTAAAGAAAAATGAGATTGATGCGTGAGAACCAAGGGTGTATAAATCATCTAACAGGCCCGCAGGGTCGTGCTACTTAACAATACATGTTAGTTATTGTTGTTTAAAGAGGCGGAACTACGAGGTCATCTGACCTTTTTCTGACATGTTTGGTGAAAATGAGTTAAGCATGGATTGGGGTTCTTTTTTCACCAAACATGTGAAAAAAGGGGCTGATGACCTCGTAGTTCCGCCCTTTTAAATAACAATATCTACCATGTCAGAAAGGGCCTTTTAGAAATACCGATTCATATTATTGGTCTAGGCAAAACAATTCGTCTGGTTAAAGATTATTGATGCGTTTTTGGCTCATTTCAGACTTAGCGAATGTGAGGATACAGATCAGATTTCATTTAAAAAAACCTAGTGTTACTTGGGTGATTTGTTTTGAAGACATTCCTCAAATCACGTTTTAAAATCTTCGCTAAAATCGTCAAACTTTTTATAAATCTGACGTGTGTATAAATTGTATACATTTTAGAATTTCACTTGTCATTAGTTCTCGCCGGTTGTGCCCAAGGTTGCGGGATCGAATTCTGGCATTTGAGGTTGCGCAAATGACTGGCATGTTAAAGATTCTCTTCGGGGCAAAATTCCGGCATCCTGGCGTCTCTAACAGCCACAGTAGTTAAAAGGACATAGAACCAATTTATTAGTACATAACTTACTGGGAAGGCAAAAAAGAACAATTTCCTAAGACTGCGGTACCTCATGGTGTAGCGGCTAGCGCTCTTGGCTGTCACCCAGGAGGTCCGGGTTTGATTCCTCGCTCTTAAGAAATTTTAATTATGGTGTGAGGGCTGGAACGGGGTACACACAGCCATCCCTGGAAGTTGTCTTGTGTTGTTTCCCCACTTCTACTCCAGGCAAATGAAATGTTACCTAACGTAAGGCCACGGCCGACTTCTTCCCAATGCTACCCTCAATTTCAAATAAACTGGTACAGGCATCACAATAACACAGGTTATCACACAAATACACGGGGCTATATGACCACGATGTCGCAGCCACCAAAAATAAACGTAACATCTTTGATAATTTGTAATAGATTTATTTCTGGGTCAAACATGAATACAAACCAAGGAGTAATCCAATCAGCGCAAGTTTGCCAACATTACACCATTAATTAGTGTTGTCCTTCGAGAACAGCGTTGCCACAACATATTTTAAATGAGGCATTGTTTAGTTAGGGATTTAGTGTCTATTTGAACCTCCGTTAGCGGCAAGAATAATCTTTTCTCTATTGATAACAAATACATCTGGCGTTTTTTTTAGGAAACCTGAGTTGGTGACACTGTCAGATATTTGAACGAGGTCGAGCGGGAGAGAATTACTTTATTCTGAGGCTTGAACGGAGGTTAGCTATTTCTATAAGAAGGAAAAGCCTGACGCTTTTTGCTTGGATTGATCCTTCTATTAAAATTTAAGGCACAACTTATCAACAGCTTCTTAATGCGATAAAAATCTTAAAGTACAGACATTAGCCAAAATTCCTAAATTAATAGTCGGAAGGAAGGAAGGAAGCTTGTAGTTTAACGTGACCGTTAATCGCGAGATCATGAGCCACGGGACCTCCTTTTTACGTGGAATCCGAACCACAGGACATGGCATTTCACTTCGAAAATCTCACATGCATTGACCGGGAGTCGAACCCGGACCGCCTTGGTGAGAGGCATACAGCTAGACCGCTGAGCCACCACGCCCCCCAAATTAATAGTCGGGAAGAGAATCTGGAGATGATGTAGTAATGGATGTTTTCTCTCCGCTGTCTATAACTCGCCCGCCGTCCCAAATATGATCACGACGTAAAACCCCTGGCACTACCCCCTACCCTACCCCCCTTGCTTGTAGTGCAATCGGTAATTTTCATCCAGACACTCATCTAACCAAGTAACAACCAATGGTTTACTCCAGACACCCATTTTTGTCCTGTTGTATTCCGTATACACCCATTTTTAGCCTACTTTCGATTTTTGCAAAAAATGAAAGTAGACTACACAGGGCCAAAAATTGTGGGTCTGTCTGTGTGTGTGTGTGTGTGTGTGTGAGTGTACTCTGAATGTCTGTCCCCCACTATCTATTCGAACACGGTGAAACAGAATTGAACGAAATTTGGTACAGAGGTGGAACTAGCAAAGGGCACCTCAGTGTCATGTTTTATGTTGCCGCCATCTTGACGAAAACGTAATGGCGGCCACCCAAATGTTAAAAGCTTAAATCAAATTACGACCAACCTAATCTTCCGATCTCTACCAAATTCTTCAACAACATATACTTACATGGCGAGCGTCTTTTGACTAAACTACAAGGTCATCAGCCCAATATTTTGAGGATGGCGGCCATGTATGTGTGCAAATCGATTCCCGCTATCTATTCAAACACGGTTAAACCGAATTTAACAAAATTTGGTACAGAGGTAGCACTAGCAAAGGGCTCCTCAGTGCCATGCTTTATATTGCCGCCATCTTGACGGGAACGTAATGGTGGCCACCCAAATGTAAAAAGCTTAAATCAAATTACGGCCAACCTAATCATCTGATCACTACCCAATTTTACAACAACATACCTTCATGTGAGAAACGTTCTTTGGCCAAGCTACAAGGTCATCAGTCCAATAGTTTGCATATGGCGGCCATGTATGTGTGCAAATCGATTCCCCCTATCAATTCAAACACGGCAAAATCGAATTGAACGGAATTTGGCACAGAGGTAGCAATAGCAAAGGGCACCTCAGTGTCATGTTTTATATCACTGCCATCTTGACAGAAACGGAATGGCGGCCACCCAAATGCTAAAAGCTTAAATCAAATTACGACCGACCTAATCATTTGATCTAGACCAAATTTTGCAACAACATACCTTTTTGTGGGAAGCATCTTTTGACTGAACTACAAGGTCATCAGGCCAATAGTTAGCAGATAGTGGCCATGTATGTGTGCAAATCGATTCCCCATATCAATTCAAACACGGTGAAACCGAATTGAATGATTTTTTTTTTACAGAGGTAGCACTAGCAAAGGGCACCTCATATTCATGTTTAATTTCCGTATAGCACGTTGTATTTCAACAAACTACTACTACAAATATTCAATTATACTCCTTGAAAAGGACAAAGAGTTATAACAATACCCATGCATTTAGGAGAACGTAGGCTGTATGTTCTTTACTGAACATCTTGTTGTTCTGTTGTATTCCGTATACACTAATTTTTGTTCTGGTGTACTTTGTATCGGACATGTTGGCAACAGTGATAGGATGTGATATGACGTCAATGTATGCGTATCAAACATGGCTGCCGTCGTTGAATCAGCAAGAAATAAAAACATTTACGTAATAATAATAATAATATATCGTGTGGCCTCGGGTGCCGGGTGCAAGCTTTGTTAATTGACACCCAGATAGCAGCTTGCATGTCTAATTTCGTCGTTCCTTTGAACGCTATGAAAGTTAAGGAGGTTAGATATCTAAGCTCCTTGACATTACAGCGCTTTCTAGTAGAGAGTGGAGGAACTTTGTGTTGGCGGAAAATCCCGAGATTAATTTTGCCATTATGAACACGGCCTACTGAATTCAAATGGGTTCTTTAACATTCCAACAACGTATGACATGCGTGTCGTGATTTTTGTCGCCCTTCAAAAATCACTTACCAAGGCCAGGAGTGAACCTGCAAGCTTGGGGTTGGTAGTCCGACACGATAACCACTCACCCACCGTGGCAAGCATTTACGTAATAAACAAATAGTTCTGGTTAAGCAGTGACAGCAATTTCAATTTCTAACGACTCCCAGAAAGGTATGGGAATCACGAATCATATATTTTCAATAATCTGCTATGTAAAATTGTAAAATCCAAAAGTAGCTGTTGCCAAGTTTTAATACAATTAATACATCTATATGAACGTATACAAGCAGTAGAAATGAAACTTTTAAGAACTTCTGTCAAAAATAGGTTGTGATGTTCCATTCGGGAACATCATAACCTATTTGGTTCGCCAAGGTAAGGCTTTTCTTTTATGAAAGGAAGCTTGACTTCCGTTGCACATTGGCATCACTCGTGACGTCAATACTACTTGTATTTTGTGCCTTGTGATGGCCTTCTCAGTATGTGCTAGCCACGTGTATTGGTGAGGTGTGCCTGTACATACTGACGAGCCCAACGGCACACTGGGGCGAAACGCTGGCATTTTATGTTTTGAGTTATCCGGACCAATTTTATCATATTAATTGATAATTCAGTTAAAAAGACAAGAAAGGATAGAATTCAAAATATTAAAATAAGAGAAGAATTAAATATGGAACCGTTAAATCAGAAGATACAGAAAGCAAGGTTACGTTGGTTCGGACATGTAAAAAGAATGGGTAGCAAGAAGGGAATTAGAAAGAGAAGTCAAAGGAAAGAGACTAGTTGGAAGACCGAGAAGAAGGTGGTTGGACCAAATTTCGAATGACACTGGAGAAGCTGGATTGGATGTGGCAGAAGTGATGGAACAGGAAAAATGGAAGGACGGAAAGGAGTGGAGGAGGCTTGCTAACCACACCCGGGTGACTGGAGTGGGACTTCCATGATGATGATGATGATGATTATGATGATGATGATGAACGTTTGATCTTGGCTGGTGATTACTGACGAATATCGCGGAAGTACCTAGCGCGTAATCGACCACTCCCACTAATATTCATCAGTCGAGCAAGCAGCAACGTAACCTATAAGTTATCCAGGTAAATCAGCTACTTCCATGTAAAATTCATGTAAATCGGACCTGTGGTACTTGCGTGATTGAGTAATACACAGACACACACAATCTCATTTTTAGCCTCGCTTCGCTCGCGTCATAGTCGTGTCATATTGTTATTCAATGAAATGCAGGTTTAACCCCGTTAACACCCCTTTATAACCTGAATATCGAAAAATCCCTCCTTAGTAGACGTTTTCGACACACAAAAAACATATCCCCAAAATATCATTCTTCTAACTTTAATAGTTTTGGTTGGTCAATGAGAGTGAACATCCAAAAAACCTTCCTTAGTGGACGTTTTTCTTCCAGAATTTCACCCCTGCCCATAGGCCCCTTAAATTGCATTTATGAAAAAACGGTCGAACACCTATTTATTTTATTTATTATTTATTTATTTTTAAGCTGATTGATTTCCTCCGAGTTTCAAACTACTCGCCTATGACGTTTAAGAGATACACGCTCCGTTAGGAATCTTTCAACCCCCACTTTTCATCCCTTTCACCCCATAATATACACTATATCGAAAAACCATTTGACATGTGTCAGCTTAATTTTAATGATTAGTATATATGCCAAGTATCACATCCCCAAATGAAACCACTCGTGAGATATTGTTATTCAATGAAATGCACGTTTATCCCCTTACCACCTCTTTAGAACCTGAATATCCAAAACTCATTCCTTAGTGGTAGTTTTCGACATACAACGAACATATCACCAAAATTTCATGTTTCTAACTTCAATAATTTTCGCTGGGCGATGATGAGTGAGTGAGTCAGTCAGGACATTTTCTTTCATTTATTTTTGATAATTTCACCCCTCCCCATGAACCCCTTAAATTGGATTTATGAAACAAACGGTCGAACACCTATTTACTTATTTAATGCTGCTTTCCCCCTGAGTTTGATGAGTGAGTGAGTCAATCAGCTAGGACACTTTCCCCCCCAGAATTTCACCCCTCTCCAAGGGTCCCTTAAATTGGATTTATGGAAAAACGGTCGAACACCTATTTACTTGTATTTTAAGTTGTTTTTTTCCCGCCGAATTTCAAACTTCTCGCCTATGTCGTTTCAGAGATACATGCTCCGTTAAGAATCCCTCAACACCCAATTTTCACCCCTTTCACTTCATAATATACACCACATCGATAAACCCTTAGACATATGTCTGATTATTTTTAATGATTAGTTTATATACCGAATATCACATCCCCAAAGAAACAACTCATGAGATATCGCTATTCAATGAAATGCACGTTTACCCCCTTAACACCTCTTTAAAACCCGAATAAACAAAAATCATTCCTTAGTTGACGATTTCGACATACCGCGAACATATTCCCAAAATTCCATGTTTCCAACTCTAATAGTTGTCGCTGGGCGTGATGAGTGAGTGAGTCAGACAGGACATTTTCTTTCAATTATTTTTACCAGAATTTCAACCCTCCCCATGGGCCCCTTAAATTGGATTGATGAAAAAACGCTTGAACCCCTATTAACTTATTTTTTAAGCTGTCTTTTCCCCTGACTTTGATGAGTGAGTGAGTTAGTTAGTTAGTTAGGACACTTTCTCTCCTTTTTCCCCCCATAATTTCACCCCACTCCATTGGCCCCTTAAATTAATTTATGAAAAAAAAACGGTCGAACACCGATTTACTTACTTTTTAAGCTGATTTTTTCCGCTGATTTTCAAATTTCTCGCCTATGTCGTTTAAGAGATATGCCTACACGCTCCGTTAGGAATCCTTCAACCCCCACTTTTCACCCCTCTCACCTCATAATAATACACCACATCGAAAAACCCTTAGACACATGTCTGCTTATTTTTAATGATTAGTCTAAACGCCGAGTATCACATCCACAAATGAAACCACTCGTGAGATATTGTTATTCAATGAAATGCAGGTTTAACCCCCTTAAGACCCCTTTAGAACCTGAATATCCAAAAATCCTGCCTTAGTGTACGGTTTTGACATAACACGAACATATCCCCGAAATGCCATGTTTCCAACTTCAATATTTTTGGCTGGGCGATGATGAGTGAGTGAATGAGTCAGGACATTTTCTTTCAATTTTTTTTTCTTCAGAATTTCACCCCTCCCGATGAACCCCTTCAATTTGATTGATAAAAAAAATGTCGAAAATCTATTTACTTACTTTAAAGCAGTTTTTTCCCCTGAGTTTGATGAGTGCGTCAGTCAGTCAATCAGTTAGGACACTTTCTTTCCTGTCCCCCCCCCCTGGAATTTCACCCCTCCCCATGGACCCCTTAAATTGGATTTATGAAAAACGGCCAAACACATATTTACTTATGTTTTATGCTGATTTTTTCCCGCTGAGTTTCAAACTCCTCACCTCTGTCGTTTAAGAGATACACGCTCCGTTAGGAATCTTTCAATCCCCACTTTTCACCCCTTTCACCCCATAATATACACCACATCGAAAAACCCTCAGACACGTGTCTTCTTACTTTTTAATGATGAGTTTATATGCCGTGTATCTCATCCCCCAATGAAACCAATCGGGAGATATTGTTATTCAATGAAATGCAGGTTTAACTCCCTTAAGGTACTCATCGACCCTCCATAAGGCCATTTTAAAGAAAATTTTGATTTTTTTTATTGGCCCATACGAAGGTATGTTTTATCTAGTTTCCAGAAATGTATAATTTATATAATTATGTTTTCTTGTTATTTAGCTTATGTATTTACATTTAAATGATCGGTGCGCACGTGTTACAGCAGCTGTCGCTTTGACAACTTGACGTTTCTGGCTTGATATTTCAATATTATTTCATTCAAAGCGCGGGATGTGTTTCAATGCTTTATTTCTCATACTCAGAAGTTAGTTTCACTGGCGGGAAGCAGATGGTAGCACTAACCATGTTGTATTCCTTTACGAAATAAAGGAAGAAAGTTTTGTTCCTGGCCATGTGGCCATTTGAGAGATAGTTATTTTCTACATGAGGTCTTGTGGTCTTTATGTTATATATTTTGAAAGATGGGCTCCAAGTCTCGTACGCAAAAGAGAAGGAAATCAGGCGTGTTGCAGGGGAATCAACACGATAAGACACCTACGGAATTTCAAAATAACAGTGTTACTGATAGTGTGAATAATCGTGTTCCAAAAAGTGATTCACATAGGTTAGGTTCAGACATTGTAAATACTGACGTATTTAGTGATGTTAATTTTCGTTCTGGGAACGTTCTGTTTTGTTTAGAATGTCTACAGACTTTGATTTCATTTGTAGCTTGTCCTGAATGTTTGTCATGTAGCAGTTTAGTCATAAACGAAGTAGCTAATAAGAGATTGGGCTGGGCCATTTCTATATTATTATCATGTAAGATGAGTGGCTATCAAACACGAAAAACCCTGCATCTTGGAGTAATGGACAGTATTTGCCACTTTAACAACGGCTGTACGTCAGAACTGGACATCCTTAAGAAGGCTGGGATCAATCCAGGCAAGTATACAGTGTCCGGCGTAGGTGCTGCAGATAAAGAGCACCTTACTGTGGCTCTGAAGCAGTGTACTCCGGAGCAAAAACAACGTCGGAGATACTTACGGGGGAGGAGGAAGCACAAGACTGACCTAAAATCCCAAGAAGAAGGCACCACCTATGCATTAGGAGGCTTTTAGGAGCAATAGAAGTAGGCTACTTTATTCTATGTTGATGTATTTCACATCATTATTGTTATTTAATAACTCTGATATTTAACTACACTAGCGCCATATGTGAGAACACCCACTCACAAAAGCTGGAGTAACCACTCTTATCTTTTTATCTTCTTTGATCCTACAATAATACTATTCAGTCGCCTTTTTTGAATAAAAACCAAAGATCGTTTTTCAAAGTTTATTCATTCATGTTTGTTAATTTATTTCAAATAAACCAACAGGTTACGGGTTCAGTCACGCATTGAGATAAAGTGCGTAATTAGACGAAATAAAAAAACAAAGTATTTTGTGCGCGATAATTTGACGAAAACTCCGAGAAGCCAATCTTGAGGTTAGGACCAAGTGCCTACACAATGGATTCAACAAGGATAATCAACGTTGGCCTTCTGGAAGGAAAAGCGAACTGGAACACATGGAGATACAAAATAAGTATTTGCCTACGAGGCATCACCGGAGCTATAGACGTAATTGAAGGCAGGTTAGTGAAGACAACGTCACTTTCTGAGGACGCAACCACTGAAGCAAAGGCGGCGTATCAGAGTAAGCTTGATGTTTTTAATAAGGCGGATAGCCACACACTGATTGTATTAACCACTAACATGTCAGAAGAGACGTTACAAAAAATCATGCGTCTCACGTCAGCTCGGGAAGTGTGGTTAGAACTCCACAAACTATTTGACGGTGTCTCAGAAGATAAAGTTTACAACTTATGCCTGCAATTCTTCAGCTACAAAAAGGCAAATGAGGATGACATCGCAACGCACGTTTCAAAATTAAAGAATCTGTGGAGCGAACTAAAGCAGGAAATGTCCAGAGATGCCGAAATCAACTCTGATCTGACAGATGTATTTATGATTTGTAAAATTCTGGGTACACTGCCAGAAAAATATTTTTCATTCAAGTCTAGCTGGATGTTGATGTCAAAAAGGGACAGGACTGTCGACAACCTGACCAATCAGCTGTGTGCGTACGAGAGGGCGCTCAGAGGCAAAGGAGAATCACCTCAACAAGAAGCACTCTACTCGGATTCGTCCAAACAGAAAACCCAGCAGCAGCACTCTTCGCAAAACTATCTCCAAAAGAGCAACAAAAAGAATATATTCTGTCCTTACTGCAGGAAAGGTAACCACACTATCAAACAGGGTAGGAAGTGGATCGCCGATGGACGACCGCCCAAGCCCAGCAACTCAGGAACATCAGAAAGCGGTACCAACATGATTTTGGTCGCTATAACCTAGACTGTGATGAACTCAGAATGCAACTCTGACGACTGGTTTGTAGATAATGGAGCAACGAGCCATGTTTCTAGTAACAGGAACATTTTTAGGACATTTGAACCATTTTCTACGGAACACTCAGTGACCACAGCGAACGGTGTGAAGGTTGCGGCCATTGGAAAAGGTGACATCGACATCGAAGCAGTGGTTAACGGCGAGTGGCACAAGCTCACGTTGGCCGATGTATGGTGCGTTCCTGGGATCAAGAGAAATCTATTCTCAGTCCTTGCAGCCCAAGACAGAAACAAGGACAGCAGGTTCGTCTCGTCAAGAGAGGTCTGCAATTTCGTCGTCAACGGCGAAGTGAGATTAATTGGCGTTCGTGAGCGGTTCGGTGGACTCTACAAGCTGAGAGTGAGGAGCGTGAACAACACTGCATTCAAGGAAGTCAACTCAACAGAAAAGGACAACCTTCTCCAACTTTACCATGAACGATTCGGACATCAGAACAAGCGACACGTGAGATCCGTCCTGAACAAAGAGCTGGGAATCCGCGTTGAGGTGGACAGCGAACTGTGTGAAGGCTGCATCTACGGCAAGGCGCATCGTCTGCCTTTCGGAACGAGGTCTGGAACTACGAAACCGGGAGAGCGGATTCACACAGATGTCTGCGGCCAATTCGACGGGTCGATGTCAGGATACAAGTATTTCGTTCTCTTCAAGGATGATTTCACGAAGTTCAGGACTATTTACTTCATCAGAGAAAAGTCGGAAGTTCCAGAGAAATTAGCCCAATTTGTTGCAGAAGCTAAGACTCTCGGACACAACATCAGGGAGCTGCTGAGTGACAATGGCAAAGAATTTGACAACCAGTATGTCAGAAAAATCTTGCAGAAAGAAGGAATTGTTCAACGACTCGTCACGCCATACACTCCGGAACAAAATGGATCCAGCGAAAGAGAGAACCGCACCGTGGTCGAATCTGCTCGAGCAATGATGTATGCTCACGGAAAACTTCCACAAAAACTTTGGGCCGAGATGATACTGTGACTGTTCCGGTCACAATGTTCCCAAACCCTTATTTGGTTGACTGCAAGAGAAGTCAGGTTAGGGTAATTTGTTCATACCATTTCTTTTCTTGTTCATCATCATCATTTAGGTTGTAGAATTTCATTTTATTTAGTGTATATATATCTTGTGTATCTCGGGGACTCAGTCAGGAATATTTCATTTAATTTGTATGGGAGATGTCAGTATACAAGACAGCGGATTGTGTAGGTAAGCTACAAGATGTTGCAACAGCAGGAAACTCTAGGCCAAATTTAGATTGGGCCGAGAATAACTTCCCTTGTCTTGAAGAAAGCTTTGTGTAAATTGTGTAAGGTTCTGACGTCAGAGAAGAGTTTCGCGCCACGAGTTGTAAGAAATATACATGGGTTCGAGATTATTGGTGTATTTTGTATGGGTTGGAGGGTATCATGACCCTGGCGGAGAAAGACGAAAACATGTGTTTACAAGATGAGAGGTGGGATTTTCGTGTATAGCGGGGCTTCACTTCTATTGTAGCGTCTGATTGGAAAGGTCGCGTTCTCGTAATTTGGCGTAGGCCTATTTGGAAAAACAGTTTTGTTGAAAGCATGGCTTGTGAATGTACTCGAAACGGCTACATATCACAACGATGTTATCTCTGTTAGCACAATTCAAGTTGGGTACGGAAGCACATTCATTTCTCTCGCAGAGATGTGGCTATGTAAACCAGTAAACATCTCTAACCTCAAACCACGTGTGGAAAATCTTAGAAATGCTGGGGAGAACTGATCTATCGAGCATGTCTCGTAGATTATCTGCTAGATCGTCGATGAGTGAGTAACAAACATCTTTATATTCCAACATTCATTTTGGGTCACATGTTTTCGTCATTGCCGAGGAGAGAAGATAGTAAACCATAGTCTGTTCGACGAGAGTCCCCGCCATATGTTTAAAGTTGATATTAATACACATATTTTGAAGGTTATAATTAGTTTTCTTTATAGGGAATTACACCTAATAGTTGAACGCCCAAATGATACCAGTTAGGTTGACCAAATGTGTGTCCAACACTCCACGACCCTGCCATTTCAATTGTGTGGTATATGATGAAGTACTTCCGATCAAAAATAGGAGGATGATTTTGGGAAGTTTTAAATCAGTCGCCCAAGAAGGGCTGGTAAAAAGTTACAACATAGCACCTCAACGTGGGGCAAGAGTAGGGAAACCTAGCAGGTATCATTAGGGCACATATGCACACAGCCGATAGACACCTTAGGAGTATTAGGGTTCACAGTAATTTGTTTTGTTTTAAGGGGTATGTCCACATCAGACAATTTAGAATTAAGGTCAAGGGTTGTGTGTAAATCAAACAGTAAAATGTCAGGTAATCAGGAAACTGGGGGAAGTGGCAGTGAGGAAGATGTGGAAAAGACAGTGGGAACATATGTTACCATTGTTACTACTGAGTCGCAGCTGATCGCTGAAGGTAGTAACTTAAATGTAAATGGGGGGGTTATGAACGATAGTTTGATCCAAATGCTACTGAGTGAAATAAAAGAGATTAAGAAGCAAGGAGAATCTATGAGTAAGGAAATTAAGGAGCAGGTAGGCTCTGTAAATGAGAAGGTAGAGTCAGTGACCAAACAGATAGTAGAAGTGAAGGAATTTGTAAGTAAGGAAATTCAGGAGAGCAACAGGGCCACGAACACAAGGATAGAGAGTCTCAGCAAAGAAATACGGGACCATAAGTCTGTCCTTAATAGTAGAATGGAGAGTATGAACCTGGAATTAAGTGGGAAAATTAGCAAACAGGGAGAGGAAATCAGGGCAGAAATGCAGGGGAATCAGGCTGGGATCACAAGTAGGCTAGAAGGAATGGAAGGCCATCAGAACCAGCAAGATGTGGAAATAACGAAAATTAAGTCAGAGATAGCTAGTTCAAGGGCAGAAGTACAGAATGTAACGGGAAAGTGTGATGAGATATGCAACACTGTAAGTGGGAATAAGAGGGAATATTTAGATAGAGTAGGTGCCGTTGAAAATAAGTTGGGAGAGATTGAGGGTCTGAGAGGGAAGCAGGTGGCATTGACCGAGAAAAACGAAAAGCTGCAGGAAGAGCTGATAAAGGTCAGGAGAGAGTTGAAAGAGCGACCGAGGAGTCAAAGGGTTGTGATGCCATCTAGTTTGCTACTCAGGGACCCTGGTCTGCCACAATTTAACTCAAGGCAGTTCAACCCTATGGAGTTTTTAAAAACCATTGAGAAGAAATTCAGCAAGGATCTAGAAGACGGGGTTGTCGAATGGGAAACAGTGTTGGAGATCTTGTCTAACTCATTTCAAGGGGATGTGAAAGCATGGTTCCAAATATACAGGCCTAACATGAATAGTTTAAGGGAATTCAGGGATAAATTCAAAGCTAAGTTCTGGGGGGAGGGGGTACAGTCCAGGGAAAGGGAAAAATTAACTTTTGGGAAATATAAGGAGAGAGAAGGGGTATCCCTGACAGAATATTTTTTGGCACATGTACTTATTTGGAAGAATTTGGATGGGCTGACCTCTGACAGTGATGTGGTTAGGGTCATGTTGAAGCACTTCCCACCTAGAATTCAGGAGGCAGCTTGTATGCAGAAGGTAAGGACGGTAGAAGAGTTGGAAGAGCTTCTTACGAGCTTTGACGTTTTAGGCAAGCAGCACATGGAGAGGCCAGAGGTCAAACAGGAATTTAGGGGCAATAGGGGGAATAATCAGGAGTTTAATAGGGGTAGATTTAATCAGGAGCAAAGAGATTATCAGCAGAGGCAGGAAAACTATCAGAGAGGTGGGGGGCGTCAGGATAATTCACAGCGACAGGAAGGTAACTATCAGAGAGGTGGGGGGCGTCAGGAAGGTGGTAACGAAAGAGTACAGGTGAACCAGAGGAGACAAGAACAAGGTGGTCAAGGAGCTTTAAACTCCGAACGGGCTGTGCAGGGAGGTCAGTCAGGCAGTCCGTAAGAAATGAAGTCAAGCAGTGTGTTATTGTGGGTGAGGAGGATTTTATGCCTATGAGTCGGGAGGATCTGCTAGCTGACCAGCAGGAGTTCTCATGTATCGGGGAGAAGGAGGCTTTTATGTCAACTGTTGAGTTGAGCATACTAGGTAAGAGAGTGCAGGCATTGGTGGATTCGGGGAGTGAGAGAAGTGTCATCAGTAAGGGATTTTATGATACTTTGATCAAGGACGGTGGTAAGTTGGAAGAAATTCCAGTTAAGTCGACATATGTGGTAACTGCTGTTGGTAATAAATCCCAAAGAGTGGGAAAGCAGGTATTGTTGCCCATGAGGTTTGGTAATGAAGTTGACCACAAGACTTGCTTGGTAATTCCTAACCTAATTTATGAAATGATTTTGGGGATAGACTGGCTTAACGAGCATAGTGCTGTTATTGATTTTGACCGGGGTGTCATCAACTTTGTGAGGGGGAATATAAGCCAGGAGATGAGAATGAAATGCAAGAGTGTAGATAAGACAGTAAAGGCATGTGTTACTGAGGTCACTGTAGGGGATATGGCAGAAGGTAAGGCTGACGATGAGGAGGAAGTTGTGGATTTATGTCACATTGCTGTGGAGGGTGATAAGTGTGATCAACTCCAGCAGGCTGTGGATAAGAGTGGTTTAAGTGTTGAGGAGAGGGATAAGTTGTTAGAGGTTTTAGAGCTAAACCAAGAAGTTTTCAGTGACAAGCCAGGGCTAACACATGTCTATACGCATCAGTTCGAAATTGTAGATCATTCTCCATTTTCAGGACCCAAGTACCCGATACCTCACAAATTTGCTGATGCTGTGGAGAAAGAAATAGGCATTATGCTGAATCAGGGTATTATTGAGCCTTCAACTAGTGCATATCTGAATCCCTTAGTTGTGGTTGGGAAGAGTGATGGCTCGGTCAGGTTGTGTATTGATGCCAGGCAGCTCAATTGTAGGATATCTGGGGACCAACAGAGGCCAGAATGTGTTGAGGAACTGGTTCAGAAATTCAATGGTAAGCAATGGTTTTCCACTATGGATCTGAGTGCATCATTTTGGCAGGTACCGTTGAGAGAACAGGACAGGAAGTTGACTGCGTTTAGCTTTAAGAGTGGTTTGTACCAATTCAGGGTCGTTCCTTTCGGAACAAAGACCAGCAGTTCAGCGTTGATTAGGGCCTTAAATCTAGTGTTAGGGAGGGACACACACGAGTTTGTGACAATGTACATAGATGATTTAATTGTTGCATCTTATACATTAAAGGAACACCTGGATCACTTAGACATTGTTTTGGGGAAATTAAGGGACGGGGGATTTACAATTAAACTTAAGAAGTCTCTGTTTTGCACAACATCAATCACATTTTTAGGGCATACTATCACAACACAAGGGGTGTCTCCCGAACAGTCACGATTAGACAAGATTCACAACACTGCTACACCACGTAACGCCAAACAATTGAGGTCAATATTAGGGGTTTTCAATTATTTTCGTAGATTCGTAGTTAAATATTCCTGTCTTGTAGAACCGTTTAGGGAATTGCTGAAGCAGGGTACTAAGTGGGTATGGACCCAGGTGCACGATGAGGCTTTTAAGGAGTTGAAGAGAGGCTTTGTAGAGACTGTCATGCTTAGGTATCCTCGTCTGGATTGTCCCTACATTTTGATGACTGATGCGAGCATGCAAGGCATCTCAGGCATTTTGTGTCAGGAGGATAGTGAGGGCAATCTAGGGATTGTCTCATTAGCAAGCAGAGGGCTAAGCATGGCGGAGAAGAGATATACAATTACTGAAATAGAGATGTTAGCAATCGTATACTCTCTAGGGAAGTTTAGGAGTTATGTGTTGGGCAGTAAGTTGCAGATACTGACTGACCATCATGCATTACTTTTTATTGGATCCTGCAAGCTCACTTCGAACAGGATGTCAAGGTGGATATTGGCTATAAGTGAATATAACTTTGAGGTAAGGCATATTAAGGGTACTGAGAACATTGTGGCTGACTTCATGAGTAGAAACATTGGGGGTGATGAGGGTCATCAGGTACTGGAGGTACAGGAAGGTGTTGTTATCTGCGTAACCAAGGTAAGCGAGTGTGATTATGAGATACGCTGCTTAAGGAATCTGCTTGTAGAGCAGGAGAAGGATGAGGTCTTAGGTGATATCTTGACTCAGTTGAGAGGTATGGATGTGGATAGTAGAATTAAGGTTGGAAAGTATTGGTACAAGTTGGAGTGTGGTTTCTTGGCTAGGCTGTGCCATGAAGGTGCCTGGAGAGTGTGTGTGCCAAGCTCATTGCAGGTAACGATGATTTGGTATCATCACAAGGCTTTAGGGCATTTTGGATCAAGCAAGGTTCTTTTTGCTGTTCAGCAGCATTTCATTTGGAAGAACATGGGAAGGCAGATTAGGAAAGTTCTGGCAAGTTGTGACTCGTGTCAACGGTGTAAATGCCCAACGAGGTTTCTTGAGGGACCTCGGCAAATGGTGATCACAGAAAAACCAAGGGATTTACTCTGTGTCGATCTGTATGGTCCATTGGTTAAAGCTCAGTTTGGATATCAGTATATCTTCGTGGTTGTTGACGCATTCAGTAAACTCGTCAAACTGTATCCCCTGAGAAAAGCGACCGGGAAGGGTTGTGTCCTACAGATCACTGATAAGTATGTACCTGAGTTTGGGGTGCCTCTCAGGATACTATCAGACCACGGTAGTCAATTCACCTCAAAGATCTGGAAAACCAAGTTGAGTGAATTGGGTATCAAGCACATATTCTCATCTATTCGATATCCTCAAGGGAATTTGTCCGAACGAGTTATGAGAGAATTAGGGAGAGTATTTCGCACCTATGTGAGCAATCGCCACAATGCGTGGTTCTCCAAGTTAGGAGATATTGAACGATGGTTCAATAGTACGTTCCATGAGAGTGTAAAATGCACTCCCTATGAAATTCAGTATGGTAGGAAGCCTACCAATGAGCTTGCTAGAATGCTAGGTTTGGTCACGGGAGAGGAGATTGGGAAGGATGTTTGTATCCAGCTGGCTAGGGACAACTTAATCAAGGCAGGGAATAAGCGTAGGCGCCAGCAGAAGCGGGTAAAGTTTGATTCTTTTGAAGTAGGCGATCAGGTGCTTCTGAGGGTTCCATATCCGTCTTCAGCTGTAGATAAGGAGATAGGGAAGTTTTTTCATCTATTTCAGGGGCCTTTTAAGGTGGTTAAACGTATTGGTGAGTGTGCCTATAGTTTAACGGACCAGGATGGTAAGTCTGTCAGTACACATAATATTAGGAATCTCCGTAGATATCACTCTGTAAAATAATATGGCATGGACTCTTAGAGAATCAGTCAACATAACGTGATGGCATGACAAAACTCAAGAGATGTGACGAAGAATGCTAACCAGCAAAGTGGCATCGAGTGTTAGATGGATAGATGGTATGATAAGGCCTGTGCAGGCAAATACCATGGCTTGTGAAGCGATAGGGTCTCATGATGAGACGAAGAAAATGAAGTGGTAGACCTAAGACACTTGAGAGAAATCAGTGAGGCTAGGAAATGGACACAATAAGACATTCGAGAGAGTGAGAATGTGTGAAAATTTGACAAGTGTGTATGTATATATGTCTTCCAGGGTTTATTTATGTAATAGTGTAATTCTTTGTGTTTTCAGTGCGTTGCTTGTTTGAGTGTTTGTGATCCACACTTGTTTCACCCGTGTGAATCACATGGGGGCGTATTGTGACTGTTCCGGTCACAATGTTCCCAAACCCTTATTTGGTTGACTGCAAGAGAAGTCAGGTTAGGGTAATTTGTTCATACCATTTCTTTTCTTGTTCATCATCATCATTTAGGTTGTAGAATTTCATTTTATTTAGTGTATATATATCTTGTGTATCTCGGGGACTCAGTCAGGAATATTTCATTTAATTTGTATGGGAGATGTCAGTATACAAGACAGCGGATTGTGTAGGTAAGCTACAAGATGTTGCAACAGCAGGAAACTCTAGGCCAAATTTAGATTGGGCCGAGAATAACTTCCCTTGTCTTGAAGAAAGCTTTGTGTAAATTGTGTAAGGTTCTGACGTCAGAGAAGAGTTTCGCGCCACGAGTTGTAAGAAATATACATGGGTTCGAGATTATTGGTGTATTTTGTATGGGTTGGAGGGTATCATGACCCTGGCGGAGAAAGACGAAAACATGTGTTTACAAGATGAGAGGTGGGATTTTCGTGTATAGCGGGGCTTCACTTCTATTGTAGCGTCTGATTGGAAAGGTCGCGTTCTCGTAATTTGGCGTAGGCCTATTTGGAAAAACAGTTTTGTTGAAAGCATGGCTTGTGAATGTACTCGAAACGGCTACATATCACAACGATGTTATCTCTGTTAGCACAATTCAAGTTGGGTACGGAAGCACATTCATTTCTCTCGCAGAGATGTGGCTATGTAAACCAGTAAACATCTCTAACCTCAAACCACGTGTGGAAAATCTTAGAAATGCTGGGGAGAACTGATCTATCGAGCATGTCTCGTAGATTATCTGCTAGATCGTCGATGAGTGAGTAACAAACATCTTTATATTCCAACATTCATTTTGGGTCACATGTTTTCGTCATTGCCGAGGAGAGAAGATAGTAAACCATAGTCTGTTCGACGAGAGTCCCCGCCATATGTTTAAAGTTGATATTAATACACATATTTTGAAGGTTATAATTAGTTTTCTTTATAGGGAATTACACCTAATAGTTGAACGCCCAAATGATACCAGTTAGGTTGACCAAATGTGTGTCCAACACTCCACGACCCTGCCATTTCAATTGTGTGGTATATGATGAAGTACTTCCGATCAAAAATTGGAGGATGATTTTGGGAAGTTTTAAATCAGTCGCCCAAGAAGGGCTGGTAAAAAGTTACAATACGGACAGCAGCCTACGTCCTTAATAGACTGGACCTTCCCACGCTGAGGGAACATCTCCCTACGAGCTATGGTACGGAAGGAAACCCGGTCTGAAGCATTTTCGGGTGATCGGGTCTACCTGCTATGCGCATGTTCCCAAGCAGCAAAGAAAGAAGATGGATCCCAAGGCCACCAAAGGAATTCTCATCGGATACGACAACGATGACGGTTACAGGATCTTCTGTGAAGAGGAAGGTAAACTAATTCGATCGAGAGATGTCACCTTCGATGAGAAAGTATTGCAGCACAAGAACGATGTCAATCTTCCGGGAAGCTTAGACTCCTCTGTTTAACCAGAACAAGATTCGATCCCTGAAGAATATCAAGCTGACGACGAAACGCAGAGCGAAGAGGAGGAAGATGAATTCTGGAACCTGAATAATGAAGACGAAGCTGGTCAACCAGAACAAAAAGGTACACCAATCTAAGATGAAACCATCGTTCGACGACTTCGTGAGCGTTCGTCTCTCAATCCTCCATCAAAGTATCAAGACTTCGTGATGTATCTCTCAAGCCTTCAACAAGAACCTGAATCCTACAGTGAAGCCATGAGATCAGATCAACAGGACCAGTGGAAGGAAGCCATGGGTCGTGGGATGAAAGCTCGTGAAGAGAACAAAACTTGGGAACTGGTTGAACTGCCTCCAGGAAAAAGAGCCATTTCAAACAAATGGGTCTACCGTGTTAAAACGAACGCCGATGGATCGGTCGATAAATTCAAAGCCAGATTGGTCATCAAAGGCTATTCACAGCGGAAAGGAGTAGATTATAATCAAACCTTCAGTCCAGTGGCCAGGACATCAACTATCAGAACATTGCTCAGTGTTGCTGCAAAAGAGAAAATGAAACTGGCACAGATCGACGTTTCAACGGCATTTTTCTATGGTGACCTCCAGGAAACTATATATATGCAACAACCTGAAGGATATGGTGATGGATCTGCCAGGGTATGCCGCCTGAAGAAAGGCTTGTATGGACTGAAGCAAGCTCCTAGATGCTGGAATGAGAAGTTCAGCAACTACATCGTCAGCCTGGGATTTTGGCGAAGTGAAGCGGATCCTTGTCTCTTCGTGAGGCAAAAAGGACGAAAGAAGATGTTCTTCGTTCTCTATGTTGACGATGGAATGATTGCAGCTGAAGATGAGCAGGAACTCCATAAATTTATCGACGATCTGAAACGGGAGTTTAAAATCACCTCTAAGCCAGCATCGTACTACCTAGGATTGGAAATCAACCAAGGAAAAGATGGGTCAATACGTGTGGGCCAAGCTCATTACACGGAAACCATACTGGAGAGATTCAACATGAGTAGTTGCAAGGCTGTGACTACTCCAATCACCAAGGACAACGATTCCGAAGAGAACCCTCGGAACTTTAAGTTTCCATACAGACAAGCTGTTGGAGCACTCATGTTTCTCATGTGCGGGACACGACCAGACATCGCGTATGCTGTCAGCGTGGCCTCCAGGAACCTTGACAAACCAACCGAATGAGACGTGCTCAGAGTGAAGAGGATCCTGCGGTACTTGAGAGGAACAACAGATCTTGGACTGTTCTACAAAGCCAACCTGGGAGAGAAGGCTTTTGATTGTTTCAGTGATGCAGATCACGGTGGTGACTTCAGTACGGGTCGCTCAACCTCAGGGGTCCTGTGTCTGTACTCTGGATCGCCTATCTCGTGGATGAGCCAGAGACAACCCTCTGTTGCCATATCCACAACCGAAGCTGAAATCGTGGCTGCCAGTGAAGCCGCAAGAGAGATCATCTGGATCAAGAGGCTTCTGACTGAACTAGGCCAGTTGAAGTCGACGCCCATTCTGCAAGTCGACAGCGAAGCAGCCATCCGGCTAGCACAAAATCATGTGTTTCATCGGAGAACGAAACACATTCGTATCAGACACTTCTTTGTTCACGAATTGGTCACAGCAGGAGAAATAGACATTTCAAGAGTTGATACACAAAATCAGCTCGCGGATATTTTGACCAAACCTTTGTTTTCAATTCGTTTTCGAAAATTATGTAACGACATGGGAGTCTGTAAAGTTATTAAATAAGGGAGAGTGTTGATGTATTTCACATCATTATTGTTATTTAATAACTCTGATATTTAACTACACTTGCGCCATATGTGAGAACACCCACTCACAAAAGCTGGAGTAACCACTCTTATCTTTTTATCTTCTTTGATCCTACAAGTCGCCTTTTTTGAATAAAAACCAAAGATCGTTTTTCAAAGTCTATTCATTCATGTTTGTTAATTTATTTCAAATAAACCAACATTCTAAATGTGTATCTCAACTTTAAGTGACTTTTTCTCAAGTTTCATTTTTTTCAGTATTTGTCATTACTTTGGCAGATGAAATCTACACTTAGAATAGAGATATTAATTTCATTTAAAAACGAAATTGTAGCTAAATAATGCAGCTATGTTGTATAGCAGAATAATACAATTACATTGAAATTAACGGTCCGGACCCCTGCAAATATTATTTTTTCTCTATGAGAATAATTGAATTTTTAGAAAAACATTAATAAATTTGTCCCTATGGAAGCTACGGAAACTATTATGCTAAGCAACACTCAGAACGTATTTCTAAGCAATCTGAAGCAACAATGAGTCTTTTATGTTGAATAGGAGCAGAGATATTACGTCCCAAAAATTCTTGTTATTTTTTCAAAAAAACTTTGAAAAAAAAACCCCAGAAATTCATTTTGGATTAGTTTATGCCAGAAATCCACTAGTTTATACCCTTAGCATCCGTGATATCAGTTTCAAGAAAATAGGATAACTTTGCTGAAATTTTATCGCTAGTGTCGATGAGTACCTTAAGGCCCCTTTAGAACCTGAATATCCGAAAATCCTCCCTTAGTAGACGGTTCTGACATACAATGATCATATCCCCAAACTGTCATGTTTCTAACTTCAATAATTTTGGCTTTGCGATGATGATTGAGTGAGTGAGTGAGTCAGGACATTTTCTTTCAATTTTCTTTTTTCAGAATTACACCCCTCCCCATGAACCCCTTAATTTTGATTTATGAAAACAACTGTCGAACAGCTATTTACTTACTTTAAAGCAGTTTTTTTCCCCTGAGTTTGATGATTGAGTCAGTCAGTCAATCAGTTAGGACACTTTCTTTCCTGTTTTTTTTTCCCCCAGAATTTCACCCCTCCCCATGGGCCCCTTAAATTGGATTTATGAAAAAAAAACCGGTCAAACACATATTTACTTCCTTTTAATGTTGATTTTTTTCGCTGAGTTTCAAACTCCTCGCCTATGTCGTTTAAGAGATACACGCTCCGTTAGGAATCTTTCAATCCCCACTTTTCACCCCTTTCACCTCATAATATACACCACATCGAATAACCCTCAGACACGTGTCTTCTTATTTTTAATGATGAGTTTATATGCCGAGTATCACATCCCCCAATGAAACCAATCGGGAGATATTGCTATTCAATGAAATGCAGGCCTACCCCCTTAAGAAATTGAATATCCACTAATCCTCTCTTAGTGGGCATTTGCAGCCCTTGAGGAAGCTGTATGCCAAATTTCATTCCAATCCGTTCGGTGGTTTCTGAGATTTCGCGATGAATGAGTGAGTGAGTGGTATTTGACAGCTATATTGTAGATAGTGTCAAGTCTTTGTTATGCTAAACTCGGTTGACAGTGCTGTGTGAGCAGTTGAGTAACTAACGGGATTTCAAGTAAAGATCCTCATTTTCTATACCAGTAGTGCAGAGCGCAACTTGTATCCAGACGGCCGTGTCTCGACTTGAGCTATGTTGCCATGGAAACTATCCGCCTTGCCATTCCTTCATGGGTATATTTTATGATTTCATTAGCCTGTGCTTGAGTGCAAAAGGGCCGAAATCAGAAGAATGAGAAAGACTATCGAAAATTCATGTAGCCAGCGGTTCCTTCTGGGTCCTAAACTATGTGTATGAAAAATTTGGTTGAGATTGGTGGAATGGTGTAGATTTGTATTCGGAACCAACCCACCCACCACCCACATACATACATACATACATACATACATACAGACTTTCACTTTTATATATAAGATTGTCACACATTGTTCATTCACATTCTTCTATTGACAAAACAGGCAAGCAAAAAGTCTAGCATATTTCAGTGTAGAACACAGCAAAATACTTAGAATATAATGAGTAGTATTCTGGCCCAAGAAAGTCTTAATCTGATGATGATGATAATTGTATTAAGGGGCCTAACATCTAGGTTAACGGGCAAAAAGTCTTAATCTACATCTTATCGCTATCTGTAAACTTTAGTTTCAAACACAGCAAAATACTATATGAATATTATGAGTGGTGTTGTGGCCAAGTAAGCCTTAATCAACATGTCATCATTATCTATAAAATTTGGTTTAAAACAGCAAAATACTATCTAAGAAAATTATGTACTTCATTTTTCCTACATTATTATGAGAGCACTGTGGGGTGTGGAGGTGAGCCCCCCCTCTTAGCAGCCCCCTGGCCACATCCCTGAGAATTTAAACCACAGTGTGCCTGTCCATTAAACACCTAGGCTAAGGTAGACAAGGCAAATAACTCAAGCGGGCAGCTTTGAAAGCAACATGTTCGTCAAAACATAATACTTGTATAATTTTCTTTTCTTTAAGAACTTTATGCCCAACTAGATAGATCAGGACTGCCCAACTTACAGCCCGCCGCTCCGTTTCTTCCAAACTTTAAAACAACTAAAGCCAACTGGACAAAGTAGCGCACACACCCCTACCCAAAGCAGTTCCAGTCGTCACACTGAACTAAATTATCGTGAACTTTATTTCATAATTTGATCAATAATTGTGTCAAATGAACATAACATGCAAACACATTTGCCATTGGAAAGAAATGTCATAAATATCCGTATTGTCAGTAGAATTAAAAGTTTATAATTACACGCCGAATCAATACTATGGTTGACGATTTCCTCTAAGTACTAGAAATTATCCTAGTTTATATTGAAAGCCAGATAGAAACGGAGTTGGGTGAAGACCAGTTTGGTTTCAGGAGAAATGTAGGAACAAGGGAAGCTGTACTAAGTCTTAGGCTGATTTTGGAAGGTAGAATAAGGAAAAATAAGAGAACGTTCATGGCATTTGTAGACTTAGAAAAGGTTTTTGATAACGTTGATTGGACTAAATTGTTTGACATTTTGAAATCTATTGGAATAATGTACAGGGATAGGAGGGCGATATACAATATATACAGAAACCAGACAGCAGTCATTCGAGCTGAAGGACATGAGAGAGAAGCTGGTATTCAGAAAGGTGTAAGGCAAGGCTGCAACTTATCGCCCATACTTTTCAATCTTTACATTGAACAAGCAATGAAGGAAATTGGAGAAAAATTTAAAGTGGGAGTGAAGATTCAAGGAGAAATAATTTCAACTCTGAGATTTGCTGATGACATCGTCATCTTGGCCGAAACGCCTGAGGATTTGAATGAGTTTTTTGAACGGTATGGACTCCGTCTTACGGAAAGAATACATGATCAAAATTAATAAATGTAAAACAAAAATACTGGAATGCAGCCGAAATAAATCAGAAACCTCTATGGAGATCAAATTGGCAGGTGAAAAGCTGAAGGAAGTAGGAGACGTCTGTTACTTAGGAAGCAAAATAACCAGCGATGGACGAAGCAAAGAGGATATAAAAAGTAGGTTGGCTCAGGCAAGGAAAGCCTTTCTACAAAAAAGGAATCTGTTGACATCGAATATAGATTTAGGTATTAGGAAGTCATTTTTGAAAGCCTTTGTCTGGAGCGTGGCGCTTTATGGGAGTGAATCTTGGACCATAGCGTATAGAAGAGAAAGTGACGCGACTTGTGGAGTTTGTATGGTCCAGCCGCTAGGTGGCTCTAGCGTCGGCTAGCGCTGAGTGAGGACGGTATCAATACAAGCAGTTGAATGTTACTTTTCAGTAACTGAATGTTATCAGCTTACACTACGTTGTATTAGACAAGATGATTCAAATATAAAATTCTCCGCACTGAGTATATACAACGCTAACGTCCGTTGTGTTAATTATGAAACATCAGATTGCGTCATAGGTTCATATAATAAGGAAATAAAACATTCTGACGGGGGTCAAAATGTAACTGAATGTGTGAAAATCGTAAAGCTACAGACCATTCACTACTGCACAAATAAAGTAAATATAATATAATACAGTATAATGACAAACACACCCATATAACTTATAGCTCTCAGTTGTCCGAAGCTTTGGACAGCTTACGCGATGATTTTCCAGACTTAGAAGTTGACTGCTCTTTCATAATTTCTTTCGTACGAAAGAAAAAGCGCACTTCATGAAATATAAAACGAGTTTTCCAATAAGGTCCAGTTTATGTTCCATACACCATCAAAAAATCACGGCCCTAAAACAATCTCATCAATGCTGTCCTAACACGCATAAAATATATCAACCCACAAATTTGAAAGGGAAGATAATTCCATTTCAACGACTACTTCGACGTGTAAAAGAATGTTGAAGACACTGTCAGACGGTTGAGTTAGGTAAGTAAGGGCATTTATTGTGCCTAAGTCCTTTATATTAGTGAAAGTTGCAGCTGTTGTGTCCGACGGCCTTTTCACTTTGAAGGGTTGTTGCACACTTCACACAGCTGATCCCTTTCCTTAGTTGCTTGGCAATATACCCGGCTAGATAGTGTGGGAGTGCACCAGGCTTCAAACTCCATCTCATTCTCGCCATTTCGACTGTCGTTCCTTCTATAATGAAAGTGTCCGTTTTTATAAGGAAATTATCGGAGCAATGTTTGTCACATAGCCTGCATATGACTTACTTTACAATTTAATGTCTTTCCTCGGAATGGCCTTAGTCCATTTAAATAAATCATCTTTGGCTTTTGGAGGTCTAAAAAAGTGCCTACCTGTTGCTGATGACTTGTCGTATCCAGATCGGCACCCGGGAACAAAACAACACGGCATATTCACTTACACAGTTTTGTTTGACGAATCTTACCAGGTTATAATTCACTCGACAGCACAAACGTAAAGAAATAAGTGTAAAGGCTTACAAATACTAAACACACCAGTGTCATAACGTATGTATTATTTCACTATCGCTTCTTGATCGCATACACTTTTCAACACCAAGAAATAAGGACTAAACACGGCAGCATTTCCATGTTTTCAAACTCGCGAGCGCTTAGAAAGTGTCTCCAGCCAGCCACAACCAACCGCTGCGCAGTCTACCGGCGGGCGCAGCAACTACCCATACTAAAGATACGGCAAACTCGGGAGTCGGCACACTTTCTCTTCTAAACGCTATGCTTGGACTATTGGTGCAGCAGAAAAGAGGAGAATTGAAGCATTTGAAATGTGGTGTTACAGGAGAATGAAGAAGACCAGATGGGTAGATAGGGTGACAAACGAAGAGGTATTAAGACAAGTGGGAGAGGAGCGTTGTTTCTGGCGACTGCTAATGAAGAGAAGAGATAGGTTAGTTGGACACATACTAAGACACCCAGGAATAGCAAGCTTAGTTATGGAAGGAAGGGTTGAGGACAAGAACTGTAGGGGTAGACCAAGGTTAGAATATGTTAAACGGATTGCTTCGGATGTAGGGTGTGGTAGCTATGTAGAGATGAAACGATTAGCTCAAGACAGGGAAGCATGGATAGCTGCATCAAACCAGTCAAAAGACTGAAGACTCAAACAACAACATATTGTACCAAATAGAATTGTCCGTCAATCAATACCTTTATTACCAGTTTTTCTTAAAAAAAGTGTAAGAGGTAATCTCAGTTGTAGTCGACAAAACATCACGATCTTGCGATTTGAATCATCAACTTTCAGCTTTTTCGATGCCTTGGTGGATAGTTCTTTATTTTCTTCATCCTTCAAACTAACAACCTACCCCACCTCCAAACACTAGCCTGCGTGCTTATAAGAACGGAGTGCCGAGTTGCCGACCAAAAGAAACCGATTCGATAAATCGAGGATAACCCGAAAACTCTTCCAGCTATTGTGAACAGCGCATTGACGCCAGCTGATCGATGAACTTTCAAGTCGGAAGTTATATTTGCCGGACTAGATACAAATGTACCCTATATTTTTTCAAACAGTTTACAAATGTTTAAAGGGTACACGTAACCCCGCATTTCCCCTGAAAAAAAAAAAAAAAAAAAAAAAAAAAGCACTGCAAGCACTGCATATTACTCATGTTCGTATGCTTGGCTGTCCGCAGGTATGTTTCGCCGCAATTTATGTCAGGCCTCATTCTCTTTTCTTAGGTTCACTCTTAATTTTGGCTTTTCTTTCTGTTCTCTTCTCAACTTCATGAATTCCTGCTTGCTTTGAGTTATGGAACTTCGCCTGTATCTTGGATTGGAAGTTGAACCAACATGCCTACATATTTGGGATCCAACCTACTTCCAATTTTTCTCCAGTTTGACTGAAAATAAACAAGATGCATTTGCTTTTCTACCACATTAAGAGGAATAACAACTACGTCTTTTCATGTACCATTTTATATTAAGCACTAACGGAGAGTGGCTAACTGCAGTCATACTGCTTTATGAGGACTTGACTTGATCATTAAAGTTTAATCACAACGCTCTTTACACTGTCTAAACAAAACTTGCATGCCTTTTAATTTGGTTTTTAAACCAGTTTTTAACAATTTTTATATATGTTTTATATTTCAAGCTTTTATGAAGTTATTGATGTATGTACATTGAGGCCAAGTTGTTAATTGTGGCTGATGAAGGGCTAGATATGGGAGCCCGAAACATGTACCACTAGGTAATATGTAAATGAAGGTATTGATTGACGGACAATTATATTTAATACAATATAAACTAGCATAGTCAATATGGACCAAAAAATGGAGGAAGTTAACCCCAGATTAGAAATTATCCACCTGCGGGATTAACCCTTGGATACTCGCGCGGGCTACAGGTGTAGCCCAGTGATTTATTTTGTTGTAGCGCAAGAGTATATTCTTTGCTAGGAGTATTGAGAACCTGTGTAGCTGCCTGTTGACGCTGTATTTAACAGACGGGTGTGTTTCCGACTAAACTAATTGCACCAAACTGACATCAGATGCATTAGAAGTGGTCTGGGCTACAAGAGTAGCCCGCGCGAGCATCGCTGTTTTAGAATTGAGCGTGCAGAGGAATCGTTGTCTCACAGGAGGTGGCCATGGAGATGACTTTCAAATCAGTCAGTGTTTAGATGAAAGTAGTGATAGGTTGTGTGTAGTGGAAATAAAGTAGTCTGTTGCTTCTTGTGTGGACGAGGGAGAGATAAATGAACAAGCAATAAGCCGAGATGCGCAAAGTGCAATAAAAATCTTCTTGGATCATTGTGTCCATTTGCATTGAATGCTTGGGTGACAAATTTGTGTGAGCATGCTTATGTATTTCCTGGGCTATAGTTTGTAGCCAAAGGGCAAAAATAAAATTCAAAAATTCGAGAAAAATAAATGAAAATACTGAAATTGTTCATAATAAATGCTGATTTTCTGAGGAAATTATCTAACCTAGCACCCTATTTTTGTTTAATTCCAATCCAAATATACACTAATGTAAGTACTTAGGTTTACATAAAAATAATTTAACAGTTCTAGTTCCATCAGTTTCATTTCTGTTGCAGTTTTACCGAAGATGTACGATAAAATTAAATTTTCTTCTTAGGTGTGTATTTTTTCTCCATATGAAAATAAAAGCCTACATAAAAACCTCAGATTTAGCTTAGAATACTTCTATGTACTACTATTTAACATATTATTAAGACTGAACACCAACAATAACGAGTGCAAGTCCATCAGATCGATTAATTGTTTGGGCTACATATGTAGCCCGCGCAAGTAATGCTGGATCTATTACTAGCGCGAGTGTCTGTGACTGTTCCGGTCACAATGTTCCCAAACCCTTATTTGGTTGACTGCAAGAGAAGTCAGGTTAGGGTAATTTGTTCATACCATTTCTATTCTTGTTCATCATCATCATTTAGGTTGTAGAATTTCATTTTATTTAGTGTATATATATCTTGTGTATCTCGGGGACTCAGTCAGGAATATTTCATTTAATTTGTATGGGAGATGTCAGTATACAAGACAGCGGATTGTGTAGGTAAGCTACAAGATGTTGCAACAGCAGGAAACTCTAGGCCAAATTTAGATTGGGCCGAGAATAACTTCCCTTGTCTTGAAGAAAGCTTTGTGTAAATTGTGTAAGGTTCTGACGTCAGAGAAGAGTTTCGCGCCACGAGTTGTAAGAAATATACATGGGTTCGAGATTATTGGTGTATTTTGTATGGGTTGGAGGGTATCATGACCCTGGCGGAGAAAGACGAAAACATGTGTTTACAAGATGAGAGGTGGGATTTTCGTGTATAGCGGGGCTTCACTTCTATTGTAGCGTCTGATTGGAAAGGTCGCGTTCTCGTAATTTGGCGTAGGCCTATTTGGAGAAACAGTTTTGTTGAAAGCATGGCTTGTGAATGTACTCGAAACGGCTACATATCACAACGATGTTATCTCTGTTAGCACAATTCAAGTTGGGTACGGAAGCACATTCATTTCTCTCGCAGAGATGTGGCTATGTAAACCAGTAAACATCTCTAACCTCAAACCACGTGTGGAAAATCTTAGAAATGCTGGGGAGAACTGATCTATCGAGCATGTCTCGTAGATTATCTGCTAGATCGTCGATGAGTGAGTAACAAACATCTTTATATTCCAACATTCATTTTGGGTCACATGTTTTCGTCATTGCCGAGGAGAGAAGATAGTAAACCATAGTCTGTTCGACGAGAGTCCCCGCCATATGTTTAAAGTTGATATTAATACACATATTTTGAAGGTTATAATTAGTTTTCTTTATAGGGAATTACACCTAATAGTTGAACGCCCAAATGATACCAGTTAGGTTGACCAAATGTGTGTCCAACACTCCACGACCCTGCCATTTCAATTGTGTGGTATATGATGAAGTACTTCCGATCAAAAATAGGAGGATGATTTTGGGAAGTTTTAAATCAGTCGCCCAAGAAGGGCTGGTAAAAAGTTACAACATAGCACCTCAACGTGGGGCAAGAGTAGGGAAACCTAGCAGGTATCATTAGGGCACATATGCACACAGCCGATAGACACCTTAGGAGTATTAGGGTTCACAGTAATTTGTTTTGTTTTAAGGGGTATGTCCACATCAGACAATTTAGAATTAAGGTCAAGGGTTGTGTGTAAATCAAACAGTAAAATGTCAGGTAATCAGGAAACTGGGGGAAGTGGCAGTGAGGAAGATGTGGAAAAGACAGTGGGAACATATGTTACCATTGTTACTACTGAGTCGCAGCTGATCGCTGAAGGTAGTAACTTAAATGTAAATGGGGGGGTTATGAACGATAGTTTGATCCAAATGCTACTGAGTGAAATAAAAGAGATTAAGAAGCAAGGAGAATCTATGAGTAAGGAAATTAAGGAGCAGGTAGGCTCTGTAAATGAGAAGGTAGAGTCAGTGACCAAACAGATAGTAGAAGTGAAGGAATTTGTAAGTAAGGAAATTCAGGAGAGCAACAGGGCCACGAACACAAGGATAGAGAGTCTCAGCAAAGAAATACGGGACCATAAGTCTGTCCTTAATAGTAGAATGGAGAGTATGAACCTGGAATTAAGTGGGAAAATTAGCAAACAGGGAGAGGAAATCAGGGCAGAAATGCAGGGGAATCAGGCTGGGATCACAAGTAGGCTAGAAGGAATGGAAGGCCATCAGAACCAGCAAGATGTGGAAATAACGAAAATTAAGTCAGAGATAGCTAGTTCAAGGGCAGAAGTACAGAATGTAACGGGAAAGTGTGATGAGATATGCAACACTGTAAGTGGGAATAAGAGGGAATATTTAGATAGAGTAGGTGCCGTTGAAAATAAGTTGGGAGAGATTGAGGGTCTGAGAGGGAAGCAGGTGGCATTGACCGAGAAAAACGAAAAGCTGCAGGAAGAGCTGATAAAGGTCAGGAGAGAGTTGAAAGAGCGACCGAGGAGTCAAAGGGTTGTGATGCCATCTAGTTTGCTACTCAGGGACCCTGGTCTGCCACAATTTAACTCAAGGCAGTTCAACCCTATGGAGTTTTTAAAAACCATTGAGAAGAAATTCAGCAAGGATCTAGAAGACGGGGTTGTCGAATGGGAAACAGTGTTGGAGATCTTGTCTAACTCATTTCAAGGGGATGTGAAAGCATGGTTCCAAATATACAGGCCTAACATGAATAGTTTAAGGGAATTCAGGGATAAATTCAAAGCTAAGTTCTGGGGGGAGGGGGTACAGTCCAGGGAAAGGGAAAAATTAACTTTTGGGAAATATAAGGAGAGAGAAGGGGTATCCCTGACAGAATATTTTTTGGCACATGTACTTATTTGGAAGAATTTGGATGGGCTGACCTCTGACAGTGATGTGGTTAGGGTCATGTTGAAGCACTTCCCACCTAGAATTCAGGAGGCAGCTTGTATGCAGAAGGTAAGGACGGTAGAAGAGTTGGAAGAGCTTCTTACGAGCTTTGACGTTTTAGGCAAGCAGCACATGGAGAGGCCAGAGGTCAAACAGGAATTTAGGGGCAATAGGGGGAATAATCAGGAGTTTAATAGGGGTAGATTTAATCAGGAGCAAAGAGATTATCAGCAGAGGCAGGAAAACTATCAGAGAGGTGGGGGGCGTCAGGATAATTCACAGCGACAGGAAGGTAACTATCAGAGAGGTGGGGGGCGTCAGGAAGGTGGTAACGAAAGAGTACAGGTGAACCAGAGGAGACAAGAACAAGGTGGTCAAGGAGCTTTAAACTCCGAACGGGCTGTGCAGGGAGGTCAGTCAGGCAGTCCGTAAGAAATGAAGTCAAGCAGTGTGTTATTGTGGGTGAGGAGGATTTTATGCCTATGAGTCGGGAGGATCTGCTAGCTGACCAGCAGGAGTTCTCATGTATCGGGGAGAAGGAGGCTTTTATGTCAACTGTTGAGTTGAGCATACTAGGTAAGAGAGTGCAGGCATTGGTGGATTCGGGGAGTGAGAGAAGTGTCATCAGTAAGGGATTTTATGATACTTTGATCAAGGACGGTGGTAAGTTGGAAGAAATTCCAGTTAAGTCGACATATGTGGTAACTGCTGTTGGTAATAAATCCCAAAGAGTGGGAAAGCAGGTATTGTTGCCCATGAGGTTTGGTAATGAAGTTGACCACAAGACTTGCTTGGTAATTCCTAACCTAATTTATGAAATGATTTTGGGGATAGACTGGCTTAACGAGCATAGTGCTGTTATTGATTTTGACCGGGGTGTCATCAACTTTGTGAGGGGGAATATAAGCCAGGAGATGAGAATGAAATGCAAGAGTGTAGATAAGACAGTAAAGGCATGTGTTACTGAGGTCACTGTAGGGGATATGGCAGAAGGTAAGGCTGACGATGAGGAGGAAGTTGTGGATTTATGTCACATTGCTGTGGAGGGTGATAAGTGTGATCAACTCCAGCAGGCTGTGGATAAGAGTGGTTTAAGTGTTGAGGAGAGGGATAAGTTGTTAGAGGTTTTAGAGCTAAACCAAGAAGTTTTCAGTGACAAGCCAGGGCTAACACATGTCTATACGCATCAGTTCGAAATTGTAGATCATTCTCCATTTTCAGGACCCAAGTACCCGATACCTCACAAATTTGCTGATGCTGTGGAGAAAGAAATAGGCATTATGCTGAATCAGGGTATTATTGAGCCTTCAACTAGTGCATATCTGAATCCCTTAGTTGTGGTTGGGAAGAGTGATGGCTCGGTCAGGTTGTGTATTGATGCCAGGCAGCTCAATTGTAGGATATCTGGGGACCAACAGAGGCCAGAATGTGTTGAGGAACTGGTTCAGAAATTCAATGGTAAGCAATGGTTTTCCACTATGGATCTGAGTGCATCATTTTGGCAGGTACCGTTGAGAGAACAGGACAGGAAGTTGACTGCGTTTAGCTTTAAGAGTGGTTTGTACCAATTCAGGGTCGTTCCTTTCGGAACAAAGACCAGCAGTTCAGCGTTGATTAGGGCCTTAAATCTAGTGTTAGGGAGGGACACACACGAGTTTGTGACAATGTACATAGATGATTTAATTGTTGCATCTTATACATTAAAGGAACACCTGGATCACTTAGACATTGTTTTGGGGAAATTAAGGGACGGGGGATTTACAATTAAACTTAAGAAGTCTCTGTTTTGCACAACATCAATCACATTTTTAGGGCATACTATCACAACACAAGGGGTGTCTCCCGAACAGTCACGATTAGACAAGATTCACAACACTGCTACACCACGTAACGCCAAACAATTGAGGTCAATATTAGGGGTTTTCAATTATTTTCGTAGATTCGTAGTTAAATATTCCTGTCTTGTAGAACCGTTTAGGGAATTGCTGAAGCAGGGTACTAAGTGGGTATGGACCCAGGTGCACGATGAGGCTTTTAAGGAGTTGAAGAGAGGCTTTGTAGAGACTGTCATGCTTAGGTATCCTCGTCTGGATTGTCCCTACATTTTGATGACTGATGCGAGCATGCAAGGCATCTCAGGCATTTTGTGTCAGGAGGATAGTGAGGGCAATCTAGGGATTGTCTCATTAGCAAGCAGAGGGCTAAGCATGGCGGAGAAGAGATATACAATTACTGAAATAGAGATGTTAGCAATCGTATACTCTCTAGGGAAGTTTAGGAGTTATGTGTTGGGCAGTAAGTTGCAGATACTGACTGACCATCATGCATTACTTTTTATTGGATCCTGCAAGCTCACTTCGAACAGGATGTCAAGGTGGATATTGGCTATAAGTGAATATAACTTTGAGGTAAGGCATATTAAGGGTACTGAGAACATTGTGGCTGACTTCATGAGTAGAAACATTGGGGGTGATGAGGGTCATCAGGTACTGGAGGTACAGGAAGGTGTTGTTATCTGCGTAACCAAGGTAAGCGAGTGTGATTATGAGATACGCTGCTTAAGGAATCTGCTTGTAGAGCAGGAGAAGGATGAGGTCTTAGGTGATATCTTGACTCAGTTGAGAGGTATGGATGTGGATAGTAGAATTAAGGTTGGAAAGTATTGGTACAAGTTGGAGTGTGGTTTCTTGGCTAGGCTGTGTCATGAAGGTGCCTGGAGAGTGTGTGTGCCAAGCTCATTGCAGGTAACGATGATTTGGTATCATCACAAGGCTTTAGGGCATTTTGGATCAAGCAAGGTTCTTTTTGCTGTTCAGCAGCATTTCATTTGGAAGAACATGGGAAGGCAGATTAGGAAAGTTCTGGCAAGTTGTGACTCGTGTCAACGGTGTAAATGCCCAACGAGGTTTCTTGAGGGACCTCGGCAAATGGTGATCACAGAAAAACCAAGGGATTTACTCTGTGTCGATCTGTATGGTCCATTGGTTAAAGCTCAGTTTGGATATCAGTATATCTTCGTGGTTGTTGACGCATTCAGTAAACTCGTCAAACTGTATCCCCTGAGAAAAGCGACCGGGAAGGGTTGTGTCCTACAGATCACTGATAAGTATGTACCTGAGTTTGGGGTGCCTCTCAGGATACTATCAGACCACGGTAGTCAATTCACCTCAAAGATCTGGAAAACCAAGTTGAGTGAATTGGGTATCAAGCACATATTCTCATCTATTCGATATCCTCAAGGGAATTTGTCCGAACGAGTTATGAGAGAATTAGGGAGAGTATTTCGCACCTATGTGAGCAATCGCCACAATGCGTGGTTCTCCAAGTTAGGAGATATTGAACGATGGTTCAATAGTACGTTCCATGAGAGTGTAAAATGCACTCCCTATGAAATTCAGTATGGTAGGAAGCCTACCAATGAGCTTGCTAGAATGCTAGGTTTGGTCACGGGAGAGGAGATTGGGAAGGATGTTTGTATCCAGCTGGCTAGGGACAACTTAATCAAGGCAGGGAATAAGCGTAGGCGCCAGCAGAAGCGGGTAAAGTTTGATTCTTTTGAAGTAGGCGATCAGGTGCTTCTGAGGGTTCCATATCCGTCTTCAGCTGTAGATAAGGAGATAGGGAAGTTTTTTCATCTATTTCAGGGGCCTTTTAAGGTGGTTAAACGTATTGGTGAGTGTGCCTATAGTTTAACGGACCAGGATGGTAAGTCTGTCAGTACACATAATATTAGGAATCTCCGTAGATATCACTCTGTAAAATAATATGGCATGGACTCTTAGAGAATCAGTCAACATAACGTGATGGCATGACAAAACTCAAGAGATGTGACGAAGAATGCTAACCAGCAAAGTGGCATCGAGTGTTAGATGGATAGATGGTATGATAAGGCCTGTGCAGGCAAATACCATGGCTTGTGAAGCGATAGGGTCTCATGATGAGACGAAGAAAATGAAGTGGTAGACCTAAGACACTTGAGAGAAATCAGTGAGGCTAGGAAATGGACACAATAAGACATTCGAGAGAGTGAGAATGTGTGAAAATTTGACAAGTGTGTATGTATATATGTCTTCCAGGGTTTATTTATGTAATAGTGTAATTCTTTGTGTTTTCAGTGCGTTGCTTGTTTGAGTGTTTGTGATCCACACTTGTTTCACCCGTGTGAATCACATGGGGGCGTATTGTGACTGTTCCGGTCACAATGTTCCCAAACCCTTATTTGGTTGACTGCAAGAGAAGTCAGGTTAGGGTAATTTGTTCATACCATTTCTTTTCTTGTTCATCATCATCATTTAGGTTGTAGAATTTCATTTTATTTAGTGTATATATATCTTGTGTATCTCGGGGACTCAGTCAGGAATATTTCATTTAATTTGTATGGGAGATGTCAGTATACAAGACAGCGGATTGTGTAGGTAAGCTACAAGATGTTGCAACAGCAGGAAACTCTAGGCCAAATTTAGATTGGGCCGAGAATAACTTCCCTTGTCTTGAAGAAAGCTTTGTGTAAATTGTGTAAGGTTCTGACGTCAGAGAAGAGTTTCGCGCCACGAGTTGTAAGAAATATACATGGGTTCGAGATTATTGGTGTATTTTGTATGGGTTGGAGGGTATCATGACCCTGGCGGAGAAAGACGAAAACATGTGTTTACAAGATGAGAGGTGGGATTTTCGTGTATAGCGGGGCTTCACTTCTATTGTAGCGTCTGATTGGAAAGGTCGCGTTCTCGTAATTTGGCGTAGGCCTATTTGGAGAAACAGTTTTGTTGAAAGCATGGCTTGTGAATGTACTCGAAACGGCTACATATCACAACGATGTTATCTCTGTTAGCACAATTCAAGTTGGGTACGGAAGCACATTCATTTCTCTCGCAGAGATGTGGCTATGTAAACCAGTAAACATCTCTAACCTCAAACCACGTGTGGAAAATCTTAGAAATGCTGGGGAGAACTGATCTATCGAGCATGTCTCGTAGATTATCTGCTAGATCGTCGATGAGTGAGTAACAAACATCTTTATATTCCAACATTCATTTTGGGTCACATGTTTTCGTCATTGCCGAGGAGAGAAGATAGTAAACCATAGTCTGTTCGACGAGAGTCCCCGCCATATGTTTAAAGTTGATATTAATACACATATTTTGAAGGTTATAATTAGTTTTCTTTATAGGGAATTACACCTAATAGTTGAACGCCCAAATGATACCAGTTAGGTTGACCAAATGTGTGTCCAACACTCCACGACCCTGCCATTTCAATTGTGTGGTATATGATGAAGTACTTCCGATCAAAAATAGGAGGATGATTTTGGGAAGTTTTAAATCAGTCGCCTAAGAAGGGCTGGTAAAAAGTTACATGTCGGAGGGTTAATCCCAACTTAGTAATCAGAGGTTGTTTGTCTACATATCGAGGAGGTTCTTCCATAATAATTTTAATTTCAATTTCATTTTGATTACAATTTTGGGCACACCACCTTCACCCAGTTTGGTCTCCTTGATTCGTTGCACTATTAGTCTTTACAACACCTTGTATTGTTCATCGCAGTCTGTGAACAATGTATTGGAAACGAGTGCGTTCATGACTTTGCTGTTTTTGAAACCCATTCTGAAATCACTTGGAATTTTTCACTCATCTCTGTTAATATTACCAGAATACACTTCACTCATACAGTAAGTTATTTAATGTTCACATGCTAACCACGTAGAAACTTTGAAGGCACCACAGCCCTAAACATACTGAAGCACTTGAGCTATCAACTTCAACGTAATCGACATGGTTAGGAAGGATATCTTGAAACACACCTCGTAGAAATCTGGCTGTCATGCAGATTTACTTCGCCTGAACCTTCAGCCATCAAATCTATTGTTCCAATATGCAATGTTATTATGACATATCATACAGATTTTTATTCCAAACACCCGACATCATTTTTATTTCCCCATCCATTGCCTGAAAGGCATGGTATAAAACATAATCGCAGCATTAACTCGATGCACATTCGACAAGCAGTAGCACTAACCTCTTGTCCCTTCTCCCTTCACCAACATTCCTGCTTGGAGTAAAGTACACTATGCCAAAGCTTAACCTTCAACGACTAAAATAGTGAAAGTTTGCATTTAATTGTTTTTTAAATTTAATTAATTTTATGTTTCTTTAGACTTTTCTGTAATATTTTCCAAATATTATGACGAGCAATTAGAGCCTGAACACCAGTCTTTGCCGCGATGCAGTCACGATTTTAGTTAATTCCTTCATGTCTCCTCTGAAGCATGAGACACACCCTGCCTCCATGAGTCCCGATACATTGTTCATTCACTGTTTGGATTTGAACATGGCGAACATAATGCTAACGCAATGGAGAAAGAGCTTTGCTCACCCGCCTCGTTGTTGTGAAACGACTTGACAACACTGCAATGGTCGTGCACTCTGCAGCAGCTAGGAACGAGTGATTAATGATCAATGAGTAGTGTCCTCTTTCAAATAATTCTAAAGTAACATAAAAAGTCAACTACTGGGCGTAGAATTGTGATTCGTGTTTGTATATGTTCAGGAAAATGCTGCCGTTTATCCTACTCATATGTAGAAACCGTATCCTGCCAAACTTGACCCAGTGAGGCACGTGCTATTTAATTTCGTTTTTATAAGTGATGCGAGCAATTAGGCGAGCAAGGACAGTCCCACTCTTCCCACTGTTTGATGGCCACACCTCCCCGGTCATGTCGCTGCACAGATTGGTGTGTCAGGCTCTAACATGCCTAATCTGTAAATCAAAGCTGCTTAAAGAAAATACTACATTCGGAATTCAGAATAGGAAATTTTGGAATTCTAAATACCAAAAACCACTAACCCCGAGCATGGAAACGAGTGTAGTAACAAAAAGGGAGAGTTCTGTTAATGTGTTAATATTACGTTATACTGCAGAACTAAAACAGTGGTTAAGTGCACAATCTGAAAATGGAATAATGTACAATCCACAAATTGACAATTCAATAATACCTTCAATATTGTAGGATTGTTCTCCTTCACTGGAAAGAAATATATCTTTAAAAAGTCACTTCCAGAACACACGCCAAATCTCAGTGTGTGCCCAACACGAGACAAGACAGAATGCGCGGCACAAAGGGAATGTGCTGATGCAAGCCCGGCCTGGGGTCGCGTTTACGAGACTATGAACACCGGATATCAAATTGTTCATACAAATGTAAGGTTTATTTTTTAGTAGAAGGATCATACCAGTGTAAAAGCTTCAGATATTTTCTCCTTAACAAATAAGTTGTGCTAATCTCTGTTTAGACCACGGAAGAAAACTAAAGACCACATGCACACACAGAATCTAAGGAAGTATTTCTCTCTCATTCTATCTCGTACAATTCCACTCTTGATAAAATGTCCTCATACGTCTACCTCGTGTGGTCTTCATTGCTGGAATGAGTTCTTATCAGTAGCACTTCCGTGAATGTCTGACGTAGCTTCCGGTTGATAACGCACTTGCGTTCCGCGCCCAAGTATTACTAGGCGCGGACGCTGTAAGCACATTTCTGGCCTGAAATATTCTAAGTCCGTGACCTTGAGCGCTAAAAACATGCGTGAGTCTACTACTATGAGAGACTTGGGCGTGGATTTAGTTGTTGTGGCCCTTAAAAGGGCCTGTACAGTATATGAATGATCCTGTACATTAATATTTTATGCTAACTTTTCCCGTTGCAATAAAATCTGCTTTAAAATTAACCATATCTGATTTTATCCAATAACATGCCCAAATACGGTCATGTTCATCCATTTTTGCCATTCTACTTGTGTTTATGGGTGTGTATGCACTTTTACCGTCCTGTGTAAAAGTATATGATGAGAAACCTATTATGTCTCTGGGATTGAGATCTGATAATTGCCCTACTGATAGAGCACCATTTCCATGTTTCCTGTATAGGAATACGGATACTGTTGCAATACCTTCTTGGGCGACATTGATGTTGTGTATATACAATTCCATTTTTTTGATAGTGCATGTTTCTGTGGCTTCCCATATTTCTTGTGTATGCCAATTATCACCTGCAATTGACTGAGGTTCCGTTACAAGGTATTCGTTTCTGTAATTATTAGTAAGGATATTGACGTTTGTCAACCTGGTAGATGCGACCTTCACCTCACCAGTCAGCTGACTTCTCCATGAACTTGAAATAATAAAACCATCCTTTGTCATCAGAATGAAAACATTTGGAAATATTTAAAATACAGTAATTTTTTATGTGTACAAAAATATATTTTTGAAATACCTTGTGAGAAAATTCTCTTAAGTTTTTAACACTCCAGTGGACGCGAGATAGTCACTTTCTTTGTGGTTTGAGGTTATTATGGTATTTATTCAATGAATATGATTATGTATAATGCGAAAAGAACCTTATATCTGAACAATATAATATTACAAGCATTTATAAGAAATACCTGAATAATTACCGGACATTGTGATATGTCTAATATTTGCCTAATCCACTCCCTCCATAATGTTTTTTGGAGGTAAAGTCTATTATATGTCTATATTGATATAGTCTGAAATGTTCACTTATAAATAGACTATGCAGCAAAAGGTGTGATCACTGTATTTCATCAAATATACAATTATAATGGTGCAATACATTCAGAGGAAATGTTACGCTTCACTCACAGCCTGTGTTCAGGGAAGTTTTCACAATCCATTATCTTTATCACGGCAAGTATCACATACAGGTTGCTACATTCATCACTACTAGAAACATTGTCATCACCACTAGCTGCATCACTGTACACATCTGGATGCACTTCTACGTGTTCTTCAACCTCGTCCTCTTACCCTCAACACCTAGCACTTCATCTTCCTTGCTGTCTGGTTCATTCAGTCATAGATTTATATTCCCATAGTTATCCATGTTGCGCCTATATATCAATAATTAATATAAACTCATAAAACGGAGTAGATTTGCACAGGAAATGAGATTAGGTTCTGTAATAATAAAACGAATGAAATCAAGAAAACGTTAAGCCAGTGGTCACATGGATCACAGTTGTGATCCACATAATTGCTTTATAACGCGACAGCCATCAGTCAATGTTACCTGGCTACTGCATGTCAGAGAGGGGATGGGGTGCGAGGAAGGTACACAGATGCTCAAAGCCAACAGTCATACCAATAAGCTGGAGCGACAAAAACTAAACGGCTGGATCATTATTGTGATCCGCGCGACCACTGGAGTGTTAATATAAAGAAAGGAACTTTGTAGTTTTGCGCCAATAGGTAATATGGTGAATACTGCTGCCCATGTCATAGATTTATGGAATGTGAAAGAACCTTCCACTAACTTCAATTGTGTGTAGCAAAATTTGTAGGTTAGATTTGATTAATGCTCTTTAAGTTTCAACGTTCGTCGCCAGGTGCTGGTATCAATGGCATCTAGTATCCAAGTTCACAGCTATGTGTCATGGATGGTAGAATTTGGTAGAATAAGTAGGAACTACATGAAATTATCGTCTGCAGTTCTTACTTGAATTAAAAACAGATAACACACACTAATAGTCCATCACAATCAACACCGGTTATCAGACAGATTCTACACACACCCAAAGTACACGGGGCTACATGACCCAGTGGCGACTCCTCCATGTAGGACATGAGGATCATCCTACAGTCAGCTCTGAGCTGAAACTGTTTTAATAAATTAAATTGATTGTTTTATAAAATAGTCTTAGGGGCTACCTTGCACGCCCTCTCGATAAGCTCTGTCACTACTTGTAACTAATTCTACATTTCACCCCTAGATGGGTGAAGTGTGACCTTAACCGCCCGGAATAGAAAGCTGAGGAAGGAAGCCTTGCATCCTCAAAGCACGTGTTTATAGCATTAGAAATGTATTGTAGTTCTTGAGGGGGGAAGGGGCAGGTTTGGTCTCCTTAATGGTGCTCTGAGGACGTCGACTGAGATCCTCAAGTCTGGCTATTGGTTAAATTCAAACCAACACTATGGGCTTATTGGTCACGATCAGAATAGATAGTCTGTTTCCAGCAATGTGCACATCGTTGGAGTGGTATTTGATTGTATTGGGTAATGTGTTCGTAATAGTGCTGTGCGACTGGATAATTAATATTAGACTGAGTCTAATATCTCAATTTAGCCCAGCAATAATAATTATCTTAAGTTAAGCCTATCATATTACGTCCTACACATTACAAAAATCAACAGTCGCCACTGACATGACCGCGATGTTGCAGCCCCAAAACTAAGGAACCAACCAACAAGAACTGTAGGGGTAGACCCAGGTTAGAATGATATGTTAAAACAGATTGACTCGGATTTAAGGTTTGATAGCTATGTAGAGATGAAACGATTGGCTCAGGACAGAGAGGGCTGCATCAAACCAGTCAAAAGACTGAAGACTCAAACAAGTTGATGTAAACAAAATATGCACAATTTTCCTAAGAAAAGACCCGAATATACTGTATTAACTTCGTAAAAACAAAGGACAACTGTATTACTGGATAAGGATAAGGTGCATAATGGCAATGAAAATAAAAATTATTACCAATAGAAAAATATATTCCACAGTAACTGACATAGAACACAAATGGTAACTGATGTATTACATGTTTGAGAAATGAGTGCCTCTGACCTTGGCTATGCTAGTGTTTGCTGGTTAGTGGTGTTAAAGGTTAACTCCTGCGCCAATGCCAATTTACCTTGGCTGTAAATAACGCATAGGCCTTGTTCTCAAATTGGTCTTTGTCAATCCAAACTTAAACAAGTAATAACAGGACTAATGATACATAATAACAATTTCACTTATTTATAAAAATAAAATGAATCCCTGAAAGAATAGTCTCCAATGACAATGGGCAACAAATTTTGACATTATGACTGTGACTCTTTATGTATAACTGGTTCCTTTTGCTCTAAAGTGAAGAAAACTGATGTTGCAGGAAAAGGAGAATACAGTATAGCATTTATCTCAGGGGAAAAAAAGAATAAGCATTTTATCACTTTTTATGTAAGTAGCCTAATCTAGAAGGAGAGGAAGGTGACAATCCCCTCTTTGAGGAGTATAATTTCCTTTACCACACTTTCCACCTTACTACAAAACCAATGTGGCATTGATTGCCCAATTACATTCAGTCAGCCATCTAGTGACATACAGAGTAATATTCCTAGATTTTATAACCTTATAGTCACACATTATTAATTCACATTCCTCTATTGACAAAACAGGCAAACAAAAAGTCTAGCATACAGTGAAACCCCTCAAAACCAAAATCTTTGGAAATCCGAATGAGTTATTTTCGACAATTTTGAGTTTGAAAAACACACTCAAGAAAGAGAAACTTATTTATTTAGTCTTAAAACAATTATACACATATTCCACATTATTAACTTATTTTACATAATAATTGAAAAATGAACAAAGAAGTACAGTTAGCATGCCTAACAAAGTGTACATGTGCCTACATACTTATCCCATCCAGGATTGAAAAACGGAAAGATTTGTTATTGCAATTCCTTAGGTTAATCACTTTTGCAAAAACAATGAAATCGCAACACAAAATATACTTAATCTTTCACTTGAAATTAGTTTTCTTCAATAGTCGAAGTGAGGAAAACTTTCCTGCTGAGGCAATTATGCGCCAGCGTTTCATGAAAATGGCATAGTTTGGCGTGGCTGCTGCGTGTTGTTCTACGAAGCGCAATGCGATGTCAAGAGCATATGCAGCTTCAGTATAAGTCACATTGTCTGTCGAACAAGGGCTACAGCCTCAATTAGTTCGGATTTGAGGGGTTTCACTGTATTTCAATTAGTGTAGAACACAGTAAAATACTAAAAGAATATAATGAGTACCGTACTATTGTAGCCAGGAAATCCTTAATCTACAACTTATCACTATTTGTAAACTTTAGTTTTAAACACAGCAAAATACTAAAAGAAGATAATGAGTGGTATTGTGGGCTTGTGGCCATGATAGCCTTAATCTACATCTTATCACTATCTGTAAACTTTACTTTTTTTACACAGCAAAATGCTAAAAGAATATAAAAAGTGGTATTGTGGCCATGATAGCCTTAATCTACTGTCATCGCGGCAGGAGATGGCAGTTGAACACGCTACGACGGGGTGCAGAGGGGTCTTGCTGTACACATGCGCAGTCCACCTATTCCAAACTTAAATATATCGGCTACCCGCATGCCAATGGTTATTATTGAAGCAGACGACACACAGCCAGTGAAAGAAGGAATGTGGTGAGTGAAGCAAGTAGTGACAAACTGAATGTTTTTGGAATGCGCGATACATAGTGAGCGGGAAGACCTCTGCAGTTCAAACCTAACTGCCATCTCCTGACGCGATATCAGTACATCTTATCACTATCTGTAAACTTTAGTATTAAACACAGCAAAATACTAAAAGAATATAATGAGTGGTATTGTGGCCATGATAGGCTTAATCTACACCTTATCACTGTCTGTAAACTTAAGTTTTTAGACAGCAAAATACTAAAAGGATATGATGAGTGGTATTGTGGCACTGAAAGTCTTAATCTACATCTTATCACTGTATGTAAACTACTAAAATCCACATCTAGTGGTCCTACATGAACACACACTGGTGTCGGGTCGTGTTTTGTACAAAGAATACCAGTCCCAAAGATGGAAAGTAGAGAATTAAAATGGAGGACAAATGTGACCACCTGCTTAGGCCACAGCAGGCTACTCTCAAGGCGGATTAACTATCGCCAGGAATTGGAAGGAAGTTGAAATGCACGCTACATCTTAAGTAGGCTAGGGTTACAATCGTTCTTTGGGAACAACAAGCCAGGAAGTTGCCAGGGAAGGCAAACAGGAAATCAAGGTTAAGGTAAAAGTTTGCTGGTCTCGGAGCTTCTTGGAGCCAATCAGATATGCGATAACGAGGAAAACAGATGTGCAATACAACTTTGGAAACAAGTTCTGCTTAAATGTTATCAGTGACCAGGGGACTTGTTAATATAACATACATGATCATATTACTACAATAAATGAATGCCTCCAATCAAAGAAATGACTAATGGGGGTTGAATATATTTATGTCAAAGTATGAAGCGTATGGGAGGAGTGGGAACATATTAGCCCTATTTTATATATAAAGGGAGCATACATTGGCATTGCTTGTGGCATCATGTGGCTTTCCCAGTAGGTACTTACTCCACATATGTCTTGGTGAGATGCAACATACCAATGGCACACTAGGGCAAAACGTTGGCAATACTGAATTGAGGATCAATTTTTTTTTAATATTTGAAATTTTGATCATGTGATATTTGTTCCTTCTTCAGCTAATCCCAATTAATTGGGGTCGTCGGAGCCAACCAGGCACATTTTTGGTTTTGGCCGGGGATTTAAGCCGGATGCACTTCCTGACCCCATGTGATTTTTCAGGTGAAAATTTTATCCCGTTGTCACGGGATTCAAACTCCGGCCGTCCGGGTGAAAGACAAGCGGCTAAGCCACTGCGCCATCACGCTCCCCGATCGTGTGCTATTTGAAATTTGTAAAACCATTCAAATTGCATTTTTTGTATTATTGAAACCACAATCCCTACACAATTGGAATTATATTATTCTGTAGTAAGAAATCGAAATATACACAGTTATGATACTCATAAAACTTTTGAGGGTGCATATGCCAACTCATCATTGTCATACCAATACTGAAGTTAATGGTCAATTTAGTATTTTATAAATACTGTATATTTAAATAAAAGGAGTCAATAAAACATAGTTTTGACTGGCTTGATAAGTTAAGGCAGTTTGAAACATTTCTATGGAGATTGAAAACATTATTGGACATAATTTCTTCCATAGTTAAGGCAAATAGGAGCAATAAATATCCATTCAAGGACACTAGACATATCTTCCATTATATTTCTCATTCCTATAGTAAACCAGCCTTTTCTGTGTGATTGTGTTAGCATGATTGGACCAACTTCAACGTAGAAGAGGAAATATTATTTTACATGGACATGGTGGCAGACATTTTGAGTTTCGTTCTAGTTGTATAAAGATTTTACCCATGTGTAATTTTAGTATAGAGTTTTTTTTTAATGTTTTTTATTGTTTTTAATGTTTGTTTGAGTGAGCATCTTTTATAATGAGATATCTTTGAGAATGCACGATGACATTGAGGAGAAGTGGCTGAAGAAGGGAGCAGCATGGCCCCGAAACATGTCCCATGAATGTGAGTGTTAACCGCTTCACTGCTGCGGTCGAGTATACTCGATCTGCCTCAAGCGGTCCGTCAGTGCTGCGATCGAGTATACTCGACCAGAACTTTGTGCCATCAGTGCTGCGATCGCGTATACTCGATATGCTTTGTAAATGTCGTGTATTCTTACGCCATCTGTTAGCTACATTTTCAACCACTTAGTTCCTTAAATACACACTTGTAACGTTGCGGGAAAAATGTTTTTTCTTTTGTCAAACAGTTATAAACATCGTGTATGAGTAATGGCTGCATCTAGCGCGCGCATTATGCGTCCGGAGCAAATTCTTACGCTTTTAGAGGAGATTGAGTCTGATGTGGATTTAGATAGTGTCGGAAGTGACGATGGGGATATTAGGGAACTGTTTGGAAGTGACAGTGATAGTGATAATGTTGAAGATATTCCGATAGAGAGGGGAAGATATGAACCTGACCTAGGCCTACCCACGTGGTCCGAGGACGAGTTCGCGCCAAACGTGCATGCATTCCAAGTGCCAAACCCAGGTATGTCAAATACTAATTTGACCCCTGAATCCCACGAAATATATTATTTCGAGTTATTTGTCAATGAAGAGGTGTTGACAAAGGTAGCGGACGAAACAAACAAGTTACATAAACAGACTGTTGACGCTAAGCCACCCAGTCAACATTATTAGAATGTTTAGAAGCGTAAACTTTAACTTTGCACATATTTAGTGTCCAATTATTAGTATAGATAAATTGTATAGCCTATTTAGTTGAAGGCAGGCTTTTTTTTTTTTTCGCGAAAGTTTAGGTATAGGATAATGTATGTGTTAGAATTATTTTAGATATTTCTGTTTGAGGTAATATTGGATTCGGGTGTTTATTTAGTGATATCGTGTGTTTAATTTAATGTTTCTGTTGGGAAGTGTGTGTGTATGGGATGTATATAGTGCGTGCATTTAGTGAGCATAGTCTACGGTGTAAATTACATTATTTATCTACTGGACAAAATTTCACCAACTCATGTGGAATCGAACCCTGGATCCCAAACATCAACCGTGGCCAATACTTTATGAACACACTGGTGAGTAACTTACTTTAAATTATTTTCAGTTACCACTTGTATTTTATGTACAAATTGGTGAATTTCTGTGTGAAAGTGGTTGCCTAAAAGAATCCAGCACAGAGGGTGCGCTTACACTGTAACAATTCAGCAGCGAAAAGGTTAATACAGTTTATCATAAGTTTTTTTTTAGTACTGATTGACGGAAATATATTGTACCATATTGTTTATAATCTCAAACTTTACCATCTAGATATGATATGGGAGTCCCTGAATTGGTTGAGATCAGGAGTAGGCAGATCCAGATTTTGTCTGCCAAGATGCTACGGAAGATAGCAATAAGTGCAATTGTGGAGAAAAGCAGACTATTAAACACATGCTCCAATGACTACTGTATTCAATATCCTGCTCCGAAGATGAACTACAACAAGCTTCGGAGAAAGCATTGGCAGTGGCAAAGTTTTGCTCAAATGTTAGACTGTAAAATGTTTATAACTGTAAAAATACATGTACTGTATGTTTCTGACAGTTATAACAATTATAATAACAACAGCCATAAAGGCTGCACATTTGATGCCCACACATCAGGGGTGTTGATCCACATTAAAGCGCCGGATCCAACGAAATCTATGAATGTAAGTAGCAATGGGCATGGACATAACTTGGATAGATGCCAGCTTCTAGGGGAACCACATGTTGTATAGGCAGGAACCAGGAAAGAACTGGCTGCCCTACCACAAGTAAGCCCAGACTCAAGAACATCTCCTTGGAGGTTCAGGTCTCCCTACGTAGCAGAAAACTCTGTTCTACATTCCATTTATATGACTTGTACTCTATGTCTAATACACGACCAAATGTGCTCATCAATATAGCAAAGAAAATCCTAATCCTGGAATGAGCAAGGCCTACATTCATTGACAAGGCCTGGAGAAATGTGACATTTATTAAAAATGTCAAAACAACGGACACCATAAATGTACTTATCGATACTTGAGCATTTTTACCATTCATACATTTCAATTATCTAGAGAAGAAACTCAGCCAGTAAATAAAGTGACCCTAGCACAGGCTCGCCCGTGGCAGAGTTGCAAACCATCTACTCAAGCATAATAAAGTCAACTTCGCCAGCTAAATAATACAATTTGAATCTCTTGGTGTTATAGAGTTTGATGCTAGTACAGTCCGCCGAGGCACACACCAGCGAGGCATCATCAATCCTCAGTATAAGATATGTGGTATCATTTACATTACACCCAGATAACATATCCCAATGATTGGTTTTGATTCCAGGATTTTGGCGCTCAAGTAAATTTAAAACTTCATTAAACTCGCAGCGTCTCTTTGGTACAACAACACTATAGATTGTAAATCCGGGAACCTTAACTAAATCAATGACAATGATGCCTGAATCCTGCAGCGATTTCAACCATTTTACAGTATGGTCATTACAGCATTCTACTATCATGGCTCCTATGTTTTTATCGAGAGAACAAGACTTCATTTGGAGAGGAACTTCTGATTCCGAACAAAGTACAATAAGGGTACAGATTGCACTCTTGACTCTCACCCAATCACTATCAAGCATGTCCTGGGATGGATTCTTCCAGGGTACAATCGCTAACTTTTGACATGAATTTTCTCCCATTTCTGCCTAAAATATAAAATCTTTGAGAAGGAACTGAATGAGATGTAGATATTCTCTTGTTCAGTTGACAGTTCTTCAGTAATTGGAAACAGCTACCGTATTTCACACCTCCTGAAGACGAGCAGCTTGGTATTCAGTCCTGGAAATAGAACAAGGAGAAATGATTATTCCAAAAATTGGTATTACACCACATGGATTTCAAGTGAAGACCTTTAGCTCCAGGTCATGTATGGTACAGAGTGGACTCGTCTTTACTATACAAAGAGGAAAATTTTTATATTCTTCCCCAAGAAAATTTTGAATTATTACCGCTATTTGTGTTGGACTGTACTTTAGAACAGAAAGTACACTGCCTTCTCCTTCCCCTCTGTGCAATGAACTTCACCATGGAGAATAAATTATAATTGATAATTTTGGTGCTGAACAATGATTGAGAAATGCAAATGGGAAATGATAAATCAGAAACTAGAAATTGTACATAAATTTGAAGAAAGCCCCGCCTTTGACTTGAGGTACAGGTGAAACAACAATCCGAGATATCCGAAAGAATAAGGACAAAATGATTAATTTTGCCAGCAATTCCAACTTGTCCAAGGGTTTATCGAACCCAAATGGTCTAACTAAATAATGCAGCAAATGGCTTGTTAACCCGTTGGGCGTTTCGCCTGTCTACAAGCATTGCGTTCATATTCCCCATTCGGTTTCAAGTTCCGAGTCGATCTCTGGCATGTTCTGCCAACTATTGAGCATTATGCATACTCTGTGGGCTGCCAGAATGGGATTGACAGTTCTCGCCTCGCCATGTGGTCAGGTAACGAGGTTGCTAAACTGCTCGCTCCTACTGCGCGCGCATGGGCAAATGAGTTAGTTCATTTAACTCGCTATAATACTCGTATATTTAATAGTTATTTCAGTGATAAGCTACAGAATTACTTAGAATCTAGAATAGTTGATACAGACGTAGAATATACAATATCTCCTTAATTTTTGTGATAATAGTAATGGCTTCAAGAAAATGCTGACTTCGATAACATACAAAACTGTTAGCTTAAATTTTTTCTATGGCAATCTACTGCTTCAGGCTTAAAAGAGGATTTTGCTCCTATATTGCGTACAAAATATTCAGGCAAGGTTTGCACTTAAACCCGAGAAATATTTACTCAAATGCTTTCAACTTTTTTTTTTACAGCTTATTAAGCACGGTACCGTATGTTCGAGAAGATGGTCTCCGCATTTCATTAGCTCTGACTAGCATTTGCTATATGCACCAGTCATAACGCTTACTTGTTAGTTTTCATTGTGGCATCATTAACATTCCTCATGTCAGCTACTTTGATTAAAGTCTCAAGCTATGCCTTAACTTTGGAGAGAGCAAGTTGTTACTGAAAGCAAAATCATGTTTAAGAAAACACACAAAAAAATAAATGTGAACTGTCAGTTCAGAGATAAGAAAAGGACAGCATCAAGGACCTTCGCACTGGTAGTTAGATGACGGGTGACCCATTAAGACTGAAATTACTGGAGTTCTCATTGCGGATGTATCCGTAGATTTATTTCCAACTATAGAGCATCTTTACCTTAAAAGACAGTACGTATTAAATGGAGCGCGCTGATGCCAGATCTGCTGCATATACAAGTTCTGCAAGGCCGGGCACATGATGTAAGATAACTCGTATATAGGCGTGCTTTTACGCAAAACTCGGGAAATTATGAAAATATTTGTTTGTTGTATATAACTGTACCTCATCCCTTGGAGCGAACGACGGTACAATATTTAGAGATGATACACGGAAGCTCAGAGCGCGATTTTAATGCACACATTATAATAATTTATAATTTCCAATTATTCATGAATATCATACCATGTTATAATATTACATTTTCTTGAATATCATAGGTTATAATAAATTATAATCATCATCATCATCATTTCCCCTTATCCAGCTCCTGCCGGGTCGGGGTATTTATGCAGGGCGTCTACTGTAAGGATGAAGTAAAAATTAGTTACTTTTTAGGTACCTTTTAGTTAACTTTTAGTTTATTTTAGTTACCTTTGAATTCAAGATACGTCTGCGGTCTTCAAGCATAGGCGCTCATCACGCGGTGAAGAAAAACAACAATGAACTCTTTTTAAAGAGTTTTTTTTTATCGTATGTCTTTTACTGCCGGGAGTGTCCAAGGACATGTCCAGGTCGCCTGAGTCTGTGGCTGCTTCCAGCGGACACCCTTAGGGTGAACTACAAGTTCCATTCAATTTCAAGTTGCTATCAGATATCAATGATACCTAGTGGTGAACGTTGGAACTTGAATAGAGCGTTCCGACGAAATCTAACCTAACAATTTAGCTTCACACAAGTTTAGTCTGTGGAAGAATCTTTTACATGCTATAAATCTATGACATGGGACCGCCGGCTTTACTTCCCCTCCGAAGGAAGGCATACTGAAGGATTTTTAACACTTTTAAAAAATCCCGACGACTTCGGCCGAGTTTGAACCCGCTATCTTGGGCACAGCAGTTCAGCATGCTACCAACTACGCCACCGAAGCCGCTTTTATGAAATTCACATGATGTTATAAACATTTTAAAAATAATAAATATATACTAGATTTTTAATATCCAATGAGTTGATTCATCTAATATGTCGTCATGTGCACAATATGTTGTTATAATTACGGTACCAAGAGGTTGCTCTGCTCTTGACCATTTGGCGAGATTTCCTTCGTCCCCGCGGTAGGTCGCGAAAAAATATATGCGATGTTACGCGATCGTCACCGAATTCTGTCTTCGCAGTCAAACACGGAGAAATATCGAGATGTTACACGATCGGCACTGGTCTCAGTTGTTTGATGAGCTTCCCGTAGTTTTCACGAAAGAACACTGAGAAAAATCGCGATTTAGATAATCAGTGTCACTTTTAGTCATTCGACGAGATTTCCATTGTCCTTGAGGTCGGGCAAAAGAAAATATAGCATTATTACGCAATCCGCGCCACTTGCTGTCCGTTTGACAAGAATACAGTAGTCCTCGTTATTGAATGTGGAGAAATATCGTGATGTATCGCAATCGCTGCCGCTCTCGGCCGTTTTACGTTGTCCTCGAGATATTATGCAATCGTCGCCGCACCCGGCCGTTCAACGATTGTCTGCCTGCCTATATGTCCTGACAGAATGGCGGAGGCAAGCTCAAGGTTGGGCATGGTTAAAATTTACGAGTAGTTATGAATATGTTGTTCCGTCGGCGCCGTGATTCCCTTTGTCCCTATGCTGTGGTTGGGAGTTCATCAGTTCAGGATGGATCACGAGGAGGATTTAGTATTTCGATGCTACGTAGGCTGCCATTTTTAAGTGGGTTGATGCACTTCTCGCTCCCCGCACGCTATTAAGTATACGGTCATGGGAAAAGTGGCAAGTAGGTTTCGTGATGGGTGTCCCGTTATGGGTGCCCCGTGAAGGGTGCCCAATCACCTTTGACAGGATTCCCGCTGTCCTCGTGGTCACAAGTTCACGATAGGGGACGGGTTTTATGATTTTACGCAACTGACGTCGATCTCGGTCCGTTTGACGAGATTCCCGCAGGCAAGTCGTGCGGTCAGCCGGCCGTCTTGATGATGCGATTTTGGAGGACGAACGTTCGAAGTAGGTACGGTATCGAATATTACGAATTATTCTGAGAGGATTGCACGAATAATACGACATGAGGGCAAGTTTTATTTCGACTGAGAACCACGAATTATCTACAAGTTATCGAAATAATCGGTTAGATTATATATCCGATGGAACGAAAGTTCGAAGGAAAAATCGACTTAAAACAGAATTTCGAATTAACCATACTGGATGTCGCAAATTTACTAGACAATTTTTTAAAATAAGTTACGGTATATGTATTTCGAAGATTTTTCGCCTTTTTTTTCGAAACAGTAACATTTTGCAAGATAGCGACATTAAATTTTTTCGCGTTATTTCTGGACTTCAATTTGACATAGTTTCCAAATAACAGAAATAAGAGATTTCTTTTTAGTTTCGGAAGTATTAGCGAATAAACGTCCCGTGCAAAGTCAGGTTTCCTAATACAGTAACATAGAAAAATATTTCACACGAAACTCGCTCCATCGCAATCTCTGAGCCTAGCGGCGCGAGTTTAAATGATTCAACCCGCCTTCAGAAAATGTTCGTTACCCGTTTGTAAAATTCGTTACTTTTTCGTTACTTTCGTTACCCATTTGTAAAATTCGTTACTTTTTCCTTAACTGTAGACACCCTGTTATGGCACTTCTTCACTTTCCTCTTTCCTTCCACCATTCTTCTTCCACGATCTTGTCCCAGTCCAGATTTCTTTTTCTTACGCTGTTCTTCACTGAATCAATCCACCTTGTTCTAGGTCTTCCTCTAGCTCTCTTACCCTTGCACTTCGCCTCCAGCATCTGTCTTGGTATTCTATTTTCCTCCATCCTCTTTACATGTCCAAACCACCTTAGTTTATTCTTCTCAATTCTCTCATTTAGTTTTCCCATCCCAACTTCCTTCCTAACATCTTCATTCCTCACTCTGTCTTTCCTTGTCTTTCCTATCATACTTCTTAGGAATTTCATTTCACTGGCTTGGATTCTACTCTCTTGCCTGCTTGTCAGGGTCCAAGTCTCAGCTGCATAAGTTAATATGGGAACATAGTACACTTTATACATTACCTCCTTGCTTTTCCTTGGTACTTCCTTATCCCAAACAAGTTTTCTTACACTTTGATAGAATGCATTGCTCTGCTGTACCCTCCTGCCAATCTCCATGTCCAACCTACCAGTTTGCATCAATTCACTTCCTAGGTATTTGAACGTGTCCACAATTTCCAAACTCTGACTTCCAATTTTCACAGTGCCCTTTCCTTGTCTTTCCCCTCTTGTCATCACCATGGTCTTGCTTTTCTCTATACTGATTTTCAGGCCGTACTTCTGAATATTTTCGTTCAGTGCATCTAGTTGTTTTTGCACTTCTTCGGTGTTCCTTCCTCAGGCCACATTATCATCTGCAAATAACAGTAACTTCATTTCTTTATGTCCATATGCTTCCTTTGTTTCCTTTACAATTTCATCCATCACCATTATGAACAAGAGAGGTGACAGCACACTCCCCTGTCTTAGTCCAGTCTTGTTCCTAAACCAATCTGTCTTTCCAACTGGGGTCAGTACCCTGCTAACACAGTTGTTGTACATTGCTTGCACCATTTCCAACATTTCTCTTCCCAGTCTCTTCTTAACCATGGTTTCCCATACCTTCTCTCTGGGGACACTATCATATGCCTTTTCTAGATCTATGAAAGTCATGATCAAATCCTCTCCATATTCCCAGTTCTTTTCCATCACCTGCCTCAAGCTAAAGATTGGGTCCACTGTGGATCTTCCACTCCTGAAGCCATGCTGTTCCTCTTGCAACTCTCCTTCCACCTTTCTTCTAATTCTTCTTTCTAATATCCTTTCCAGTATTTTTACTATCTGTGATAAGAGGGTGATCCCTCTATAGTTATCACACACCTTCTTGTCCCCCTTCTTAAACACTGGTATTATTAGCCCTTACTCCCAGTCTTCTGGTACACATTTCCGTTTCCACACACACTTTAGCAGTCGATACAACCATTGCATACCAACAGGTCCAGCAGCCTTTATCATTTCTACACTGATTTCATCCACCCCTGTTGCTTTTCCCATCTTCATTTTCTGTACTGCTAATTCCACCTCCAGCATTGATATATCATCTTCTGTTATAGAGTCGTCAGGTTGTGTCACTTCCATCTCACCAGTACAATTGCTCACATTCAATAGCTTATCGAAATACTCCTTCCATCGTCCCTTTATCTCTTCTGGGTGTGTTAACAACTCTCCATCTTCCTTTTTCACCAGCTTTGTGGTAACTCTTTCTTTCCTCTTACTTCTTAGAAGCCCATACAGCATCCTTTTATTGCCACTTACATCTGTTTCCATTCTTCGTGTAAATTCTTCCCAACTTTTCTTCTTTTCTTCTCCTACCACTTTCTTACACCTCCGTTTGCTGTCGTGATACTTCCTTTTGCTTTCTTCTGTTTGATCTCGGTTCCATTCTTTCCATGCAGACTTCTTTTCTTTCACTGCTTTCCTCACTTCCTCATTCCACCACGGTGTCTCCTTCTCTTTAACTCTTGTTGACGTCCTACCACAAGCACTCTCTGCTGCACCAACAAATGCCTTTTTAAAGTGGGACCATTCCTCTTCTATGTTTTCCACTTCAGTAACTGGGATTTGTTGCTTCAATCTCTCCTGAAAATCTTCCTGTGCAGTTTTGTCTTTCAATTTCCATACTTTTATTTTACTTTCTCTGATCTCCTTTAGGTTTTCCAATTTTTCCCATCTAAATTTTGCCACCACAGCTCTATGGTCCCCATCAAATGCTTCTCCTGGTAAAGCTGTCACATCTATCAGCTTTCTGCGATTAGTCCTTTCCACCAGAAAGTAGTCAATTACTGATTTTGTTCTTCTAACGCCCCAAACATATCTCGTAATTTTCCTGCAGTTTTTCTTCCGAAACCATGAATTACCCACTATCAGTCCATTTCTTTCACAAAAGTTTACAAGTTCCTCTCCTTCCTGGTTCTTTTTCCCATATCCATATGGTCCAATGACTTCTTCCATTCCTTGTCTCTCGTTTCCGACTTGTGCATTCATATCTCCCATGATCACCACTTCTACATCTGAAATTACTCTTTCTACATCCTCCAGGAATACTTCAATGTCTTCTTCTCTGTTTCCAGTCTGTGGTGCATACACTTGTATGAAGGCCATCACGTCATTTTTCATCTTCATTCTAATTTTCATTATTCTGTCACTCACACACTCGACCCCTTCAACATACTCCTCCAGTTGTTTCGAGGTTATCAGTCCCACGCCATTTTTTGCCCCTTGGCCACCACTCCAGTATAATGTATATCCTTTCCTCAATTTCTTCCTTCCTTTACCTTTCCTTTTCACTTCACTCAGCCCCATCAATCCAACATTCTCCCTCTCCATGAAGTCTACCACCTTCTCCACCTTGCCTGTCAGGGTCATGACATTCATGATTCCCACTTTCATTTCGGTTACTGGTCGCCCATTTCTCACAGTTCCCCCAGTACCAAAAGAACTGCGCGTCGCCTGCAGGGTACGCCCTAACCTTCTCCGAATCATTTGAAGTGCCATTTCCATTTTAGGCTATTATTACGATGGGGTCGCCACTCCCAAACGCATTTTATGAAGCTACTGCCAGCGATTATACAGACCGCCCCTAACATGGGAAACAAGACGCCCTTGCAGCTGCCCCTAACCTGGGAAACAGATGCTGCCGAGTGATGCTGTACTCATACTATTCCCTGAGTACTGGGTTGCCTCTTCCGCAATCTCCACCGTTCCGAAGTCCATCTTCTCCGCTGCAGATTCCGTTGAGGTCTTCGCATGTAACCCTGTGCACGGGGCCTTTATATTGAGGAACTCTGTGAAATCCGTGCATTTCTTCTTACAGCAAGACCATCCCTTATACGCATCATGAAACACAGGGGCTCCAGGATGATGGGTACAAGAATCTTTTCCGTTCTTTTGTGGATCGAAGGTTAGACCACAGCCTTTATTGTAACAACGTAAAAGATTCGTTCCTTCACTTGGCATTGTCATGAAAACTTACATCCACACTCAAATTTCACAAGCACTTGAAAACAATGCGAACAAATACACTTTTCACATGGACGTCTCCCATTTGATCCAAAGACGTTCGTCTGATCCTTATAATAATAATAATAATAATTATAATATGACATATAATAATAATAAATTAATAATAATAATATATATTGTCGTCCATGTAATTTACCCAATTGTTTGTGGTCAAGTGGTGGTATGCAGCCGAAATTAAATTACATATTAATTTCTTGTTTCTTGAATGAGACGTTGTTCAATTTTATACAGTTCTTCACGTACACCCATACCATTTCGATGGGATTAAGTTCACTGTGGTATGGGGGCAAGCAAGAAACATTTCTCTGCTGTGATAGCCTACATTGTCTATTACTAGGATAGATCCTTCGGGAACATTGGGCAACAATTGCTCGGCGAACCACTTTTCATACACTTCACCTGTCGTTTTGTCGTGGGTGGCTGCCATGTTATTTTGGCACAGAAACGTTAACTCTGCACCATTAACGAACCCTTGTTCATTCCCGGGACGAACAAAGGAAAACTACGGAAACCACTTCGAGGATGGCTGAGGTAGGAATCAAACCCGCATCTTCTCAGTTTTGTCTCATGAAATTGAGTACACCCCGTTCCAGCCCTCAGACCAGAATTAAATTTCTTGGCAGAGCCAGGATTCAAACCCGGGCCTCCATGATGACAGCCAAGAATGCTAGCCACTACGCAACGAGCCAGACAATTTATAAAGAACACAAGCATCACTTCATTTCACAGTTTAACCTCACCTACCTTCCATATATCGTAGTCGGGGATATTCGCGTCACCTGAGTAAACAAACGTTCGCTGGGTCAGTGTTGCGCTGGGCGGGAGGACTACGCGAAGTGCGATAACTTATCAATGCTATCTGATATCGAGCTCTGGTTTGTTTTAAAAACTATTTCAGACATTAATGAACATTTCTTCTCACTTAGTCACCAACGTAAAGTCAACAGCAAAAAGTTTCTCGCTACGTAACCTTGTTGTGTCACCATCCCAGATATTTCAAGTAACATTTAAAAAAAATCATAACTTTCTTATTATGAAAATAATCACTGCCCTGAGAAATAGGGCATCTTCTACCATTATCAGGCAATCTAAAAATAAATTCTTGATCTGTTGCGATCATTAGTTCATTATCTACGGCGTGATAAGTTTTATATCTGCAAAAATATTGATTGGCGCTAAAATATCGTAATTGTGAAAATTGGTCCATGTGTTAATTATTTATGGCTTTTATTTTTACATCATCATAAAGAGCGGAAAATTCTCTATAAGACCATGCAAACATTTTCTTAGATTTGCCACTTTCAATTATTGGGAAATGGCAACATCGCCGGGGTAGAAGAGGACGAAGCGAATTGCAGGACATAGGAGTGCGAGTGAGAGGCATATACTCCATTTAATTCCATACTGTCTTTTAAGGTAGAGATGCACTATAGTCATTTTAAACAAAGGTTCAGGTAGTTAGTTATTGGAGTTTTAAGGGGCGGAACAGCGAGGTCTTCTGGCCCTGAAGATTAAGGTAAGAGAGGTTCCACACCACTGATATCACTGGCAGTGTCAGTGTCACTATCTCCGTCATTGTCACTCCCACTCTCGGAACTATCACTTGAAGAGCTAACAGATATCACTAAGCTGTCAATCGCTTGTTCTAAAATGCCCTCGTTCTTCCAAGTATCAGCTATTACTTTCCTGGTGTGTTCCACGTCTTTTCTCCTGTCTTCAGCAGTCACCTTACCGAATGCTTCTTTGGTCAGTTTTTCTACTTCAGCCATAAGGTTCGATTCTCTCTTGCCACATAACCTTTTATTCTTGCCCAGATAAGTTCAATCAAGTTAAAATGGCAATGATAAGGGGGTAATCTGAGGACACGATGCCCTTGTTCTTTCGCGATTTCATCAACAACGTATGTTGGAAATCGAGGTTTGTGGTTGGAGATGAGTTCTCTCAACTGAGACATCTTCATGCTCTCATCAGCTGAAACCGCACGGTGTGAAAGCCATTCAGTCATGATGTCCTTCCTTGCGGCGTAAGTCGGTGCTTTGTTTACAACGACAGAATGGTAGGGTGCATTGTCCATAACAATTGTTGTCGGTTTATGCAGATTGGGAAACAACGATCCCTTAAACCAATCTAAGACTTTCTCGTGGTTCATCTCTTCATGATAATCGCCTGTCTTTTACGAACGAAAGAGCAGCGGGCAGTCTGAAATAAATCCTTGAGGAGTGCCCGCATGCAAGATGATGAACCTACCTCCTTTACCTATCGGTACAGCCATCGTGCATTGAATTGATTCGTCCGACCAGCCCTTTTCTTAAGTATGTGAAGCATTAATCCATGTCTCATCTAGCCAGGTAATATCGTCGAAGTTTTCGTGAATAATTTCCTGTAAAAATTTACATCTCCAGGCAGCAATATAACTCCTCTCTAGCAAAATTTTACGCCCGGAAAGTTTCTTATGGCAAAACCCAATATTTTCCTCAACACCTTACTTACAGACCAAATGCTGCATTTAAATAGATCAGCCTGTTGTAAGGAAATTTTTAATTTGCGGAGAATTGGATGTTCCTTCCTTCTATAGTAAGCATACACATGGCGGCGAACTGCATCCTCCTGAAAAGAGTCCAAAGAGTCCAAAAGAGTCCTAAACAACAACGAAATCAAGGAATTAACAAAAGACCCCACCAACAAATTCCAAAAACAAATAAAAAGTGCGCTAAAAGAAACAGAATACATACTGACCAAAGCCGAAAAATCAAAACTAATAAACATGAACCCGAAAATACCGTCATTGAGGGGGCAACCAAAAATACACAAAAAGGAATGCCCAATGAGACCAATAGTCAATTGTAGGAATGCCCCTAATTACAAAATCAGCAAAGAGTTACTAAAAATCTTAAAATGCCGTCTTTCCAACGACAAAAACAACTCTGTAAAGAACACAACAGAACTAGTAACAGCATTGAACACCCTACAAATGAAACCTAGCTTCAGGCTAGTATCCTTCGACGTAACTAACATGTACACCAATATTCCGATTATTGAAGCAATCAACACTATCGAAAACAACTTAAAATCCAACAATTCGGTAAAAGAAATTGAAGAGATTGTGAGATTACTGAGGGTCGTTCTCACCCAAAACGTGTTTCAATTCGACAATAAAATATACACACAGAGAGAAGGCCTAGCAATGGGATCGCCACTAAGTGGGTTAATCGCTGACATCTTCATCAATGCACTAGAAAATGCGTTCTTAGAAAAGACTTCAACAAAGGGAATAGTAATATGGAAAAGATACGTAGATGATGTAATTTGCATCTACGATACTGAACTAACAAGCGAAGAAACAATTCTCCAATCCATTAATAGCCTTCACCATTCTATCAAATTCACTAAGGAATCCGAAATAGACCGGAAAATAAATTAACTCGATATAACTATTGAACGTAAAGACAACGACCTTTCATATTCCATATTCCGGAAAGCAACACAAACCTCGCATGCAATCGACAATCAGTCTAATCACCCCAGTACGCACAAACTAGCGGGTTTCAATTCAATGGTGCACAGGGCTTTAAACATACCCATGTCAAAAGACAACTATAATAAGGAAATAAGAACTATTATGCAAATAGCAAAGGAAAACAACTTCTCGCCAAGCAAAATAAATCAAATTATAGCCAAACATAAAAATAAAGATAAAACGATTCCCAAACCGGACAGTAATGAGAAAAAATTTGCGCGTTTCAACTATGTGAATGCGAATACATATAAAATCACTAACCTATTCAAAAAGCAAGGCATAAAGATAGCTTTCACGACGAAAAACACAACCGCTAGGCACCTCCTAAATAGTAATCTAAATAAACGTGACCCGTATTCAAGGTCAGGGGTATATTCTATAACGTGCCAAGACACCGATTGTCAAGCTAATTACATCGGGCAGAGTGGAAGGCGAGTAGACACACGTTATAATGAACATAGAAATGCGATAAGATACGGAACACATTCAGCCGTGTGCGAACATATGTGTAACGCAGGGCATAGCTTTACCAACATAGAGTCGGACCTTAAAATAATCCATCACGAATCGAAAGGCAGAGCTCTTGACATAAAGGAAGCAATCGAGATACACCTAGCCAAACGAAACAATCCCAACAATCTAAATGAACACACGTTCATGGAGAGCTCACCCCTCTTCACGCTACTAAAAAACACACCCTGTCGGAAACAAAACACAATTTAGCGACACAGCCAAGCTAGATAAAAAAGGGGGGAAATTAGGGGGTTTTTAATAGGTAAATGTTATCTGGATCAGGTGTACGATGTACTTTTCTTCTGCAATAAACCAAGGCCCATATTAGAGGCAGTATTAAAGGTGCCGGGACGTCCTCATAAGACCGTCAACGCTTAGTTCGAATGAGTTATGCTCCACGCGTGGCGAGGACTAATCCACGGTCTTTAATAGTTGTAGATCCACCTCATTCAATAACATACATCTTATCTAGGTTGGCAACACCTCACATAAACACATCGCGATCACTCCCCACAGCACGTAGGGACAGGGGGGAAGGCAGGGAAAAACCAGTCGTTAAGATAACCACCGCAGTCGACCGCACAGCGAGTTCAAGTGAGCACGGAAACTGCGAATAGCTGTAGTACGGAAGACAATCAGATAAGTAGTTAGCCTAAAATTGTATAGTTTAACCATAGTTTACAACCATATAATCTCTCTAAAGTACAATCTCCGGATAGCCATCACCATTTAGCATTTCACCTAACATATATACTGCATTTAGCATACATTGACAGTTGCAGTACCAATACTGCAACTAAATAATTGTACATATTGTAAATATTTTCACCTGTATTTCAAACATAGATTTTATAGCCTAAGTGTATTGGATCTGATGATGATCGCTTGACGATCGAAACTGGTCATCCTAGTGTTTTATTAATCTCATGTAATTTATTTCAGGATTAGGGCATAACCCATCTCTTTTGGGTACATTCGTGTTGACCGACTGAAAAGCACTAAACTCTTGTTTACTAAGGCAACACTGAAAATATGGCTTCAAACACCACAACATTTATTTTTACTTTCCTCTAGAATCTCTCCTTGCAGATCTTCTCTACTGAATTCTTTTCGATGTTTATGGCATCAGAAGTTCTCAAGGAAAAGAGTTTGATTATCTGCCTTTTCAATACCAATCAAATCAATCTCTTTTCTTTGATTAATTACGTCAATACGGACAATTATGGAGAAGAGTAACACTGCGAATCAGAAGTTCTATCGACAACTTTACTCCAAGGTACTCAAGGGCCGCCATTATCTCTATCATTCTAGAAATATTCCTGTAAATTACTTATTCACAGGACTGACCTCACAGAACGATTCCTCGCCCTATGGTTTTCAGTTCACCCTTTCCCTTAGCCACCATACCCACCTCCTACATGGCAAAATATGAAATGAAAATACACGGTTAATGTGAATGGAAACTGAATAAGGCGTGGCCTACGTTATAAGACAAGGCCTGGAAATGGGATGCCAGACAACATTGCGAGCGATGGTTCAATCTCGTTCTGCATTTTGCCGCTAAGTTCGCTTTCTAGCGTCCTTAATCGCATTGTTTGCATTACGTACAATGTGATTTGTATCTCTGTATTTGGCGGTAAAGAAGGTGCCTTAATGAGTGTGAAAGCTTAGGTGTTTAAATTTGACTGGTGAAGTGTGTCGTATTATGGATGCACTTTTGTTAAGGGCAGTAAACTGCTGTTTGACTGATATTGAGATGGATGCTAAGTGATCTTTATGAACAATACGTAGTGAAAGGCAAGGTTTATTCCAGTGAAATAGTGTAAATGGGGCATGCATATGGAGTAAACACCTTGCATATAATTCATGGAAGATTTTTGTATAGTAACTTATGTGTAATTAGTAGTGTTATGGATGTGTTTGTATTGTAGCATGCCGTATTGTAAATCTCGTCAAGTTAAAAGCTATGGACTTTCATTTCATAAATTTCCATTGAACAATGACATATGGAGACAATGGATTCTATCTGTTTCATGTGAGTGGCAAACCCCGGGTCTTTGTGGACTCCGAAACCGTCTTTTACAATTTATAGGAAGCATTTCAAGGATTTTGATTAAGTTCTGCAAAGAGAACACTCTTACCGAACGCATATCAGACAGTTTTCGAGGACTACTCCGAACATAAACAAGAACAAATGAATAGACATACACGCAAAAGAGCAAGTGTTGATAAAGAAAACCATATAAACAATAAAAGAAAATGTTTAGGAAATTTAAATATTATGGAAGACTTATGATGAAGGAATTGAGAAAAACTATGATCAACCATGTGTTAGTGTAGGAACGCAATGTTCTACAATCAAGCCAACTCATGGCAAATCAACAAAAATAAAATTAAAATGAAGTCAGGCATTAAGAAAAATGTAGAACTGCAATTAAGTCATTGAACCGGAAGATAATTTCATTAAAACAAATATTATCTTCACAGCAACGTTAGGTCAAATCTGATGTTCAAATATCGAAGCACAAGAGTGAAGCGGATCGTGGGGAATTTGAAAGGTAATTTCTTACTTCAAATTCGAAGTCACGAAATTCAAGTGTAAATACAATGAAACAACAATCAAAATATGTGTATTGGTCTCTAATAAATCACCGCCCACTTACCGTCTGCTGAGAGATATAAATATTTTACAACTTCCTCATCCACGAACCCCGAAAACAAACATAGGGCACACGAACGGAGAGGCGAGTGTCACGTCACTTGCAAAAGCTAGGTAGACAACTGAAGAACAGTCGCTGACTCACGATAATGAGAAGGTTGGTTCATTAAACATTGAGAAGTGGCCTCTAAAGTATGAACTATTGTATGACAAGAAGTTAGACTCTTTCTCGGCATTAGTAATATTGAGAAAAATGGAATTGGAATCGAACATAAACTGGCCATTAAATTATAACACATGCTGTACTGTTCAAGGGCCTGTCATCCTTCTACAGGATAATCAAGATGGGTTTTATTTGACTCCGCACAATCAAAACTTATAATTTCTTGATTAAAAATTTATTTTAGCATGCTAACAGGGACATGTTTCGGGCAGTAGCTAGCCCTTCTTCAGGCTGTACAGATTAATCAACATTTTATACATATCAAAAACACTCTTATTATTAAAACATACATAAATGAACATTTTCCTGTGGATATAACCTTTAACTCGAATATACACAAATTCTAAAATATTAAAAAGTTTGACACATTAAAATTGTTCCTTTAAACATTATTGATTGGTTATATAAATAGTCCTGCTACATTCTTGTTCCTTTTATGTAATTCTTGTTGACGGAGGAAAGACATACTGTGACCAAAAGCATCGGATATTCTATTTTATCAGACGTCCCATGTCGCATTAGAATTGTGTCAAAGTGAAATAATTCACGACACCCATCTTGATGAAATTAGAATTGTCAATACTGACCTAAGCTATGGATATAATTCCAATTGATCTTAACTTCTACGGGATACCAGCATACAGATTCAAAGTTATCCCTACAATAAGACGAGACTTATGAAGGAAACGTATCGAGTTTTGGAGCTAACATTTCATCAACCGTGTCCTGCATACAATTTCCATTACGTGATTATGCGGAATCTTCCAAGTGATGATGTAGACGTGCTCTTCAGTCACCTGAGAAATAAGGGAGGTATCAATAACACGAGGTACGTGAGACCATGTCTGGATACCATCGAGTCAACACTTCGCACAGGAATTAACGCATATTCTATAAGTGGTAATGTGAAACTAAGGGAAGATGCAGTCCCAGCTGGCGCCTTGACCAAGTTTCTGAAGCCTAAAGGGTCACAGAAGGTGCATAACCCAGCCAGTGCTACAGAAATACCTCAGCTTCCGGCACATATTTTGCAGATTCTAAAAAGCTCTATTCATGGTAAAAATGTTGGGCATATAGCTTATAAAAACAATATGATATACATTAAGTATATTTTAGCATTGAAGTCTCTTTGTTTTCAGAAAAACCGGCATCTCTATCTTCCATTTCAATTGCAATAGTAGCGGGGTTTCTTGTAGGAGTGGCAGAGGAGTTGCGAAGGTTGATTTTAAAAAATATCAGCTCCAGCAAGTTCACGCCCGTTGTTAAGTTTAATACATTTTCAAGACAGAGGGGGATTAAGATATCCCAATGCATCTTTTATATCTCAATTGGAAACAATTTCTCACTTTGTCACAACAGCCGTAAATTTCAAGTCTCGGAAATAGATAATGTCAAATTCACTAATATTTTAACTGGCATGTTTTCCGAGAACAACAAAATGTGAAATGTGTATTAACATTCCGTAGTTAATTTGTAACATTTAAAATGCCACTTTTAAAGAATACTTGTGTGAACCACAAGAGCAGTAGTGGAACGTTTTTGAATCAAAGTAGTTAACCACTTACAGAAAGATTCTTAAAGTGATGTGAAATACAGCCAAGAGTGAGCTGTATTTATCATTTGGGGAAACTAGTGAAAATAGGCAAGAAGTACTGAGAAAACATGTGTTAAGTGTATTTGAGTTGCATGTAATGCATAGTCAACAGCAGACAACTAGGACGCCGAACCGTGACCCTAGTGGCGTAAAGTGTAACTACCAGTTCGGCGCTCCAAGTCTCGGCTCTATTTTCAGGCCTTGAGTATAACGTAGGCCATGGAATAGTCACAAATATAATTTACTTATTACTTTTAACTACTGCTGCTCTACTTGACAGTACTACACAGGCAATTATTAAAGCACCATTACTATCACTAAAGCACCAATGCACAGTAATTAATAATAATAGTTTTAATGAAGACATAGCAATGTTGGAAATAGAAGAAGCCCTAAAGAAGATGAAGAATGGGAAAGCACCAGGAGTGGATGAAGTGACTACAGAGATGATAAAGGCAGCTGGACCAGTAGGGTTACATTGGATGTATAGACTATTTCGTGTGATATGGAAGGAGAAACAAGTACCGGAAGATTGGAGGAAGGGTCAGATAATTCCAAAGTCACTGTATGGAATTAAGAGATAGAGAAATACGGAATGAAAATAAGTGTGGAGAAGAGTAAGACTGTAGTGATGACAAGAAACAAGAGGGAAGGAAGACAGAAAATTGAAGTCAATGGAAATCCATTGGAAATGGTAAATGCTTTAAGTATTTGGGGAGCATACTCACAGAAGATGGTACAATTAATGAAGACATTGGAAAGAGAATCCAACAAGCTAATGGGTTCTACCAGTGTGTGAGAGATTTAGTATGGAACCAGGAAATTCCAGAGAAATGCAAGAAAGTTCTATTCTCAAAGTATTACACACCAATTTTGACATATGCAGCAGGTACGTGGACCACAACAAAAGGCGATGAAAGTTGAATCTAAGCAGTTGAGATGAAGTTCCTTAGAGGAATAATTGGGTAGACACGGAGGGATAAAATCAGAAATGTGGACATTAGGGAGAGAACTGGGTTCCCAAAACTGCAAGGCAAGATCGAGGCCAGTAAGCTGAAGTGGTACGGACATATGATGAGAATGGAAGAATATAGAGTACCAAAAAGAATATTTATGGAGAAAATACCAGGAAGAAGACCACGAGGAAGGCCCAGAAAGAGGTGGATAGATACGGTGAAGGAAAGCATAGAGAAAAGAGGAGTAAAAGAAAAAGAAGTATTGAAAGAAGGAAATGAATGGTGGAGGGATAGACAACTGTGGAGGTCCTTGATTCACGATCCGACCCAGGGAACGGGAAACGGGAAATGAAGAAGAAGAAGACGTTTTAAAGCAGCCAATGGCCAATGAAAAAGTACTGTATTCACAATACAGGAACTGTCAGTCGCTACAAAATCGCGTCAGGGAAGTCAATCTTCTTTTACAGTATGCCGCATGATATCGGTCACAGGGTTCGCTACACAATTCACATATGCATGTAGTGATGTGGGCCGGGTAAATACCCAGTGGGAAGGTAAATATAAATTGGGTATTTACCCAGGTATATACCCAGTGGTCATTTAAATACCCAAAATGAAGGTATTTTCAGTTTTTGAGCTTTGTACAACACTTTTTGATGTGTTGATGAAGTGTTGGACAAACAAGGACTGAAACACAGGTATTTGATGCCTTAAATTGAAATCAGAAACAATATTGATCCTTCAAAACTAAGAAAAAAGGAAAATGGACGTCCGGGTATTTTTGGGTATTTATATGTTTTGGCACTATAACCTTGTCTTTAAGTGTGTTTTTTCCTTAAACTAAAGTAAAATATTGGATAAAACCTTTTGGTCGTTTTGTGATTTAAATATTTAATAAATACCGAGATATTGAGAAGGTCGAGTTTTATTATGGTACTGGAAATGAGCAACAAAGATTTGGGAGGGAAAAGCTACTTTTGTAGTAATAAGAGTAGGCTATATGCATATTAATTGAAATATGTGTATACCAAAACTCAAAACGCAATAAAATATATTCAACAGAAAGGACATTTGAAAAAAAAAAAAAAAGCTTAGTAAAAGTGCTTTAAGTTATTTTTCTTTCAATTTTCAATATAAAAGAAATATTAATGTTTTAAATCATACTCTCAATAATACAAATGCATGTCAGGAAGTTTTTGTAGTATGTGGGCTCTATAATGGGTGAGGATGTATGCCAGCAAGCATTTGGGTTGGCAACAATGTTCAGCTCATCCTACCCAGAATTCAAAATGACACTGTACTTCCCTCCCATTTTCTATTCTTTGTCTGATTTTCTATTTACTAGTCTTTTTGGTTATTTGATTATTTATTTTATATATGAATGATATTACAAACTTTTGTAGAACTTGGCCAATGCTCTGAATAACTTTCCCCCAACTTTTATCTGAATGTTTGCAAAAAGGCCTAGTTCAATTATAACCTGAAAAACTCAGGGTTAGAACTATTGAATTTTATCTCCTGATCTAATTCCCAACTCTAATTCTGTTTTTAAGTCCCAATTCTAATTAAATTTAATTTTATTAACTATCTAATGTTGTTACATTTCTAAAAACTTAATGTAGAATAGTTTGCCTATCGGTACCCTTTTTTAAGGTTCAACTTACGACATAGAATTTTTAACGAAAAATCTATAATACCCGGGTATTTACCCAAATTGGGTATTTACCCGAGTATATACCCTGGGTATTTACCCCGATTTATAAATACCTGGGTATTTTACATCACTATATGCATGTAGCTGCTTTTGGAGTGTGAATGTCCTTTCTTCTGCATATCCTGAAGTGAAATCCATGGACTGCGAAACAGTGTGTCGTAATTCGTAGTCTGCTCTTTCCCAGTCAGATGATAACATCGCTTCTGTTCCATAGAAGTCCAACCATATTTCTTTCTTTTTTAAATGAAATTCCGCAAGAAGTTCCAGATAGGCAGCGCTAGATGGAAGCTGCATTTGTAGTCTGATTTGCTCAATACAGAATGGCTGTGCAGACAGCTCGTACATTAGCAGAGGCGTAGCGCTATAATACGCCGATACGCCGGGCGTTCCCTGATTTAAAATGTGTAAAATATAACATTGTTTTTATTTGATATAAATGCGGCGTTAGCATATTACATGGCGCTTAGTTATTTTATATCCGCACCCCCCATATAACTAATCTTAGCCCGGCCGCGGTCTACTGCTGTGCGTTGCTCTTCTTGTCTGTACGCCAGACCTTCTTGGCGTCAAGAGCTATGTACCACCCTGGCCAGGCCACGTTGCAGCGCATGCGCCAGTTCATACTTGTTTCTCGGAAGGGAAGCGCTACCGTACGCTGGCGTTTGAATTGTATGATCACTGTTCTGTTAACTCAATAGCCCAATCGCTGCGCTAGTGCTATAGTTCGAACTGTAGAAGTGTAGTTTCTTTTAATTGTGCGTGTGTGTGTTTAATGCTGCCAATATGACTGAAGTACCTGACTCTAATGTTGTTAATTTTTTAAAGGCAACTCCTTTGAGCACTTTATCATATGAATAGCGATGTGAATTAAAAACAAAAAGACCAAAGCCAAATTTATCAATTAAAGAAGTCGGTAAAAATCGCACACGGAGTTTTCAGCTTTCTTGGTATGACAGGTTTTCCTGGCTAACTGGGTGTGTTGAAAAAAAAATGTTTTGTTACGTTTGCCTTATGTTTGGAGCGAAAGATACTGAATGGTGAACGGAAGGAATTTCGGACCTGAGTAATTTAATTAAAAAGGCTGTAAAACACCAGTCTTCAAAACACCACTTGTTACATTCTGTAGGGGGCGTAGTGGCGCAGCGGTTAAGCTGTATGCCTCTCACCAAGGTGGACCGTGTTCGATTCCCGGTCAATGCATGTGAGATTTTCGAAGTGAAATGCCATGTCCTGTGGTTCGGATTCCACGTTAAAAGGAGGTCCCGTGGCTCATGATCTCGCGATTAACGGTCACGTTAAACTACAAGCTTGCTTGCTTGTTACATTCTGAAGCATTTCATCTGCTAGGTAAAACTCGTATTGAGCATGCATTTTCTGAAGCTCCTCGACTACAAGCAATAAAACATAATGAGATCGTGTCTTCGAACAGGCAGTATGTGCGACGACTCATTCAATCAGTAGTATTTCTCTGTCCACCAGAACTAGCCTTCCGTGGGCATAGAGAAGATGAAAGTTCTATTAACAAGGGGAATTATTTGCAATTGTTGAACCTGCTCGCTCAAAATGAATCTATAGTTAGAGACCATTTACAGTCATCATCATTATTAAAAGGAACATCTCCAGACATTCAAAATGACTTGATAGAAGTTACAACAATTGCATTAAATGAAAAAATCAAATCAGAAAAAATGAAGCCCCCTTTCTCTCCATAAAAGCGGATGAGACATTAGACGTATCGTGTAAGAGCCAGATGAGCATAATATTTAGATATTGTGTGGATGATAGAATAGAGGAGAGATTCGTCGGCTTTTATGACGTTTCCAAAAATAAAACAGCTGCGGGATTATCAGAAATCATGCACAAAGTTTTACTTGACTGGGAAGTAAATGGAGAAAAAGTTGTAAGCCAGACATACGATGGCGTAGCTGTAATGGCAGGCAGACAAGGAGGAGTTCAAAAGCAAGTGAAACAGTTTTGCCCATATGCTCTTTTCGTCCATTGTTACGCCCACCAATTAAATTTGGTACTTCTGTATGGCTCAAAAACAATAAAACAGGTTCGTTTGTTTGTCTGTGCCTTGACTGCTTTTCATAGTTTTTTCAGCAAGTCTTCTAAAAGGACGGTTTTGTTGACCGAAAGAGGATTTAATCTTCCACAAGCTAGCAATACGAGATGGAATTTTCATTCGAGGGCAGTTTTCACCATTATGAAACATTTCCAAGGATTGTATAGTACTTTTGATGAAATTATTGATGATGAAAGTAGTGAATGGGACGACGACTCTGTGAACTGTGCCATTGGTCTCAAAAGATATATGGATGACCCTACCTTTGTATATTTGCTATGTGTATTCGAAGCTTGTTTCATTTACACTGATCATCTTTTCAAATTGTTACAATCATCGACAGTGAGTATTGTAACTTGCCATAATGAGATAGAGGCTGTCGTCAAAAGAATAGAAAACTTAAGAAATGAAGATTTCACTGACAGATGCGTTCAAAAAACCATCCAGTTGAATGAAAACGTAATGTATGATGGCAATAAAAAGAACACTTTGAGAGTGCTAACTTTTGAAATAGTAGATTCACTAACAGCTCAAATGAAAAGTAGATTTGAAGATCTTAATCATCTAAATTTCATTGAGTTAGTACAAGAAAAGAAGTTTAAAGAATACACTGAAGCATTCCCCAGGGCAAATTAGATATTTTGGTAAAACAGTATCCATTCTTTAATGTTAACCAATTACTAAATGAACTTCACATTGTTTATGGAGATCAGACAAAGCATTTAGCTCCAAAAGAGCTTTTAAAATATTTTGTTGCCAACGGTCTCGACTCCATCTATCAGGAAATAACTAAACTACTGCGCTTAGTACTGGTACTGACTATTCCAACTACTACAGCTAGTAGTGAACGCAACATGAGCACGCTGAAAAGAATTAAAACATACCTTAGAAATTCTATGAGCAATAGTCGCTTGTCGTGTTTAAATTCACTGGCCATTGAAAAACAGTTATTAGGTGAGCTTTCATCAGAGCCGGCATTTTTTGAACACATCATTGACATTTTCGCAGAAAAGAAGAAACGACGAATGGAGCTGATGTACAAGACTGTGTGAGGTATGTGACAGTATCTTTCATATTAGCTTTTTGATTTTTTCCTCAGTTTGTCGTTATAAACTTTGGCGTCCCCAGCTCAAAAGTTCACGCTACGCCACTGTATATTAGCCGGGACAGAGTAAGTTTCGATACACACAACTCTTTCTTTAGGAAGATAGACTTAACTTGTTCTATTTCCTTTAAGTTGGTTTTGGTCAGATGAGGCCAGATCAGTTCCAGACCGTAGGTTAAAATAGGTGTCAGTGTGGAAACAAAGAGCTTCATAGCAGTAACAGTAAGAATTAACAAGCGATCACACTGTACAAGCCAGAGACACAGCTAACCAGGCACTGAAGCACGTGGGCTGTGATATTGCAATGCAGAGTATTATGACATCAACTACGGTATGCCAACATGGATTGGTCAAGAGGCAGAGGGGTGATGACTGACATGGAATTTCCGGCCAAACGTCAATCCCATTCTGGCAGCCGACAGATTATAGTATTACTCCAGTTTGGATTTAACAGAGCATTCCTGTCCTGTACAGCTGGAGTTCATCGGAGATGAGATCAAGCATGGCGGAATAAAAAGCAAATTCTTTACTCCAAGTTATGATTTTGGATTTTAAAAAACATTAATTTTTGTACTGGTAAGAAGCAACAACAGAGTACTGCTTACTGATTTTAGGAAATAGTATTATTTTGAACCCTTTACCAGGTACGGAGATGACGCAAGCATGGGTACACAAAATTTAATTTTGATTCCCCTCAAAATAAAAATTTAAAACATAGGATTTTGAATTTACATTTAGATTAATGAAGATACAAAACCTATAGACCCTCCCCCTCCCCAATAAGTTAAAAATCATGATTTCTACATTTAAAAAAAAAGCAAATGATAATACTCAGCACTTAAAAGGTTACTCATCATTTAATTCTAATTTGTTGATTAGCTGTAGTTTTGCAACCCCTGATTATTGTACATAATTGAGAATCTTATACTGTCAATTTATACTTTTCATTCAGTCTACATGCATTTTGCTTAGTTAGGAAACACATGCAGTTTAATTACGTACCCGTTAATCTTGCGAACATGAGCCACGGGACCTTGCTTTCATGTGAAATCCGAACCACAGGACATGGCATTTCACTTCGAAAATCTCATATGTATTGACCGGGAATCGAACCTGGTATACCTTGGTGAGAACAGTGTTTCTCGCTATATTCTTTGCCTTCAAAGAATTGAATAGATGACTGCAGTTCTGCAGAGCTAAGAGAGTACTTTGAGATTTTGTTGCTATTCTCTGAAATTCTGCATCGGTGACGCAAACGCAGTTCGCAAAATTATGGACTTATAAAATGTTTGGTCGCGAATCGGCATTTATAAAGTTGAGCCAAAAGTTATGTGACAGCCACTCCGAACGAATATCACAGACAGTTTACCTTAGTGAGGGTTACAATATCCGACATGTGAGAAGTTCGCAATCGACACATGCATTGGCTCCGTAACTCGGGGAGAATGCTTTTGCATACTGTGAGCTGATTTTGTTAGGTTTCCTGTCACTCCAACATGAACAGATAACACATCAAAGCTGTTGCTTCCTAACAGAAGTCTCCTATTTGCTTTAGCTTTTCAACTGCCAATTGGATGTCAATAGGGTTTTCTGATTTATTTCGGCTGCATTCCATTACTTCGGTTTTACAGTTATAGATTTTCATCATGAATTCTTTCCTCAAGACGGAGTCCGTACCATTTAATAACTCATTGAAATCTTCTGGTGGATCGGCTAAGATGACGATGTTATCAGCAAATCTCAACAGTTGGCATTATTTCTCCTTGGAACTCCTACTTAAAAGTTATCTCCAATTATTTAACCAAACCTTGGTTTCAACCTTACACTATATCACAGGAAATGCATGGTGTCCACAGAATTTTTAATGTAAATTTTCCTGACTTTTCCTGACCATTTTTCTAGAAAATTCCTGACTCGTGAAGTCGTCGTAACATCGGAAAAGAGGTTTATTGAGCAAACAAATATATATATTATTTGCCGCCTCCATTATCCCCATAGCTGCCCAACGCTCGCCTCTTTATTCATTTAAAATACAAAATAAAGTGCAATGTGCTGGGCGATGGGGTTGTCACATCCCTACGCGAACGCTAAAAAAGCGTACAAGAAATAGGTAAACGAGGTTTTTACTATGATGTACTGTAAAAATGGAAACTTACCATAATGTTCAGTGAGTTATTGCTCTTTATGTTCAGAGATTAGTTGAACTAGTAACATCAAAATATGGCCGTAAAACACAAAATACTGTATGGTTAATTTAAAATTCCTGACTTTCTAATAATTTTCGCCATTTTTCCTGACACATGCCATTTTTCACACTTCTTCCTGACTTTTCCTGACCAAAAACAAAATTCCAGACTTTTCCTGCCTGTGGACACCATGTTGAAACTTTTGTCTTGTTCTAGTGCACAACTTCCTGCACTTTGTGTACGTATTGTGCAGATATTCGTTCACGCAACAAATATTCACGTAAGGCATTACAGCACTATACACAGCCACAAAAAACACTATACAATACGATATACATGGTGGCCACTCAAAACCGGTCAACTATTTTCCAGGAGTTTTCCAGGAAATTTCCAGGAGTAATTCTCATTTTTCCAAACTTAAAAATAAGCGCGAGTCCGGGGGCGGGGGGGATTTATCGGTTGCCTACTTCAAAAATAAAGCAGTTGTGTTTGGTTTAATTATACAGGTGTGGACAAAAATTAGTGGTGATTGCGTTATTGATACGCAAGCCTACACACAGGTTATTTAATTGTTGTTTTAAAAAATCCTTTGTGACTCTAATATCCGCTTTAAAAATAAAAGAGAAAAGAATGCCGCCTGCTGGCATGCAATTTTATTGCGGTGAAGTTGTCTATACTCAATATGTTTTACAAAAATACTATCGCGTGCTCTCCCACACACAAACAGGAAGCCTAAGGAAATTTCTTTCGTTAACGATAGAGTGCTTACCCAAAACCGCAGCGGGAGTATGATTTAAGATAAAACACGTGTAAATTTCCGGTTAAATATAAGCAGGGTTTCCAGAGCGACCGTTAGATGGCCCTTGCTATCCCATCCGCGATATCATGACGTCGAGGACTAAGAGTAAACTGGGAATTTTAGTAGTGGATGGAAAGATTTTTTAAAATTAATTAACAGTGGCCATTTTCCAGGAGCTTTCAAATTTTTCGTCATTTTCCTGTTTTCCAGACCTATTAAAAATCCAGGAGTTTTCCAGGATTTCCAGGTTTTCCAGGAGTAGAGGCCACCATGGATATAAAGTACACAGTAGCTTTATAAAACACCCAATTAGTTCGGTGCTCACACATCTACCCGCAGCAAGAGTATGGGAATAGTGCCGGAGACCGCGCGCGCCAACCTGCAACAGCCGGCTATGGTCGAGTAGAATCGCCTTGCGAAGCAAAAATAAAGACCCTGTATGTCCTTTTTATTATGTAAATAAATCATTTGCCTTCTTGTTCATTTGACGACCGCCGCCATGACACATAGATGTCCTACACTACGTCATACCCGTTGCCGACATGTCCGATACAAAATACACCACACGACACGTGAATAAAGAAATAAAAGGCAAAACCATTGGCCTGGATGAAGATTGATGCGTGACTACCCCCCACTGTGCGTGACAAACACCTGGGTTGTTTATATTAGCTACCGTACCTAACAATTATTATAAGGTGCGTTCAAAAAGTACGGTAACGAGCCGGAGGCTGGAATGCGCAAACCGGTGACAACATCGGCTAATCGTGGCGTGTCTAACGAGGTGTGGTTCCGACCAGAGCGTGGAAGGTCACAGCCCATCGCTAGAGGACACGCGTGCTCGTCATGTGACGATAAAAAGTGAGCAGCAGCATGCATCAATCGTCCAACCAAGACCAAGACAGCAGGCCATTCGACATGCTTCCTGGTGTGGTTGAAGACTGTGGGGCACCCATTGGGCACACACTTTCCGCAAGTGCAGTCATTCCTTCATGATGGTGTGCACACTTCCGACGCTCAATCTGACCACGGCGGCTATGGCGTTCACTGTCACTCGGCGGTCCGGGGTAATGAGTGCATCAACCAGCTGGACGTTGTCATCGGTAATGTAGGGGGGTCCCCCAGACCGGGCATCATCGGCTAACGACACCCGTCCTTCCCTGAAGCGCTTGTGCCACGCCTTAACCCTTGCAAGGGACATGCAGTGTTCGCCGTACACTTAAGACATTCGGCGATGAATGTCCATTCCCCCTACTCCTTCCGCTGTCAGAAACCGAACAACACCTCTTTGCTCTTCGTTTGATGCCTCCATGTCACTGTTTGCAATGCGACTGGCAGTGTTGGACGATTGATGTATGCTGCTGCTAGCTTTGTATCGTCATGTGACGTGCACGTGTGTCCTCTAGTGACAGGCTGTGACCTTCTACGCTCTGGTCGGAACCACACCTCGTTACACATGCCATGATTAGCCGATGTCGTCACCGGTCTGTGCATTACAGCCTCCGGCTCGTTACTTTCTGAACCTACCTTTTAGTTTAGGCGAAAACCATCGTTTTGCCGGATACAATATAGTACCGAATGCGTGGGGTTGGCAATACGGTACATGACGCTGAAAATGGCTGAATTAGCTGGAATTTTGCCTATATAAGTCGTGCTCATATTTGGGATGGAGGGGTGGTTCACAGAGAGCGGAGGAGTAAATATTTATTACTACATCATCTCCAGATATTTTCCCAACTATTAATTCAGTTAATTTGGTTAATTTCAGTACTTAAAGGCGGCTTCGGTGGCGTAGTTGGTAGCATGCTGAGCTTCTATGCCCAAGATAGCGGGTTCAAACCCGGCCGAAGCCGTCGGATTTTTTAAGAGCGTTAAAAATCCCTCAGTATGCCTTCCTTCGGAGGGGAAGTAAAGCCGGCGGGCCCATGTCATAGATTTATGGCATGTTAAAGATCTTAAATTTGATAGGTTAAGAATGTAAACAACGCTCTTAGGTTGCTACGTTCGTTGCCAAGAGCCGACTGCGGTGGCGTCTAGTAGCTAGTTCTGAACTAGGCCTAGTAGTCGTTGACGGTGGCGTTTGGCGGCAAAAGTAGGAACTATTTGAAAATTCAAATTTGCAGTCCCTACTTGAATTTAAAAAAACAGATACATACACTAATACAGTCATCACAATTATCACCGGTTATCAGACACATTCTACACACACCCAAAGTACACGGGGCTACATGACCGCGTTGTCGCAGCCCCTAAACTAAGGAACCCACCAACCAACCATCAGTACTTAAAGAATTTTGGACCGAAAAGTATCTCTTTTGAATTTTTACCACAATTTATAGAATTGTAGTTTTCGGTGACAGACACTATGGCATCACAGGACAAGTTCATAGTTACTGTCCGTCTACCAGCTTAAGATCTGTCGCAGGAATGCAACGAGTCAGCAGTAGACAGCTGGCCTCAACGCGAACGACAATGGTGCCAACCTCAGATACTTATGCGCTCTACTCCGCACAGGCTGTGTGGCAAACACGTTTTTTTTTTTTTTTTTTTTTGTGGATGGTGTTGACACAGCACAGTGAGATTTCTAAGTAATATTATCGTACTATAGTGCGGGACAAACCATTGGAAGCCTGAAGGTCACGCGTAGTCGGTGCGGTGTTGTCATGTACGTTCTCGCATCCAGCACTCCACTGAAGGTACCGTGCAATACCATGGCAACACCGCCAGGCGCGGAGAGGAGAGCGGAGCGGAGGGCCCCTTGACCTTCAGGCTTCCAATGGTTTGTCGCGCACTATAGTTTAGAATGTGTATTCACGCTTGGATTAAAGATGAAAGCAAAGAGGTCGCTCAAAATTGTGAAACTTAAACGTTATTCAGTTCATGCTGTTTAGGTTATAACTAGAGACCGGATTTTAAAGGGAATACCTTTTTTTTAAATTTAATTGGGAACAAGAAATAATCGTTACTATGGGTTAAAACTGTATTTAAAACTCATGATTGCCGTGTTTTAACTTCCCTTTTTTCCCCTTTTTCCCTTTTTTTTTAGCCCTTGTTCCTTTTTCTCCTACATCTGCACTTATTTTCCCTTTTTTTGAGAATATACGGCAAAACCTCAAGAATGTATTTCACTTTGAGGGAAAACACATGCATAAAATACAGTGTAGCGTAAGGGAAGAAAATTAACACGGGTTCTATACCGAACTCACCCCAGAGTTGAACTCGCCCACTGCACCGCCTCACCCCACCCGCAGGTGTTGTTAGACTCGTCGCTTCCCCTCCAGAATGTGTGATGCAGTTACAGCCTATTCTCTTTGGTTACAGTAGCTTGCTCGCCTCAGTAGCAGAAACAGAGTCATAGAGAGTAGGACGCACCGTTAAGTGGCAGCAGTAGCTTGTAATAGTGATGGCGAAGTCGTCTTTTAGCAATAAAATGCGAAGAGCGGTAAGCAGTTTAAAGGACGATTTAATCGAAACGGATGGTACCGTTATTCGATGTTCTATATGTGATATTGATATTAAAGTTGATGGAAAACATATAAAGGACAGAATAATTCAGCATCTCAAGTATGCCAAACATGAGAAAAACAAAGCTATTCGTGCGAAAGTTTCCAAACAGTCATTTTTACAGGAATCTTTTCAGAAGGCCGAACAAAAAAGCAGGGAACGAAACGTTTTTTTCAGTGGCCTCACAGTTACCTTTGTTCAGTGTGGAATTCCTTTAAATAAGGTAAATAACCCAGCAATGAAGAGTTTCTTCGAAAAATACACACAACGCACTGTCCCTGATGAAAGTACACTTTGAAAGAGTTACCTACAACCAATTTATGAAGCTAATGTACAAAAAGTTAAGAAGGTTGTTGGAGACCATCCAGTTTGCTTCATTTTGGATGAAGCAACCGATTCACTTTCAAGAGCTGTTCTAAACATTCTTGTGATGCCATTGACAGGAGATCCATCAAAACCAATGTTGGCTGCCATGTACGAATTGGAAAAAGTAAACTCTACATCTATAATGCAGAGTTTCAATGACTGTTGTTTTAAACTCTGGCCATCAGGAATACAGTACAACAAAGTGTGGCAAGTTGTTACGGACCAAGCATCATACACGGTCTCAGCATTTGTACAGTTGAAGCCTATGTATTCTAATCTTCACCATACAACTTGTATTGCCCATGCTTTGCATGGGGTATGTGAAGCAATAAGGGTTGAATATATTGTTGCAAATGCCTGCATATCCGAACTTAAGAAGACATTGATTAAAGCTCCAAGTAGAATACAGCTTTACAAGGAAGTTACAGGCCTACCACTACCTAAGTTTCCCATCATAACTAGATGGGGGACATGGATTTCATGTGCTGTTTTCCTTTGTGAACATTTCACTAAGATAAAGGAATTTATACTGTCTTCGGACGATGTTGAATCTGCAGTTGTGGGTCGAGCGAAGGACCTACTGAGTGACCCGAATTTGGAGCTGTACGCAGTGCATACGTTCAAGTTTCTTCCTGCCGCCATCTTGCACTGGAAGAACAGTGCTTATCCAAGGAGGTGCAGTGGAGTGTGGTTGAAAGAACTGACAACATGCTTGAGGGATTCGCAAAAGAGAAACTTAAGGCAAGCTTATCAAAGAATCCAGACATTGAAAAACTAGTGAAGTGCACTGATTTAGAGTTTAGAGTAAAAGCCAAGTATTCCCCACTGGTTTCCGTTGATGTTGAGCGCTCATTTTCTTTGTATAAAGATATTTTAAATTCAAAGAGACAAAATTTGACCTTCAAACATATTGAAATGTTAAATGTCATCAGGTTCAATTCGTTCTTAATGCAATAAACACTGTAACACAAGGACACTACTTAAAAGAGAATAGGCCTATATCCTTAACATCCTCAAATGTTGGACATGTAATTGATACCATTTTTTAATGAAGTAAAGTTAAATTAGAAGTGATTAACTGATTATGCATACCTTTTTATTTCCTTTGTTCTCTTGACCAGTTCCCTTTTCTTAAATAATTCCATTTTATTGAATATTTTCCCCCTTTTTTGGTCCTTTTTTATTGAATTTTTTCCCCCTTTTGGACCTTTTTTAATTAATATTTTTCCCTTTAAAATCCGGTCTCTAGTTATAACTAGGGCTCGGATATTTAGGTGCTAATAATCGGGAAAATATTTATTTTTTATGTATTAAAAATACCTGAAATGTGACAAAAAAAAGTAAAAATATTTAATCATAATTTAGTTTATTAATGTGAATGAAATTTATGCTATGCCTCACCGACTGCTGAAGAATTACAATACACAACGAGATACATCTTCAGGTTGTCCATCACAAATAACTGACGATTATCGTGAAACACTTCTTCTGAAGGCGCGAAACTGCGGCAATATGTTTCTTGCCCTTGAGGAGTTGTGCAACTTGAGATCTTTGTTGAGCCTTGATTGCTTTCCCATATGGTTGGCAGAACAGAACGCCCCCATCAGAAGTAAATTTATCTTAAAATTCTGCAATATGCTGCTGCTGACGATAACTTGTAGTTGCTTTTACTTTAGAAGTCGTAGAACTGCCTTACACTTCACAGTGCCAGAAATGAACTGCATGTGAGTGATACTGGTTCCAGGTAGCAGGAGGAGGGGGAGGTCTAGCACATGGTGAAAAATGTGTATGGACAAGGAAATCCCCGGCTTACACAGTGAGTGGCACGGGACGACAAGTTAAGAATAACACAGTTGCAAGCTGACATACGCCCTGCATGAAAATTAGATAGCTCACAGGTCCTTCCCAGTTGGAGTAACACAGAACAAAAATGCAATATACTGAGAGATCTAGCATACTGATTTTAAAAGAAATGTAAATATTTTGTCTTTTTATGTGTTAATAAATGAAAAGTAGGAATTTATGTATTTATAGAAAAAATACTTAAAATATGTATTTACATAAAAAATATTTATTTACCTAAAAATCCGAGCCCTAGTTATAACTAAAGCCCTGTGTGGATACGGATATCCGCGGAAAAACCCACGGATATCCGCAAAAGTTTTCGCCATGCGGATATAGTTTGCATGGCTGTGCGGATAGCAGATAAGCTGAGGATAAGGTGTGGAGAAAATTTGCGGATAGTTTTTAGAATACGATCCGAACTTGTAGAATATCGTTACTAAGACCCGGATGTTTATGACATACCATATTTTTCCATTATATTTTTTTCTCATGACAAATGTAAGATGATTTATGCTAATCTCATTAAAATTATGTCAAGGATAATTAACACTCCGAACTGAAAAGGGTTGCAATTCTGGCTGTGTACATTCATTTTAAACATGGGCCGAATTCTTTTAATTGTTGCTATAGAAACCCCTGTATAATCGGCAGATCTTGCAGTTGCCTGACTCAGTGGAAATGTAATACACTTGTTCCTAGCTTCTTCATCACATCCCTCAATCACTTTCCTAATTATTTCCCTACCCTCAGAATGTAACACTCTTTTCTTCTTCACTTCCGACATAACACTACTGACCCGTACGATTTCACAATTGAAACTAAACGCAAGTACCAGTGATTAAGCATAGCGTGAATAACATAGGTGCTAAGTTGGCAATATCTGCAGCGGCACGTCCACTCAATCAACGCAACTGCAATGTCTCTCCGCTCCCCTTCAGTCCCCTGAGATCATGAGCTGGTGGACAGACAGTATGTACATATATTGTTTTTGAGCAAAGTAAGATTTCCAAAGTAGCCTATGTGGCTGTTATTATTTATTTAGCGTATGATGAATACAATATTATATACAATATATACAGTACAACTACCATCACAAGTTCATAACTAAAGTTCCATGTTTAAAGTTGAGAGCCAAAGAAGGGCTTCGCTTGAGTCACAGTGTAAGTCTTCTATAAAGCCTCTGTATGCGCGTAAAGGACACTCGAATGTAATGTGGTCCACTGTCTGTTCCTCTTCTCCGCAGTCACATTGAGGTGATGCCTTCCATCCCCATTTGAAGAGAGTGGCTCCACATCTACCTTGGCCGGTCCTAATACGGTTTAGCGTCCTCCACTGTCGTCTGGGAAGGAAAAATCCATCAGGGCACTTGCAGGGGTTCTCAATGATGTGATGATTTGGTAACGAGGATTGCAGATGCCATTGTTCTTTCCAGGCGTCCGATATATCAAAGGAGGTGTCCTGTAGAATCATTGCAGTACGCCAAGAAGGGTGTCTGGATTTCAGTCGTTTGGTTGGAGAAGCTGCTATATCAGAATGAATAGGGAGGTGAGGATTGTTTTCTATTTTCTTCCATAAGTTAAGCAGTGACTGTGATCTTCTTAGGGATGGAGGTGGTATGTGGCTTAGGGTGGGAAGCCAGTGTGTGTTAGTAGGTCGGATGCACCCTGTAATGATACGCATTGCCTGGTTCAGCTGGCTGTAACAATAGCAAGCATCCCTTTGAGGCAGGTACCAGTGCTTATAAAGATAGACCAGGACCTTGAGATGCGCATCAAGCCGATCAGTGGGAGTCGTTTGATTTTTTGGATTCCATTTAGAAGTGGTGTTTGCGGTCTCGTGTTGTTTGAGGTGGTAACACTTCGGGAGTGATGAACCAAGTACAAAACTACTTAAACTAGCCGAAATACAGGGTTTTTTTTGTGTCGCTCCGCAGGACCACGAGCACGGCACGGCTGGCACAATGACACTCCGTCCCTAGCCGTATAATGCGCGCTTGCTTATCGCTACAGTGCGGCATTAGATCATCTTAGCCGTCATGACGGGATATGTCTCTCGGCAAATGAGTCACCCGGCTGGACTATAGCCTTCCGTGCATGTTTCCCTGATACTCGGAGCGACCTAAAAAAAAAGACCCTGTACCTTGTGTAATGATGGATAATAATTGAGGAAGCGATGTCCTAAGATGTTTCCTCCTCCGCAGTCTATAACCCGCCCGCCACCCCCTTTTTATAACACGACTACAGGGTCTTTATATATGGTGGCCACTCAAATCGGTTAACGAATTTCCAGGAGTTTTCCAGGAATTTTCAACGACTAATTCTCATTTTTCCAGACTTAAAAATAAGCGCGAGTCCGGGGGTGGGGGCTTTATCGGTTGACTACTTGAAGACCAAAATTAAGCAGTTGTGTTTGGTTTACTTATACAGATGTTGACAAAAATTAGTGGTGTTTGCGTTATTGATACGCAAGCCCACACACAAATGATTTAATTGTTGTTCTAAGAAAGCCTTGGTGACTCAAATATCCGCTTAAAAAAAAAGAGAAAAGAATTCTGCCTGCAATTTTATTGCGGTGAAGTTGTCTATACTCAATATGTTTTCCAAAAATACTATCGCGTGTTCTCCCACACAGAAACAGGTAGCCTGAGGAAATTTCTTTCGTTAATGATAGAGTGTTCACCCAAAACCTCAGCGGGAGTATGGTTTAAGATAAAACACGGCGCGTAAATTTCCGGTTAAAAATAAGCAGGGTTTGCAGAGCGACCGCTAGATGGCCCTAGCTACCCCATCCGCGATATCATGACGTCAAGAACTAAGAGCGGACTGGGAATTTTAACAGTGGATTGAAATATTTTTATAATTAATTAAAAGTGGCTATTTTCCAGGAGTTTTCAAATTTCTAGTCATTTTCCAGGAATTTTCCAGGCATATTAAAAATCCAGGAGTTTTTCACGATTTCCAGGTTTTCCAGTAGTGGCCACCATGTTTACATTTGCTTGTCTAGGACATTCTCGCTCACCGCGCTCCGCCAGTGACGCCTCAGTTGCCGGCTGCCGCATGCACATATTTATGGCAGAATACAATGCTTAAAATCAGTATCATGCATTTTTACTCACGATGCTTACAGTAGATACTGAAAATGTTCCCCATCCGCTGCCAAACATAATGAGCATCTACTTATGAAGTTTCGGGTTATTCCGGTTAATTTAGTTTCACTAAGGAAATAACGACCTTTATGTCAATTTTTATCGTTTACTGAACCTGTACGTTTGAATCTCTTAGCCAGTTGTTTTATTGTGATTGTGTATAGTGCTGTAATGCCTTATGTGAAATAATCGTTACTTGAACGTGTATATCTGCACAATACGTACATAAAGTGCAGGAAATCGTGTGTTGGAAGAAGACGTAAGTTTCGAGTGAAATTTCCTGGGAGACCCATTCCTTTAAATCAGACAATAAAACAACTGGCTAATTTGAGATTCAAACGTACAGGTTTAGTAAACAACAAATATAGGCGTTAAGGTTGTTATTTCCTTACTGAAGCTAAATTAACCGGATTAACCAGAAACTTCATAAGAAGATGCCGATTATGTTTGGCAGCGGAGGGGGAACATTTTCAGCATCTACTGTAAACATAGTGAGTATAAATGCATGATACTGATTTTAAGCACGGTATTCTGCCGTACATACGCATGCCCGGCAGCCGACAACTGAGCCGTCGCTGGCAGAGCGCATGAGCGAGAATGTCCTTGCCAAGCAAATATAAAGACCCTGTATATAGTCAAATTCATTAAAACTACAGAACAGGAGACCAAGCCGTCGTAACTTTCAACAAGGTATATTACTGAAAATATAGTATTTATGATTGACAAACCTTTCTCGGAGATGTTGGGAGTCGTTTTACTTTCTCAATTGCCACTGCTGCACCGGAATAATTCCTTTTAATTGATTATTTACGAAAATAAAGCTTTTAGCATTGTCTTCATTTCACTATGGACGCCATCTTGGACACTACGCCATACGTCATGTGACACCCGAAAAACGAACATCTGAGTACGTTACCAACATGTCCAATACAAAATTCACCATATGACACGTAAAGTTTGAAATTGTTACAAATTTCCACTAAGTTAAGCACTGTCTTGCGGAAAATTACTGCTAGTACCACAATCAAGGGGGCTGGGGCGTAAGCCCCAGGTTAGGTTTGTTTTTGAATGTAAAACATTAATAAGATAGAATTTATGTCCGCTACTAGGTTAGGTACTGCCTGGTCGAAAATTACTGCTATAGAGCATCCAGCGTTTAGAAAAGACTGTGGAGCCTTATGGCGACAGTGTTGCTAACTCTAGGCAGAGGTAGTGCTGACGTCATACGTTATGTTCACCCGCTTCGAGTACTGCGCTTTCATAAGTTAGCGAGACAACCACAACCCCAGCAGCTACCTGAAATAGAACACGCCCACGAAGATCAGTTTTGCAGGTGTTAACGGATTGGACCAGTTTTAAGGATACTGTATGCGAAGAGAACCAATAACGACATTTATTTCGTTGTGATATGACGCATTACTGATTGACAGATGTCGTGAGCACAACCCTTCCTTCTCGGATGTATGCAGACGATGTTAACAATTTTTATGTCAGCAATACTGTTGATCATCACCTCTTTAGTTACTAGCTAGGCTGTAATTTAGTTTCTTTCAATTTTATTCCTGTTGTTTTGTTTAGATTAATATTTGTAATATTGTAGTGAGTTAGCCGTGCGGTTAGGGGCGCGCAGCTGTGAGCTTGCATTCGGGATATAGTGGGTTAAAACCAACCGTCGGCAGCCATGATTCGATCGAACAGAAAATGAAACACACAACAGTAACACCAATGACGGATAGTGCTTCAGAACGTATGTTGCCGGCGGAACTGAGCACGTGCTCCACTCCGGGCGAGCATGCAGCACAGGACGAGGCTCTTCTTTCCAGCGTGCTAACCTCGAAAATTTTTAAATTCCTAAGACGTAATATAAGCGATACTTGTACGCAATAACAAAGGTAATCAGTAGGCAGATAATTGTAGGAAGCTATCATGACGAAAAATATATATATTCCGAGTTCCTTCATGATAAAAGGTGAGACAACAAAACCAGTGTAGGGGGGATTTCCGTTAAAAGTAAAAGCCCATAAGACCCACAGTCTTTTCTAAACGCTGGATGCTCTATAGTACCACAAGCAAGGGGGTCTGGGGCGTAAGCCCCAGGTTAGGTCTGTTTTTGTATGTAAAACATTATAAATACATAAATAAACACTGACAATTGGCGCAATTTTTCATTACATTACTTTATCGACGCTCTTTTGTTTACTCGTTCTATACCCGATGTGAAATAGTACCAAATGCGTGGGGTTGGCATTCCTGACTTAGTAAGCAAGATGGCTCCAAAAGACTTCATTTCTGCTATATAAGTCGTGTATCTATTTGGGATGGCCGGGTGGGTTTATGGCAGCGGACGAGTCAACATCTATTATTTTAACATCTCCGGGTACCATTACTAAAGGTACTTTGGCAAATTTCATTACCTAAATATTTTTATACCTTTGGTCTCCTGTTCTGTAGCACTACCAAATTCCACATGTGTCGGCAATTGTGGGCGTGATTTATAGGATAAATAAAATGTTGCCAACCCGACACATAGGCCTATGGTACCGTGTGGCATTTGTTTTATGCTGCGATTGCTCCATTAGTTCCCTTTGTTGTGTTTCTATATTAAAAAGGCTTTACATACAAAAACGAACCTAACCTGGGGCTGACGCCCCACCCCCTTGCTTGTAGTACAAGCAGTAATTTTCAGCCAATAGTATCACGCTCCGCTTCGTAAACCATTAGGTAGGCCTACTCGCAGAGCTCGTTACGCATGATCTTTGTCTTGTATTTTGTGTACCATACATTGGCTACAGTGGAATGACGTCTCGGTAACAGATGAACACACCTAATGCGCCTCTTTCAGTAGCAGTGGAGCAACGAAAAGCCATGACAAATGCCGTCGTTATATGAACAATTAATGAAGACTATTTACATAATTTAGCACATATTTCCTGCGCAGTAGTGATCATGGACAGTAATTTCAATTAATGACTCCCGGAATATCAAATAAGGTATGAAAATGACATATATTAGATAAGTGCAAGTGTAGGATCCTGGTTCATCCATTGTGGCCACTCAAATCGGGCAACGATTTTTCAGGAAGTTTTCCAGGAGTAATTCTAATTTTTCCAGACTTAAAAATAAGCGCGAGTCTGTTCCCTACTTCAAGACCAAAGTAAAGAAGTTGTGTTTGGTCTACTTATACAGATGTTGACAAAAATCAGTGGTGATTGCGTTATTGATACGCAAGCCTACACACAAATGATTTAATTGTCATTAAAAAAAAAAGCCTTTGTGACTCAAATATCCGCAAAAAAAAAAAAAAAAGAGAGAAAAGAATGCCGCCAGCAATTTTGTTGCGGTCAAGTTGTCTATACTCAATATATTATACAAAACATACTATCGTGTGTTCTCCCACACCGAAACAGGTAGCCGGAGGAAATTTCTTTCGTTAACGATAGGGAGTTCACCCACAACCGCTGCGGGAGTAATATTTAAGATAAAACACGGCGCGTAAATTTCCAGTTAAAAATAAACAGGGTTTGCAAAGCGCCCACAAGGTGGGCCTTGCTATAGCCCGACCTACAGTTTTTTGCCGCGATATGACCGGACAGGCGTGGTTTCAGAACAGTGGGAGGGGAGTAGGACTGTCTAGCAAGACTGACGGCTCGCGTCACGCGAAATATCACGCGCACCGAGGGGTCAAGTTTGATAGGATACGGTTTCTACATAAAAGTAGGATGAAAGGCAGCATTTTACTGAGTGTATAGAAACATGAATCACAATTCTACGCCCAGTAGTTTACTCTTTATGTTATTTTAAAACATGCTTCGATACGATCCGCTGCTGAGTTGGGGAGCCAATGTAATTTTGTCAAGTCGTTGCACAATGATGAGCAGGTGAGCGAAGCTCTCGTCTACATTGCGTAGCATTATGTTATCAAGGCCAAGTCCAAGCAGAGAATGAACGATGTTGCTACATCGGGACTCGGGGAGTCAGGACGTGTCACGTGTGCCAGAGGAGGTGTGAACGAATTAAAGTGCGTAACTGCGTCACGGCAGACATTCCTGAGTCGGGCTTTACCCCATTCGCGATATCATGACGTCCAAGACTAAGAGCAAACTGGGAATTTTAGCAGTGGATGGAAAGATTTTTATAATTAATTATCAGTGGGAGTTTTCAAATTTTTCATCATTTTCCAGGAGTTTTCCAGACCTATAAAAAATCCAGGAGTTTTCCAGGTTTTCCAGGAGTAGTGGCCACCATGTTCATCACTCCCGAAGAATTACCTTTGTGGTTACGTATTCTGCTTTGCTTTTACTCAAATCACATTCCATTTGATACAAGAACTGTCTGTATTACTGTGACGTGCTATTGCTATATATTACGCTATTTACTTGTAGTGTGTTTACAACTGTTGGTGCGATGTGACGAATCAATATCAATATCATCGCATGAAATTGATGTACCGGTAGCCTATTGAATTAAAATAAAGTTTGCAATTCAATTTCTTGTTCCCATTTGTCCTTTAGATTCTATTTCAATGAAATTGTTACTTAGCCTTGGGTAGCAGTGAGAAGGGGATGGCGAGTAGGCTATCGTGGTCCATAAGTGAGGTTATGGACGTTTCATAATGAAAGCAGTGAGCATTTTGATGATATATACAGTTGGCAGTATTTGTACATTTGTACATCGGAATATATCAATATTTAATTGATATAAGACTAATTAAGATGCTAGAGCATAGAGAGAACTATTTTTAGCATATATGTTACCAACATTGAAGTAACTGATTGTCATGCTTCTTTCTAAGCCAGCAAGTATATGAAAAAGTACCGTATTTCATTGGAGACACATACATATTACAATGGTTTCCATTTTCGCAATCAATACCGTTAGTTTACGTGCGATATAGTACACACTCATATGACATTTCTCTCTTTGTGTTGGCAGAAGCGCCAGAACACAACATGGCCTGAGGCGGGCTTCTAGGCACGTTTATAACCAAGAGCGAGGAATCTATTTTTCTTGTTCAGACAGTACCGGTATGTTAAAAGAATTGGTATAATCCAAAGATCACAATGAAATGCCTCAAAATACCTTTAACACCATATCTCGTGGCTTAGAATGATAGGGAAGCTGTGTACATCCAAGCCAACACGCCAACGATAATGGAACTTTTCTGTTGTTGCACAGAACATGAAGAAATCATGCATTTTGAGGTTCTACTGTAATTACAACTTTATGCCTACTATCAGGGACAATGCCATCAATGTTACGCAACATCGCAAACCAACACCATGCCTGAAGAGAGGGATCTACAATCCCTCGAATTATCAATTCCTATATCCCGTACCTTCAATGTAGTACCGTACGAATGCGATGTTCCACTCACCTCCACGGGAAAGAAATATGTTAATGGAACAAACAACAATAACATCCAGGATCAAGATGCCCAGCCAAGTAACCAGCAAACGACACCTTCAGACAAAGACTATGCCAAAGAAAACGGGACTGGGTCGTATACAGAATTTAAAACTCTGTAGTATTGACGCTGATTGGTTGATGCAACTTGGTGGGGTACGGTACTTCCCCGAACATCCATGACTGAATCGTTCAAAAGAGTGTATTATTTCTTTAATAGAAGGATTATACCAAGGGAAGAGCTCCTGTTATTTTCTTCTTACCAAACAAATTGCCAACCTTCGTTTCTGCCTCAAAAAATAGCACATATTCCTCTTCCTTTCTACCACGTGCAACTCCGGAACAGTGTTACCAACGCAGGTAGGAGGGTAAGGATGCAAAATAGATTCTTGTTACCAGTTGGCAAAGCTGCTCTTGAAAGACCTCACCCTTTCAATTGTTGCAATGTTGCCAAAATTAAGGTTTAGCCTACTTGCATTATTATTGTCAACCTATTAGACCCGAAAATACATTTATTACAAATCATCATAAATGTTAGAACACCTAATGATTATTAAATTCGAGTAGAAAACTGCATTGATATTATTTATATGTATATCCACACACGTGCTCTGAGTTGTGTCATCATAACTCATAACAGTCATGATCTTTTGACAGCTGACCTCTTGTACTTGAAATAATCTTCATCAGTGTTGCCATGCCAACTTTCTCGTACGGTAGTTAACTTTTTTGAATTTATTTTAAAGATTAGAAAAATCTTTTTTTCCTTCGAATTTTACAACTTATTGGACCATCTCGTGGTGTAGCGGCAGCATTCATATCTGTCATCCCGGAGGTTCGAGTTTGAATCCCAGCTCTGCTCTGCTCTGCCAAGAAGTTTAATTCTGGTCTGAGGGCTGGCACTGGCACGAAGTACATTCAGCCTCATGAGGCAAAACTGAGGAGAAATGAGTTCGGTTCCCACCTCAATCATACTGGGATGTGGTTTTCCGTGTTTTCCCACTTCTACTTAGGAAAATTCAAGGATGGTTCCTAACTTAAGACCATAACTGCCTCCAGGGGCGTATATAAAGTTTTATTTGGGTGGGGGGTTGGAGGGGCATGCTGGGTTTAGGGGGAATGGAATAGCCCCTAAAGAAATGGGGGTCCGGGGTTCCTCCTCTTGTATAATTTGGTGCAAAATGATGAATTTTAAGGCTATCTCACATCACTCTTTATAAGAATTTGTTGTGATGTTTTATGTTTGTTACTGTCAAACACAACTAAGGAAAAATTTATGTTATTTTTTATGAATACACTTATCATGCACACTTTATAGTATTTACGGTATATAAAAAGAATGAACATTACTGCTTTGATCCGGGGCACATAGATCCCGCTGTTCCGCCCCTTAGAGTCTCAATAACTAACTGTTTTGATTTACAACTTACACTATAATTAGGGACCCTGATTTATGGTAATATAAAAGGTTTCAAAGCAGTGAAATGAATTGTTCAAAGTGGTGAAATATATCCATCCATAGTGGTGAAATAACAAAAGCGAGGTGTGAGCGTGCTTAATAACCATGTGTACGGTGCACGGATTTGGTTAAATAATGAACACTATACAAACATTTGGAGGAGTAACAAACAATTTATTCTAGTCTTTTTTTTTTTCGAAAGAACTTAAACTCAAATGAATTTGTGTTCAATACCTAACCTAACATTTACTTCTCCATGACCACCATAGTCCTTTTCTCACTAACTCGTGAGACGTAGGCTATGTTGTCCCCAAAATATTCAGAGCATTGTTTCCATGTATTCAGGACTTCAACCAATCAAGTCTGAGAAGGGACTTCGTTATCCCGCATCTTATGAAACGTTTATATTTTTAAGGTTTCTTATTTCCTATGAAGGGACTATTTCAATTAATTTTAAGTAAATATTTTTAAAAATTTTGTTGGCATTTAGCATTTTAGGGTGAAAATAACATATTTTGCAAAATAAATTTATTTCGCGATATTTCGCGGCTACGATAATTTTAAAAAATGGTTTATTTAGAGTAAATTTATCGTCTTGATAACAGGCCTATATGTGTTTGATGAAATACTTCGCGGATATCGTTAAAACTAAAAATCCGGGACTCGAACTATAATTAAAGTCAAGGGTTTTTGAAGCATTACCAAATTGTTTTATAACTACGCCAGTGTACTAGTGTACCGGTATGGCTCTGTGAATAGATAACAATGCTAGACCGTTGGGACTGTTTTCAGAAGTATAATTTCTGAAGTATGTATTAAACCTACTCAAACTCGGAAAATTCCACTCGGCGATAGCTACAGCAGGGGCGTACTTTTTTTTTCCGGGTGCGGGCTGGCTATCCTGGAAAATTGTGAGTATTCTCAGGGGATTGTCACCGCAAAATACCCAGAAATATCAACCAATACCTTAGAGCATATAACTTTGTGTAATTATTTTAGACAAGAGTTAATTGTAAAATTCTAAGTTTATATAGCCTACAAGTGGCAATGGAAAAATAGTTTTAAAATACAACACAACACAACGCACAAATAAAATGTTTTACTTAATGACTTTTCTATTATGGCCTATGGAGTATGAATGGCAAATACCTAAACTTGTAAACATTTTTATTTTATTTTTTATTTTACAAATTGATAAATTATTTCTCAGAAGTAAAAAGCCTCCGTGGCTTAGGCGGCAGCACGCTGGCCTCTCACCGCTGGGTCCATGGTTCAAATCCCGGTCACTCCATGTGAGATCTGTGTTGGACAAAACGGAGGCAGTCAGGTTTTTCTCCGGGTCCTCCGGTTTTCCCTGTCAAACGTTCATTCCAGCAACACTCTCCACTATCATTTGATTTCATCTGGCATTCATTTAATCATTGCCCCAGGGGAGTGCGTCAGGCCTCGGCAGCCGGCACAGTCCATATCCTCGCCGCTAGATGGGGGCTTCATTCATTCCATTCCTGACCCGGTCGGAGACTGGAAGCAGGCTGTGGATTTTAATTTCTCAGAAGTACCGTAGGCTACTGTGGAATTCTCAGTTTTGCCTCACAAGGCTGAGTGTACCCCGTTCCAGCCCTCAGACCAGAATTAAAATTTCTTGGCAGAGCCGGAAATCAAATTCGGATGTCCGGGGTGGCAGCCAAGAATGCTAGCCACTACACCACGAGGTAGTCTAATTTCAATCTTAATATTCTTAATAACTTAGCCAATAAGTTTAGATTAGGATACAACCAAATTTACAATTAAGTTATTTTATGCTTTATGCTTTATGCTACAGAGACCGGCAAAACTGCCAAAAAGGGTGAAGGCTCTGGAGAATAATAAGATGTTATGTTGTTACACATAAGATCAAAGCAAACTGATTGTCACACTGTTTACATCGCTCTATCGTCGCCTCGCTTTGCAACGTTGCCATATGTCGCTTAGTAACAATAGTACATGATTGATAAGTATAAACAAATATTGTATGTGTACCCGTTATTATTACAGTTTTCCTGACGCCAACCTCATGAGAGAAGTTAATGGGAGATGAAATGAATGATGGTGAATGAAACTGGGCAAGGATGTGGGAGGAATCGGCCGTAGCCTGTTAGAAGGTACCGTCCCAGCATTTGCCTGGAGTTGAAAATGAGAAACTGCGGAAAACCATCTCAAGGACGGCCGTGGGGCTCAAACCCACGCGTCTACTGAGTCAGCCGAGCGCTTGGCCCCATGATCTAACGCTGCGCTTTAGCGAGCGTAGCCACCACTGTCGGTAGGCTAAAGGCTATGTGACTAAATTTCGGTGGGGGGTTCACCCCCCCCCCCCATACTGTATAGGCCCCTGGCTGCCTCATTTCCAATCCTTGGGAGAGAGGGGGGGGGGGGGGTCCGTGGTGGCGTAGCGGTCAAGCTGTTGGCCTCTGACCAAGCTGGACCGGGTTCGATTCCCGGTCAATGTATGTGAGATTTTCGAAGTGAAATGCCATGTCCTGTGGTTCGTATTCCACGTAAAAAGTAGGTCCCGGGGCTCATGATAGCATGATTAACGGTCACGTAAAACTAAAAGCTTCCTTCCTTTCTAATAATAATAAAATATAATAATGAACAAGCAAAGAAAATTGGATTGCAAATCTCATTTGATAAAACAAAATTTATGACAGATATAAAGAATGCCCCATCTGAAATTGAAATTGGTACTGACCATATATCTCGTGTGAAGGAATTTAAATATTTGGGTGAATGGATTACCGACAATTGTAATGAAAAGAGGTCCATTACAACAAGAATTCAAAAAATGGAAACTGCTTTTCAGTTAACGAAAAATACTTACAACAAAAAGTCTTTCCTGGAAATGCAAAATTCAACATTATACAACAGTGATCGGGCCTGAAGCTCTCTACGCTTCAGAAACTCTCACTCTTCAACATAGAACACTTCGAGATCAGTTGGAAGTGAAGGAACGTAAAATAATGAGGAAAATCTTAGGGCCGAGAATCAAAGATGGTGTTCATCTTCCAAAGCCAAATGCTGAAATATATAAAACCATCTCCAAAATCACAGACAAAATGCGTATGCGACGAATCCAATTCTTGGGGCACCTGGAAAGAATGGACCCAAATAGACTAACTCACAAAATTCACACATACTTGAAAAACAAAACAACTAGATCAAATTGGTACAAACAGACTGAAAAAGACTTGCAAGAATTAGGATCGCCAAATCTCCTAGACCGAAATGTCATCAGAACACTTGCACTCACACGGGGTTTCGAGGAGGAAGAAAGACGGCCATACCACCATATCTGGTCTGCACAACGGAAGCAAACCCATTCGTTGCGTATGAAGGAGTGCTGGGCTGCAAGAAAGGCTAACCATTGTTGATTCCGCGTGGTCCTAAGAGACCCATTCGCGACGAAGAAGAAGAAGAAGAATATAATAACCCCTGGCAGTAGAGCCCATGAAGGGCCTAGGCCTATCAAGCGACAACTGCCCAGCCATTTGGCCTGCAGATATTGGAGTGACGCGTGGTCAGCGCATCGGGTACTCTCGGCCGTTAATCTTGGTTTTCGTGATCGGGGTGCTGCCTCACAGCTACTCAATTGTCCTCTCGAGTTTGAGTGCACCCCGTTCCAGCCCTCACGTCAGTTCCTGAAATCCCTGAAGGCAGGGGCGGATCTAGGGGAGGGCGAGGAGGGTGACTGCCCAGGGCCCCGCACCAAGGATTGTTTTAAATTTATTTGATTAATTAATTATACTTTTAAAACTTTTCAAACTAATTTATAATTCATATTCTTTTTTCAGTGTGATATAACCTCCCGTGACCGTTTAGCAAGTTTAGATTTCAGTGAAATGTTGGAAGACTTCAGACGGGAAAAAAGTCGCAAAGTAATATTTTAATATTTCAGAGTTTTCATAATCTTATTCGAGGGGACTTAAGGGTTTCTTTCATATTACTAAAAAAATGTACTGTAGTGTATTCAAAATATTGTAACTATTCTTTATTTTATTACCTACTAGCTGTACCCGGAATCAAAGAAAGTGTCGGCGTTGTAACTTTGTTTGTTGAAGTGCTTTTGGATTCCCAATATTTTTTTCTCTTTCCGTTAACCACTTCTAAACTACTGTAAAATTGATTTACTATCTCAAAAAATCATGGGAGCGTGCTCAGCAACTCACCACAGTTTCATCGCAATGAAATGAATGGTAAAGGAACGCATACGGGAATTTGTAGAAACGATTCGAGCGCCATCATCCATTTGTTGAATATACTCGTACGCTACATATTGTAAATGGATTTACTGTACCCAACTAGGGTTGGTACAGGATATGAACTTCTGATCTTTAAGATGAAAAGAAGTCCAGCTACACGCTAGCAGTGAGGAAATAGGAAGTGATTCAGGCCATGACGCAGAACATTGACAGCTTTATCTGGAGATACGTGGTGCAAGCGATAGGTGAATCACGAGAGCAGTCACGCTGGGATGAATCAACCAGAGCAGATTAGCGGGGGAATCACCACTGAGTGCTAAGATCGGCATTTTTCTGGCAACATTGGATTGCGAATCAACACCGCAAAGTTGTGAAATAAGCCGTTTTCGCGGAAACGATGCAAAATTACAACAATAGGCCTACGGGGATCAGAATAATCCAGGAAATTATGAATTAAGCAAGGTTAAGAGTGAATAATTTAAGCCCAGGAAAAAAGCACTTAGTCAACAACTACGTCATTAGGCGGAGCCAAGCGAAGGTAGTGGGAAGAAGAGAAAGAAACTCAGTCGCCCACACAGCTGAGGAGCCTTGTAGATTTTATTTAAATTAACTAGACGATCGATTTTCAGGAAACGAAATGGTAATGAGACGTTTGGGTTATAGGGAACATAATGAGAAATTTTTCAGAAACGTGCGACGTCTATCAGAAGTTAGCTCCAGGAAGAAGGCAAAAGTAGTTTATTTTTGCAAGTTCCCAATAAATAGCCCAGGTTTCAACCACAGAGCATGCAGTTTTCCGACAGCCCGAGGCTACATCAAATGCTGTATCTGTCCGCCTGAGAGGGGTGTGACGTTGGAGCATCATCGAATGCAGTTTGCAGTTTCGGTCAGCCCGAGAGGGGCGTGACGCTGGAGCATCAAGTACAGTCTACTACAGACCTCGTATGGAGGTGTTACATCGAATGCAGTATCCGTCAGCCAAGTGAGGCTATAGGCTGTGTCAGAAGCAGTTCATCATCAGTAAGCGGGGAGAAGATACACGCTGTCTCCTAAAATGAAGAAGCGCTGCATTATACCCGTCACAGTTCAGTTAAGCCCGGGGAGGCTCGGCGAAATTCCGCACAGTATTTAAGTATACAGTACGCAGTATTATCAAACTGCCGGGACGGAAGTCCGTCCTCACACTAGTAAAGACTCATCGTACTCCTCCTGTATGGAGAAGTTACAGCAAGTAACGCAGTTCGTTACCAACCGCAAAAAGTGGATCGTGTTAAGACGAATTAACAATCATCAGTATCCGCGGTTTCAACAAAAAGTTGTATGTGCGTGGTAATATAAATCCGCTACGGTTGTTTATAAGTGATCACTAAAGCACTTGTGCTGGATCAAATAAATTATACGTTACTCGAAAACCGTGACGAAGTAAAAATTGCGCCGCGACAAATTCTAGAACAGTAATAAGGTAAAATACAGCAGTCCAGATCAGTAGAGACATTACACTGGAGGTCATCGTTTCGATAATACAGACAGGTCTCCGTGAAAGTTAAGTGAAAGACCACAGTATTAAGAGACAGTTATTGGAACGAAATCCAATAATTCAAGTAAATGGACACGGGTTCGAGACCCAAAAACAAATATAGTGAACTTTAGCGAAGCTACAGTGTGTCAAATAGGAACGTAGCAATAAAGACATTCTCGTAGGAGAAATAAGGGAACATGTCGCAGATAAGGACAAAATACGGTACAGAAGTAAGCGGGCCATAGGTTCGATAGACCGCTACGTAAACGTAGGACTAGTAAAAATTGAAAATCGCTAATGAAAGGACGATAAAATAAGTCAAAATAGACTATATAAAAGACAGGGCAGAGACTAGATCCAGTGAAGAATTACGAGCCGCTCGAGTTTGCATCACGTCCAATGCAGGGTCCGGGGATCTCATTAGGGCGTTGACCACCGATAAAACGTGCCAAGAGTCACTGAAATGTGGTGAAAATTAGTGCAGTGTAAATAAGTTACAAGATATATGTGTTTTAGTGTTAATACAGTATTTTACAAATTAATGATGTGTTTAAATTTACAAAGGTCGATTGGACCTAAGTGAGGTGCCGCTCACAAAAGAAAGTGCCATGGAAGAGTGCTAATTATGTCGTTAGGTGGGTGAAATCCTTCCCAAGGATGGATCCGAAGACGGAGCACACTGGTGAGTCATGATTTTTCATTAAAAATTGCAGATGTACGATGTACTGGCTCGATGGGATCGGTCGTAACTGGGGAGTTTAACGATCGAACTCATCGGGTAGTTGAATGCACTTATATAACTGAAATGTTGAAATAATAAAAATAAATAATTGCGATAATGACCTCGCAAAATAATTATATGAATGGGATCAGTAATGAAAAGTAATAAAAAAACAAGAAATGAAATAACAAATAATAAGTGATTTGGAGGGAGAAATCGAAAATATAATTTAAATGGCTTAACATTTCGCCATAGTAAAAGCAGATAATGAATAAATATGCATCATAATAAAATTGTTAAAATAAATAATGAAAAGGAAAAATATAAATAGTTTGATCTTACAATTAAATGGCAAATTACAAAAAAGTTGAAATAAAAATAATTGAAAGTTCGAAGTGAAAATAATAAAAATAAATATTATCGAGTTGTTATGCATTAAAAATAAAGTGATAATAAAAATTGAAATAAGGAACTCAAGTAATAAACGGAACGAAATAAATTAAATATCTTGACGTATTGTTGTCAAATGATCAATTTTATAAATCTCTAAAAGTAATTGGTGATTTAAAACACCCAAAGAAAATGTATTATCACAGGCTAGCGATCCAGAATTATGAAGATTAAATGATAGGAAGGCTGAGGTCTTACCGCTATAAATGAAATATTAATTTGAGATATTAAATAAACCGCGAATAACCAAGCAAGAAATCGTTGTTGCCAAAAGGGGCAAATAATCAATAAATGAAGCTAAAAGCTAATAAATGTGCGTTAATCAGGATATAATCAATAGGGAGATGGAGTCTCATCGAAATATTGTGGGTGAAAGATTCCCCTTTCTGTATTGTTGTTGTATGTAAACGTCGTGTTATATTGGGTAGGTGAAATTCCCATAAACTGTATTGCCATATTGAAGCGTTGAAAATAATAGTTACATTGTAAGTCCGATCAGGCTGTGTTAAATAAATATTGTAGGCCAAAATCGTCGAATGAAATATACATGTGAGACCATGAGGGCATTGTTATAATTATTGTCGGGCATAATCGTCGAAATAACGCGTTGTAAGTGAATATACATGTGAGACCATGAGGCATTGTTATATATAAAGGATGTAGGCAATAATCGTAGAATGAAATTTGCAAGTAAGACCGATAACGGCATTGATATAAATAATATTGTTAGAAGACGTCATACAAATTGTGATTAAAGTTGGTGTAGTCAACTATTAGGCATCCTCTCCGGAATAAGTTATATATATCCTGTAAAAAACGAAGTATAAATAATGATAATAATAATAATTAAAAGCAGGAACAAATAGCTGTTTTAGAAGTGAAACAAAAGTCTTGGTAAATCATATGGTTTGAGATATAAACAAAGATGTAAGCGTGGTGGCTGGCTAGAAGCCATACATCAAGCGAAGCATCACCAGAGGGGCAAGGCAGCTGTGAGCGCCCGACCTACCGTAATGTGTGAGTGAGACAGAAAGTTAATGGGTTCTGCGGTAAAGTAAAGGTCTGTCATAGACTAACAATAAAAAGGCCATTATGTAAAAGTTTTTATTAAAATATGCAAGCTGTAATTAACTTATATAATCACAATGCTGGGATGGAGACCATTCTCCAGAATATAAGTTTGAAGCATTTACATGAATTTTGACGGGTTTTGTCAAACACTTTTATTGTAAATAAAAGGATTCCTTCCTCAAAAGAATGAAAGAATGGGTTGTGAAAAATATTGTTTAAAGATGAATAAAAGATCCCACACAGTGCATGGTACGCTGCAAAGAAAGATCACCTGATGCATGAGGATGGGACTGGTAGAACAAGGGTTTGATTCACAGACATGGCATGTTTCTTGTACAGTATTTTAAAATATGTAAAATCTGAGGCTTTGTGGAGGATTACTAGTAAGGTCCAAAGGACTAAATAAGTGGTAAATAAATGATAATTATGTAACGTTAAAGAAATCCAGAAGGGTAAAGATTGAAATGAATATAAATGTCCAAAGCCTTGGAAAGTTATATGACTTGAATGATAGGCGCGCTTGACGCCTTAGTAAAATATACTACAAAAACTTATAATTAGATTTAAGCAAGACAAAGTGGTTACAAAGTGGTTACAAAGTTCATAGAATAATGAAATGACATTATAGTGATCTTGATAAATTTTAACAAAGTGATTTTGAGTTTTGAATGACACTTGAAGAGACTATGCCAAGTGATTAATTTTTAGTTTGAATGGCACTTGAAGAGACTATGCCAGTTGATTGATTTATTTTAACATATTTTGAGTGACACTTGAAGGAATTATGCCAAGTGATTGATTTTTCTTACATGTTTTTGAGTGAATATATATATATATTTTATGAATTAAATTCTGTAAAATTGTAATGTTGTGTTTTTCCTCAAATCCTTGTGAACCTTGAGTATTCCATATGCGATGTTTAATCAGCGGTGGAGGGAACGTACCATACCCAGAAACCGCAGAGCAAAAGCCGAGTGCTGATTAATCATCATCCGTGTAAACGGGCACATTAATAAGTCGAAAACCTTCCCTGGTGTGTACACAACTCATGAAAGTTTCATCGCAGTCGGATGATTGGCATATGAACGCATTTGTTGAATATACTCGTACGCTACATATTGTGAAATGGATTTACTAAGTCGAAAACCTTCCCTGGCGTGTACACAACAACTCATGAAAGTTTCATCGCAGTCGGATGATTGCCATATGAACGTATACGGGATTTTGTTTAAAAGATTCGCGCGCCGTCACTCATTTGTTGAATCTACTTGTGCGCCACCCATTGAAAAACGGATTTACTAATTTGGACTGTACTCAACTCACCAAAGTTTTATCATAATCGAATGAATGGTATATGAACACACGGGACTTGGTTGAAACGATTAACGCGCTGTCGCTGATTATTGAATCTACTCGTGCGCTACATTTTGTAAAATGGATTTACTAAATCAGAAATCTTTGCGTGAGTGGAAACAGCATTTCTCCAAATTTCATTGCAATCGCATGAATGGTATATGAACGCATACGGATTTTTTTAAACGACACGCGTGCCGTTACTCATTTGTTGAATCTATTCATGCGGCTACATATTATAAAAAGAATTTACCAAGTCAGAAACCTTTCCTGGAGTGTGCACAATAATTCAACCAAAGTTTCATAGCAATCGGATGAATGGTATATGAACGCATACGGGACTTTGTTTAAGCGATTCGCGTGCCGTCGCTCATTTGTTGAATCTACTTGTGCGATTCCTAATGTAAACAGGATGTACTAAGCCAGAAACCTTCCCTAAAGTGTACACAACCTCTCACCCAATTTTCATCGCTATCGGACCAATGGTATGTGCAGTGGCGGACTGGCTCTCGAGGGCCCACTCGGGAGTTCTTACAGAAGGCCTCCCCTCCCCCTCCCCGTACCCCCGTGGTGGGAAATGTAGGGAAAATAGGCAAAAAATAATTCCTGTTTTTTTTCGTTTAATTTTACTTATTGAACACAAACACAATAAACATAAACAATTGAAGCAGAAAACAGCTTAGTAGCTAATTACAGAGGCAATATGCTTGAACAATAAAATCACAGCAACAATCGCGAAAGTTCAAAGGATATTCTAGCAACACTATCTATAATTTTGTCTTTGTCAATCGACGTCACCAGGTCGTACTCGACGTTCATCAAAAACAGAGGTTCAAATATCTCTTGCGAAATCGTGGACCTTAACTTAGTTTTGACAATCTTGACTTTTGAGAACACCCTCTCACAAGTTATTTGCATGCAAGGTAGTGTCAGAACGAATTGATAGACGCAATACAGATTAGGAAACAGTCCTGATTGCTGGACAATATCCCGGACGATATTAAACGCACAATTTAGACATCTTTTACATTTAGGATAACTTTCTTTGATCTCGTCAGATTCTTCATCAACATCAACTTGTAAGTCAGTTTCAAAGGGAACATCATCTTTGCTAGGCTCAAATGTTTCATTTAAATCTTTGGTTAAGGAAAAGTACTGCGCCGCAAAAGTTTTTAATTCTTTGGATAGTGTACATTTATCTACCTTAGCTAATTTTGCAACTTCCCTTAACGCGTTTTCAGGCAATCCGTTTGTGATAACATCATTGAAATTTTTAGGATCTAAGCAAGCACAATCTTTGAGAAGATCCGCGTTAGCAATAAATCTACGATCTATGCTAGACTTAGCTACATCGATAATATTCAAGTACGTCTCAATCCTGTACACATCTTTTGGATTTTTTGGTCTTTCGTCATCAGCTTGTTCACCAGCCATTTTTTTTGGTTCTTTTCATTTTCATTGGTTTAAAGTCCTCCTGCAAATGAAAATCCTCTGGGACACCAGCCGCATCGGGATCATGTAAATTCAATCTCTGGTTTAAAAGGGCAGCAAAATTTTTGCTCTTCTCATACAGCGACTCAAAGTGTTCGTCGCTCCTTTTTTTCTCAATCTCTTTTGCAAGTTTTTCCACCATATTGAACGCGGTCAAGTAGTTTAAAGACTTAGATTGTAAATATTTTGACGCAACTGAACTCGCCTTAAAATATCTAGGTACACAGCAGCAGTTAAAATGTTCTCAAACTTGCTCCAGTTTCTTACCCGTGCATTTGCTAGAAACTTTGTTTTTGCATCAAAAGTCGAGCCCCGTGAAACAATTTTGAACAAGGCTTCCAATAAAATAGCGAATTTTGAAGTAGAAATCGATTTCTCGTGAACATCTAGATCTATTTGAGACGAAAGAGCTTTGTCCTTGCTCCACCAACTGGTTTTTCCGATAACCTGTAACCTGCTCATTTTCCTATTACCAGACTCAGCCTGCTTTTTTACTTCCCTTAGAACATTCATACGCTTATGCGATTCGGAGAAAAACACTGCTGTTTCCTGCACTAAACCGAAAAAAGTTTTCGCTAGAAAGGCCACATTCGGTCGCGTCTACCATGACTAGATTAAGATCGTGTCCAATGCAGTGCGTAAACAATATGTCTGGATTCAAAATTTTAAAGTGGGCTTGCAATCCCTCGTACTTAGCTGACATATTGGCAGCGCCGTCAAATGAACAACCATTCAATTTTACGATTTCTACTTTCATTTCGGAAAATTCTTTACAGATGAGATTGTAGAGAGCTTTTCCTCTAGAGTCATGAACAGCGAGCAAACGAAGCAATCTTTCATGAACTTTTCCGTATAATACGTAACGCACTACCACAGCCATTTGATCCAAAACAGAAACGTCCTGAGTGGAATCAACAAGAAGACCAATCCACGTTGCTTCCTTTAAATCTGAGATTATCTGTGCTTGCAAGCATTCACCAATAGCTTTAATTAACTGGTTAATGAACGTTTTTGACAGAAAAGTGACCAGAAATCCCCTCCCTGCTGAAGGTTCTCCCCCTTTTTCTTTTCGTTTTTCCTTCATTCGCTTACTAAGCTCAATGCACGTATTGATATGTTCTTTGAGTACGACATCATGGTCTTTAAGAAATAACACCAACTCTAAAAAGTTGCCGTGGTTAACAGACCTATCCTCCAAACTATAGGCAGCCTCATCCGACGTTCCTCTATAAGCAAGCCCTTGCTTCCCAACAAACACAATTACATCAGTCAACCTCTTTACAATTTGGCGCCTTAGCTCAACCTCTTGCCTACGCATTTCCCTAAGATTGACATCAATGCAACTAGTAATGTCCCTACTAACGGCTGCTTGCAACAAAGCATCACAGGCATTTAAGTGATTCTTGGATTTCTCATGATTTTCAACAGAACCGTAAACATGTTTCGCGTCTTTTACCTCATGACCAGTAACAAAGCTGGATAAGTTACCTCGAAAGTCAATGTTTCTCCCAAAAACCATGCATATTGTGCAGAAAATTTGCATTTTCTCACTGCAATACGAAAGCCACTTGCGCTTTATTTTCTCGCCTGATGGCAACGTATAAAAGTAAAGTTAGTGTTAGGTTCACTTCTCAATAAATCACATAGACTCCTCTAGAATGCATATTTTATTATTTGTTGTGGAAAGGTTCACAATTCACACGACACACACCATATTGTTTTTGACACTGAACTTCACTGATATCAAAGACTATGTCAAAGATACTGCACTACACTCTTGTGCTTACTGCCAACACAACATTCTCCCACCTTGAGTTGTGGAAACAACTCAACAAAACAATAAAATAACATAACACACATATTTTCACAAACTAAATGAACACAGAAATAAATAAGTCACTCAAAATATCTCTTTGGTTTAACCACCACTCTCCCACTACTGGTTTTGATGAGATCAGAAGTATTAGTAGATGGTTTAACCGTCTTTGGATTTTTCTCCTTCTCATTTTCATTCCGCTCAACTTGCAGTCTTAAAGCATGATCTTCTCCAGATGTCACTTCAAGTGGATACACCCTCTGTACTGGCCTCAGTAGCTCTCCTTTTGTAGTCGCCAAGCGAACAACTCTCACGACACCACCTTTGCCAGGGATGACCTCCGTCACTCTTGCCAGCGGCCAGTCTAGTCTCTTCGTGTTGTCACTGGCTACCAGTACTACTTCACCTACGCAGGGTTTGTGATGACTTTTCCTAATGTGGTTCTTCTGTATTAGCTGTCCAAGATATTCATTCCTGAATCTTACCCTTAATGTTTCCTTTACTTTCTGTCTGTACCTGAATCTTCTGTCAAGTTTTATGTCCTCGATCATGTCGATATCGGGCATTCCAATCTCCCTGACTTCCTGTAGGAACATTGCAGGGGTGATAGCCATCAAGTCTTCTCCATCATTGGACAGGTAAGTAAGTGGTCGTGAATTCATGACAGCTTCAATGTCACACAGAACAGTCATCATTTCTTGGTACGACAGACATGACCTTCCCAGAACTTTCCTGAGTATTTGTTTGAGGACACCAATCAGCCTCTCCCACCATCCTCCCCACCATGCTGCAGTGGGAGGATTGAATTTCCATTTTATTTGGTGTACAGAACTATATTCAGCAATTTTATCCCACTGAATTGTCTCCAACATATTGCAGGTGCCTTGAAAGTTTGTCCCATTGTCACTATAGACAATCATTGGCCTTCCACGTCTGGACACGAAGCGCCGAAAAGCTTCGAGGAATGTTGCAGTAGCCAAAGATGTTACTAACTCCAGGTGTACTGCACGAAAAACCGCACACGTGAACAGACAGACCCAGGCTTTCTCTCCACCTTTCAAAATCAGAGGCCCGGCAAAGTCGACCCCTGTTATTTCAAAAATTGAGGCTTCTCTTACTCTGTCTATGGGGAGATGAGTTTGTTCTGCTTCAAGATGTTTTCCATGGTACCTCCTGCAGACAACACATGTTTTAATTGCACCCTTCACCGTTCTCCTTCCTCCGAGGATCCAATATTTCTGTCTGAGCCCACTGAGCAGAATCTGGGTTCCAGCATGACATAAGTCTTTGTGCTTCTCCCTAATGAGAGCGTGAACTGCTGTATGCTTCGCAGGAAGGATAGCAGGACAACGGAAAGCATAATCATCTTTGCGCGATATAATTTTTGTTTTCAGTCTCATCACTCCCTCATCATCCATGAAAACACATAGCGAGTTGAATCTTTCATCCTTTTCACCAACAAAACACTCCTTTTGTATGAACTTCATCACGCCTTTTTCTGCTTCTGTGGTTTCTTCAATGGATAGTTCGGTAGTTCTTCTATTATTTTCCTGTCGACAATTATACAGAAACCTCAAGATCCATCCTATCATACGAACTGTTCTACGGAAAGTTGAGAAATAGTCAAGGTGCCATTCTTGGGTATTGGACTTGTCTTCTAACACCGTCATAGTGTTGACTTTCTTTTTTCTTTCTTGGAAGACTTCATCATCGTTTGTTGAAATTTCGGGGCTAGGCCATTGTGTAGTGGATTGTTTTAGCCATTTTGGCCCTTCCCACCATCTCTGTTGAAGTAACTGTTTTGTGCTACATCCCCTTGATGCCAGGTCAGCCGGATTCATGGTTCCTGGAACATGCCGCCACTGTTCTATTCTGGACAGTCTTCGAATTTCTTGCACTCTGTTCCACACGAAGGTCCCCCAAGGTTCGTCTAACTTGATCCAGGACAACACAGTCGACGAGTCACTCCAATAATAAGTAACGATTTCTTTTGCAGTTAATGTTGGCAGTACTGACGTCACTAGTCGAACCCCTATTGTAGCTGCTAATAATTCCAGGCGTGGTATGGTGATACTCTTCTTGGGTGCCCCTCTTGTCTTGGCTTGTACAAATCGTAGCTCTATATTGTCAACCCTCTGTATTCGCAAGAATATAACTGCAGCATACGCAGTTTGACTGGCGTCGCAGAACACGTGAAGAGATATATCTTCAACCGACTGGACACTACCGATCAAACATCTAGGAATCTTAATCTCAGACAGCTGAGGTAGTTCTGCCAACCACTTCATGAATCTTCTCTTTGTTGTTTCGTCTACTCTGGTGTCCCAACCCAAGTCAGTGGCCCATAGTTCTTGCAAGATTAATTTTGGACAGAGAAATACCGGACATGAGAAGCCAATAGGGTCAAACACCTTATGTGCAGCTCCTAGTATAGCTCTTTTGGTGATTACATCATATTTGAAATCGTTAACATGAGTTAGATTCAGTTCAATGGTATCTTCTCCTTTATTCCAAATGAGCCCTAGCACATGAGTAAGATTTTCAGCTGTACCATCCTGAGAATACTCCCACCCTCGGAGATTGAAAGATGCCTTATCCATTATTATGCTTGCCTCTCGCATGAATGAATGAAGGTCATTTCTGTTGTTAACACTAATAGCACAGTTATCCACATAAAAACATTCTTCCAATCTTTCTATTGTTGAAGTTGAGTAGGAACTATTATCGACTGTTTGTCTCTTCAACTCGTTCAAGTGGAGTTTGATGGTTGCCGACAATAGGAACGGAGAACATGCAAGTCCAAAGACAACTCTATTGTGACGGAACACTTCTACCTTCCCTGTACTTTCCTCCTCCCACCAAAGGAATCTCAGAAAATCACGGTCTCTAGGATTGACACTTATTTGAAGAAATGCTTTTTCTACATCGGCCGTCACACCGATCTGATTTTCTCTGAACTTCAGTAGCGAACTAGGGATCAACTCTATGAAGTTAGGCCCTTTTTCAATACATTCGTTCAGAGATGGAGCGTTTCTCTGCTTCGCCGAGGCATCAAAAACAGGCCTGATCTTGGTGGTGCTGTTTTCTTTGAAGACAGGTCGGTGAGGTAGATAATGTCCACTATTCTTCAGTTCTTCTTCAGGTACCCTCTCGATGATTCCTTGCTCCAACCAACTTCGTAAGACATTATCGTATTCCTGATAATGTTGTTCAGCTTGTAGTTTCTTTGTAGTGATTTCTAATCTGTGCTGAGCAATTTCTCTGTTGTCAGGGAGAGGTGGATGTTGTTCACTCCAAGGCAGACACACTTCATATCTGTTATCTTCATTCAGCCGTGCAGTCTCAAGGAAGTTATTTCTAACACGCTCATTCCTCTCGACGATAGATTCTTTTACAACAGGGTCAGTAATTCCAAAAATTTCTAAGTCCCAGAGATCAGAAATTCTTGTATGTTGGGAAAACAATGATGACACTAATAATGATGCCGAATCCCTTTGGGCCTTGTTACCTATGACTTTTCCCATTAGTGTCCACCCTAGGGAAGTCTCCACCAAAACTAGGCCACATTTTAGTTGATGTTTCCTCCCAGTGAGCAGTTCACCCGCCTTATCGGCCCCAATCAGAATCTGCACAGGCCCTCTCTCTCGTACATCAGTTAAACATATTTTCAGATCCCTTATCTCCTCACTCCAAGAACCATTCTTAATATATGGGACATCTTCACAAATTATCTCTTGGCTTAAAACTTCCAGCTCCTTGGAATAGTTTCCCTCCAATCGCTTTAAACTTATTCTGTAACAGTCGTGTTTTGCTTCTCGAGAACGTACTCCACCAAACAAGGAATGTATTAACGTTTCCTTCCTGATTGACTGATACCCCATTTCTTCGGCTAGGTCACGTGCAATGTAGGATTTAGTAGACCCAGTATCAATGACAGCTCGTACAGTTTTTTGTTTACCCTTTCCTTTAACGACAACTGCCAGGGTTTGCAAGTACACCTCAGGAGAACAAGACACATTAGCTAAAGCCTTATCCACATTATTGCCATCCTGGTGAACCAAATTCCTGTCTTCCTCGTAATTCTGTTTGGACACACTTTCATTTTCTTTGTCACGGAGCTTATAACACATTAATACAACATGTTTACCACCACAAACAATGCACCTGACAATCGATTTACAAGCTGTACTTGCATGGCCCTTCTTTAAACAATTGAAGCAACAGTGTTTATCAGTTAAGATTTTCCTTTTCTCCCCTACAGTCATTTTTTGAGCTTTAATGCACTCTGGGCTCGAATGAGGCTTAAGACAAAAAACACACTCCTGTCTCTTAGAAACATCAGCAAACAAAGCAGAAGCAGTAGGTATATTTGGTTCAATAACATCCCTTGGTTTCTTGTCTCCCTTAATCTTAGATCCTTGGGATGTGCTAATACTAAACCCTTTCATAGCCAATGAAATTCTTTCTTCACTTACTACTTCATTTTGAAGAAAAGCCATGAGCTGCTGCAAACGATCTTTGGATACGGAATCACACCTGAAGGAAGTATTCCTCTGCCATGCTCTTAATAGGTCTTCTGGCAAAGATGATTCAATTAGGGGATACAGCATTGCAGTACATTTTTCTGTAGTAACGCCTAAACTTTCCAGCGATCTGAGATGTGACTCTAATTTATCATACAAGCTACTAAGTGTTGGCCTTTCTTTGGAATTGACTGCATTCGTCAATACTAGTTTGAGCAATTCACGAACATAAACTTCCACCTGCAAGTCCTCTCTACCAAATCGAGCTTGAAGACTCTCTATAGCTTTGTCATAATTCTTGGCAGTGGGTGGAAAACTAGTAACTAATTCATATGCTCTGGAACCTTCTGTCATAGCCTGAATTAAATATTGGAATTTATCTTCCTTCCCAATGTCCTCATCCTCGTGAATTTTACGGAACTGGCTCCAAAAATATAACCAATCAATTATTTCACCAGAAAATTTCTTAAATTCTATTCTTGGAAGTCTATATTTCTTTTTATCACAAACATTGTCATTCACTACACTTTGTGGAGGGGTAATGGAAACAACGGGATTCATAAAACGTGTTGCTTTTGTTCTACAGCTAAGGAATTTGTGTTTGTAATCATCAGCTGATTCACATTCCGTTTCTATTTCGTCATCCTCACACTCGTCGTCTATCATCTGTTGAAATATTAATCCATCTAAATTAGAGATATCATCATACTTTTCTTGAAGGATTTCAAGTTGCACTTGCACTTTTTCCGTTTCAGTTTGATCATCTTCTAACAACGCCATTAGTTGATTGTGTGAGCGCGTAAATAACCGCCGCTTTACGGTTCTTTCTTTAGAGAGTCTTTCCATCTTCTTTATTCACGGGAGCCTTTTACTATGAATGAATCGTGTCACTGGTCGCCATAAAATGTTAGGTTCACTTCTCAATAAATCACATAGACTCCTCTAGAATGCATATTTTATTATTTGTTGTGGAAAGGTTCACAATTCACACGACACACACCATATTGTTTTTGACACTGAACTTCACTGATATCAAAGACTATGTCAAAGATACTGCACTACACTCTTGTGCTTACTGCCAACACAACAGTTAGTTTGTTTGCAAAAGGCAACTTATAAGGACACTCTTCCGAAGAAGGTTGAATCGGATGATTTTAAAAAAATGCTAATTTGGCATCAACACTAGAATCCTTTGCGGGAGGTAAAAAATCTATAAGAGACACGTACGCTGAATGTGGCTCGCGCTAGCTTCGAGGGAAAGAACTATTGCTACTACAACCTTCTTTTTCAGATTTATTAGCCTTGTTAGTTTGTTCTGTATCCTGGTTCCCTGAAAAGGCCGAGCTGTGTTCGGCACTGTTATCTTTTGCTTCATTTTCAATGTCCACGGCACGCTCACTATCGGGAGTTGACACAGCCTCTACCTGTAACGGTACCGGTACGTCGTCGCCAGCGTTCTGCTCGTTTGTTGAAGAAGCGCTTGCGGTCTGTAAGTCCACGGGCTCCCGAGACGTACGAGCGTCAATCCCGGCTGTGGCTTCTCGATAGACTTCGCTCGGAAATGACACTGAACTCTGCTGGCAGCCTCCACTGTTTTCTCCATCGACCCCATGGGATTCCTTTGGATGAGTTGACAGAGCAGAAGGAGGTTCATCTCGGTTATTAGTTCCGAGTCCGTCGCCTTTGTTCTTATCACCGTCCTCCGAGTCCGAGAGCGGTTTGTCGACGACACCTCGGCTTTCTCGATCTGTGAAAGCAAAAACAAACTTACTTTATACATCTGAATGGAGCGATGTGCACGTTTTAAAGCACGAGTTTTAGAACATAGCGTTATAAATCAAATATATTTTATGTATGTATTAGGAAAAAATAGTGTTTTCTTCACAGTAGACGACAAAATTAAAAAAGAAAACCCTGTGCACAGGAATTTTTAAATTACAGAAGAAAACAAGTACGTGGAAATTGCAGCTTGCTAACCTTGCACAGCGCAAAGCGAAAGTCAAGTCATAACTCACATTACGTAAGACATTTTTTTTCCAATTTGCTATCCGTGCCTTCCCCAACCCTACAACAAGGTTGTGTTTCATATAGATGTTAATATTTCATCAGTAGTATTTTCTCGAATCCCCTCCCCTTACTCTTGCAAGATTTTCGTTTCGTAGAGAAACTTGAATAAATCAACGATAATTTACGACCTTTGCAATTTAATGACCTGTTCTCCCCTTTTAAAAATATTGCCACTAAAAAGGATCATTATCGCATCAACTCAGAGTAAAAGTGATTTGATTAGGTATCGTTCATTTTTTTTTTACAAAATGAGCAAAATAGAAATACGTTTAGGTTCTAAGTATTTACTTATCTACAAGAGATTCACAGCAAAGTACCGCACCACGTTTCGTCGTAAGAGATACGGTATCATCTTCTTAAGAACGTAGCAAAAATTCTCACGCGCAAGATCTCGCCAACACGCCAACCTCCCTCGCCGCCTTTCCTACCCTCCCATGAAAAGTTGCGATGAGATTTTCTCCGACCCTCGATCCTCCCCCTTTTCAATCACGTGTTTTGCGTATGACCCTTTGACGACATATGTTTTCTTAGAGTTGACATAATTTTTATAAATTATATTAGTAATGAGTGTACATGCAAACAAAACACTGCACTTATTTTAAACATAGTACTACATACCTGTGCTCCTTGCTTCGTAATCAAGCACAGTGAACAGTTTCTTTTGCTTAGGATCTGATCCAGCAGCTTCCAGAGCACTTGTCTCGCGTATTTTCTTCTTTTCGTGTCCGCTTTTGCGTTGTTGAGGCTTCTTGTTTGGTTGCAGCATTGTTGTCGAGCATTGGTCTATCGTTGCATAATTTTTTTGGGATTTCCGGTATCTTAATTAAGGTACACGTAGGCTTAGTGTGTAACTGACAACTGATTTACAGGCCCTTTTCCCATAGACACATCAGATCAGTCAGTAGTTATTCCGCCCCAAAGTAATCCAGGAAGACTTCGCTTCACGTTAACAATCAGACGCACACTCGATTCGCACTGCACTTAATGGCAAACTTGTTTATAACGACTGCGGTAGGCACTTCAAAAAGCTGATCACACCTTAATTGCACTGTTAAGGCTCCTGGGACGGCAACAAAAAATCACAGCAGTGCGTAGGCTAAAACAATAGGGATGTCACCAACTCGTCAAGAGACGCAGCCCAGCCTCTGCTCGATCACCATGCGCGCGCAGGTGCAGGCAGGGCCTCGGATTCGGATTCCGTAAACTTCCTCAGCGACTTTTGGCGATTGTAGCGAAGCAGGCAGTGTGACGGCCTAAGCTGATAACCTTGCTGTAGTACCGCCTGCTCCGCTACGATCGCATAAATTCGCTGACGAAGTTTACGGAAACAAAAATTCCATCGCTACAGAATGATTGTGCAGATTCCAAGCTTTAATTTGTTATATAATATCTCAGTACAGCACAAAAGGGAGATATTGAAAAGTTGCGAAAACAAAATGGGTTCCTTCGCAAAATCGAACGTTCGGGCCTACTGTACAACTCTTAACGGCTCTCGGTCCGCGCTGTGCATGGAAAAACGACGTCGGAGCATATTTTAATCGCTCGGCGTTCGTTTTTGCGCAGACATGCGCAGACATTGACAAGTTCAATGATATTCTATATATATTAAGGATTGTAAAGGTGTTCGTCGCACCTTGGTACTCGTTGGTGCAAGGTTTATATCTCGCCTTAAACTTGCGGATTTTCAATTTTTTTTGTCTAGTTTACGTACAGTTAAAACAATTATATTGAGTGCTATATCTATGTGTAATAGAACCATATTTTAGGAAAAATTATGACCTTTCCAAATATGTACATGGTTATAGGGGTTTAGTAAAGTTAACCCACGAAAAATTGAAAATACGCGAACCCTAGCTGTTAGCAGAGGCTTTTTTTTTTGTAGAAAAATAGTCGACTTTGAACGCTCATTCTGCCCTCAAATAATGATTTTGTTTCAAAATTTTTGTCATCACATGAAGCTTTGGACCTTTATGAAACAAATAAGATCGGTATTTATTTAAAATTAACACTTTCGCAAACGCCCAATTTCCCCCCCCTCCAGACCACAGTGCACCGTCCTGGCAGGCGATGCGACTACTCAGGCGGGTGTTTCCGGAACATAAGCTTTTGCATTTTTTTGGAGTAGTGATTGTTCTGTCTTAATAATACAGAACAGGAAACAAAAGAGCCACTTGGAGCGGCGTAGGGGACATCCATTTTTTTAAAATCAAATTGAGACGTTGGCCGTCTCCTCAGAAGCATCCAAACGCTGGCGTCTCTATGTAACAGAATGCGTTTCAATATGAGAGGGCTTGGGTCTTAGTCTGAGACAACGGAAAGGGGCCCCGAGCTGAAAGGGGCCCTTAGCTAAAAAGGGCCCTTAGCTGAAAGGGGCCATGAGCTGAAAGGGGCCCTTATAAGAAAGGGGCCCCTAGAAAGCCAAAAATTTGTTTTAAAAATGAAAGGACCAAAATAAATTAAAACAACACTAATTCGATTAAAGACCTCGATCGATTCATTTTATTTCAATAGGGAGGTGGTGTGTTTTTAGCCTATTTTCAATTTTGAAAAAATAGGCTTATGAGATCACCTTTTGTCCGTGTGTGTGTGCGTGTGCGTGTGTGTGTGTGTGTGTGTGTGATTCGTGTGTGTGTCCCCCCCTAATAAAATCTAAACGGCTGGAGCGATTTCAATGAAACTCGGAAAGTTCATAGCACTATTCCCGGCGACCTCGACCGTGCCCTTCAAATTTTGTTACGACTCACCAATCCAACATGGCGGCTGTGCGAAATATTTCACCAGCATTCAATATCTCCGAAACTATTACCGATATTACCCTGATATTTTCTATGGTGATAGAGGGAACTACTATAAGTTCACTTATGTGACTTTTGAAAACCTGGTAACTACAAAACCAACATGGTGGCCAAGCGAATTTGCGACTTTTAAATAGACGTTTCTCGCGATTTGACCAACCAAACGCCTTGAAACTTGGTACAGTATATGTTTATATACATTGTAATGCACCGACATCTAACTTCGTTCAATTGTTTACATAATCACAAGATGGCGGATGTGCGAAATATTTCACCGGCATTCTATATCTCTGAAACTATTAGCGGTATCTCCCTAAAATTTTGTACGGAGATAAAGGGCACTACTGGAAGTCCATCTATAAGATTTTCAAAAACCGGTTAACTACAAAACGAACATGGCGGCCAAGCGAATTTGAACATTTTAAATAGACCTTTCTCGCGATTTAATGTTCCAAGCGCACTGAAACCTGGTACAGGAAATATTTGTACACATTGTAATCCACTGGTATCTAATTTAGTTCAATTGTTTACATAACCTCAAGATGGCGGCAGTGCGAATTTTAAAATTAAGTTTTTATTTCTTGTGATGTAGTCATGCGATCGAAGTGAAAGTTTGAATAATGAACCTACGCAATAATTTTCCTTTAATGGTAAATGACTCTATGGCCTATACATTTAACAATCCAACATGGCGACCATCCGAAATATTTAGACGATACTGAATATCTACGAATCTATTTTAGCAATCAAACTAAATTTTTTAATGTTCATAGGGGCTATAAACTTAAGTTCACCTATAGGACTTTAAATAACCTGGTGATCACAAATCCAACATGGCGGTGACGCGAATTATAAATATTCACATGGACGTTTCTCGCAATTTAACCATCCGCGTGCAGTGAAACTTGGTGCAGTAAATCTTTATCCGAATGTTAATCCATTGGCATCTAATTTATTTCAATTGTTTCCATAACCTCAAGATGGCAGCTGTGAAAATTTTTTAAATCTCCTTGTTTTTTCTTGTGTCCTAATTATGCGATTGAAGTTTGAATAGTACACGTTCACAATAATCTGCATGTAACAGTACATAACTCTAGGACCTACATATATAAAATCCAACATGGCGACCATCCGAAATATTTAGTCGGTTCTCAATATCTACGAATCTATTACAGCAATCAAACTGAAATTGTGTATGTTGATAGTGGCAATTAACATAAGTAGGATATATGAAAATAGGCTGTATAGTTCTTCACGGAACTACTTGTTTTTAGCTTCAACCAGTGGCCCAAGGACTCTTTAAGTTGCGGCTATCATTACGGTCCACACAAAATCCCGAAAGGTAGTGCTGCGGCTCAATACAAATTTCCGGAAGGCCGGGGGCCCAAGGGCCCCCGACCCACCGAGGGCCCACTCGGGGATCCCCGAGTGCCCGCCCGGGCCAGTCCGCCACTGGGTATGTGAACGCATAGAGGACTTTTTTGAAACGCTTCGCCCGTCGTCGCCCATTTGTTGAATCTACTCGTGCGCTACCTATTGGTAAGTGGATTTACTAAGCCAGAAACCTTCCCTGAAGTGTACACAACATCTCACCCAAGTTACATCGCTATCAGACGAATAGTGTATGAACGCATACGGGATTAGGTTGAAACGCTCCGCGCGTCGTCGCTCATTTGTTGAATCTACTCGTGCGCTACCTATTATAACATGGATTTACTAAACCAGAAACCTTGCCTGTAGTGTACACAACCTCCCAACCAAGTTTCATCGCAATAGGATGAATGTTATATGAACTCTTGTGGGACTTGCTTGAAAAAAAAACAACGCACGCTATTTTGTTGAAGGTACTTGCGCGCCATCTATTGTAAATTGGATTTACTACGCCTATAACTTTTCCGGGACTGTGCACAACAACTCACCAAACTTTGATCGCAATCGGATGAATAGTATATGAACGCATCGCCATTACGCTATTGTTTAAACTACTCGCGCGCTATCTATTGTGAAATAGATTAACTATGCCTATGAACATCCCGAAAGTGTGTACAACAACTCACCAAAATTTGATTGCAATCGGAAGAATGGTTTATGAATGCATAAAAGACGAACAGACAGACATTCCTTTATATATACTAGCAGAAGTACCCATTCTTCGAACGGTGTTCGATGTTAACACCAGACATTATCAATTGAACTACTGTTGCAATGGTTAGCGGTTTGTAATTTCTTCATAAGTTTATCAGAACGAAGTAAGTTTTCTGGGAATATCACACACACTGTTAATTTAAGGGCCTTAAAATGTGGTTTTCGGAGACTCTTTATAGACTCCCGAATTTTGTTCTCACATTGAGAAGCGCAACATATTCTTTGGTCGTCCTTATAGGATAATTTTTATATTTCGCCTATTTTAATATGTATTTTGAGAAGTTCTTCCCTACATCCACCCTTCTACTGTATGAAAAGTACGGTGAAGAGTTTTATAAATGATTGGTGTATTGACTCTCATGGTTACCATACCTAATTTTACGATGCACCAAGCATCCGAACACGAGTTATAGGCGTACATATAGATACACAGAAAGACAGACTATTCTATTGTCTACAACATATCACCCAGATATCCAAATATGGGTATATCTACCACAGTAGCGGCTGGTGAAGAAAAATTGTGGGTGTGCACTCTTTAAAAAAACACATCTAAATTTGATGCATATCTAAGCATACAAAATAACTGTCTCCTCACAATTTTACTCTATTTTGTATGCTTAGATATGCATCTAGTGGCACTTGGAGTTGGTTTTTCGACACCTCGATATTTTGCTGTTCTATGTTCCCTCCTGAATGCACAATGAAGCTGTTGTCTGATTTGTTACTTTCCTAGTACTTGTAATTCCAATTCTGCATTCATGTAGGCTTTTGATTGTTCACATTTGTCGATTTTAGTTAGATTTCATTAGAAGGCTACCTATTGTAAAGGGTACCATTTCGACATCCGGAAAAAAATTGACATAATATCTTCGCGTTTCACATCCCACAGATCCCAAAACCATCGCCAGTTCAAAAGTTAATATATCTCTATATATATAAGAATGAAAGTTTGTCTGTTTTTTTTCTGAATTTCTACGGAAATTTGCGTTATTTACGCGTTTTAGACTGTTTTATGACGGATGCGCGCGAAAATGAAATTTTTGTCTGTCTGTCTGTTTGTTTGTCTGTGGACAATTTTTTGTGTCCTTATAACTCGAGAACGGCTGAGTGGATCAACGTAAAATTTGGTACAGATATCCTTCAGAGGCAAGACACCAATCATTGATGTAACCCTTCTCTGTACCTCTCATAAAAGGGGGCCTAGCCCCTTAAAATACATGCTGAAATAGGCGTAGAAGGGCGAGACAAAGCTCATTTTCAGCCCCTCAATGTGAAAAACGAAACTCGGGGGCCCTTAAGCCCTAAAACCAATAGTTTTTGAGATATTCCCAGAAAATTAATTTCATTTAATACAATAATGAAAGGAAGCTAGCCGGTAACCATGGCAACAGAAATTCACAGGTCCATCTATTGCTGTAATATAAGACGCAATACAATTCCATTTATTGCTTTACTGAGATAGTTTGCAAACGGCTAGAAGGTTATAACGGAACCAAACTAAGCTGTAAAATTCATCAATACATATAATGCGCTTAAGGGGGTCAAGGGGTACTCTAGAATTTTTTCACGCGATTTACACGTGCTGGTGTGCTACGGAAGGTCTAATATATCCCTATCCCTATATTGTTATATTATTATTATAATTAATATTATTATTACACTGAAGCCTCCGTGGCTTAGGCGGCAGCGCGCCGGCCTCTCACCGCTGGGTCCATGGTTCAAATCCCGGTCACTCCATGTGAGATCTGTGCTGGACAAAACGGAGGCAGACAGGTTTTTCTCCGGGTACTCCGGTTTTCCCTGTCAAAATTTCATTCCAGCAACACTCTCCACTATCATTTCATTCCATCTGTCATTCATTTAATCATTGCCCCAGAGGAGTGCGTCAGGCCTCGGCAGCCGGCACAGTTCATATCCTCGCCGCTAGATGGGCGCTTCATTCATTCCATTCCTGACCCGGTCGGAGACTGGAAGCAGGCTGTGGATTTTCATTCATTATTATTACACTACGGAAAGGAAGACCCCAGAGGACTGGAAAAAGGGAATAATTGTCCCGATCTTCAAGAAAGGTAGTAGAACAGAATGCAGAAACTATCGGGGAATAAAACTGATGAGTCATTGTGCAAAGATGTTTGAGAAAGTTTTGGAAAGGAGAATTACGACAAGGATAGAAGGAGGGATGAGGGAAGAACAACATGGCTTCAGAGCAGGAAGGTCCACAGTGGATTTGATTTTTGCTGTAAGGCAGTTACAAGAACAGCACTGTGAGTATGGAACAGATCTACTGATGGCCTTCCTGGACATTGAGAAAGCATATGACAGTGTATGCAGAAACAAAGTATGGAAGTCCCTGGAGGATAGAGGAGTAGAAAAATGAACTATAAGGAGGATAATGGAGATTTACAAGGGAAGCGTGAGCTGTGTGAAAGTGGGAGGAGAGAGATCGGACTGGGTGGAACAGAGAAACGGCCTGAAACAAGGAAGTGCACTGGCACCGTTACTTTTCATTGTGGTGATGGATGACATAATGACCCGAGTGGCACAAGTAATTGGGGAAGGAAAGATGAAAGCAATGGTGTTAGCGGATGATTTGACGATTTGGGGAAACAAAGAGGAGGAGATACAGGAACAGTTAGACGTGTGGGAAGGAATAATACAAGGATATGGGATGAAATTTAGCATAAATAAGAGTGAGATAGTGATCGCAACAAAGAAGAAGGAAAGAACCACAACGGGAATAACAATTGGTGGAGAACAGCTGAAGAAAGTGGAGAGTTTCAGGTATCTGGGAAGCCTGATACAAGATAATGGAAGAAACTATAGAGAAAAAATGAGCGGGGGAGACAGGCAGAAGCATTCCGGAGGAGTGTGAGAAGCATGTTATGGAGCAAGGATGTCCCTCAGAACAGAAAATGATCATATATCGGAGATTCTATGCCCCTATCCTGACGTATGCCTCGGAGACCTGGGCTATGAAAGGATGGGAGAAGAGCAAAATACAGGCCAGTGAGATGAGGTTCTTGAGAAGCAGTATTTGAGCTACAAAGATGGACAGAATAAGAAATGAGAGGACCAGAGGATTAATAAAGGAGGAACCATTACGGGATGGTATAGAGAAATCTAGACTTACAAGTTAGATGGCATGGGCATGTAAAACGAATGGAGGATAAGAGGATACCCAGGAGGGTACACGAGACGACGTGGGAAGGAAAGAGACCGAGAGGAAGACCGAGAGGAAGACCGAGAGACAGGTGGCTGAAAGGGATGGAAGAAAGCGTGAAGAAGAGAGGAGAAGACTGGACAGGGGTGGAAGCTGAGAGATGGTGGGAAGACAGAAGTCGTTGGAGTGGCCTGTGTTCCAAACAGACCCGGCCAACGGCTGGAAACTGTGCAAGAGGATGATGATGATGATACTACGGCCTACAACGACGAGACAAAGCTCATTTTCAGCCCCCTGGTGTCAGAAAAAAACCTCGGGGCCCCTAAACAGTCGTAAAGGGTCCCCGGAAACTACATTTTAATGCTCTAAAACCAAGAGTTTCTGAGATATCCAGAAAACTAATTTCATTTAATAAACTAATGTAGGAATGCAAGCCAGTAACCATGACAACAGTGTCTCAGAAAGGTACATCCAACTTTCCATCTATTTCTGCAAGAAGTAATGCCACTCCATTTATTAAATTTCTGTGAAAGTTTGCAAATGGCTATAAGGTTATCACGGAACCAACAAAAACTGTAAAATTCATCAATGCGCTTAAGGGGGTCAAGAGGTATCCTGGATTTTTTCACAAGACTTAAACGTGCGATGTGTCGTACAGAAGGTCTATTATATCTTCAAACAGCAACATAATTTTCAAAAATTCCTGAATTGAAATAGTTTATTTTTTATTTCATTTTTTTTCTTTTAGGAATTTGGGCCATTGGAGGCTAAAAAACCTGAATTTTCATGCACCACAAGCCTTTATAATTTATTAAAGGGGTCTTCCTCTGGATGCGCACTTGACACAACAGTGTGGGTCAGTTTTTATGTGACGTGAATTGCATTTCGTCTACGAGGTTTTCAAATTTATTTTCACGTCAGGAAGTACACGTTAGGTAAATTAGTTTCAGAGCATATTTCAACTAATCATTTATCTTTGTCGACAAACAGGTTCCAAGCCCCTAACCATTGCAACAGTAGCTCAATTGATTACGTCTGGTTATTAATACCGACGACCGTTCGAAGAATGGGTACTTCTGCTAGTAATGTATATGTATAGGCCTACATAAAATATAACCATTCAAAATCTCGGTCGAGTTCGCTAACGGGCAAAATCGGACCAAGGGGTTGGAAATGAGGGGAAAGTGAAATATTGCTATAACTTTCATAGTTTGTTAAAAACTGAATCCATTCAAAGTTCGTACTATTTTTGGAATAAGGGCCAAGTTCTTATCTTCGTAAGTTTGACCAAAGGGGTGGGGAAAATGGAGTTTTTAGGGAAAAGAAATCATACCTCTCTTAATAGGCACAATATCAAAACAGTTTAAAATGGCCAATACCCCTCTAAAATGTAACAACATTTTTTGCCTGAAAGAATATTTGATATGACCCACCCTTGCACCAAGGGATGAGCAAAATTTTTCAGGTATTATAAGAAGATGCTGTATGCTAAACATGTGTAACTTTCGTAGGTATACTGTACAACAATTGGCAAATTTAGTGAATTCGAAGCATTTTTCTTTGCTCGGTGAAATCTACCTCCGCTTCCAGCGTGCAGAGAGGGATTTTCTTTTTTTGTGCACGTAGCACGACTTTAAGCACGGAAAACAATACATCATGTTGGTTAGTTCACAGCCACAAGCCCACTCATACTAACTTGCTATAACTTCATCATGGGATAAGCGATTCCTAACCTTCGCTTTGCACAGGGATGTTTGAATTAAATTCAGGTTTGGAATAGGTCTTCCCATTTCTTATTATATGGCCACCTTTTCTTGCAGAGTAAGTAAGTTGAGACGCTGTAATAGTTTTTAAATCCTGAACAGTAGCCATAATAATCCCGAATCCCACCTCGGCTGTCCTGAAAATGATTTTCGTGGTTTTCCATTTTTATCACTAGGCAAATACCGGGACGGTTCCTTTCAGGCCAACGGTCAAAAACTCTTCTTTGACCCTGAATTAGACCCAAGGTTTGCGGTCACCTGTCACCATCCCCAGTTGCATTTGCTGGAAAAGTGTGTTTGCCTCCCAGACACCATCCTTCCGACGGTATAGGAATGATCCTAGCTATGTCAGTGGGTGAAGCCAAGCTGGGAGGATAAGCTATCAAATACGTAATAATGCACACGCACTCAAATATTCCACACTTTAGAAACACACTTGTGACAAATACTTGCCACGTCCAAGATCAACAAGATAATAGGCTGCGTTAATCCTCCAAATTACTGGGCCTTAAAAATCTGTAAATTATAAAGAAATGTAATGAAACTGAATTCACTGTTACAACTATAGACTATATAATATCATACAGTTGGCTGTTTGATTGTGGTTTTGAAATGCACATTGAAAATCAAATGGCAGTGGCGCTATTATACAAGCTGCGTAAAGACACAACCTCTCAAACTGCGCATGAAACTCTACTTGGTACAACAATTCACCAACAGATAGTGCGGTAGCTCCTGCACGCTAGCGGTCATCGCTTCTTCGTCTGTCAATCAGATCCGACAGGAGATGGAAAATAAACGGAGCATGCGCAGTACAATTCGCCAGGCAAGGATTTGGCTCCAATTCTGTTATAGTAAACACACATCCCCTCTCCCCTTTTGCCATACCCTCTCCTGCCGTCAAGCCTAACGCTGGCTTCAAAGCTGCAGGTGGCGAACGGCGATATTTGATGATACCAGAGCCAGCACACAAGCAACGTACAGTGAGGAGCAACGAACGCGGTATATTTAAATGTAAAAAAGCGGTATCCTGGACATTTGTTGACGCTTTATACTACCATAAAATCTTATATTAATTTTTATATTCGTAAAATTCAAATGTGAACGGCAATTTTTCAAGAATGGGTGTGCACTGGCTCCAGGGCGAATACCCAGAAACCGCCACTGATCTACCACACAGTGTCAAACAAAATCATCCTTACGATGAACCCGTATGTCGACAAATAATAACAATAAAAAAGATTAGTTAAAATGTGCTCTCAAACTAAATTCACCTAACTTGTACTTCCTGACGTGAAATAGAATAGAAAGCCTTGTAGACGAAACGCAATACACGTCACATAAAAACTGACCCTCTACGTTGTGTTTGGTCCCCATGCACAGGAAGACCCCTTTCATAAATTATAAAGGCTTTTGGTGCATGAAAATTCAGGTTCTTTAGCCTCAAATGGCCCAATTGATAAAAGCCGCAAAAATGCTGATTCAATTCAGGATTTTTTGAAAATAATGTTCTAAGTTGGTTCACAGAAATGCAATAAATGGAGTGACTGCTACTTACAGAAATAGATGGAAAGTGGATGTCACTCCTCGAGATAATGTTGTCATGGTTACCGACTTGCATTCCTTCATTAGTTTGTTAAATTAAAATAGTTTTCTGGGAATATCTCAGGAACTGTTGGTTTAAGAGCCTTATAATGTAGTGTTTGAGGACCCTTTAGGGCCCCCGATTTTTGTTTCTGGCACCGATGGGCTTTGTCTCGTCGTTGTACGCCATAATATAATACTAATACTAATAATATAATATAGGGATAGGGATATAATAGACCTGCCGTACCACAACCACAGGTGTAAAACGCGTGAAAAAATACTAGAGTACCCCTTGAGCCCCTTAAGCGCATAATACGTATTGATGAATGTTAAAGCTTAATTTGGTTCCGTGATAAGGATATGGAAACTGAAAGAAGGAGATAGAAGGGTCGAGTACCTCAAAATGGTAAAGGAAGGAATTCCAACAGATGAAGAAAGAGGGGTGGAAGAGGAATGGGCTAGATTTAAGAAGACACTAGTAGGTGCAGCAGAAGCAGTATGTTGGAGGACAAGTAGTAAAAAGAGGTGGAAGGAAACACCATGGTGGAATGAGAAGACAAAAGAAATACTAAGGGAAAAGAATAGAGCCTTTAGCAGGTGGTATCAAAATAGGACGGTGGAGACAAGGGAAGAGTACCAGGAAAGAAAGAAGGGGGCAAAGAGAGTAGTGGCTGAGGAGAGAAGAAAGAGGATGGAAGAGTGGACAAAGATGATGATGGAGGATAGTGAAGGTACAAAAAAGGTCCTGTATGGGATGGTAAAGAATAAGAGGCGGAAGGATCCTACGGATTATGTTAGAATGGTGAACAAAAGGGGACAAGAGATAGAAAATAGGGAAGAACTGAAAAAAATGTGGAAAGAATATTTTGAAGAACTCCTGAACCCAAATGGAAACCACGGCGAGGAAGAAAAAATCGGGGAAGAGGAAGATGAACTGCAAACAGAAAAGGACTTAACATGGAAAGAAGTGGAAGATGCAGTGAGGAAGATGAAAGGAGGGAAGGCACCGGGTGTGGATGAGTTGAGTGTGGAGATGGTGAGAGCAGCAGGAGAGGTGGGGATACAATGGTTGTACCGAGTGATGAAGACAGCATGGAAGGAAAGGAAGACCCCAGAGGATTGGAAAAAGGGAATAATTGTCCCAATCTTCAAGAAAGGTAGTAGAACAGAATGCAGAAACTATCGGGGAATAACACTGATGAGTCATTGTGCAAAGATGTTTGAGCAAGTTTTGGAAAGGAGAATTAGGACAAGGATAGAAGGAGGGATGAGGGAAGAACAACATGGTTTCAGAGCAGGAAGGTCCACAGTGGATTTGATTTTTGCTGTAAGGCAGTTACAAGAACAGCACTATGAGTATGGAACAGATCTACTGATGGCCTTCCTGGACATTGAGAAAGCATATGACAGTGTATGCAGAAACAAAGTATGGAAGTCCCTGGAGGATAGAGGAGTAGAAAAATGGACTATAAGGAGGATAAAGGAGATGTACAAGGGAAGCGTGAGCTGTGTGAAAGTGGGAGGAGAGAGATCGGACTGGTTGGAACAGAGAAACGGCCTGAAACAAGGATGTGCACTGTCACCGTTACTTTTCATTGTGGTGATGGATGACATAATGACCCGGGTGGCACAAGTAATTGGGGAAGGAAAGATGAAAGCAATGGTGTTTGCAGATGATTTGATGATTTGGGGAAACAAGGAGGAGGAGGTACAGGAACAGTTGGACGTGTGGGAAGGAATAATACAAGGGTATGGGATGAAATTTAGCATAAATAAGAGTGAGATTGTGATCACAACAAGGAAGAAGGAAAGAACCACAACAGGCATAACAATTGGTGGGGGACAGCTGAAGAAAGTGGAGAGTTTCAAGTATCTGGGGAGCCTGATTCAAGATAATGGAAGAAGCGATAGAGAAATAAATGAGCGGGGGAGACAGGCAGAAGCATTCCGGCTGAGTGTGAGAAGCATGTTATGGAGCAAGGATGTCCCTCCGAACAGCAAAAAGATCATATATCGGACTTACTATGCCCCTATCCTGACGTATGCCTCGGAGACCTGGGTTATGAAAGGAAGGGAGAAGAGCAAAATACAGGCCAGTGAGATGAGGTTCTTGAGAAGCAGTATTGGAACTACAAAGATGGACAGAATAAGAAATGAGAGGACCAGAGAATTAATGAAGGTGGAACCATTACAGGATGGTATAGAGAAATCTAGACTTAGACGGTATGGACATGTAAAACGAATGGAGGAGAAGAGGATGCCCTGGAGGATACACGAGACGAAGTGGGATGGCAAGAGACCAAGAGGGAGACCAAGAGACAGGTGGCTGAAGGGGGTGGAAGAAAGCGGAGAAGAGAGGAGAAGACTGGACAAGGGTGGAGGCTGAGAGATGGTGGGAAGACAGAAGACGTTGGAGGGGCTTGTGTACCAAACAGACCCGGCCAGTGGCTGGAAACTGTGCAAGATGATGATGATGATAATCTTCTAGCCGTTTGAAAACTTTCACACTAATGTAATTAATGGAATTGCATTGCGTCTTACAGCAATAGATGGATCTCTGCGATTCTGTTGCCATAGTTACCGGCTTGCATTCGTTCATTAGTTTATTAAATTAAATTAGTATTCTAGGAATATCTCATAAACGGCTGACTTTAGGGCCTTAAAATGTGGTTTTCGGGGACCCTACCCCGAGTTTTGTCTCTCACATTGAGAGACTGAAAATGAGCTTTGTCACGACCTTCTACGCCTATTTCAGCATGTATGTTAAGGGGGTAGGCCCCCTTTTATGAGAGGTACGGAGGAGATTTACATCAATGATTAGAGTCGTGCCTCTGATGGATATCTGTACCAAATTTTAGGTTGATACACCCAGCCGTTCTCGAGTTATAAGGGAACAAAGTTGTCCACAGTCAAACAAACAGACAGACAAAATAAATTTTCGCGCGCATCCATCATAAAACAGTCTAAAACGCGTAAATTACTTAAATATCCGTTGAAATTCAGAAAAAAAACACAGGCAAACTTTCATTTTTAGCCTACTTTTTACAGTTTGCAAAAATGAGGAAAAAGTAGACTTATGAGATCGGGCAAATGTGTGTCTGTCTGTCCTTCTGTCTGTCTGTCTGTCTGGCTGTGTTTGTGTGTGTGTCCCCCCCTATCAACTCCTAAACGGCTGCAGCAATCGTAACAAAATTTGGTAGGAGTAAAGATCTATACCTGAATATCTCACGGCCATATTTGAAAATGATGTCAGTGTTACCAACTGCTGAGAAATCACAATTGAAATTTGAGCTCCATGTTGGATATCTTTAAACGTATGAATGGGAGCTATTTCAAAATTGGCACGTATAGATAATAATATTGCAGTTTAATTTCCAGGAGGCCATACATCGCAGTGTTGCCAAAATGATTATAAGCCTGCTGAGAGGTCCAAATTTTAATATATGTAACTTCTATACTATCATTTGGATTTCAACCAAATTTCGTGTGTACTATGTGTACCATAACAGATATGTCTATGCCGATTCTTAAGAGTAACCAGGGCTGCCAACTGTTAATAAATACTGTCTCTATTATTGTCACCCTAATATCAATATATCAGAAAGTATGCAAGCCAATAGCTCTAAACTTTGCACACGTATAGTACCTGGCATTCTAGATTAATTTGGAGTAACTAATATACGTCAGTGCTGCCAACATAATTCTAAGCCTTCTGATAGGTCCAATTTTAAAATGCATGTAACTTCTATACTAACTAATGGATTTCATTCAAAATTGACACAACAATAGATCATATTATTTCAGATTATTTCTGACCAATACATGTATGTCATTTTTGTCAACATGATTTTACGCGCGCTGTTAGATCCAATGTTTAACTGCATGTAACGTCCATGTTATCCATTGGACTTCAACCAAATTTTGTATTCTGTACCTTAAGAGATGGAACTAAGAATATATTCAGTCACCAGGGCTGCCAACTGTAGTTCTCTATTAGGCTACATTATGCCAGGTATACAGTATTTCGAACTTATTAGAAATTTCGATATTACCAACTTAATTTCGTCATATACAGTAGATTAATCATTGGCATGAATCTTAAATTTAAAGAAATGTAGGCTGTTTAGTTCGTCACGGAACTTCTTGTTATATAGCCTATAGAGAGATAGACTGCACCGCTCGGTGTTATCGTGTTTTATTGCACAAATTTAGGTTTTACTCGCTAACCGTTGGAGATACACGAAAAGTGATAAGGACCTTTCAGATAGAAAATTAAATGTTATAGCTCGTGCATGCCATTAAAAGTTTGCTATTTCTTAGCGTTCTCTTTTTATTTGAAATGGAAATATGAAATTTTGAAACCAAAGTGTGAAGTGACGTCACAAATGTGGGTTTTACTCCCTAACCGTTGGCGATACACGAAAAGTGATAAGGACCTCTCGGATAGGAAATTAAATTTTAAAGCTCGTATGTTCCATCATAAGTTTGCTATTTCTTAGCGTTCTCTTTTTATTTGTATTGGAAATATGAAATTTTGAATCCAAAGGGTGTAGTGACGTTACTAAAATGGTCGCCATTTTTAATAGTGCAAAATATCGAAATCAAAAGTAGCCTATGTGCAACTCTGGTAAATCAGCTACATCCATGCAAACTTTCATTTAAATCGGACCAGTGGTTCTTGCGTGATTGAGTAACAGACACACAGACACACACCATCTCATTTTTAGCCTATTTTCAATTTTGAAAAAATAGGCTTATGAGATCACCTTTTGTCCGTGTGTGTGTGCGCGTGTGTGTGAGGAGTGTGTGTGTGTGTCCCTGATAAATTCTAAACGGCTGGAGCGATTTCAATGAAGCTCGGTAAGTTCATAGCACTATTCCGGACGACCCTGACCGTGCCCTTCAAATTTTGTTACCTCTTTCCAATTGAACATGGCGGCTGTGCGAAATATTTCACTAGCATTCAATATCTCCGAAACTATTACCGATATCGACCTGGAATTTTTTACGGTGATAAAGGGTACTACTGGAAGTTCACCTGTGTGATATTTGAAAAACTGGTAACTACAAAACCAACATGGCGGCCACGCGAATTTGCGACTTTTAAATAGACGTTTCTCGTGATTTAACGAACAATTCGCAATAAAACTTGGTACAGTATATGTGTATACGCATTGTAATGCACCGACATCTAACTTGGTTCAATTGTTTACATAACCACAAGATGGCGGATGTGCGAAATATTTCACCGGCATTCTATATCTCTGAAACGATTTGCGGAATAACCCTGAAATTTTGTACGGAGGTAAAGGGCACTAATGGAAGTTCATCTATAAGCCTTTCAAAAAGCGGTTAACTACAAAACGAACATGGCGGCCAAGCGAATTTGAAAATTTTAAATAGACCTTTCTCGCGATTTAATGTTCCAACCGCAATGAAATCTGGTAGAGGAAATGTTTATACACATTGTAATAAAATGGTATCTAATTTAGTTCAATTGTTTACATAACCTCAAGATGGCGGCTTTGCGAATTTTAAAATTATGTTTTTGTTTCTTGTGTCGTAATCATGCGATCGAAATGAAAGTTTGAATAATGAACCCACGCAATAATTTTCCTTTAATGGTACTGTCCCCGATAATCCGGATAGTAGGCTGTCAGATATCCGCCCCCTCAATCGGATTGCCAATAATCAATCGCACCGGCACAGCTACATCAATGAAAATGGCACTGACAGATACTACCGAGATTAGAGCACAGTAGTTAACAAGACATTATTGTGGAACACACCAAAATATACGGCGGTTCATACTTACCTTTTACTTACCTATTCAAATTAATCTCGGGTCTGGGTTGCCAACTGGATCACTTAAAAGTATGCCCTCACAATAACCTCCACCACGATATTTAAAATGAACCAAGACGGAAACAAGAAACTTTAAACTGTACAATAATTTATTTCACATAAAGAGAATAATTTAACAAAAATATAACAAAAATTACGTGGCGATCGGAAGCCATTGTCCATGTAACCATGTCCTCCTGTAGGACTTGTAGACTTTACATGCAAAATTTCAGCTTTCTAGCTCAAAAGAACGTAATAATAATAATACACTTGGAATGGATAAGGGAGTTGGGACGAGACATATAGCAATTGTTTTCCTTTTTCATAAACATCACAATTTTATTTATAACCGCAAGGCTGCTATGTAAGTGACCTTGGCCTCTATCATTCAGTTGTCTGGCCACCTGCACTATGTCGCATGCTTGCATCGTCAAATGGACCCACCTGTCCAGCCAACGTTAGCATATGCTAGTTACATCAGAGCCTAGCTCCTTTTCAAAACACTTTAAATGTCCACAACTCAACTCAAATATTATCACGCAAATCTTTTAAATGCTCCAATCAAATATCAATGGATTACTCTAATAATCCCAAAACTTGTTTAATAGTATAATCCAATTGTTTAACTAGCGTTGTTTAGAGTATAATAACAAAAAAACGCTTAATGTTTATAACAAAATGTTCATTAATTATTTATAACATTATAAATTGTTTATAACATTGTCAAACGACAATTGAAAAATTTATACACGCCTCTATTAATCCCTTTCGTTTTAAATTATTATTAAAGATATTTACATAATTATTTACAATATTTATATTATTTATTTTAGAAATACATTAAACCACACGTTTATCCGGTTGATAATTACTTAAATCGTGGTGATATAATCGACCAATGAAGGTTAGTTATATTTAAATATTAGATTCAGGTTTAATAAGGTGTAATAATTATTATTATTATTTGTGACGGTAACCTCCATTCAAAATCGTTATCTCAAATTATTTAAACACTCTTGTTAATTTTAACAGTAACTTCACATGATTAATTTTCAAAGGACCTGGACAATACACTCAGCGGAAAAATACCTCGCTCAAAACGCACAAAATTGCACAAAAATAGGCCCAGAATTCATCATATATCTCAATATATATGGCATCAAAATCTTCCACAATACATACAAAAAACCTCCACTTATAAATTCATTAACTTCATTAATATTACTGTGGGAACCTCCTTCACTTATTCAAGGGCATTATTCATCAGCGACTTTTACACGTCCACTGAACTAACGATTATACATCCATAGTTCCTCTTTAAAAATTCTTATATTCATCCATTGTATCGAAAACTGTTATTATATTTAACCTTCGTGGGTTTCATTCATGAATCGATATGAAGTAAAAATTTGCCAATCACAAATAAATTTAATAGCAAATACGATTAGACACGCCTCCCTGGTCTATCAAAATTGAGATTAATATCTTCAAAGTATCGCAGTATAAAAATACTATCTTCAATCAAAGTTCATCTAAACTGTATAAATAATCGAATAGAATACAATTAGACTTTGGAATGCAAACATTATTGTTCCAATCTAGAATTGAGAAAAACTCCTATCAAATGTTCATTACTATAGTGTACTCAATAAATCGTAATCAAAGTTCATATTTCATAAAATTGTCTATAATGCAATGGTATTTCAGAACTGACGATAAATGTCTATGTTGCAATCATGTTCATAAAACGACTAGTATTTCCAAGATCGTCGATACAGTAATAGATTTTAACGCTCTAAAATCTTTTAATCATTCTTCTTTCTTGAGGATGACAGAAAATTGGTCAAAGTAATTTACTGAATAGAATTACTTTAACAAAATGACACGCTTTCTGAATTCAAATTTGCCATAGAAAATCGTTAACTTTACAGTCAAATCGTGACTACAAAAATATGCAAATTACTGAAAGAATATATATTATCAGTCTCAACTGATCCAAAATTATTTAAATATGCCAATGACATAACAATGTCTCAATAAATCGTAGAAAAAGGCATAAATCATCAAAGTGTACTGAGTACAGAAATATCAAGCAAGAATATGGGGCAAAATATATGGGACAGAAAATATGGGAAAAATGGTTGCTCAGATATCGCTAAATGGCTCAAATAAAACAAGAAACGTTCACGACTACCTTATCTGTTGATTGATGTTCTAGAGGAAAATTTCCAAAGAAGACTGCTGATTGTTCCATTTCACCACCGTAAAGATGTGCTCCGACCTCGAACCTGGAACCAGCGCCCTCGGAGAATAGAACTGCTTCCTCCTCCGGAAATTGCACTGCTCCGTGTAGACGATAGACATCCTTCTGGCAAAACTCTTCTTTGTGAGCCGGGTCCACCCTGGCCTCTCTTGATAGTTCCCTGAAGTTCTGGTAGAAATTCGCCATGAAGTTTATTGCAATTATTTCCGCAGAAATGTTCATAATTGTAGAGTATGAAGATATTTCCACTGCCATTTGATATAATTCAGCGATGGACTACGATGCATGAGTGTAGTTGGATGTTCACTACATGCTCGCTTTTGTAGAAAGACGATTAGCGAAGTTCCATGCTGCTATTTCACTCCATTGATATATGTCCCAATTGCATTAAAGATTTTAGTCTTCCATCTCCACTTCCGTTATAATAATAGTCGAAAGTACTGCCAGATTATATTGTTCCATTCTAGAATGTAGCGTTGTATCACCAAACGTAATCTTCTGTATCACGGTTGCAATACACGTGTCAGCCGTAGCGTAGAATGTGGTCTTGTAAAAGTGCTTCTCAGGTGGCGAGAAAATCACTTTTGTCTGCAGTCTTAAAATGCGAATATCTTCCAAATTATAATCGTGAAAATGTTCAACTTTCCTACACACCTCAATACTGTAATGCACAATTGAATTAGCATAAAGGCAGTATCTAACTCTTGATAGATAATCTTGTAGACTCTTTTATGTGTGCACTCCAACTTCGCCTAGTTTCAATAACCGTAAAATTGAACTGCTGCACGCTCCGTGCCTGTTCAATGCTGTGGGCTCTACCACACGCGCTAATGACGACTTGCTTCACTGAATCACTCGAAGTCTGACAATGTGAGAATCAGAAAAATGACTATAAGACATGAGAAAATGAGAAAAAAGAGCTTCTCTCTGCTGTGCAAGACCTTTTATCAACTTCTTAAGGGGCGTATCCATCCCTTCCATAGCTTGTTCCTCCGTCATTGCTAGAAGTTCTAACTTTGGCTATACTTGACGGATTTTCAAATTTCAAAAACTCAAAATTAATTTCTTCAAAATTCCAAATCAATGCCATAACTGAAAATAGATTTCCACAATTCTGCATTCCAAAAGTAATTAAATATGGTAATTTCAGTAATCTCCGTCTCCCTCCAAACTATCATTCATTGGTTCGAGCCTCTCCTCCAATAGCGTAACTTCTTCCTTAGCACAATTCCTTGTTTCCCTGCGACTGCGTCGTATATCTCAGATCTTTCTCGAACAAAATCATGACGTCACCAAGAATCTCAGCTCAATCAGCCTACTTGCATGAAGTCTGCGTCATCCGTGCTTACGTCATGAATATACACGTCACAACTATGACAGCCATAACTTTATTCACATATGCCAATACAGCCACCGTGGTCTCAATATAATTCAATTTACGGGGGCAGTACATGACTCTATGGCCTATACATTTAACAATCCAACATGGCGACCATCCGAAATATTTAGACGGCTCTGAATATCTACGAATCTATTCTAGCAATCAAACTAATTTTTTTATGTTCATAGGGGCTATGAACTTAAGTTCACCTATAGGACTTTAAATAGTCTGGTGATCACAAATCCAACATGGCGGCGGCAAAATATAAATATTCACATGGACGTTTCTCGCAATTTAACCATCCGAGTGCAGTGAAACTTGGTACAGTAAATCCTTATACGAATGTTAATCCACTGGCATCTAATTTATTTCAATTGTTTCCATAACCACAAGATGGCAGCTGTGCAAAATTTTAAAATCTCCTTGTTACTTCTTGTGTCCTAATCATGCGATTGAAGTTTGAATGGTACACATACACAATAATTTTCATGCAACAGTACATAACTCTAGGACCTACTTATATAAAATCCAACATGGCGACCATCCGAAATATTTAGTCGGTTCTCAACATCTACGAATCTATTACAGCAATCAAACTGAAATTTTGTATGTTGATAGAGGCAATTAACATGAGTAGGATATATGAAAATAGGCTGTATAGTTCTTCACGGAACTACTTGTTATATATTAGTATGATCCCCACCTTATCATATCGCCCAGGACCCCGCATGACCTGGATCCGCCACTACCTGAAGGAGCTGGGAAACAAACCTGGGGCCGTCGGGTGAGAGGTAGGTGTGCTACACCAACACCACGGGGCCAGCCTTCCTTTCCAATCCCTACCTAAATTACAAATGCGCACACTAATACAGACATCACAACAGCACATGTTATCAGGTTGTTAATTCGGAGCCTTCGATCTTGAAATGAGGAAACATTATGGGAACCACCTTCATGATGATCACTGTCAGTGCCAGGATTCGAACCTTCAATCTCTGGACTATCGGGCCTCTCTTGTAGTAGTGGTGGCTTCGGTGGCGTAGTTGGTAGCATGCTGAGCTTCTATGCCCAAGATCACGGGTTCAAACCCGGCCGAAGTCGTCGGATTTTTTAAACGCGTTAAAATCCCTCAGTATGCCTTCCTTCGTAGTGGAAGTAAAGCCGGCGGTCCCATGTCATAGATTTATGGCATGTTAAAGAACCTTCCACTAATTACACCTGTGTGAAGCTAAATTATATATAGATTAAACATTCGACAAACGCTCTTAAGTTCCGACGTTCGTCACCAGGAGCCGACTGCGGTGGCATCTGGTAATCAAGTTCTGAACTAGTGGTCGTTGACGGTGGCGTTTGGCGGCAAAAGTAGGAACTACTTGAAAAAAATCAATGTCTGCAGTCCTCACTTGAATTGAAAACAGATAACACACTAATGCAGTCATCACAATTAATACCGTTTATCAGACAGATTCTACACATACCCAAAGTACACGGGGCTACATGACTGCGTTGTCGCAGCCCCTAAACTGAGGAACTAACCAAACAACCTTGTAGTAGTTGCGACTCAACACGCATGGCTGCACTGTGGGGTGCTCTACTTTCTGTCCAGCCTGTAGTGACCTCCTTCTCTCCTGAGCCAGGCTCTCAGCTGTCTGTACCAGCGTTGTGTAATATTAACACCTGCATTGTGGACGGTTACAAAAAATATTCCGTGAATGTTAACATTTGGCAGTATGAATACTTTTACATTCTATGTCATGTGGACTGGTACAGACTCACGCCAGGTGGCATAATACATTCCTCTGAGGCTCCCCTAATGCCCGTTGCTCACGGTAAAATTTTCCTTCAAATTTATTGTACAATAATTTAATTTTATAAAATTTCTGTTGCTCACGGTCAAATTCAAGTTTTCTAAAACCTTTGATAAAACTTTCCATAAAATAGGACATGTTCTATTCCGTAAAATTAATTTTACTAAACAAACCAATCAGGGAAGCTAACATGAAGATGATGCTGGCGCCACGTGGTGAGAAGATTGTGAAGCTCGCTTGTAAACTAACACTTCGAAAATGGCAGGCTCCGGCTGGACTAAGGAAGCAGTTAGTGTTTTACTGGAAGAGTACCAGAAATATCAGTGTTTGTATGAGGTTAAAACGCCCATATACCACAATAGAAATGCAAGGAGGGAGGCAGAAATCTCAATCGCCGAATATGTTTCACAAATTCGACCGAACACAAGCCAGGCTGATGTGAAGGCGAAGATAAACGGGCTTCGAACTCACTTGCTGTCTCATTTCAGGAGAAATGGCTTGCCTCATGTTAGTGTCCTGTCGAATAATTTTGGGACCAACAAGATCTATGAGTATTTTAAAACTGCTTTCCTTCATTCTTTGAAAATTCCTATATGAATTCTGATCTTCTAACCTCAACTCATTTTCGACCAAGGACAGCATTCCTCTACTCTTCTCTTCTGTTTATCCTTTCCCGAGTCCACGACTTCCTAGCATTTCTTTTCTTTCTTTTTACCACTGTACGACATATAATTGTAGCTAAAGCAGCAATTTTTGCAATTTATGCTTTGTTTGTTGGAGCCATACTCTCAATCCAATGTGTGTTGAACAGCTGATTCTTGGTTCAGAAGTTTATCGGTAGATGGCGATCCTGATACATCCACGGATTTTATAAAATAATTTTACCGTGAACAACACAGCTTGATTTCGTCAAATTTTTATAAAATTAGTTTTAAAATAAATTTTAAGAAACATTTTACCGTGAGCAACGGGCATAAGAACAAAATTAGGGCACTCCAGTGGCAGAGGCCGTGCGGCGGACGGGTCACAATGAGTCACAGCCAGATTTATCGCATACTACTGTACCCAGCATGCGATGCAATGCCAATCAAAGAAAGTGTTGGCGTTGTAATTTTATTTAAGTGCTTTTCGATACAAATTTTTTTAATCTTCAATTTCCGTTAACTGCCTCTAAACTATCGTAAAATGGATATTATGTTCGACGATGTTAAAATGTAAATATTAGACTATATGCCTGAAAACTGTATCATAATGAGGGTCATTATAACACTATTTTTCATTATGAAACAGTTTATCCCACCAATCAGAGCTCAAGAAACATTTGTGTGACCAATTTGGTAAGGAGAGCATCGCACCTGCACTGAGTTCCACGGCCTCCTAATTTAAATTTGACTGCGTGACTACTGTCGACCAAAGTATTATATGCACTCGAGTTTGAAGGTTGTTTGTTAAGTAACCAATAGACTTACATTAAATCCAATAACATCATCATTTTCGTCGTTTTATTTTACGTTAGGTCATGTAGGTTTGGAATTTTTAAGTTATATTTTAATACTTTTATCGCATTTGGAACACAAGAAGTGCCCATTTTTAAGCGTGTTTCAACCATGCGTCACATTTAAGAATTATTAACTCAAAAACCCGTCATCAGATCGAATCCAAATTTTAACAGAATATACATTGGAATGTTGTATAACTGGTATATTAATTTCAAAATTTTGTGTGTCCAAGAAACAGAGTTGTTATCATTTATGTAAGGTAAATTTTTCTCGGCTCGGGCTGGTTGGAAAACATCAAAAAGTTATGCTGCATGACTGTGAAGTACGTAAATTAATTCACTTATTTTATATCGGTTTGTATTTGTTCGGGGAAATAAGGCATGGTTCACCAGCTAGCCGCTCCGCGGAAAGCTGTACAGCTTTGCTGAGAAGGAGCCATCACTTATTAGTGGGCGCGCCATGGCGCGTGATGGGCTCCAACTCGGCAATGCTGTGCAGCTTTTCCAGGAGCGTCTAGCTGGTGAACCATGCCTATTTCCCCGAACAAATACAAACCGATATTAAATAAGTGAATTAATTTACGTATTTCACAGTCATACAGCATAACGTTTTGATGTAAAGCCCGACTCAGGAATGTCTGCCGTGTCGCAGTTACGCACTTCAATTCGTTCACACCTCCTCTGGCACACGTGACACGTCCTGACTCCCCGAGTCCCGATGTAGGAACATCGTTCATTTTACGCTTGGACTTGGCCTTGATAACATAATGCTACGCAATGTAGACGAGAGCTTCGCTCACCCGCTCGTCACTATGCAACGACTTGGCAACATTACATTGGCTCCCCAACTCAGCAGCGGCTAGTATCGAAGCATGTTTTAAAATAACATGAAGAGTAAACTACTGGGCGTAGAATTGTGATTCATGTTTCTATATACTCAGTAAAATGCTGCCTTTCATCCTACTTTTATGTAGAAACCGTATCCTGTCAAACGTGACCCCTCGGTGCGCGTGATATTTCGTTTCGGTGACGCGTGACGCGAGCTGTCAGTCGTGCTAGTACAGTCCCACTCCCCTACCACTGTTCTGAAGCCACGCCTGTCCGGTCATATCGCGGCAGAAACCGCTGGGTAGGGCTATATAAGGATAACAACGCGACCAAAAACTACATTTCCCAACCACCCCAAGCCGAGAAAAAGTAACCTTACAAAAATGATAACAACTCTGTTTCTTGGACATACAAAATTTTGGAATTAATAAACCAGTTTTACAACATTCCAATGTATATTGTGTTAAAATTTGGATTCGATCTGATGACGGGCTTTTGAGATAATAATTCTTAAATGTGACGCATGGTTGAAACACGCTTAAAAACGGGCACTTTTTGTGTTCCAATTGCGATAAAAAATATTAAAATATAAATTAAAAAATCCAAACCTACATGAACTAATGTAAAATAGAACGACGAAAATGATGATGTTAATGGATTTTATTTTTGGTCGACAGTAGTGTCATTGTGGAGTAATCGAGGAGGCTATGGTCAAATACAAGGTATTCTCTGCGTCCCATGCGCTCTTTTCAGTACATAAAACTGGCGAAATCACGACAGATATTTATGAATATTTATGTTCGAACATAAAATAGTTATAATTATCGTCGAACATAAACAGTCGTATGCAACTCGCCTATAATGGTAATTAAGACACTCGTATGGAAATTATAAAACACGCTTCGCTCGTTTTATAAACATACTCGTTTCTTAATTATTGCCATTGTGTGCTCGTTGCATAATGTACTATACTAATTCAGAAACATTCGTGGGAGCGTGCACAACAACTCACCAAAGTTTCATCGCAATCGGATGAATGGCATATGAACGTACACGGGATTTTGTTGAAACGATTCATGCACTTTCACTCATTTGTTTAATCTACTCGTGCGCTAACAACTGTAAAATAGACTTACTAAGTCAGAAACTTTCACGGGAGTGTACACAACAACTCACCCAAGTATCATCGCAATCGGATGAATGGTATATGAACGCATAGGAGACATGCGCACACACACATACAAACTATTACGTAACCTTCATTTTGATATAGAGAGATACCGATTACAACAGCGGGTCGGGAAGCTCTGGATGCTGTCAAAACATTGATTACGTACCCCAGCTGGCATGGTACCATAGTTGAGTTAATTAAGACTTGTGGTGAGGTATTGTAGCCTATCTCGTAACCCATGAACATGGTTAGGTATATAGAGCATCCAGCGTTTAGAAAAGAATGTGGAGACTTATGACGACAGTGTTGCTAACTCTAGGCAGAGGTAGCGCTTACGTCATACCTAATGTTCACCCGATTTGAGTACTGCGCTTTCATAAGTTAGCGAGACAACACAACCCCAGCAGCTACCTGAAATAGAAAACGCCCAGGAAGGAGCAGTTTTGCAGGTGTTAACGGATTGGACCAGTATTAAGAATGCGCGAAGAGAACCAATAACGACATTATTACCGTTGCGATATCACGCATTACAAATTGACAGATGTCGAGAGCACATCCCATCCTTCCTTCTCGGATGTATGCTAACGATGTTAACAATTTTTTCGTCAGCAATACTGTTGATCATCACGTTTATTGTTATTAGTTAGGCTATAATTTAGTTTCTTTCAATTTTATTCTTGTCTTGTACAGATTAATATTTGTAATATTGTAGTGAGTTAGCCGTGCGGTTATGGGCGCGCAGCTGTGAGCTTGTATTCGGAAGATAGTGGGTTCGAACCCAACTGTCGGCAGCCCTGATTCGATCGAACAGAAAATAAAACAGACACACAACAATAACACCATTGACGGATAGTGCTTCAGAACTTATGTTGCCGACTGAACAGAGCACGTGCTCCACTCCGGGCGAGCATGCAGCACAGGACGAGGCTCTTCCTTCCAGCGTGCTAACCTCGAAAATTTTTAAATTACTAAGACGTAATATAAACGATAATTGTGTGCAATAACAAAGGTAATCAATTGGCAGATAATTGTAGGAAGCTATTATGACGAAAAATATTTATGTTCAGAGTTCCTTCATGATAAAAGGCGATATAACAAAACCAGTGTAGGGGGGGGGGGGGGGGGGGTCCGTTAAAAATAAAAGCCCATAAGACCCACAGTCTTTTCTAAACGCTGAATGCTCTTTTTTTTATAGAACAAAACATCGATTTTTCTGGTGGAAACTTATCTTCTCAAGAAGAAGTCGCACGGTAAATGTGTTCGTAAGTTTAAGCACCTCGCGATTTTTACTTGTGGGGGAACCTCAAACAAAAGTTATAGGTCCTACAGGAACAACCGCGTACTCTGGAGGCTCTCGAGAACGAAATAACTGCCCTGATACGAAATAGCAGTGAGGATGAATTACAGTGAGTGTATCAAAACTTCCTAAGTCGGTGCAACGTGTGTTTAGAAAATGAAAGACAGGATTTCTAGTAACTACTCTGAAATTCATGTGAGTAATGATTAATAAATACGTTAAAAAGTGTTGGTTCCTTAGTTTAGGGGCTGCGACAACGCGGTCATGTAGTCCTGTGTACTTTGGGTGTGTGTAGAATCTGTCTGATAACTGGTGTTAATTGTGATGGCTGTATTAGTGTTTTAATTGAAGAAAGGGCAGCAGACAATAATTTCCAAGTAGTTCCTACTTTTGCTACCAAAGGTTAGTGCGGACTTGGGCACTAGATGGCATCGCAGTCAGCACCCGGCGGCGAACGTTGGAACTTTTTTTTTTTCGTGTGGCCGAGTGCAGGTCTTTCTATTCGACGCCCGTGGGCGACCTGCGCGTCGGGATGAGAGATGGAATGGACGAAGATGAATGAAACTGGGCAAGGATGTGGAAGAAAGCAGCCGTGGCCTATCAGAAGGTACCGTCCCAGCGTTTGCCTGGTGTTGAAATGGGAAACCACGGAAAACCATTTCAAGGACGGCCGACGGTGGAGCTTGAACCCACGCGTCTACCGAGTCAGCAGAGAGCTTGGTCCCATGACCTAACGCTGCGCTTTAGCCAGCTGAGCCACGGCTGTCGGTACGTTGGAACTAATAGAGCGTTATCAATTCTCACCTACAAATTTTGGCTTCACATAAGTGTAGTTAGTGGAAGGTTCTTTTTCATGCCATAAATCTATGACATGGGACCGCCGGCTTTACTTGCCCTCCGAAGGAAGACATACTGAGGGATTTTTTAACGCTCTTAAAAACCTGACGACTTCGGCCGGGTTTGAACCCGCGACCTTGGGAATAGAAGCTCAGCATACTACCTACTACGCCACCGAAGCCGCCATTAGAAAGTGTAAATGTGTAAAACAACGCTGCTGCTAACGCCAGTGCCTTGCCCAGTGGTCGACCCCGGCAAGGTTCTGTTCTATAGATGATGATAAAACTGTTCATCGAACACTAACGAATTAAAATTGTCGATCACAAAACTGTCGATTTGAAGTCTGAACTCAAGCGGGAGCACGTTACTTGTTTCATAAATTACTCTACAGACCAGAATTTGGAAAAGCTCTTTCCGAGCTTATCTATGACTAATAAAGTGAGGGGGATGGCGGGGGAGGGGGTTACTTATCAGTTAATTCAAATAGTCATGGCATTTTGGGACCCGACCGTGGGAGTATCAGTTAATTGCTTCCAATCCTTAAACAATAGAGCGAACAGAATGTTGAAATTTCGATTGAATTGGAATGTGTCAAACAATTGTTAAGTTAATTATGAATTGGAAGTATAAGAAGAAGATAAAGTTTATGGGAAAAACCCGGACAGAGAGAATTTACGAACAACACTTTACGAAGTATAAACCATATACAATTTTCATAAGAAAATATGCATTGTCCGTTGAGCCATAATATATTTAAACACAAATAGTGCTAAATGTTCCGGCATAACTCAACAAGATGACAGTGTTTCGCCCCGGTGTGCTATTGGGCTCTTCAGTTGGTTAAAACACACCTCACCAAGACACTGTCTAGTGCACACTGGGAAGGCCATTGCAAGACGTATTTGATACATGTGTATCCGCGTCACGAACAAGCCAGTGCACTATGGGAATCGAAACTCCATTCCAAAGCAATTATAACCTTACCTTGGCATTGAAAGTACAATTTTCATAAGAAAATATGCATTGTCCGTTGAGCCATAATATATTTAAACACAAATAGTGCTAAATGTTCCGGCATAATTCAACAAGATGACAGTGTCTTGGTGAGGTGTGTTTTAACCAACTGAAGAGCCCAATAGCACACCGGGGCGAAACACTGTCATCTTGTTGAGTTATGCCGGAACATTTAGCACTATTTGTGTTTAAATATATTATGGCTCAACGGACAATGCATATATTTTCTTAAGAAAATTGTATATTCAATGCCAAGGTAAGGTTATAATTGCTTTGGAATGGAGTTTCGACTCCCATAGTGCACTGGCTTGTTCGTGACGCGGATACACATGTATCAAATACGTCTTGCAATGGCCTTCCCAGTGTGCACTAGACAGTGTCTTGGTGAGGTGTGTTTTAACCAACTGAAGAGCCCAATAGCGCACCGGGGCGAAACACTGTCATCTTGTTGAGTTATGCCGGAACATTTAGCACTATTTGTGTTTAAATATATTATGGCTCAACGGACAATGCATATTTTCTTATGAAAATTGTATATTCAATGCCAATGTAAGGTTATAATTGCTTTGGAATGGAGTTTCGACTCCCATAGTGCACTGGCTTGTTCGTGACGCGGATACACATGTATCAAATACGTCTTGCAATGGCCTTCCCAGTGTGCACTAGACAGTGTCTTGGTGAGGTGTGTTTTAACCAACTGAAGAGCCCAATAGCACACCGGGGCGAAACACTGTCATCTTGTTGAGTTATGCCGGAACATTTAGCACTATTTGTGTTTAAATATATTATGGCTCAACGGACAATGCATATTTTCTTATGAAAATTGTATATTCAATGCCAAGGTAAAGGTTATAATTGCTTTGGAATGGAGTTTCGACTCCCATAGTGCACTGGCTTGTTCGTGACGCGGATACACATGTATCAAATACGTCTTGCAATGGCCTTTGGAAAAGGGTATGCTGCACCCTTTTTGGGATTTCGAAAAGATGTAAGGTTTCGGACACAGGGATTGAATCTTGGGTGATGGAAGAGACCAAGATTAGAATTTGCCTTTGCGTTTATTAAAGTTTTTAAACAGCATATAAAGTTACTTCTAATAAAAATAGTTTTAAGAATTAACAAGAAGAATAATAAAAATGCAAATTTTCAAGTTTCTCCAGGAAACGGAAACGGTTTACAAAATTCCCTCATGAGGGATTAAAAATTTATATTGTTCATAAAAAGAGAGACATAATTATAAATACCTAAACGAGGAACTCTTAATGATTAACCATGATGAATATGATACCACCTTTCAATGAGGTGAAAATACATAACCCTTTCTTTAGGCCAGCAAACCCTTGGCTGGAAACAGTTGGTTGGTCCGCAAGGGGCTGATGCCTTGAAGTGGCAGTTCTAATTTGCCCGCACAGGGCTGATGCTCGTGGTTAATGCGCCCACACTCCAGCAGCGCTGGTTCAGAGCCAAGGTTTTGGCGATGTTCAGTCGTGATGACGAGAGTTGACCAGCAGTGAGATGTTTCTTGGTATTAACATCTCCGCTGGTTCGAGAAGTTGTCTTTTCCTTAGGCAAACCTTGAACTGAGTACAGCGTTTGTAGAACATGCCCAGCCGCCAGCTGGAGCAAAGGTTGGCCTGGAGCCTAACTCCGTGATGACGTGACGCAGGGCCTTCGGCAAGACCGTGCCACCAGAGGGTAATGACCCCCGGCAAGCTTGTAGTAGCAAGTGAGTGAAGATGGAGAGTCAACCCATAGGCCGATGGACTTACGGTTATATAGCGGTAGTGACGTCAGCGCGCCGAATCTTCCAGAATGAAGGAGGAGTGAAAGAGCAGCCAATCAAAGCACAGCCCCATGCACATTGCGAGCGTTGCCGCTGGGGCAAGCACAGTACCTCGTGAGAAAATGTGACGGTATGGTGCGTCTAGAAAGACACTTAAAAAAAAGGTAAGTACATGAATAATAAAGAACAACAATTCAGATGAAACATAAGTTAAATAAATAAATAAATAAATAATCAGAACACCGCGTTCATACTGCAATTATAAAGGAAAAAAATAATGGGGCAGAAATTGAACGTGTTTTTCAAACCGTGCGGGAAACATAGCCTACAAAAAACATTCGCAAAAGCGAACATGCTGGGAGGGGCGAGAAAAAATTGCAGTAAGAAAGCGCAGAAGTTAGGCCTCGCGTGGCAAAGGAGCAATCATGGTGATTGGCCTAAGAAAATGACCAGCAGAAGTCTGCAGTTTTACCACGCGAACCCTACCATCTCTGCCAGGAATGCACTCAACAACCCTACCCAAATTCCAGACAAGAGGAGGACTAGGGTCTTTCAAAAGCACCAAGTCCCCCACCTGAAGGTTAGAGCAGGAAACAAGCCATTTACCACGCTGCTGAAGCAAACCGAGGTATTCCAACCTCCAGCGGCGCCAAAAATTATTGCGCAAACTTTCAATTTTGCGCCAAGAAATGGCTAAAGAAGATTGAGAATTAGAATATAACAAAGGGGGAGAGGCAGTCAAAGGACCACCGATAAGAAAATGGCCTGGCGTTAATGGCAGAAGATCTAAAGGATCATTAGATAAGGGTGATAAAGGACGAGAATTAATTATGCCCTCAATAAAAATGATTAAGGAATTAAACTCTTCATGAGAAAGGGGGGTGTGGCCACAAACACGTCTAAGGTGCTTCTTGGTGAGTTTCACACAAGACTCCCACCTCCCACCTTGATGAGGTGCATAAGGGGGGATGAAGTGCCACTTGAAATTTCTCTGGTGAGCATAATCAGTAATCCTTTACAGCGCTGAATTTTGAGTAAGAGCTCTCTTAATTTGCTCAGAAGCTCCGATAAAATTTTTAGCATTGTCTGAGAATACTTCTGAAGGAAGACCTCTGCGAGCAGAAAATCTGGCAAAAGCTGCCAAAAAGTAAGCAGTAGAGGCGTTGGTAACTAGTTCTAAGTGAACTGCTCCGGTGACCATACATACAAACAGCGAAATATAGAGTTTTCCAAAAATACATTTTTTGGCCTCAGGAGAATTTCTTCTATAAACAAAAGGCCCGGAATAATCCACCCCCGTAAAGGTAAAGGGTCTAGCAGGCGCGGATCTAAAGTTGGGAAGATCACCCATGAGCTGAGCGGTAACTTAAGGGTTGGATTTAAAACATGGAATGCACTTCCGGATGACAGAGGTAACTTCATGGACTCCGTTTATGGGCCAATACCTTTCACGAATGATAGAAAGTAATGTACGAGTTCCAGCATGAAGATGCTGGTAATGATACTGACGAATGATTAAGGAAGTGACATGATGCTTTGAGGGAAGAATAATTGGATGTTTTTTATCCTCAGAAAGATCAGCCAAAGATAAACGTCCTCCTACTCTTAATAAACCATCAGTGTCCAAAAAAGGGGCGAGTGAGGAAAGCCTACTCGATTTCTTAAGGGATTGACCTTGGGACAACACCAGACATTCTTCAGAGAATATTTCTTGTTGAGTAAGCCATAAGATTTTTGTAGTGGCTAAACCTAATTCAGAAAGGGTTAAATATGGCTTAGGAAAAAGGGGTTGTTCTACCACAAAATATTTCCATCGAAGGAGATAAGCCATAACCCTCACCAATTTATGGAAAGAGGAATATCGCTGCAAGAGAAGGGGAGAGTCAGAAACGAGAAGAGAAGATCCAGTAACCTTACCAGCATCCGGCAAGTCTGATAACTCCGGAAGAGGAAAATTTGGCCAAGCGGAGGGTTCTTGCAGAAGCCAACGGGGACCGTGCCAGTATAATGTCAGGTTAGCCAACATAAGAGGGGAACATCCCCGAGAAATGACATCTGCAGGGTTCTCCTTGCCAGATACATGCTGCCATTGTTCAAGGTTAGACAATTGTTGAATTTTAGACACTCTATTAGCTACAAACACCTGCCAATGCGAGGGAGGTTTGGCAATCCATGCCAACGTGATGGCTGAGTCACTCCAAAAGTAAGTTTTAATAAATCGGATTTTCAAAGATTGACGGATTTTGACCGATAATTCAACCGCCAGAAGAGCAGCACAAAGTTCCAGTCGTGGCAAGGATAAAGATTTAAGAGGGGCTACCTTTGACTTAGCGCAAATTAAATTGGAAAAGAAATATGACTGGACAAAATTACGGCAAACAATATACGCACAACATCCATAAGCTTTCAATGAGCTATCGGCAAACATGTGAAGTTCATATCCTCCACAGGAGGAAAAGGGAATAATCACTCGCGGGATAATAACATTAGAAAGATCTTCCAAACTATTTCTATAAGAAATCCAATTTTTTTGCAACTCGGAAGGAACTGGTTCATCCCAACCAGTTTTCAAGGACCAAAGGTCTTGCATGAAAAGCTTTGCTGTGACGATGATTGGCGCCAAAAATTGGAGAGGATCAAATATCTTTGCAATCTCAGACAAAATTTGCCGCTTAGTTTGCGGTTTGATGTCACTGAGATTAATTTTGAAAAAGAAAAAATCCTTTTGAGGACTCCAATAGATGCCTAGAGTTTTGATGGAATTACTTTCCTGAAGAAGCTCTACTGAGTCGTTATAGACTGAAGTTAATGGAAATTTAGAAAGAAATTCTTCCGAATTAGAGTTCCACTTGCACAAGGAAAATCCGCCTCCCAAAAGCAAGGCTGTCAAATCTTTAGAGACCTGCAGTGCTTCAGATACTGACTCAAATGAATGAAGAAAATCGTCAACGTAAAATGATGATTTTAACACTTCAGAAGCCTTAGGAGAATACAACGGGCCATCCTGTTCAGCAAGTAATTTCAACGTACGTATGGCTAAAAAAGCAGAGGGCTTTAGTCCATAGGTTAATGTTTTTAGCCGAAAAATCTTGACAGGTTTAGTAGGCTCGTCGCGCCAAAGAATTCTCTGAAGGTCGCGCTGTTGTTGATCGACCAAAATCTGCCTATACATCTGCTTGATATCAGATATCACTGCGATAGGGAACAAGCGAAAATTCATCAAAACAGAAGAAATGTCAGATTGAATTGGAGGGCCTGATAATAATGTGTCATTCAGAGAAGTTCCATTGGCATCCAATGCAGAGCCATTAAAGACCACTCTTATGTTTTCCTTTAAAATCTCATTCTTCCAAACTGGATGATGATTGAGGTAAATGACTTCAGATGGGGTATAAGAAGCATCATCTTTCTTGGTAACAACCTCCATGTGATCAAGTGCCTCATATTCCTCCATAAATGTGGAGTATTGAGTTTTAACAACAGGGTCACGTTTAAATTTGCTTTCCACAGCATAGAGTGCTCTAAGAGCCCTAGGGTGTGTTTCAAATAAAAGAGGTGGATTATCCACTCGGGGCATTGTTACGACAAATCTACCCTCTGAATTGCGTTTGGTTGTTTCGCGAAACAGTTTTTCACACATTTCATTTTCAACTGAGGAAGGTGAAACTGAATCTATAGTTTCGATTTTCCAAAATCTTTCTAAGTTGTAATCGAGACTTGTATTGGCAAAATGACATTGTGAGAAATTGTGAAATGACTTACGAGGGACCTGACCCGTTACTAACCAACCTAGCTTGGTATGATGAACAAACACTCCTGGTGATATTTTAACCTTAGAGCTAAGGAGACATTTCCAAAATACTTGGGCACTGAGAAGTATGTCTACTGGAGCGCTCGTATTAAATGTTGGATCTGCCAACTGAATGTTATGAGGCAATTGCCAATTTCTAATTTCAAAAGAAGTACTAGGGGTATTACTGCCAATAGTATCAATGGCAAGACAATTCAACTGAAATGTTGTGTTACAATTAACGGCATCTTTGATGTGAACACGAACAAAATGCAAAGATTTAACATTGCTATTGTTAATACCGGTAACCTGAATTAATGTAGGTTGCTTGGGAAGACCAAGTTTCTTAATGAGACGCTCACTTATGAAGTCATGGGTGGCGGCATTATCCAATAAGGCACGTGCTTCAAGCCATCTACCAGAGGAATCTTGAACTTTTAATAACACGGTTGATAGTAGCACCTGGGAACTACGAATAGAGCTAGAGCTCTGAGTGTAAGATTGCGCATTGGCTCCTGGGGATGTATCTTTAGAACATCCAGGGGAAGGAGCCTGACGTGGCTTTTCAAACCTATGAAGCAAGGTATGATGTTGAGCCTTGCAATGGGAGCAAGTATTTTTAGATACGCAATCAGGCACCATATGCCTAGCTGACAGACAGTTGTAGCAATATCTTTTTTGAGCTATTAATTTGCGTCTTTCGTCGGTAGAAAGGGCTTTAAAGGCAACGCAGGAATATAACCTGTGAGGCGCTTTACAGAGAATACAATCTGTTGAATTGTGTTGAACAGTAAAGACAGCAGATTTGTTTATTTTAGTACCGACTGGCTTCACAACATTAGATTTGTTATCTGCACTTCCTGACATATGACAGGCTACGGCTGATAAAACCTGACATCTATTATTTATAAACGTAAGCAATGAGCCATAGGTATATGAAGTGTCATTTGTTAGTTCCCTCTCCCATGCCTTTAAGGTTGATGAATCAAATTTAGAAGTAACCAAGTGAACTAAGAATAGATCCCAATGCTCGACCGGTTGATTCAACCGGGCCAATGCTCTGACGTGTAGTTGGACCGTGTCACTTAAGGCTCGCAGTGTTGACAAGCTGTCAGCTCGCAATGCGGGCAGGTTAAATAAGGCTTGAATATGCCTCTGTAAGCATAATTTTTCGTTGCCATAACGGCCTTTAAGAAGCTCTATAGCAATGTTATAGTTTTCTCCTGTTAAGGGGAGTTCTCTTATAAGTTGAAGGGGTGGTCCCTGCAAAATGGATTTTAAGTAATGAAATTTCTGAATTTCTGGAAGTGTGGCATTATCATGTACTAATGAACTGAACAATTCAAAGAATGATTGCCACATCTCTTCCTTTCCTGAAAAATGCGGAATTTCAATTTTAGGTAGCAATGGTTTGATACCATTCCCATGGTCGCTAATTCTTCCTTGAGTTTCCTCTACCTTCAACGCCAGGGTCAAAGTTCTAACTAATGCCACAGCCTGAGCGTGTGTATCAAAGTAATTACTCTCTACTTCTTCCCTATCTGATTGATGTTCTGGACTTTTGATTTCAATTTCAAGTTGCACGAGATCATATTTCTCGTACGCCTGTTCAAAAGCTTTTAAACGCTGAGATATAATATCAAGGTTTTGTTCCTCTTTCGGTAGAGTAGCTAAATATTTTTGAAAACGGGTGAGTTGACCTTTGTAGGCCGCCCGAGAGTTTAACAGTTTATCATCTATTATTACTGGCATGGCTGGACAGTTGGAACAACTCACCTACCAAAGCTGCTTGCGGCACCAGACAGACCTGCTTTCCGGAAAGAAACCAGTTGTGTAGTATGCTGGGATTGTTTCCGCTTTCCCGCAGATCTCCTGCGCTAGCCACGATATACTGAAATGTATAAGACAAATATTAGATTGCACAAGTTTTTTTTTTTTTAGAATAGAATTTGTGGTCTCAGACTAAAGGTCCCTGGTTCTTTCCCGGGTTTCGGCACCATGGAAAAGGGTATGCTGCACCCTTTTTGGGATTTCGAAAAGATGTAAGGTTTCGGACACAGGGATTGAATCTTGGGTGATGGAAGAGACCAAGATTAGAATTTGCCTTTGCGTTTATTAAAGTTTTTAAACAGCATATAAAGTTACTTCTAATAAAAATAGTTTTAAGAATTAACAAGAAGAATAATAAAAATGCAAATTTTCAAGTTTCTCCAGGAAACGGAAACGGTTAACAAAATTCCCTCATGAGGGATTAAAAATTTATATTGTTCATAAAAAGAGAGACATAATTATAAATACCTAAACGAGGAACTCTTAATGATTAACCATGATGAATATGATACCACCTTTCAATGAGGTGAAAATACATAACCCTTTCTTTAGGCCAGCAAACTCTTGGCTGGAAACAGTTGGTTGGTCCGCAAGGGGCTGATGCCTTGAAGTGGCAGTTCTAATTTGCCCGCACAGGGCTGATGCTCGTGGTTAATGCGCCCACACTCCAGCAGCGCTGGTTCAGAGCCAAGGTTTTGGCGATGTTCAGTCGTGATGACGAGAGTTGACCAGCAGTGAGATGTTTCTTGGTATTAACATCTCCGCTGGTTCGAGAAGTTGTCTTTTCCTTAGGCAAACCTTGAACTGAGTACAGCGTTTGTAGAACATGCCCAGCCGCCAGCTGGAGCAAAGGTTGGCCTGGAGCCTAACTCCGTGATGACGTGACGCAGGGCCTTCGGCAAGACCGTGCCACCAGAGGGTAATGACCCCCGGCAAGCTTGTAGTAGCAAGTGAGTGAAGATGGAGAGTCAACCCATAGGCCGATGGACCTACGGTTATATAGCGGTAGTGACGTCAGCGCGCCGAATCTTCCAGAATGAAGGAGGAGTGAAAGAGCAGCCAATCAAAGCACAGCCCCATGCACATTGCGAGCGTTGCCGCTGGGGCAAGCACAGTACCTCGTGAGAAAATGTGACGGTATGGTGCGTCTAGAAAGACACTTCAAAAAAAAAGGTAAGCACATGAATAATAAAGAACAACAATTCAGATGAAACATAAGTTAAATAAATAAATAAATAATCAGAACACCGCGTTCATACTGCAATTATAAAGGAAACAAATAATGGGGCAGAAATTGAACGTGTTTTTCAAACCGTGCGGGAAACATAGCCTACAAAAATCATTCGCAAAAGCGAACAGCCTTCCCAGTGTGCACTAGACAGTGTCTTGGTGAGGTGTGTTTTAACCAACTGAAGAGCCCAATAGCACACCGGGGCGAAACACTGTCATCTTGTTGAGTTATGCCGGAACATTTAGCACTATTTGTGTTTAAATATCTTATGGCTCAACGGACAATGCATATTTTCTTATGAAAATTGTATATTCAATGCCAAGGTAAGGTTATAATTGCTTTGGAATGGAGTTTCGACTCCCAAGTGCACTGGCTTGTTCGTGACGCGGATACACATGTATCAAATACGTCTTGCAATGGCCTTCCCAGTGTGCACTAGACAGTGTCTTGGTGAGGTGTGTTTTAACCAACTGAAGAGCCCAATAGCACACCGGGGCGAAACACTGTCATCTTGTTGAGTTATGCCGGAACATATAGCACTATTTGTGTTTAAATATAAGTATAAACCAAGAAATTAAACTGTAATTCTAAGTTTTTACATGTTTTTATCGGTACGGTACCTAATTTATTTGACTTTTTTCACACAAAAAATCCCATTATTTTGGTGGGATTTTTCATTTTTTGGGGGCCCCAGGCAATTTCCTATTGTCCCTTATGGTTAATCCAGCCCTGATGATAATTGCTGTTTTAAGGGGCCTAACATCTAGGTTATCGGCCCCTACTGTTCTATAGAGAAGGACTCGCTGTATAAAACATAAAACGAACACGTTTTATTGTCTTTTAAATCACTGAAATGACGCTGTCGCCTCCGTAGCGTAGCAGTCAGCATGGTTAGCTGCCGCCCCGGAGGTCCTGGGTTCGATTCCCGGCTCTGCCACGAAATTTGAAAAGTGGTACGAGGACTGGAACGGGGTCTACTCAGTCTCGGGTGGCCCAAATGAGTAGAGGGGGTTCGATTCCCCCTCAGCCATCCTCGAAGTGGTTCTCCGTGGTTTCCCACTTCGTCTTCGGGCAAATGCCGGGATGGTACCTACTGTAAGGCCACGGCCGCCTCCTTCCCTCTTCCTATCCTATCCATCCCTATCTTCCATCCCTTCCCCTCCTTCATGAGGTCCCTGTTCGCTTTGCAGGTGAGGCCGCCTGGGCGAAGTGCTGATCACATCTCCCCAGTTGTATCAATCCCGCAAGCTCCAGGACACTGCCCATAGAGGCGGTAGTGGTGAGTTCCCTCGCTGAGTCCGTGGGAACCACCAACCTAGAGGGTAAATTGACTAAATAAAAAAAATGAAATGACGCTGACTTCATACGTGATTCATGTTCGGCCCGGAGGCCTTTGAAGCTTTATTTTCAGTATAATTTTCCCTTTCAGCACTTGATTGTGGGGTCAGGTACTGAACGGAAGACCATTTGGTGTGACAAAAATATAGCTATATTAAACTACTGATGAGAGAGAAATTTACTATCAGCCAGAACGCAAATTCTAACAAAATTAGTTTTAAAAAAGTATTTGTTGACTTTTGGCCCTTTTAGCAATGCGGCCAACTCCAATTTAATTTATTTCTACTTGTGTTGTGTCTTGGAATGATGAGGAAATATTACTGTAATGAACGTAGTAGATATTGTAGGCGTAGACTAAAGGCCTGCTGAATAGACCTCGTGCGAATGAACGTTGCTTCGCTCTAGCGGCAAGTACTGAGATTTCAGTATGACTTTTGTGAGTGGAGCAACGTGATTAGGCACTCTTGTTGAGGAAAAATTTCAAGTTCAAGATGATAATACTACTACTTTTTTCGGCCTTTCCCAATTAATTGGGGTCGCCGGAGCCAACCAGCCTCATTTTGGTTTTGGCCGGGGATTTAAGGCCGGATGCCCTTCCTGACGCCACGTGATTTTTCAGGTGAAAATTCCACCCAGCTGTCACCGGGATTCGAACCCCGGCCGTCCGGGTGAAAGACGAGTGGCTAAGACACTGCGCCATCACGCTAATGGTTTGGGTGACCGTGAAGATGAAAATTAAATTTAAACTATAACTAAAACTAACTACTAACTTATATACCAGAAGAAGAAATGTCAAACAAAAGGAGAATAAGGCAAAAGGAGGAAAAGAAATGCCCTCAATCCTCGAAGAATGCGGATTGAGGGACTTGGAAGGAAGGAGAGCCATAAAAGGCAGATAGGAAAGTGAAAGAGTAGAGGCCCCACAGGTAAGGGACAAAAGGGGGAAACTGGACCGAGCTCAAGAATCCCTCGGGGTCGCCAACTCCCGAACTCACCAGCCGGGAGCCCCTGAGGGTGTAGCATTATCTAGGGTGCACCAGAAGCGGTGGAGCTACATACACCTTACCTCCTTGAGGGCCTTCAGCAGAAGGTAGGAGAGAACATGAAAAGAAAAAGAAGGCTGACCCCTCGCAGAAGGAGGGTATCAGAAAAGATGAGACAAGGGCCAATTAAGGCGGGAAAGGAAGAGACTCCTTAGGCCTCTGATACCCTAATACCGTCAGGGTCGGAAGAGAACGGGAGTTGACCAAGTGAGGTCGACAGGAAAGAAGACGGAGAGGAGCCCGCCACAAGTAAGTGGAAGCAATGCCGGACTCAGCTGGGGCCCCGTGGTCGTCATCAAGTTCAAGATGGTAAAAAGTTGTACAGAGGGTAGAAAAATCGTTCTGTGGTTGAATGTAACTAAACGTTAAGAAATATCCACCTGGAACGTAATTTTCGTATTCGGAAACAAACCACAGTAGGCCTATATTCCAGAAGGGACGACTCCTCAATTGCGGATTTGTAGTCCGCATTTTAGAAAAGGAGCACCGACAAGAGGTCCTTACAGACTTGGGCACTATCTTATATGAAGCTAAACTTATTATATCAGCGACAAAAAGGGGAGCGTAGCAGAGTACCTGCGAGAAGAAAGGTCGAAATGAAAGATGGCAGAGAGGAACCCGTCACAAGCAACTCTAACATGAAAATGAAGGAAGTGCGTTTAAATATGGATTATTTAGTAACGCGAGTATACCGACAGATATAATTACCATACATAGCGATAAGACTGAGATGAGCTTGATGTCACCACCACAGTTAAATTGAACGTCTTGTCATCAATCACAACATGAGTCAAGGGTACACAATCTCAAAAGAGTGAGACAGTCCTGACCTAGCAATATTCCGTCCGAGTTGCAGTAGAATCAAAGATGTTCTTTTATAAACAAATCAAGCTCCATTGCGCAGCATTCGTGTCCCTGCTCATTATCTCTACCCGTGTACTTTCGTGCTTATACAGATTCTTTATATTACTATAGCATAGGCTATTTTACTGTGGTACCTGTAGTAATGTGTGCAGTTGCAGGGACGTATATAATGGGGGTGCTGAGGGGGCTCCAGCCCCCCTCCCCCCCAAAAAAAACACAATAAAAATTAGGAAAGTGTTGCTTTGGTAAGAGCATAAAATAATTGTAAATTTGGTTGCACCCGAATCTTAACTTATTGACTAAGTTAAAAACAATATTAAGATTGAAATTATACTAACTCGTGGTGTAGTGGGTAGCATTCTTGGCTGCCGCCCCGGAGGCCTGAATTCGATTCCCGGGTCTGCCAAGAAATTTTAATTCTAGTCTGAGGGCTGGAACGGGGTACACTCAGCCTTGTGAGGCAAAACTGTGAAATCCACAGTAACTTACGGTACTTTTGAGAAATAAATTATGAACTTGTAAAAAGAATATAAAAATAAAATAAAAATCTGTTTACCTTTCTGCATAGTAAATTGACAAATATTTAGATATTTGCCATTCATACTCCATAGATCATAATAGAAAATTCATTAAGTATGCGTTGTTTTATTTTACAACTTTTTTTATATTGCCAATAATAATAGTAGGCTATATACACTTTGAATCTTATCTAAAATAATTACAGAAAGTTATACGCTCTAAGATATTGGTTGATATTTCTGGGTATTTTGCGGTGACAATCCCCTGAGAACACTCACAATTTTCCAGGATAGTCAACCCCCCCTCCCCCGAAAAATTGTATAGTTGTATTTAAGGTCAGGATTTTGGTGGTTTCGGTGGCATAGTTCGTAACATGCTGAGCTTCTATGTTCAAGATCACGGGTTCAAACCCGGCCAAAGTCGTTGGATTTTTTAAGAGCGTTAAAAATCCCTCAGTATACCTTCCTTAACACTGGCGGTCCCATGTCATAGATTTATGGCATGCAAAAGAACCTTCCACTAACTATACTTGTGTAAGCTTAAATTTGTAGGTTAGTTGATAACGCTATATTAGTTCCAACGTTCGCCGCCAGGTGCTGTCTGCGATGGCATTTAGTAGCCACGTTCGCAGCTGGGTGTCGTAGGCAGTAGCATTTGGTGGCAAAAGTAGGAACTACTTTAAAAAAATAATCGTCTGCAGTCCTTCTACCTGAATCACATATAACACACACTAATACAGGCATCACCATTAACACCGGTTATCAGACACATTCTACACACACCCAGGTACACAGGGCTACATGACTGCGCTGTCGCAGCCCCTAAACTAAGGAACCAACCAACCAAGGCTAGAATTGGGATCAAAGTGGTCTTTCTAGGGTAGAAGAGGGAAGCCACGGAAAACTACTAAGCGTATAGGATACCTGAGGTGGGAATCGTACCATCCTCCTCTCAGTTTTGTTTCACAAGTCTGAGTATATTCTGTTCTAACCATCAGAGCTTCTCCTTTACAGTATTCCGCGGCAACGTTATTAGTTTTTTTTTAAATTGTTGCAGGAAGGAAGTAAAGTGACTGTACTGTACGTTGATAATAGTATTCTTATACTGGAACAAGTAAGGTAGGCCTACTGCAACTCAAATTTAACAGCATGAGGTTGTTGATTAATGTTGATTTCTCTCAAACATTATGTCTTCTTCCAATCTTTATTTCACGTGGAGTAGTCTATGTGGTTTCTATTATAAGTGAGCTTTTTTATTTATTCGTTTGCTTGCCTCGGTGGGGGAGTGGTTATCATGTCGGACTACCAACCCCCAAGCTTGCAGGTTCGCTCCTGGCCATGGTAAGTGATTTTTGAAAGGCGACAAAAATCACGACACGCATGTCATACTTTGTTGGCATGTTAAAGAACCCATTTGAATTCAGTAGGCCGTGTTCATAGTGGTAAAATTAATCTCGGGATTTTCCGCCAACACAAAAAGTTCCTCCATTCTCTACTGGAAAACGCTTGACTGCGCTCCAAGGATCAACAAAATTCGACATAGGCCTACAAGCTGCTCTTTGGGCGTCAAATAAAAAAGCTGGCACCCGAGGCTATACGATATTATTATTATTTATTCGTGTCAAAAGCTGTCCGCATTTCATATGCTTGGAGGCTGTAAAATATGACATGACCATCCGAATATCACCTAAACCCAGATAAATCTCTATGGATGACGACATTTCACCATTAAATAAGTGGCTTCGGTGGCGTAGTTGGTAGTATGCTGAACTGCTGTGCCCAAGATAGCGGGTTCAAAGCCATACGAAGTCGTCGGATTTTTTAAGAGCGTTAAAATCCTTCAGCATGCCTTCCCTCGGAGGGGAAGTAAAGCCGGCGGTCCCATGTCGTAGATTTATGGCATGTAAAACATCCTTCCACAGACTAAACATGTGTGAAGCTAAATTGTTAGGTTAGATTTCGTCGGAACACTCTATCAAAGTTCCAACGTTCACGACTAGGTATCATTGATATCTGGTAGCGAAAGTTGGAACTACTTGAAATTGAACGGAACCTGTAGCTCACCCTAAGGGTGTCCGCTGGAAGCAGCTACAGACCCAGGCAAGCCGAACAAGTCCTCGAACACTCCTGGCACTAAAACCCATACGATAAATAAATACACCATTAAAGAACTCTTTAATGACTTATTACTCGGTTCTCCAGCACGAGCTATCATTCACACATTAGTCATACCGATCGGTGAGCGAGATGCCGCTAGGGGCGCCAGAAGCTAAAATATCGCCATTTGCACGAGGTCATAAATGGCCTTACATTTAAAGACAACACCACACACACATCCGTATCCGTTGTCGGTTTCGAATCGGGAGCCGAGCTCGAGCTCAGTTTCAAATTTACCACTGACCCACGCCAGCTGGCAAAAGCAAAAACAAGATGTTCGGGAAAGAACATATAGCCTACTTTCTCCTAAATGTATGGGTATAGTTATAACTCTCTGTCCTTATCATCTCCTAATTTCTTCCTATTTGAAGTGCAAATTGGCACACAGGATTTGAACAGTGGCGTTCAAACCATAGTTTATAATTTACCCCAGCATTTTGCAATTTCATCAGCAAACACTCCAAACACCGACTACTTACAATAATTGAAACTTCGTTGCTCTAATAAGGCCCATCTACAATGCGCAGTCGGCAGTCCGTAATTGGTAGTCCTCGGTCGGCAGTCGCGATCGACTCCGTGTATACTATAGGCACCATACACAACATGAAGTTGCAGTTGGTAACTGGCAGTTGGCAGTCGCGAATTTTATCCTTGACTGCCAACTACCCGACTGCAGCAATGTAATAGCCAATCAGAGCAGATCAGAAACTGACGTCACGTTGTTGTTCTGTGTCGTGTACGAATGATATAGGACTAAGTGAAGTAACTTCGCAACCCGTTAATTTATAGGCTAATCTTAAATACACGGTATAACAAAATAATCCATCTCCAAATCATCCATATTGCAAGTTTTGAGGTTATCAACAACGCCTCTGTGCACAAGGAATAAACGAATGTTACTGTATTATTTCTCCTAGCAGTCGTTAAGACTGGGTTCACTAACTGGCCGGTATAGAGCGCTGCTCGAATCTATAGTTTCTGCATAGTACAACTGAAGGCTGGTAGATGTCACTCAGTGGAGAATGTCGTTTTATTTTAATATATAATTTCCATTGCAAAAAGCACCATATAACGCTTTATTTTATAACGTCTCAGTACTCAAGAAACAATAAATATAAAAAAATCAAGCAAAAAAGTTCTACTCTGATAGGATTTGAACCCTGGCCAGCCACATGAGAGACGGGAGCTCTAACCACACAGCCAATCGTACACTCATAACTTACGCGTTATCGATCAAATACATATAACGTACTGTATTAGCAAATAATCACTTGGACTGAAGATTTCTTCACTGGAGTGTATTTCAAACCGAGTTAATTTCATATTAAGTTCATATAATTTTTATCAGTAGGTTATATTGCATGCAACATGCTGAAATTAGTAAAATATAGGTCAGAACGAGAGATCAGCTGCCATCTTGTCAAATAGCCGAGACGATTCAGATTTTTAAAGTCACTTCTAAATTATAATATTACAATATAAACTTTTAATTTCGAACGAACCACGTCGCTTAGAACAGATTAAACGATTCTTGGTTCGATAATCGGAACTGGTGGGTCCCATGTTATGGATTATAAATTTTGCATAATTCACACGGCCGCCATCCTGAAATGGTACGTTTGATGACCTTGTAGTTTGGGCACAAGACGCGTCCCATATGAAGGTAGGTTGTTACCAAATTTGGTAAAGATCCGATGATTAGTTTGGTCGTAATGCATTATTAAGTTTTGACCATTCGATTGGCCGCCATTACCTTTTGGTAAAGATGGCGGCAATATAAAACATGACACTGAGGTGCCCTTTGCCAGTGCTACCTCTGTACCAAATTTCGTTCAATTCGGTTTAACCGTGTTTGAATTGATAGGGGGGGACAGACATTCAGAGTACACACACTCACACACACACACACACACAGACTCACCCACACACAGACAGACACACAATTTTTGGCCCTGTGTTGATCTCATAAGTCTACTTTCATTTTTTGCAAAAATCGAAAGTAGGCTAATACTGTAGATACAGATTGTGTCCTACTTCCCTGGAGAGATTTTCACATAAGGATTCATTACATCATACATATTATTAGCTGGATGCAGGGGCGTATTTACATTCTTTTTTTTTGTGGGGGGGGGGGGGGGGGGGGTGGCTATCCTGGAAAATTGTGAGTATTCTCAGGGGATTGTCACCGGAAATTACCCAGAAATATCAACCAATATCTTAGAGCATATAACTTTGTGTAATTATTTTAGATAAGCGTTAATTGTAAAATTCTAAGTTTATATAGCCTCAAATTAGCGCCAATACAAAAAAGTTGTAAAATACAACACAACACACAAATAAAATTTTATACTTAATGAATTTTCTATTATGTTTATACGCATTGTAATGCACCGACATCTAACTTGGTTCAATTGTTTACATAACCACAAGATGGCGGATGTGCGAATTATGGCCTACGGAGTATGGATAGCAAATATCTAAAGATTTGTCAATTTATTAAAAAGAAAAGTAAAGAGGTTTTTTCTTTTTTCTTTTACAAATTGACAATTTATTTCTCAAAAGTACCGTACTGTGGAATTCTCAGTTTTGCCTCACAAGGCTGAGTGTATCCCGTTCCAACCCTCAGACCAGAATTAAAATTTCGTGGTAGAGCCGGGAATCGCATTCGGATATCCGGGGCGGCAGCCAAGAATGCTAACCACTATACCACGAGGTAGTCTAATTTCAGCCTTAATATTGTTCATAACTTAGCCAATAAGTATATATTAGGGTACAACCAAATTTACAATAATTTCATGCTTTTACAAAAGCAACACTAACTTAATTTTTATTGGCTTTTTCGTGGTGGGGATGGAGCCCCCACAGCTACCCCCCTATTTACGCCCCTGGCTGGATGTGTTCACAATAAAATTTCATCATTCCGTAATCTATGTGAAGTGATTGATAGACAACTTCCGACTTCTTATGCAGGCTTCATTGAGAATCATGCATTAGAACTGTGATGTGACATCCATGACAAGACATGTCACCTCGTGGTGAATCAGCTATTGAGCATCCAGCGTCACGTGACGTGCACGCGTGCCCTCTAGTGACGGGCTGTGACCTTCCACGCTCTGGTCGGAACCACACCTCGTTACACACGCCACGATTGGCCGATGTCGTCACCAGTTTGCGCATTCCAGCCTCCGGCTCGTTACTTTTTGAACGCACCTTATATTTTCATATTTTTAGCCTACTTTCGATTTTTGCAAGAAATGAAAGTAGACTTATGAGATAAACACAGGGCGAAAAAGTGTGTCTGTCTGTGTGTGTGTATGTGTGTGTGTGTGTGTGTGTGTGAGTCTGTGTGTGTGAGTCTGTGTGTGTGTGAGTCTGTGGGTATGTGTGTGTGTGTGTGAGTCTGTGTGTGTGAGTGTGCGCCTGTGTGTATGTGTGTGTGTGTGTGTGTGTGAGTCTGTGTGTGTGTGTGTGTGTGTGAGTGTGTGTACTCTGAATGTCTGTCCCCCCCCCCCTATCAATTCGAACACGGTGAATGCGAATTGAACGAAATTTGGTACAAAGGTAGCACTAGCAAAGGATACCTCAGTGTCATGTTTTATATCGCCGCCATCTTGACGGAAACGTAATGGCGGCCACACAAATGTTCAAAGCTTAAATCAAATTACGATTAACCTAATCATCCGATCTCTACCAAATTTTGCAACAACATACCTTTTTAGAGGAAGCATCCTTTGACCAAACGAATAGGTCATTAGCCTAATAGTTTGCGGATGGCGGCCATCTTTGTGTGAAAATCAATTCCCCCTATTAATTCAAACACGGTGAAACCGAATGGAACGAAATTTGGTACAGAGGTAGCACTAGCAAAGGGCATCTCAGTGTCATGTTTTATATCGCCGCCATATTGACAGAAACGTAATGGCGGCCACACAAATGTTCAAAGCTTAAGTTAAATTACGACTAACATAACCATCCGATCTCTACCAATCTTTGCAACAACATACCTTTATAGAGGGAGCATCCTTTGACCAATCTAATAGGTTATTAGCCTAATAGTTTGCGGATGGCGGCCATCTTTATGTCAAAATGGATTCCCCCTATTAATTCGAACACGGTGGAACCGAATGGAACGAAATTTGGTACAGAGGTAGCACTAGCAAAGGGCACCTCAGTGTCATGTTTTATATCGCCACCTTCTTGACGGAAACGTAATGGCGGCCACACAAATGTTCAAAGCTTAAATCAAATTACGATTAACCTAATCATCCGATCTCTACCAAATTTTGCAACAACATACCTTCTTAGAGGGAGCATCCTTTGACCAAATGAATAGGTCATTAGCCTAATAGTTTGCGGATGGCGGCCATCTTTGTGTGAAAATCAATTCCCCCTATTAATTCAAACACGGTGAAACCGAATGGAATGAAATTTGGTACAGAGGTCGCACTAGCAAAGGGCATCTCAGTGTCATGTTTTATATCGTCGCCATATTGACAGAAACGTAATGGCGGCCACACAAATGTTCAAAGCTTAAGTTAAATTACGACTAACATAACCATCCGATCTCTTCCAAACTTTGCAACAACATACCTTTATGGAGGGAGCATCCTTTGACCAACTATCAGCATCTTTGAAAGCATAAACTGTCCTTATGACAGGTGATTAATATTGAGATCACTATCTCATAAAGAGTTAAAAGTTCCCTCATCGTTTTGTGTTACGGTACATAAATTATTTGTACCCGACTGTTATTTTAGTGAAGCCTTCTTACTAGTAAGTGTACTTAAATGCGAAATTTCGTATCAATCACTCCAGTAGTTTTTAGGTCAACTTATAACAAACAAACCTAAATCAAACTTAGTGTATACGTTATTTTTTAATTATTGTACAACTCATACGGATGATTAAAACGTAGCAAAGTATTCCAAATATTCAAAAAGAAAGCTTATTCTATCTATAGACATTTTTAGCCTACTTTTCACATTTTGCAAAAATGAGGAAAAAGTAGACTTATGAGATCGGGCAAATGTGTGTCTGTCTGTCTATCTGGCTGTGTGTGTGTCCCCCCCTATCAACTCCTAAACGGCTGGAGCAATCGAAACAAAATTTGGTAGGAGTAAAGATCTATACCTGAATATCTCACGGCCATATTTGAAAATGATGTCAGTGCTACCAACTGCTAAAAAATCGCAATTGAAATTTGAGCTCCATGTTGGATATCTTGGAAGGTATGAATGGGAGCTATTTCAAAATTGGCACACGTATAGATAATAATATTGCAGTTTAATTTCCAGGAGGCCATACATGGCAGTGTTGCCAAAATGATTATAGGCCTGCTGATAGTTCCAATTTTTAAATGCATATTACTTCTACACTATCAATTGAAATTCAACCAAATTTCGTATGTTGTATGTGTACATAACCAGATACGACTGAGCGTATTCTTATGACCCACCAGGGCTGCCAACTATTAATAAATGCTCTTAATATATTTTATCCAAATACCAATATATCAGAAAATATGCAAGACGACAGCTTTAAACTATGCACACGTATAGTACCTGACATTCTATATTAATTTCGAGTAACTTATATACGTCAGTGCTACCAACATGATTCTAAGCTTGCTGAGAAGTCCAACTTTAAATACATGTAACTTCCATACTATCATTTGGATTTCAACCAAATTTCGTATGTGCTATGTGTGCCATAACAGATATGACTGTGCGTATTCTTAAGAGCAACCAGGGCTGCCAACTGTTAATATGTGCTGTCTCTATTTTTGTTACCCTAATATCAATATATCAGAAAGCATGCAAGTCAATAGCTCTAAACTTTGCACACGTTTACTACCTGGCATTCTAGATGAATTTGGAGTAACTAATATAGGTCAGTGCTGCCAACATAATTCTAAGCCTGCTGATAGGTCCAATTTTAAAATGCATGTAACTTCTATACTAACTAATGGATTTCATTCAAAATTGGCACAACAATACATCATATTATTTCAGATTATCTCTGACCGATACATGCATGACATTGATGCCAACATGATGTTACGCGCGCTGTTAGTTCCAATGATTAACTGCATGTAGCGTCCATGCTATCCATTGGACTTCAACCAAATTTTGTATTCTGTACTTTAAGAGGTGGAACTAAGAATATATTCAGTCACCAGGGCTGCCAACCGTAGTGCTCTATTAGGTTACATTATGCCAGGTATACAGTATTCCGAACTAATTGTAAATTTCGATATTAGCAACTTAATTTCGTCATTATTCTAGATAGATCCATATAGATTAATCATTGGCATGAATCTTAAATTTTAAGAAAAGTAGGCTCTTTAGTTCGTCACGGAACTTCTTGTTTCTAACTGAAATGCATCTTATTTGACATTATATTGGGATCCGGAGCTGGACTGGTTAGCTCAGACAAGAAAAGCATATCTACTGAAAAGGAATCTGTTGATATCGAATATAGATTTAGGTATTAGGAATTTAATTTTGAAAGCCTTTGTCTGGAGCGTGGGACTCTATGGACGTGAAACTTAAGACTATTGGTGCATCAGAAAAGAGGAGAATTGAAATGTGGTGTTACAGAAGAATGATGAAGTTCAGATGGGTAGATAGAGTAACAAATGAAGAGGTAGTAAGACGAGTGGGAGAGGAGAGATGTTTCTGGCGACTGCTCATGAAGGGAAGAGATAGGTTGGTAAGACACTTACTAAGACACCCAGGAATAGCAAACTTAGTTGTGGAAGGAAGGGTCGAGGACAAGAACTGTAGCGGTAGACCAAGGTTAAAGTTACAGTATGTTAAACAGATTGTCTCGGTTGTAATGTGTAGTAGTTTTGTAAAGATGAAACGATTTGCTCAGGATAGGGCGGAAGGGAGGGCTGCATCAAACCAGTCAAAATACTGGGGACTCAAACACTTGAGTGTTACGTAAAAAATTAGGCAAAATTAAGGGAAATGGCGACTTTGGTGGCGTAGTTGGTAGCATGCTTCTATGCCCAAGGTCGCGGGTTCAAACCCGGGCGAAGTCGTCGGATTTTTAAGAGCGTTAAAAATCCCTCAGTATGCCTTCCGTGGGAGGGGAAGTAAACCTGGTGGGCCCATGTCATAGATTTATGGCATGTAAAAGAACCTTTCACTAACTAAACTTGTGTGAAGCAGAATTTGTAGGTTAGGTTTGATTAATGCTCTTATGTTCCAACGTTCGTCAACAGGCGCTGGTTGCGATGGCATCTAGTAGTAGCCAAGTTCACGGCTAGGTGTCGTGGACTGTAGCATTTGGTAGGGAATGTAGGAACTACTTGAAATTATCGTCTGCAGTCCTTACTTGAATTAAAAACAGATAACGCACAATAATACAGTCATCACAATAATTAACACCGGTTATCAGACAGATTCTACACACACCCAAAGTACACGGGGCTACATGACCACGTTGTCGCAGCCCATAAAGCCAGAAGGCTGGTTGAATTCTTAAGAAGTACCGCCGTTAGGTTATGTGGGTAGATACCCTCAAAAACCCAAGGCAGTGCTATATTGAGGCGTACTAGGCAAGAAGAGGAGTGAGGTAGTTTGCCATTGCTTTCCTCACTGAGTCAGAACAGCAGTACTAACCCTATGAATAGAAACTTTCATAGCATCACAGACATTGACAGTGCCCTGAATGTCATTAGTCTATGGCCCGGATGTTGATGCCATAAAAAAGTTTAAAAAATGCACTTAAAATTTTCAAAAATTACTGTAATAAATGACCTAAAAATTCGAAAAATGCACCATAAAATAGAAAAAATGATCTTATTTTCAAGCTCAAACTGAAAAGTCAATCAAAATAGATTTATAGCACTTAACAAAAGGTTTATGTTCACTAGTCTGAGTTGCACTGCACTACGAATGTCATTCTGATGTTGTCAAATGTAAATGATCTGCGGTTATCAGCCAACAAGTTTTTATATCTCGAAAAGCTGCGTTCAACATCAACTGATGTGATCGGAGCGTACTTGAAGTGAGGAAGGTCGTTTGCTGCTAAATCCTCCCCAATCCCATCCATGCAGTAGTTTTCACCATGGAAAGAACCGGGTGAGTTAGCTGTGGTGGTTACGGCATGACTAATGGCAGTCGCTCACATCCGGGAGGCGAGGAGGTTCGAATCCCCCCCGCCGGCAACCTTGAAGATGGTCTTCTGTGGTTTCCCATCTTCCTTCCAGGCAAATGCCGGGGTTGGTCCCTCACTATAGGCCACAGCCGCTACCTTCCAACTCCTCGCCCTTCCCTTCCAACTTTCCTCCCCAACGGTACTTGTTGCTCACCCATTGGGTGTCCGTCTCGAAGCAGCTACAAAACTGGCGAGCCGAACATGTCCTCGGACACTCCCGGCACTAACAGCCATACGCAAAAAAAAAAAAAAATAATAAACATGGAAAGAATGTCTGAGATTTTGCATAATGTTTTATACCCGGGTTTTTGTCCAGTTTTGTTGCATTACCCGCAGCAATTTCGCCACGATTGTTGCTAAGACTAGTTTCCACTCGGTTGATTAAGGAAATGGAATCAATATTTCAATATTTTAAATTATCTTGTATCAGCTACTAGCTTCTTCTTAACTCTGAGCAGGCGCGGATTCAAGGGGGTGGGGTCACGGGGATCATGACCCCCCCCCCCCAAACAGTGACCAATTTTTTTTGCAAACTCAAAAAACGAAAACACAATAATTTTGCCGACGTCCAAACTGCAAGCTTGGTTGGCAATTTAAGCTGTGACTTTCTCCCTTTGTCGGTACCAACTTGACTTGCCGAAACTGTAACGTACCTTGATACTTTTCTCGAAGCTCGATGTAAAAGTTGCAAAACACGCCGTTGCAATTTATACGAATATTTTTGGTGCGCTACGCGCATCAAATTTCTATCCATGAAGCTTGCAAAAAAAATTGGTCTGGTTTTGTACGTTTGGTTATTTTGTGATTGCGTTTTTAGTGAAACCATTTTTCTTAACAATTTCGATTCTCTGACCCCCCAAAGCCAAACTCTAGATCCGCGCCTGACTCTGAGAGACGTAACTCCCTCATATAAAGCTGTGACGTGTCTAAATTGGAAAAAGATGACCTAAAAAGGCCGATTTCTCTAAAATAAGACAAAAAAATCAACCAATCTTAAAAAATGCTCTAAAAATGGAACAACAGCAAAAAATGCAAAAAGATGCAAAATAAAAATG